>OX465378.1:6794567-7994567 GCA_950004255.1 Mesopsocus fuscifrons
CATTCACATATATTGACCGATTGTCATGAACTTCGGTCCATTTGTTTAAAACTACGTAACTTACACATTTGTCGAACAGATTTTTGTTATCTTGAAAATTACGGCCGTTTTTGTCAAAAAAGTGTTGAAAATGAGTTGAGAATGAGAAACCACGTTTTTGAATGGTCGGAACGCATTTGGGACTACAGTAATAAAATGACAGCCATGAAACTTGGTAGGAGTGATCTCAGATAGATGCTCTTGGGTCATTTTCAACCGATTTTGGATTGCTTAAAAATTACGCCCGCAAATAAATCTCAAAAACATTCCCAAAAAAAAAAAAAAAAAAATCATACGGGGCGAGAAAGTTAAGTGCGACTGTTGTCGCACCCTTTTTTCCTTGAACACCGCTCGTGGCAGCAGATCGTATGTAAACAAATTTAGGACGCGCACTCAGGACGCGGCACACGGCTAATAATTTCGCGTAGAAGTGGCCAAGGGACCAAAAATGAATGAAGAAAAGTTGGAAGATTACTTTCGGAAGGTTAGTGAGTGCTTACTAGTGCTTAAACATCGATTTAACCGCCCCGCGTCCCGGTTTTTAACAGCTTGGAGTAGGATAAAGATCTTGCCCGGTGGAGCAGAGCATGCGCTCTGCAGCTCTGCTGCACCCCTTTCCTATGCTCATGCTATGAAATACGGCGTTGCAGCGAGATGATGAACGCGAATCTGAATCTGTTAGGGTGCGTCCCACCATACTCGTTTAACGGTTAAACTCCAGTTAAATTCGGTTTTTACCGTGCAATAATAGAAATTTGACTGGAGTTTAACGTTAACCGAGTATGGTGGGACGCACCCTTAGAATCGAAATTACTGACGCCAATGCCTCCCAGTGGCCGAGCGGTCAAGGGGTCCGCTTTGTGTCCTGACAGGTCCGGCGGGTTTTCCGCTTCCGACATGAATGTATTGGCTTCGGCCCACTCATACTCGGCTTCGGCCAACTCCTCTTCGGCTTCGGCCAAAAAATCTCACAACCCACTCATCCGCACCTATGAACGTTGCGCGTTTAAAAACATTACTGGTGCCACCACTTGAATGAAAAGAAAAGTGATTATGTGTGACTTTCTTTCTAGATCGATTATGCGTGGAACTCTTGGGATGGTTACCTGGCGTCTGCGTACTTCTCTTATCGAGACGAACATCGCAATAATAAGAATTTAAGAGTTGTTATGCCAGAAGTCCAGGCATCTTTTATATTAGATAGTCCTTTGGATGACGTTGCTGGCTTCCATATAAAATGCATGATGTCTCTTAAAGATGGGGCTGTTGTGGACGCATTTAATCACCAGTATTCAATGCTTCAGTCTCTTATCAAAATTTTCCAAGCTGAAAGGGAACAGACCTGGATTTTACATGTATTAGAGACTGTTTGTTTGGAGTTGAGGCTCCTAGCAGGCCCAGCTGATGCAGCTGCGGCAAACGTGAAGAACCCTGTGGAATGTATGGAGAAGACAGCTGAGAGCTTGATGCAGTGTTTCAGGATTTGTGCTTCTGACAAGTAAGATTCGACTTACCTTGATGTTAACACAGGTTTTAGATCCAGTACAAAAATGGAACTTTTTTGTTCACCTGCAGGCTGCGTTGACACTAAAATCAGTCGAGTATCGTAAAGCTAGCTTAGCTTAGCTTCTGTGGAATTCTTTGAATACTGTGGTAGATAACCTCAGATGTGTCGGTCAGCAGTAACTTTTTCACTGCCGATCGTTAAACCCTTCCTAGTCAGCTGCTTCTGCATCGGCTATCTGTCTTTGAACTAACCATCGAAATATGCCGTACAAAACGAATCTACCTTCTTGTATATAAGGTCTCTAAAGACTGTGCCAGACAGTGATCGCTGGCACAGTACAGACATGGTACTGAAATTTTTATGTTTCTGTTTTCTATGTTTCAGTCGCCCATTTGAGCAGGATACAAAGAAGTGGGGGATGTTGATGTTAGCCAATCAGATGTTTAAAGTTTACTTCAAAATTCAACGTTATCATCTGTGCAAACCGCTAATTCGAGCTATTGAATCCTGTTCAATGAAAGACGAATTTCTCCTTACTCAGCGTATAACTTATAAGTTCTACACAGGTCAGCTGGCCGTGTTTAATTTGGATTACAAACAGGCTGAAGAATGCTTCTCGTTTTGCTTTGAGAACTGTCCTGACGGATCCTGGAAGAACAAAAGGAGAATTCTAATTTACCTAGTCCCTATCAAAATGTATCTGGTAAGTCAAAAGCTAATACAATAGCTGTATTATTAAATCTCTAATCTCTCCTATGATCAGGAGACAAGTAGCTACGTAGAGGAAGGAATAGTGGTCCCTACCAAGGCTTCCTTCTTCAGTGTTTCTGATTAGATGGCGCGGAAGCGAGCGGAAGAGGTATCCGGCTTGTAAGCCGTATATAGAAGAAGACTGTTCAGAATCCCCGTCACTGAAAATGACCCCTACATATTATTGTCTACTTTGGTACCTACAGTTAGTAGAAAAATCAGTACAATCGTATATATTGGAATAAACCACCGGCCATTAAAAAAGTTTACAGAAGGAGTTCGTGGTCAAAAAAAAATGTAAATGATTGATTTGATTTTTAGGGTCTGATGCCGAAGAAGAGTCTCCTGGAAAAATATGAACTAACCATCTTCCAGGAAGTTGTTGATGCCGTGAAGCAAGGCAACCATGCTAGGCTAAACAAATTCATCGAGGAAAACAAACCGTTCCTATGTAAGCACAGTATCTACATCGTCGTGGATCGTCTCTGTATCATAGCCAGGCGAAACCTGCTGAAGAAAGTGTAAGCTCTTAAATTGTTGTCACGTAGGCTGGTGAGGACATTTCCAGTGACGTCCTTAAGACGGGATGAACAAGCGTGAAGCCCTTGGCAGAAGAATCATTTTCCCCCCATTTTTTGAGTATCAAAGGCCCTCGCACATGTTGCCACGGTCTCTGCCAGATGAATATTTGTTGTGATATCCATGCTATTAAGAGAACGCTATACCTGACGATGCATTTTTTGCGCCCATAAGATTAACATTGCGAGCGGCGATTCATTTTCAAGGTTTACCCTTGGTTGGAAAGACACAAAATTTTGCCTGTACCTAGCCCTAACAATGTTCTAGGGAGTGTTCGAAGCAGATTTCCCAATTTCTCACTGGTTTCTTTTATTGCAACTGTTTTGCAAATGCTAGCATCGCATACCTCAAGAAAAGTGCTGTATCTCAAAAACCAGTAAAAAAAATGGGAAATCTGCTTCGAACACTCCCTAGAACATTGTTAGGGCTAGGTACAGGCAAAATTTTGTGTCTTTCCAACCAAGGGTAAACCTTGAAAATGAATTGCCGCTCGCAATGTTAATCTTATGGGCGGCAAAAAATGCACCGTCAGGTATAGCGGACCCTTAACAGAAAAGGACCTCAGTCTACTTTTCTTCCACTAAACCACGCTTAGGTATCTCTCAACTAATAATTCTCTATGCCTCTAATGCTTGCAGGTACCACATTGTGGGTTCGGACAAAGTACCAGTCGAAATGTTCTTCAAGGCTCTTCTCGCGACAGGGTTAGATGACGTAACTTGGGAAGAAGCGGAGGGGCTGCTTGCTAATTTGATCGATGTAGGAATGGTGAAAGGACACATCTCTTCTCATTACGGCATGCTCGTGTTATCCAAGACCAACCCATTCCCTCCGCTGAGCTCTGTCAAGTAAACGTTTGCTGTAACGAATATTTTTTACTTTGTCAGTACATTAAAATTTCAAGTGTACCGTGGCTAGAACCCGGTCCATGGTGGACTACAATCTCGGTGAGAATTCCGTCATGTAAGTAAGTTTAAAGGTTGGCGCGAATGAGAGCGGCGCGCGCGGCTTCGAGAAGACCGTTGGGAACCCGTGTATGGCGATTCTGTGGTTAGCTTATGGAGAGTGGAGATGACCGGTCTGTTGATGTATTTTCCTGTGACTCTCTGCTCAGCTGCTGTCGCAAAAGGTTCTAAAATATTTTAACCAGAAAACCTTGCAATTTTCTCATGTTTTGTGTGATTTTAAACTTCGACTAATATGTTATATCTGTGTCCCCAAATTGGTGAGTAAGATTTTAATATGTTTTGACGGAGTTACTTAGTGATTTTGAGAACAAAAACTTATGAGAGAGTCCAGGGAATGTCATCCCAGTCTGGTCATGACCCACTTTTCCGTAGGTTGACTTAGGGATCGTTATGCATTGGTTTCCAATGACTTTTAGGGGCAACTGTGTCGGGGCGTGCTATGGAGTAGTCCCGCAAAGGCCTGAGGATGACAGCACCATCCCTTTTCTACCTCCCATGATGATGACCTGTAATGACGGATTGAGGGCACCCGGAAGTCAAGGTCGAGAGATGATGGACACCTGCGTCGAGCCGTGAAAACCTGTGCAACTATGATGAGACCGGCCTCGAACCAACGACTTCTGTAACCAAGGTGAACTCTTTCCTCTCTAAGCCACCCCTTCAGACATGCGACACATCTCCTCGAATGGTTTTTCAGCTCCGTTGTCTTTTTTAATCTTTAAAACAGTTCTACACCGGATCTTTCTCTTTCACATTTGCTACAACCTGGAGACGGTTTTTCTGGCTCTGTACGTCTCACGAATATTTTGATCTTTAATCTACTTTAATGCCGGAAGCTAGAGCCAGTGGCGCCCAAATTCAATAGATCCTTTTGTTTTTTTTCAGCCAATTTAATAGTCAATAATTCAATGCCATATTTAGCAATAGTCTCACTGTAGCACCTAATCCACTGTAATCTGAGGAACCGTGCCATAGCGCCCATAAGTATTTACTCTCCTTTTTAATGATAATTGTTTTGCTGGTTCTTTTAACAGTCATCGTATTAGACAAGATCTCATTTTTACATATTTCAGTCTCCTAAATCACTAGCTAGGTACCTATTTCTGATTCCGGAAGGATACTGAGACAAAGATAGTAGTGTAAGTACCTTTTATTCCTTTTTTACCTTTACTGAAGTTATGCTCTTTATTGTTCTTACCCGCCTGAGATGAGCTAGTTTTATGGCAGGGATACGGGGGGTCCTAGACAACCAGCCCCCACCACACTCTAAATGGGTGTAGGTACACAAGTTTCCCATGATCGTGGTATGATTTCTGTAAAATGTTTGTCCGTCCGTCCGTTTATCCGTTATCACCTCCGGAGCCTATACCATTCATCCGATTTTGATGAAGTTTGGTCTAAAATCATGGCCAAGGTTCGTTTTCAAGGAATTTTAGATTGGTCAAAAAAAATCTCAAAAATAATTCAAAATTCATGTTTTCATTAGTCGGACAAGCGCCGACGGCACAGTTTTCAATCCATAACACTAAAAATTGGTAAGTTTGTTTACAAATATATGAGAAATAGTTTGAATTGTCGGAACGCATTTGGGATTTGGGACTACAGTAATAGGTTAACAGACATGAGGTTGGGTAAGAGTGAACTCAGAGGCTCTTGGGTCATTATCAACAAATTTTGGACGTAAAAATTGCGCCCGTTATGAATAAAACAAAATCATAAAAAAATCACAATAAACGAAAATTTGATACGGGGCGAGAACGTGACGTGTGACTATTGACCCTTTATTCTTTTATAAATTTGAAAAAAAAAATTGATTTTTTTATTACACTGTGTGCCCTATGAGCAGTTGCTAGATTTTATTTCTTAAAAACTACCTACTTATCTTCAAAACTTTGAGAATAAGAGAAAACTGCAAAACGGTAGAAGAGGTGGTTGGTGACTTTCGAAAAACCTTAAAAAAGTATACTTAAAATAGAGTGAAAAGTTTAGTGACTATCATCACAGTGGCAAGCTACAAATACATACTAAGCTACTAAGCGCACTTAAGCTGGTATAAAAGCTAAGCGTAACATAAAACCGGTAATTAAGTAAATAGGTATCAAATAGGCCCAAAAAAAAATTCACGCCTCCGAACTTTAAAACGGGATATAAGGGAACAATCTTGTCTGTAAATAAGAACGCTAGCAATTTCTTCTTCTTAAAAAGCACTGATCAGTAACTACTTCTTTAAAGAGTGAATTCAGAATTTTCTATAAAACTTGAGGAAAGCCAAGCCCGACAGGCTGAATCTGTTCTTGAAATTCTCAATTTTCGATGCTTTAAAGTCGTGATCGCTGAGGTATCTTCAATAAATGAGTTGGTTAATTTCAGTGAAATGAACAGAAGGGTTTCGTTGACGTGAGGAAACATTGTTTGTAAAAACGGTTCTCCCATTTCCCGTTAAGGGTCCGCTTAACCTGATGATGCATATTTTGCCGCCCATAAGATTAACATTGCGAGCGGCGATTCATTTTCTAGGTTTACCCTTGGTTGGAAAGACACAAAGTTTTGCCTATACCTAGCCCTAAAAATGTTGTAGGTCGTCATTGAAGCAGATTTCCCAATTTGTTACTGGTTTTCGAGATACAGAACTTTCCCCCTTAAAAAATTGAGGTATGCGATGCTAGCATTTGCAAAACAGTTGCAATAAAAGAATCCAGTGAGAAATTGGGAAATCTGCTTCGATGACGTCCTACAATATTGTTAGGGCTAGGTATAGGCAAAATTTTGTGTCTTTCCAACCAAGGGTAAACCTTGAAAATGAGTCGCCGCTCGCAATGTTAATTTTATGGCGGCAAAAAATGCATCGTCAGGTTAAGCGGACCCTTAAACCTTCAACACATTTTTTAGCATGCGCATTTCTTTTTTGGTTCTTGAGGACCGGCAAGCTTCAAAGTTTCTTCAGTTTCGAGACTGGTGACGTCGGAATCGGTCTGACGCATCATCACATCCACTAAAAACCTGGAATAATTAAGGAAGGATTAAGTTGACCACATGATTTTACCAGTGCAGATAAAGTTTGTAGCCGAAAACTTTATCCTGCCGTTAAAATTCTAGCTTACGTAAAGGAGATGTTATCAGCAGGATGGTGAAGACATGCACCAACTTTTATTTTCGAGAGGATAACGCTATAGTGAACATTTAGTGAACTACAGTCAACTTTAGCAACTGGCCTAAAAATAAATGGTCCGACAATAGCTGCCCTTGACTTTCCCGCCCCATTTCAAAAATTTTTTTCTGTGATTTCTGTATTTAGTCATAACGGGCATGATTTTTACTCAATCGAAAATTGATTTAAAATGATCCAAGATCTCCCAGATCCAATCTCATCATGAGTAAAGTGTGACTTCCAACTTCGGAGAACAAGTTAACTGAAGTCACAGATGTCAGTGAGTTTTTTTGATCCCTGGATTGCAGGACTGCATAAGATTACTGAATTGAAGTTTCAAACAAAATATTTGACTGGATTAGTAGACGAACCTCATAGAATCGCTGACCATAAGGCCTTCTTTAGCTGAAATTTCGGTCCATCCAATGAAGTTGTGCTCCTTTTGAAACGCCTCTACTTCTAGAAGATCCACTTGACGATGAGATAAGTCGCACTAAAATGTAAAGAAAAAAAAAGCACTTGTAATTTGTTGTAGTCAACAAACTGCAGTCTTCAGTCCTGAGACAACTTCTTAGATTCTAGATCACTTGATGGTTTGAGAACTGAAATACATTCCAATATACTGGTACTATTGGCTTTGTCTTAACTAAGTGTGGGTTCAACGATCCTTAGTTGCAAAACAAAAAAAAAGTAAGTTGGTGTAAATAAAAGGTAACTGATAGGAGTGCAGTAGTTCCTTATCAACACGTACGATGCGTCTCCAACTTCTTCGTATGTACGCAGATAAGTGTTATCGAAGGCCTGCCCCTAATAAGTAAACAATACGAAAAAAATAAGGGTCTTATCGCTTTCCTCATTGAGCCATCGTAACCGAAATTCCAAAGAACCAGAGCAATGGACTGTAATGACGACGGTTCCGGGTTCGAATCCTGGCATGCACAAATGCTTTCAATAAAGCTACGCAAACTCTCCACTGGGGGGTGCAATACACCCTCTACCTATAACCTCTCTGCTTTCTTGTTACCTTATTTGCCAGAAGCATGCACGGTATAGGCCGCCCGTCGGGAAGGCTGCATTTCGAGTCAACATCCCTTTTCCACTTCAGGCTATTGACGAACGAGTTCTTATTGGTCAGATCAAACATAATAACGCAGCCGTGGGCGTCTTTGTAGTACACTCTGGTCATCCAAGTAAATCGCTCTTGTCCTAGAAAAAAAGACGTGAGATGGAAAATCTGAGCTACGCCTCAATGGCTTCGCTGTTTGTCAGTTATTATGGTCAGCTGTATATAAGTGAGGGATAGGTGACACTAGTGTAGCTTATAGCTGAGGGTTGGGGGGACAAGCCCAGCAACTAGACCGTTTTCAAGAACTATCCATTGTGCTCAGCTGGCAGCACTACCAAATACCAGCTCCCCAGCCATCGAGTAAACGATGGGGACCTACAGTTTTAGGTGGGTTCCGAACCACCACAGCCTCGATATACATTTCACTTGACATGTTGAACATATCAGAGGTGAATGCCGAGCAGAAAAACTTTTTGGTAGGATCGGGATCGAACCGGTGTGACCCGGCTCTCACTGCTCCTCAAAAGTCGACCATTTAGTCCACTCGGCTATCGAGGCCTATCCAGGGATGGTTAGACTAAGTAGTAATTTTTGTAGAAAAAAAACCTGACAATAACCCTTCCCTTTTACTGTAGAGTCGCAGCTTACTCAGCCCGTTTCTGAAGTTAAAAATACAAATTAAAAAATGTTTGTGCTGGAAGGTAGATAGATACCATATCTGCTGGAACTCAAGGTTCAAGCAGTCAGAATCTCAGTATATTTTAAATATAATAAATATGAGTAAGTGCGCTATTGTAAGTTATAGTTTAAATAGGAATACGATTATCTTCAGCTACACGATGGGCAACATTGCTCTCGCAAGGCATACGGAAGTTAGAGATTTAGGAGTTATTTTTGACAGTAAGTTATCATTTGTCTCACATGTGAATAAGATGGTCAGTAGTTCTTTCAGAATGTTGGGTTTCATTAAAAGAATGTGTCGATATTTCAGAAGTGAAAGCACGATCTTGAGACTATATAACTCATTTGTACGGTCTAAGCTTGAGTACGCAGCAATTATTTGGGATCCCATATACACAAGTCAAGTTAATCAGATTGAGCGAGTTCAGAAGAAATTTGTTAAGTATCTAAATTCAAAAATCAGGAATGAGGAATCTTCTGGCCTGGAATATGGTGTGATTTTAGATAGATTTGGCATGTCTACCCTTGAAGATAGGAGAAGACGTGCCAAAATCATATATCTTCACAAGCTTCTCCATGGTCAGGAGAACAACTCGACCATGATCAACAAGCTGCAGTTTCGAGTCACCTCACTTCGAAATGGCGATGCTTTCTATGTTCCATTTGCGAGGACCAACATTTCTGAGAGAGCCCCTGTATATGCCCTGAGTGTAGCTGGAAATAGTTGTTCGGAAGTAGACATATTTAGGTTTAGGAATACAAAGAGCTTTAGAAACAATCTTAACGGTAGTTGACGTTCTAAGTAGGTATGCCTAGGTTACTTTAGTGGTAGTTTTTAGTTCTAGTCTGTAGTTTTTAGTCTGTAGTTTTAGTAAGTCAGCACTATTATTAACTCTGTAGTTGTTGTGTCTGACTTTAATACATTATTTATTATTTATTATTATTATTTATAGGCTCTACCTACTAGGGCTCCATCGCCTTTCTCAGAATCTATTGCACTCACCTGCTATATCCCACAGCTGCAGCTTAACAGTCTGAGTTTCAGACCATTTTAAGATTTTTAAAGCAAAGTCAACCCCTACAGTGCCTTTGTAGTCCCTTCTGTATGTATTCTGCACATATCGCTGTACAAACGACGTCTTTCCAACAGTGGGATCTCCAATTATTATTACTTTAAACAGCTTATCCGGTCGGGTTGTGTGACCTGAAAATGTAAAGAATATGTCAATCAAGGTCCACTAACTCCTGAGGTTGCTTCATTTGGAGATAATATGCATCCCTTCTGTGTCAGCTATTTTAAATATAAAATTTAATTTCTATACTTTCGATACCTATAGGTCAGTGGTCAGTACATTTTGAGCAGAAGTAAGCGGGGAACGTTAAAACTGGAATAACAAAAAGGTTATTCTGATTTCTATTTTTGGTATTGTCTACTTAGAATGCGTCGGTAGGAAAAAATGGAGAGACGCCTGTTTACCGGCTGCGGCGTCATTTATTTGACCTAGGTAAATAACTAGGTACATCAATTCAGTGAGTGTAGGGACCTACAACTGCATGTTCCACATATCAAAGGGTAGGCACATCCAATGAAATTACCTACATGAAATCTCAAGATTCACATAATTTCAGGTACCTGCGCTGTAGGTAGGAACAAAAATGTACGGGTCTCACAAATTAATAGAAAATCTTAAGCCGATCGACTTAACCTACATAGGGACATGTTCTCTGACGGTAACGATCTTATTAAGTCTTACAGTAATGTTCCAATATATTGAAACGAAGCATTATCAAAATCAACAATCATAACAAAAAAATCACTTCAGTCTTGTAAGAAAATTAATTAAAACTAAATTAATACTGTTCTTTTATTTGAGTTTACATTATTTGTTGTTATTTGTTTACGCCATGATTAATTTATGCTGCCAACTTAAAAAACTTTTTGTGCCAACATAACATATCCCGCGTAAATTCAAAAGTTTTCGCGTGGAGACTGGTTTCAGTGGAAACATTACTTCTTACCTTGAAAGTTGGTTTATACTGAAGAAAGTGGGAACGACAGAAGGGGCATGTGGAAAGCGAACCCACACTTTCTGATTGACGGTCAGGTGCTCTACCGAAGCCACCGAATTCGAGGGAGCTTGGTTAAGAGGACGCTATACCTGACGATGCATTTTTTGCCGCTCATAAGATTAACATTGCGATCGGCGATTCATTTTCAAGGTTTACCCTTGGTTGGAAAGACACAAAATTTTGCCTGTACCTAGCCCTAACAATGTTCTAGGGAGTGTTCAAAGCAGATTTCCCAATTTCTCACTGGTTTCTTTTATTGCAACTGTTTTGCAAATGCTAGCATCGCATACCTCAAGAAAAAAACTGCGTAGGTATCTCGAAAAGCAGTAAAAAAAAAATGGGAAATCTGCTTCGATCACGACCTAGAACATTGTTAGGGCTACAACGACCTACAAATTTGTTAGGGCTAGGTATAGGCAAAATTTTGTGTCTTTCCAACCAAGGGTAAACCTTGAAAATAAATCGCCGCTCGCAATGTTAATCTAATGGGCGGCAAAAAATGCACCGTCAGGTATAGCGGACCCTTAATAACAATATAGAGCGTCTAACCAGCTATCAGAAAGTGTGGGTTTAACTGCTGTTATTTTATTTTATTTAGGTACTTACTCCCAACAAATGAGTAAAAGCGTCCATCGCTCTCCGGCTCGCTATCTTCTTCAGGAGGGGTTTTGTCAACGCGCATGTTGTCTCGGTCGTCTATGCGGCCGCTGCTACCACCGCTGTCTGGTCGACTTCGTGAGTCTTCCCATACAACTTCGTCACTTTCCGGCGATGCTGTAAAAAAAAAAAATAATAAATAAAAAAAATCCGAACTGTTGTTTTTTATTTCCACAGTGTAAGTACCTGCTCGTAGAGGGGCTCGACGTGCAATTACCTTTCCCATTTCGAAGCCATACCTATTTAGAAGGCCCCGGGCATAGCCGTGTCCACGGGGGGGGGGGGGGGGGGTTAGGGGGTTAAACCCCCCCCCCCTATGAGCGGAAAATTAACATGGTAATGCCAACGTGAAGCAAAAAAATATAGGCGAAACCCCCCCCCATGACCCTAAAACCCCCCCATGACTGCTTTCTGGATACGGGCGTGGCCCCGGGTACCTATCTTCTTATTAGGTATAGGTACTTACTTATACCTAGGTACTTACTTTAAGTACCCAACATAACTTAGCTAAAAAAATATTCTTTGTCAGTCGAAACCTTTTTATTGCCTAGTGGTCATTGGTAAAATTCAGGTAGGTTAATTGGGACCAAAAGGGCTGGAGCTTATTCCACAAGAAAAAAATCTCTACCTATATCTAGCCCGATACGAACCTTATTGTGTGTCCTTTACATTAACTTCTTAGCTAATACACTTAATCCCTGAGCACTTAGGTATACCTAGATGTCGTAACCATCAAGCGAAAATCCAGCTAGGTACTTAATTGTCTCACCTGTTGAGGATCTTGCCCTGTTGTGTTCTGAAGTTTCCGTCGCAGAATAGTAAACCAGTTCTTTCTTTCCTAATGACATCAGTCTTTCTTCTTCTTACAGAACAGTCTGCTGATCTAAGAAAAGAAATTTACAGATGGATATCAGGATGGTAGGAGGAACTTTTATTGGTTCCGCGCAGGTACCTACATAATGCTATACCTTAGTTGAGAACCATAGCAGTAGGTATATTATACCTAAGTACCTATTTTAATCCAACATAAGAGCCTAGGTAAGTAAAAAAAGATAAAGGAAGGTAAAGGGTACCCAGGTATCTACGTTCTACCTAAGTTCGTAGAGATAAGTACGTATAGGTAAGTACCTATAGGTATAGGTACATAAACAAAGTAGGTATATACCAAAGCTAGTAGGTACCTAAATAGGTAGGTACCTACTTATCGTGATCGAGGGGCCTATATAGGTACTTTCTCACCTTTTCCAAAAATAGATTATACCTAGAGTAGAAGGATAAGAAGGATAATGTACCTACCTATATATCTACCTATCTACTTTTAAGTATACATATTATATTTCCTCTTATAAGTAAGTAGATAGATATATAGGCAGCACATACCTGTACTTATTTGGTGTAGGTGATTCTAAGGAATGTATACCTAAATATATTTAAGTGGTTATTTAAGTGGGATAACGCTTACCATTTTCTGATAATGCAAAGACGAATATGAACAGTCTTGAACAAGAATTGAATGAGGAAAAAGTTTGATTAATTTGTTTGAATTACCTAGTTAAGATTCAGTTGAATACAGATTGGTTCGTTCAAGTTCACCTCGCCGGTGGTTACCGACTGACGAGCAGAGGCCGCACACTGGACGGGGTGTTATCTAACTCCATGCGTTACGTAACAATTCGCTAAGCCTATTAGAAAAAACTCTCCCACCTGTGTCCTTTACATTACGTGTGGGGTCTATAATTATGTAGGTATTATTATTTTCATTTAGGGACGCCTATCCTACATCAATAGGTTATAAATTATAATACCTACCTGAATATAGATAGTTAGCATTAAGTAAGGTACTTAGGGTCCGGCTTAGTTTTGTTGATACTTTTCAAAGTCTCATTCTAATGTCTGAGAAGACAGACACTTTGCTTGAGAAAAAAACAACTGCTGGGTCTTCTTAGAATTCTATAAATAAATAGGCTAGAGTTTTTAAAAGGCCTGAACACTGCTTCCTTCTCAAGTATAGTGTCTGTCTTCTTAGACATTAGAGTGAGATTTTGACAAGTATCAACTAAACTAAGCCGGGCCATAAGTGGCTTAGGCTCTTCTAGGTAGGGTAAATAAGCGTGGGCCTAAACGATAATATTTATTTTGACCTTTTTAAGCAGTTACGTAGGTAAGTATAGCGAGGCTCATAGCCGTTTTCATGGGGGGGGGGGGGGGGGTTTAAGGGGTTAACCCCCCCCCATGAACGGAAAATCAACATTGTAATGCCCATGCACGTGAAGAATAAAGGGTCCGACAATAGTCGCACTTAACTTTCTCGCAATTTTTACGCCAGTGGTATCGAAAATTTTGATTTTTTTTTTACGTAATTTATTTTTTTTGGACCAAAATTTTAACTTTTTCTAAAAAATATTTTGCCATACACTGGACAATAATTTTAGGCACCTACTCACTGGATTTCAAACATATCCGTCAAATGGTGAAGTGTCGTTCGACGCGCAAAGTACGTGTTTTCTATTTTCCATGTCACGGCCTTAATTTTCAAGTAATTGAAAATCTATTGAAAACGACCTTGAAGCATCTATCTGAGACCACTTTCACCAATTTTCAAGGAAATCTGTCGATTAGGGTTGTTGCAAATCCGTCTGAACCAATGAAAAACGTGATTTCCATTTTTGGAAAATTTTCCTACGATAATGCCAATATTGGCCATAATTATTATGTTGGATAAATTTCTTTCGGTGAAACATCAAACTAGGTTAAAATACACCTCCCTACCAATTTTTATTGAAATCGATTGAATAGTGCTACCGGAGTGACGACCAACGCGTTTGGGCCAAAACTGGGCCAAGTTATCGGCCCACCTCCAAATGATTGTTAAGAACGTAAAAGCATCTATTCAAAAACACTTTCGCAAATTTTCAAGGTTCCAACTTGATAAACGTAGCTTCCAGCCCTTATTAACTGTCAAAAAACACGATTTTTTGCCTTTTTTTGACCATAGCAGGCGCAATTTTTGAGTTATCAAAATTTATCAAAAAATGTGTCCAGATATTTACATTAGGTACCTACATACCGAATTTGAGCAAAATCGGACGAACGGTGTGACGTCCAGTTGCGCGACAGACTGACGTACGTACCTACGTACGTACGGACGTACGTACGTTGGACGGACATTTTTTAAAAACCACTTTTTTGGACTCGGGGGACCTCCAGGATCATGGGAAACCCAAAATCTCAAAATCGAAATTTTGCACGAAGACATAACTTTTTCAGCCCATGTATTACATACGGGCGAGAAAGTAAAAAATAATTTAGGCTACCCCCCCCCCCCCCCCCCCACCCCATGGCCGTTTTTTTGGAGAGGCACCTACGATGGTGCATTTCTGCAACCATATGGAGTAGGTACTGGAAGTATAGGTATTCTTAAAAGTACCTACATAATATGTCACGTAAGTAGGTAATAAGTACCTATACCTCCCTTTGTATTTTGTTTTTTTTCCTCGGTTAAAATGTCCCGATATCTCACTCAGTGGTCGTCTCTCGGTAGGTACCTACCTCTACCTAATGCACTAGGTAAGTTTTCCAAATTTTGATGTGAAATTTCTTCTTATTTTTCCTGTAAAAATGTATTTTTTCATATTGTCTTTTTGACACTTTTAGAAACCGAACATACGAACACATCAGCTGTTTCTTTATTATCATAAATACTTTAGGCAGAATTAATAACACACGCATTTCATTTCCCTACTTCTCTTTTAAAGAAAACAAAACTCGCGAGAACTTAAAAATTAATATTTTGCGCCAAAAAGTAGTACTACGTTAGTCAAAGGACAAATTTAGAAGGCGGTGAGATAGGAGTTCCTTTGATTTACGTAGTCCTGCGCCCATCTTTCATTCTTCCTGGTTAAATCCGCCATTGTGGGTAAGTAGAATTTGGCGTCCGCTCTTTTTTCACCGAATTTGTAGGTTTATATTAATTTATGTAATGTTTTCTAATTATTTTAATTAACTTTAGGGTTTCCCATACATTTTAAATATATTTATCTCTAGGGAGAAATTGAACCAGCCTGCTATTTGAAGCCGGATAGGAAGACGCTATGACTAACGCGCAGTTTGTTTTTACATATTTATGATTTTCTGTTGAAAAATTTGAAATTCCTATGCATCTAACGTCATATTATGTTATTTTTACTGAATCCCATGTATTTTTTAGTAAGAAAAGACCAGATTTTCGGCTTTGTAATGTGAAAAAATGTGGTTTGAATCAGGCAAACTTTGGCTTGTCGTAGACTGAGAAAACCTGTCTGGGGTAGCCAGATCTTGCATTTCGATTTTTTCCTCCTTATTAATTTTTCACTTGTGGCTGACCTAAGTACTTAGTACCTACCTACTTACCTGACCTTTGATGATTTTTGAGTCCCTGAGAGTGTGTAGGCTGAAGATATTTTGGTTAGGGTACGCGAAAGGGGACAGGTGAAATTTGGTGAAGTTTTTTCGTCAAAGGGTGATTTTGAGATTTTGATTTCATTAGACGTTTCAAGCCACCCTGATTCCAAAAAACCTAATTTTGAGTTTTCAAAATTTTTGTCGGAACTTAGAATTATTTTCGTGTCCCGTCGAAAATTTTACAAGTTTTTTAGTTTTTCAATCACTCATAACTCTTCTATTTATCACAATTCTGACTTGGTTTGTAAGACTTTTTCGTTTGTCTCTTTGCTACCTAAAACTTTTTCCCCGAAAGTTTTTCCGAAATCCCACTTTTTTCTCATAAATTTTCAGGCAGGGTTTGCTTTTTCGAAGAGGCAGATGTATGGCTTTTGGGTTTGGCGCGCTATCTCGCACATAGACCGTTTATGCACGATGTGGAGCAGTGCATTTACGCTGGCAACAGAAATAATAATATTTCTCTTCACTATTATTTCTTTTTCGTCGAATATTTAATGCATGTCCCCTGTAAAGTGTTTAAATACTATTTTCACTATTTTAATGTGTTTCTACTGGGTGGCAATAGAAAAATAACGAATTGTAGGGCAAATCAATAGAATATTCCAGACTTTAAGGATAAAAATTTTTGAAAATTCCTCACGGGCAGCCTAATAGACCTATTGCCTTGGGATCTTTTTAGGACTACTATGTGACACCTGGAGAACCGATTGTGAGTGGTTTTTAGCAAATTAGGCACCAAACCCAACATCCGGACATTGAGCTTAAGAGGTGATTTTTTCTAAGTAAGTCCCGAAAAATTTTAGAGTATTTTTCGTCAAAGGGGGATTCTCAAATTTTAATTTCGTATTATGTTTTGGGGCATTCTGAACACTTTTTATTTTTTTTCTGAAAGTGAAAAGAACATAGAAATTTGTCGGGACTCTGCCGTATTTTCAATGGCGAAAAATTTTGAAATCCAAAAAATTTTTAGAGTAAAAAAAAAATTAAAAGTGTTCAGAATGCCCCAAAACATAATACGAAATTAAAATTTGAGAATCCCCCTTTGACGAAAAATACTCTAAAATTTTTCGGGACTTAGAAAAAATCACCTCTTAAGCTCAATGTCCGGATGTTGGGTTTGGTGCCTAATTTGCTAAAAACCACTCACAATCGGTTCTCCAGGTGTCACATAGTAGTCCTAAAAAGATCCCAAGGCAATAGGTCCATTAGGCTGCCTGTGAGGAATTTTCAAAAATTTTTAACCTTAAAGTCTGGAATATTCTATTGATTTGCCCTATAATTCGTTATTTTTCTATTGCCGCCCTGTAGAAACACCTTAAAACAGTGAAAATAGTATTTAAACATTTTACAGGGGACATGCATTAAATATTCGACGAAAAAGAAATAATAGTGAAGAGAAATATTATTATTTCTGTTGCCAGCGAAAATGCACTGCTCCACGTCGTGCAAAAACGGTCTATGTGCGAGATAGCGCGCCAAACCCAAAAGCCATACATCTGCCAAATATGGGAGTTAAGGAACTTCAAAAGTTTTGAAAATTAATAAATCCACCATTTTGAAATTTTTTGAAATGGTTCACTGGTGATATTTTTTCGCCTTGACACTGGCTAAATGTTTGCCTAAAGAAGAATTTACGAAAAAGCGAAAAAAAAAAATCTCAACATTTTTTCAAAATTTTACCTGTCCTTTCGCGTACCCAGATGTTTTTGAGGTAAGCGTTGCTTGGTACGGTAAAGGGTACAGATGATTTTTTTCTAAGTTTTTTCGTCAAAGGGCGATTTTGAGATTTTGATTGCAATACTGATTCCAAAAAACGTAATTTTGAGTTTTCGTAATTCTAAGTGAGTGAATCCATGAGTGAACTTTTTTCGACAAAAACATTTACTTAGCCAGTGTAGAGGCGAAGAAATATCTCCAGTGAACCATTTCGAATTTTTTCAAAATTTATTAATTTTCGAAAATTTCAAAGTTCGTGATTCGCTCATTTTTGATAACTGCGAAATGATTCACTAGAGATATTTCTTTGCCTCTACACTGGCTAAATGTTTTGTCTGAAAAAAGAGTTACCAAAAAGCGAAAAAAAAAAAAAAATCTTTCCACTCGCGGTTGAAAGAAAGTAAAGGGTCCGACAATAGTCGCACTTAACTTTCCCGCCCCTGAGGCGTCCTAAAATTTCCCTAAAGGTGCCATAGACTCATAAGATTTGCATGAAATTTGACGACTATTGCTATTAATTTCTTTTTACTTTTTGATTAAACACCTTGCACCTTGAACCTTGAGCCACATTTTGTAACTGACCCAACTTTCTGATTAATTTGATGATTTATCGTTATCCAGGTAGGTACCTACCCACCTAACTGCCTGTCTAACTTTATTTCTGTGAATTTATAAATAATAATAATTAAATAATTCCTACATACATTGAATTATCAAATTTTACGAAAATCATACAAGGTCTACATCACCTTAAGATTTACTTCAGAACGCTGCCATTTTGAAACGCGTGCGAATTTTTAAGAAATCTTTACAGATTTTAAATAAGAAGCTCCATCAGTTAATACACAGTAAATTTCATGCATATCGAATGTACCTACCCGCCATATTTTTTTTGTTTTTTTTTTGTTCTGTCATTCAGAAACACCCTGTAGATGTCTAATATCAGTTCCGAGATACATTTTGAATAGAATTTTGACAACTCAAAAATTACGCCCACTATTTTTAAAAAAAAAATGTGTTTCTGATTAGTCAAGACGATACTGACGGTTCAGTAATTAAGTTGGAACCTTCAAATTTCGCAGAATCGTTCCCAAATAGATGTTCCAGGATCATTTTGCTCTCTTTTTGAGATGGGCCAAAATTGGCCCACACGTGAAAACCTTGGCCTCATGAACAGTATTCGCCGGGATTTCACAAAAAAAGATAACTCTGTGCTAAATAACACTACTTAAAGATTTGTTGAAGAACATTGCAGTCGATTTTAAAATTCCGGCTGATATAAAATGAAAATAGTGTTTTTGATTGGTTGAGACGGATTTGACACTACTTAGGGTGCGTTCCACCATGCCCAGTTAAAATTAAAAATTTGGAGATTTACCATGTTAAATTTAACTTAAGTTAAATTTAACATGGTAAACAGAAACAGAAACAATTTAACTTCTAAGTTAAATTTAACATGGTAAACATAGGACGAAATCTCCAGTTTAATTTTAACTGGGCATGGTGGGACGTACCCTTAATCTGTAAAATTGGTGAAAGTGATCTCAGATGATTCAGACTCATATTCAATAGAATTTCAATTTTCAAAAAATCAAGGCTGTTATAATCAAAAGAATAAACAAGTAGTTTGCGCCTCTCAGTGGCCGAGTGGTCAAGGGGTCCGCTTTGTGTCCTGAGAGGTCCGGGTTCGAATTCCGGCGTAACGGAAAATTTTTCCTAAACTAAAGTGAGGTGGAGAGAGGCAGTTCTTTGAAGTATTGTCATTAAGTGTCTTTTTTTTTTAAATTTCAGAACTTCCATTTCAAATGGAGGAAACAAAGCAAGAGGATCAGGAAGAACAGGTAAGATAATATTTAATACACATATGGTGAAGGCAGAATTGTTTGTTTAGGTTGGATTTCACAAGTTGCAGTCCACTGCAGTTTCCTCAAAAGTTGACTATAGGGTGGCACGAACTTCTCTTTTTGGAAGGATAACGCTCAGGAAACACTCCATGGGGTCTATTCTCGATCTGTTAACACCAAGTTGTGCGGAAAATAATCATATTTTACTGATAGGTACATTGTGTTTCTTTGGTGTTACGAAAACGGGAATACCACTCCAGTGGACTTGAGCAAAAAACGCTAAATTACAAGGTATGATGACCGACATACTATACTCCACGCGCATCTTGGATGACAGTAACTTCACACATTGTTTACAAAAAATCCCTTTCGGCAGCCCCGAAAGGCGTAGGTAGATTTCGAAGATTACTTCCATCCATTCTCTACAGAAACAGCGGAGGAATTGAGTTTTGAAATTTCACCCCCCCCCCACCCCCCCTCCCTTAACAAGAAAATGAAAGTGATTTTACAAAAAAAAATTCAGACAAGAGTTGTAGATATTATTAATAAATAGAAACTCATATCAAAAAGAATAAACTCAATATCTCACCAAATAAGTGAGTTATGACGTTTTGAAAATTCAACCCCCCACCCCCTGCCTAAACGGTGCGTCGGACGAAAAACTTTTTCAGACAAAAGTTGTAGGTAATATTGAGGCAAATGCATTACAAAACGAAAGAACTCGATAACACCCCTAGGACACAAGTTATGAATTTTTTTGTGTGCAAAACCCTGTTTTTAGGTAGATTTCGAAGAAAAATCTACCTATTGTAGTCGTACCAGTAGTCTCACTTTTGAAAAATTTCTTCGCAGTTCTTCTTTTTATGACCCCTGGATCCCAAAACCACCGTCAGTTAAAAAGTTTATATATATATATATATATATATCATTTTCACTTCCTTGTGAACACGCTAGGAGCCGTATTTTTGAAAATAAATTGGTTTTGACTATTTAATAAAATATAAGGGACTAAAATCTCGGTCGAGTTCGTTAATGGGGGAAATCGGACGAAGGGGGGGAAAATGGGGGGACTTTTTCGAAATCTGGTTTTTTGGCCCTAACTCCCTTAATATTGCAACTAATGAAACGTGGTTTTCTCGGAGGGTCGTCTAACAGTACTACCTACAACTTTTCTTTGTAACTTTTTTTGATCCCACCCCTAATGGTTGAATAAGGGTGTAAAAACAGGGATTTGCACACACAAAAAATCATAACTTGTGTCCTAGGGGTGTTATCGAGTTCTTTCATTTTGTAATGCATTTGCCTCAATATTACCTACAACTTTTGTCTGAAAAAGTTTTTCGTCCGACGCACCGTTTAGGCAGGGGGTGGGGGGTTGAATTTTCAAAACGTCATAACTCACTTATTTAGTGAGATATTGAGTTTATTCTTTTTGCTATGAGTTTCTATTAATAATATCTACAACTTTTGGCTGAAAATGTTTTTTGTAAAATCACTTTCATTTTCTCGTTAAGGGGGGAGGGGGGGGGGGGTGAAATTTCAAAACTCAATTCCTCCGTTGTTATTGTAGAGAATGCATTTGGGTCAACTGAAAATCTTCTTAACCGTCTTTCTCAATGATTGTAGACTGCGTTTAGTGGATGGAAGTAATCTTCGAAATCTACCTACGCCTTTCGGGGCGGCCGAAAGGGATTTTTACACCTTTATTCAACCATTAAGGGTGGGATCAAAAATCGTTACTAAAAAAAGTTGTAGGTAGTACTGTTAGACGACCCTCAGAGAAAACCACGTTTTGTTAGTTGCAATATTAAGGGAGTTATGGCCAAAAAACCAGATTTCGAAAAAGTCCCCCCATTCTCCCCCCGTCGCCCCCCTTCGTCCGATTTCCCCCATTAACGAACTCGACCGAGATTTTAGTCCCTTATATTTTATTAAATAGTCAAAACGAATTATTTTTCAAAAATACGGCTCCTAGCGTGTTCACAAGGAAGTGAAAATGATATTATATATATATAAACTTTTGAACTGATTGTGGTTTTGGGATCCAGGGGTCATAAAAAGAAGAACTGTGAAGAAATTTTTCAAAAGTGAGACTACTGGTACGACTACAATAGGTAGATTTTTCTTCGAAATCTACCTAAAAAATTCAGGGTTCCCAAAATTATTTTTTGTTCAGAAACATAAGTAGACTTGAGAAGAAGGGTCACAATGATCTAAAAGAGTTTAGCAACGACAATTCACATATCTGTAGCCTATCCAGCCTTCGATAAGTCTGAATTTACTATCATCCAAGATGCGCGTGGAGTAAAGCCAGATTACTGGCGGCGGCGGTACCGCAGGATCGTCAGTTTCCATTACAGAGGATCGACAAGTACAACGTCGTAGAAGATATTGATGATCATATCGAAAAAGTGACGGCTATGTGCACCATCGCAAACGTGTCGGAACAACATGAGACTACTCATGGGATCTCTATACCGCGTTCACTTTACACCTTAACTAAGAACTTATTACACCCTATGTAGGTATCTCAATACATACAATACTATAGTCCAAGTCAGGTTGGGAGCGTACCGATTACTCATAATTTCTTGCAAATCTAGGGCTGATCAAAACTTCTTGAGCAGGGAAATATCTGCTCAGGGTCGGATTGGCATTTTTAGCGTATGGTAGGATATGGAACCCAAATCCGGATCGGCGTCAACTGAAAATCTTCAAGAAATTATGAGTAATCGGTACGCTCCCAGCCTGACTTGGACTATACATTCAAACAAAATACGGATGCAATCAAACTACATTTGAAGCCCAAACCTTTGATCATTCCATCCCGTCAGTTTCATTTGTGATAATACAACAATATTTTTAAAAATTTTAGGAGTCGTCCCCGGGTCGGAGCGGTGGCCAATCCGTAGTGATCTACTCCAAGTCTGTTGGAGAGCTAAACGAATTGACCTTCGCTCACGGTCGGGCTCCTTGTGCAACCATCTGGGTAAGTTGATTGTCGCTGACCAAGATCATTAGTGTTGTTTTGATTCCTTAAGGGTCCGCTTAACCTGAGGTGCATTTTTTGCCGCCCATAAGATTAACATTGCGAGCGGCGTTCATTTTCAAGGTTTACCCTTAGTTGGAAAGACACAAAAATTTGCCTATACCTAGCCCTAACAATGTTGTAGGTCGTCATCGAAGCAGATTTCCCAATTTTTTACTGGTTTTCAAGATACAGCACTTTTCCCCTTAAAAAATTGAGGTATGCGATGCTAGCATTTGAAAAACAGTTGGAATAAAAGAAACCAGTGAGAAATTGGGAAATCTGCTTCGATGACGACCTATACAACATTATTAGGGCTAGGTACAGGCA
This sequence comes from Mesopsocus fuscifrons, assembly GCA_950004255.1. Taxonomy (NCBI): domain Eukaryota; kingdom Metazoa; phylum Arthropoda; class Insecta; order Psocodea; family Mesopsocidae; genus Mesopsocus; species Mesopsocus fuscifrons. Next base: position 6,817,391 of record OX465378.1, read on the forward strand.
AAATTTTGTGTCTTTCCAACCAAGGGTAAACCTTGAAAATGAATCGCCGCTTCGAATGTTAATCATATGGGCGGCAAAAAATGCATCGTCAGGTTAAGCGGACCCTTAAAAAGTAACGAACGGGAAAGACAGGGGTGCAACTTAGTTGATAGGGCGGCGAGGGCCAGTTTGATAGGATTTACGAAACCCTTGACCTACCCCCAGCCACAGGGTCTATTCGCGATCCCTAACACCAGTAGAGCACCTATAGGGTCCGGAAAATAACATTGTAAATTATTTATTCAGAGTGTTTTTTTGGGGGGGGGGGGGGGGGCTGAAGTAAGGTGTTACGAGAACGGAAATACCACTCTAGAAACGGCCTTTGTTTCTACAGGGTGATTGGTGAATCTTTGTAGAAATTTGGGAAATCCTTTGGCAAAAACTCTGACGTTTGAAGTGACGAGTCTGTTTTTTTATCTCAGACAACGTGAACCGAGTCATCAGTTTCATTAAAAATTACCAAATTGAAATGTAAATCAGTCGTTACAACTTAAATGATTAGAATGTGGACACAGATTTATCGGAATAATTTGTGGTTTCTTCAGAACTTGGGGGAAACAGTGAAATATTTAAAAAACCGTAAACTACTTAAATCGTTTCAACAAAAATCTTTTAGTTCCCATTTTTTCTCTGCCATGAGCATTTTCATTCTCTCCCTCTCCTCAGGCAACGTTTGTATTAAACTGTAATAATGCTTATCCTGTTCGTTTTTATTATCCTTTCAGAGGCAAAGGGCAGAAGTTGCTGGCCCTTCTGTTATAAAACCGAATATTTCCGCAAACGTGGTGAGTACCTACTATTTCACCGTTGCTGCTTACTTCACTCCAGCAGTTAATTACTTCTCTCAGGGTGCATCCCACCATACTCGGTTAAGGTTAAACCCCAGTTAAATTCCAATTATTGCACGGTAAACCCCAAATTTAACTGGAGTTTAACCGTTAACCGAGTATGGGAAGGAAGGAAATTCCATTCTAGACTATCTTCTAAAAAGCAACTTGAGATTTCGTGGCTGCCGTAGTAAGAAGCCTCCTTTCTTAGGTGTTGTTTACTTAACCCACGATAGTTGTTTATACTGAGTTAGGCGCTATGCAGAGGTTATTGGCGTAACCAACATGTTTGTACCGAGTTAGAGTAAAGTTAAGCAGTCACTTATGGGGTAAAATACTTTCAAGTTACATATTATAACCACGGCTATAGTGATGTCATCATTCTCCATCTTTTCGATCTAATCTGTTCAATATTTTGATTTTCCGTTTTCTAGATGGATAGTAGTAATTATGATGATACATCTTGGGACGATAGTGACTATGAGGTAACTTGGGAAAATATATTCTGTTCAAAAAACTGGGGATTAACAATGTAGATCTTAGACAATGTCAACTAACATATTGATAAGTGCTTTTCAAGTGGCGCTGCTTCGCATTTATCGGGAACCCTTTCTGCTTCACACTTCGAACTCTTCTGCTGACTATTCTGCTCATCATCCCGTTATCAAACTTCTACTCTTATGAAACTCGGTCGCGTTCTGATATTCATGTACGGAAATTTGCTACCTCTCTTCGTTTAGTCTTCCGATTTTTGGTGATCGCCTATACAACGCTTTTTGTTCAAATTAGAGATGAAGAAAGTTAATCAATATTTAAAAAATTAATAAAAGTATATTTACTTGAAAATGCTTTTTATGCTTTGGGTGCATTTCTCAATATTAATTTACAAAAAATCGGAAAAATAATTCAAAATTCGTGTTTTGGATTAGTCGGACAAGCGCCGACGGTACAGTTTTCAGTCTTTAATATTGAAAATTGGTAAGTGTATTGAAAAATAGACGCTCGAGGGTCGGTTGGAACAGATTTGCGATTAGTTGAAAATTGTTGCCGTTTTGGACCAAAGTTCGATCGTTTCGGCGCCATTCACATTTATTGACCGATTCTCATGAAATTTTGTACGTTTATGTAAAACTACGTTACTTAAACATCTGCCGAGTAGAATTTCGTTATATTGAAAACTACGGCCGTTTATGTTTAAAGAAGTATTCCTAATGAGAATAGTCAGAACATATTTGCTGGGACTACAGTAGTAGAATGACAGCCATGAAATTGGGTATGGGTAATCTCAGATAGATGATTTTGAGGTCGTTTTCAACAGATTTTAGATTGCGTAAAAATTACGTAAGTGAAAAATTGCAAAAAAAAAAAAAATTATCCGGGGCGAGAAAGTTAAGTGTGACTATTGTAGGGTCCTTTGTTATTTTATGAGGGAAAAGGTCAACAAAACGATTAAAAAAATAAGCTTGTATTCTACAGTCATCACTGAAGTGCTTGAAATGATAGGAAATAAAAACAAAAGAGTATATTAGTTTTTTGTTTTCATATAAAATTATTTCGCTTGGGAATGCCACAGATTTTTTTTAATTTCTGCTTGAAAATTGAAAAGGAGAAGGCTCCTTGCGTTTCAAACCCCATTAAGGAACAAAGTGCTTCCTTGATGTGCTCAGCTTACGACAAATATCAAACAGTTATTTAACTGCTCCGTTTCCAGATGTCTTTATCTGGCCTGTTGTAAGCTAAAGTCGAAGAAGGGACATGTTTTTAACTTATTTTAATTTCTGCAGTCTGAAGCAACCCGCTCGCTGACAAGCAACGAATATGACACGGATTTTAGTGACTGCAGAGGCAGCAGCACTCCTCCAGATGACGAAGCACCAAGCGATCCTTCAGATGACAGGCCGCAACCGTCAGACTACGGGGGCACCACAGATCCTTCTTCCGATTCCCTAATGGATCCTCCACATCATGATTTGGTACGTACCTTTAAGTGAGGATACTAAGGGCTAAATGATTTAGGGTGCGTCCTACCAAGCCCAGTTAAAATTAAACTGGAGATTTTGTCCTATGTTTACCATGTTAAATTTAACTTAAAAGTTAAATCTCCAGTTTAATTTTAACTGGGCATGGTGGGACGCACCATAAATATATAATCAAGATAATGTTTACGTGTAATTACGTAATTAGGTTGTGTCCCACCATACTCAGTTAACAGTTAAATTCCAGTTATACTCCACGCGCATCTTGGATGACAGTAACTTCACACATTGTTTAAAAAAAAAAAACAGGGTTCCCAAAATTATTTTTTGTTTAGAACCAGAAGTAGACTTGAGAAGTAGGGTCACAATGATCTAAAAGAGTTTAACAACGACAATTCACATATCTGTAGCCTATCCACCCTTCGATAAGTCTGAATTTACTATCATCCAAGATGGAGTATAGTTCATGTTGAAAACCGAATTTAACCGAGGTGTAACTGTTAACTGGGCATGGTGGGACGCAGTCTCTGTGGTAAAAAATTTAAGAGTCCAGTTACTCGCCCATGTTTTTCTTGTATTAACTTCTCTGATTGCTAAATTTTTCTGACAATTTACAAAGTACAATTTGTGTCTGCCGACTCGACAGTTTTCCCCTTGCTATCACAATGTAGGCAAATACCTAATAATTTTTTTATATCATTGGGTTGGCAAGTGTTTGACAAACATGTGTTGGGTTAAAATATTATTTCATATTATAATTGTAATTGTACCTTGTAATTGGAACCTTTATCACATTGTTTTGAACACTTTCTACCACAGTGATTAAAAATTGTTACTTTATGTGTCTCTGGTTAGATAGTCCAGCCAGTGGCAAACACTGTTTGGAAAACTGTCTGGTTAGCTGAAAACCTTACGAGAATCTTCAGAATTTTTTGCAATATCACTAATGATTATGTGAAAATTGTTTTATTTTTCAGTCCCAAATATCTGTAAACAAATCAGATAGTGACACGACCAGCCCCACACGAAATGGGCGAAGTTGCAAAAATTCACGTACAATTTTTCCGATGAACATCACACCTATCTCTGCACTCTTCCCAGACAGTGAAGAAGAATCTCTGTCAGATAATGTAATCGTTAAGTGGGAAGAAGAAATTACATCTGCTGAAACTAAGACGTATCCATGCCTATCAGACACCCTTCGAGAAGTGTCTGATCCCTCTGATACTGAAAAGTTAGGCCCCCTCCTGAATGGAAAACGTATCAAGCAGGAACGAGAATCACCCATGAACTCAGACTCCGAAGTCCATTATGGCGGTAAATGGAAACCTCGCCAAGGCGAATCAAGCGGCTTACATATTCCTAAAATAAAGTCCGAGTGGGGAACTGATGATGAAAACGATGAAGGTTTCCCTTCTGAGAGCGATAAAATGGTTGATATTAAGCAGGAACCGTTCCTGGAAGAGGGGGAATTGACCCTGCAAGATGAACAGTGGCAAGCAGGCTACGGTGAAGCGCTGCTGCCAATAAATCTACAAAACATTAAACAAGAACCATTATCAGAAAGTGATGAGCTGCCGTTAGGAGCAGTATCAGAAAGTGAGGAGCTGCCGTTAGGAGCAGCGCTGCTGCCAATAAATCTACAAGACATTAAACAAGAAGCTTTATCAGAAAGTGATGAGCTGCCGTTAGGAGCAGCGCTGCTGCCAATAAATCTACAAGACATTAAACAAGAAGCTTTATCAGAAAGTGATGAGCTGCCGTTTGGAGCAGTATCAGAAAGTGAGGAGCTGCCGTTAGGAGCAGCGCTGCTGCCAATAAATCTACAAGACATTAAACAAGAAGCATTATCAGAAAGTGATGAGCTGCCGTTTGGAGCAGTATCAGAAAGTGAGGAGCTGCCGTTAGGACCAGTATCAGAAAGTGAGGAGCCGCCTTTAGGAGAGCAGGAATATTTGCAGCCACCGCCAGCTGGGCAGGCTGCTTTTGAACCTGAAATGCCACCGAACTTGCCCTTAGCGCCCTGCAATATACCTAAGCCTCTTGCTGGTGCGCAGGGGATCCAGATCCGCAGTGATCTCATTTCAGAACAACGTGGAGACAAGAGGACTCTGGATGAGGGTGCTCAGCCGCAGGCAAAAAGAGGTTCTAACGTAAGTACCTATTCAATTATTGTCATCAAATTTTGCCACTAAGCTTATATTTCATCACATTCACTTCACAAAACGAAAGAACTTGCTACTTGACATACAAAAATAGTTGTTTTCTTCTTCTTTTCTTAAAAACTGGTTAGTTTCATTTTTTTTTAAATCCATGCACATCACTAATCTTATCATTGAGGGATAGGACCATGACGTCAAACAAAAAGTCATTGGGTTGACTTTTGCAAAAGGCGTTTCAGAGGTCCCAGATACCAAAAAAGTGGTTTTCAGGTCATGTCCGTCCGACGTCCGTTCGTCTGTTGCGCGGTTAGAGGTCACACCGATCAACCGATTTTCTCAAATTTGGAATATAGATGTCTAAAATCATTTCCGAGATATGTGTTTAATATAATTTTGATGACTCTAAAATTACGCCCTTTATTGTCAAAAAGGTGTCCAAAAAAAATTAAAATCGTGTACCTGACGGTACAGTTATCAAGTTAGAACCTTTAAATTTCACAGATAGATGTTCCAGGATAATTTTCATCACTTATGAGGTGGGCCAAGATTGGCCCATACGTGAAAACCTTGGCCCCATGAACAGTATTCACCGGAATTTCTCTTAATTCGATAATCTTGTGCTAAATAACATTTCTTAGAGATTTCTCGAAGAACTTTTCAATCGATTCAAAATTGCGGCCAGTGTAGGCAAAATAAAGTCAAAAGTGGAAAAAACGAACATCACTTTTTTGATTGGTCGGGACGGATTTGACTAAACACTAACGGAATCTTGAAAATTGGTGAAAGTGATCTCAGATAGTTGTTTCAGACAACCGTTCAACAGATTTTCGAATTTGTTTCAAATTCGGTGTGTAGGTGCCCAAAATTATTGTCCAGTGTATTGCAAAATATCTTTTAGAAAAATTTGGAATTGTGGCCAGAAAAAAATAATGCACATAAATTCCGAGAAAGTCAAGTGCGACCATTTTTGGTGCGTTTCTCAGTACATTGTGGTTTATGCATGGCCCATGCAGCATGGGGCTTACGGCAGTGGCGAGATCGCCCTACACCTGACCTATACCTGGGGCTCTATTATGGATCTATTTATCACGCGTGATCACGCGCAGTTATCACGAAAACATAGGGAAAAAAATAGCATTGCAAATGCGTTTATTACGCGGTTATCACGCGTAATAAAAAGATTCGCAATAGAGCTGCTGGCTTTTGGGCTCTGAAGCAAATGTTTGCGGAATGCATTTACACACTTATCTACGAGCATTTATCATTGAAAAATCCACCCTTATAGACGATTAACCCCTTAATTGTTTTCGTACTTTTACCTGATTTTCTAGCAGAAAAACGTTGTAATGGATTCCTTGAAGACAAGAGACGTTGTGTGTCTATTAATTGAGAAACCATTTGAACAATGGAGTGACGATGAGAAGAAGGCGTTCCTAGTGACGAGAAAGCCAGAGCCAGTGTTATCCTTATGCAAAACTTCGGTCAGCCGTCCAAACACAGCCAGGAAATTCAGACCGGAATGGTATAGTGAATACGACTGGTTGTGCGGAAGTCCTTCGAAGCAGGCGTTCTTCTGTTGGTGGTGCCTGATTACTGGTACTCCAAACCCCTTATGGTGCACTCTTGGTTACAAAGACTTGACGAATGCAACGAGAGGGTTTAGAAAACATAGAGATTCAGTAGACCACATCAGAGCTTCTCTCAATTTCAAGTATATGAAGAAGCGCCTTTTCTCAATTAAAGAGCAAGACACGTCCGCATTCGCGAAAGAAAGACATAACAAGGAAGTTGAACTCAACCGAAAAATCCTCAAAATCTTCTTCAAACTCGTCATTCTTCTCGCTTGTCAAGAAGTACCATTTCAGTCCCGTCCTAAAACTGAAACTAAAGGTAGATTTGAAGAAATGGCCCGCGAATGGATGTCCGAATGTTCACCCGATGTGCAAAAACAGTTTCAAAAATTAGAGCCATTACTCTTGGGAGAAGCTGAGACTGCTGAATATGAAGAAACTGAGTCTATTGAAAATGATTTAGTTGAATGTCTTTCTGAATACCTCATTTCCTTTATCCGTGAAGAATTTTCTCGCTGTGAGTTTTTCTCGGTTTACGTGGACGACACATTTCACACCGCGCAAAAACCAGAATCAGCGATCATCTTGAGATACGTTAATGGAGACGGTGTGGTGGTCGAGCGCTTTCTTGGGTTCTGTAACTTCCAAAAGAAGAGTTTGTCCACTTTTTTAAGTCGTATGCTTGCGCCGCATGATTACGAAGGAAAATTAGTGGCTGAATGCTTTGACGCTGCTAAATTAACGAATCAAGAGTTTACCACCCTAACGAAGAGAGCAAGAAGTGAATCTCCGGGTATGGTTCTTGTTCCTTGTATAGATGCGCCATTTAATTTGTTGTGGGAGCAAGTGGCATGTCAAAATCCAGCGTTTAAAATGTTCTTTGCGGATCTTGCCTGCCTCCGCAACTACTATCTTTCGCCTGAGAAGAGTTCTGAAATATTGGTTCGAGTACTGGGAAGAAAATTGACGGAAGACCCAAGGTGGTTCTCCCATTCCAGATTAATTTGCATCGTAACCTCATGTTATAGCAAACTGAAGAGCGATTTACTTCGAACAGTGGAAGATCCCACCGCTGACACTGCTACCCTCAGTGAAGCTGCCAGACACCTGAAGACTTTAAATAGTTTTTCCTTCGCATTTATGCTGTTGTTGTTCGCTGAACTTTATGAAGTAACTGACCCGCTGTGGAAAAGCCTTCAAAAGAAATCCTGCGAAATTCCATATTGCATGAGACAGTTAAAAGCCGCCCAGGTGCAGCTACATCAGAAAAAGAGAGATGATATGGCAGAAAAGCTATTGAAGAGAGCTACAGCTTTGTGCGAAAAACTTCCAGAAAAACCGACTGATCTCAAGAGGATTTATATTGAGTTATTGAACATTGTCGACACCCAAATTGAGCTCCGATTCGATGTCCTTCCCAGTTTGGAATTCATTACCCTCGCCGACACATTTAAGTTCAGTCAACGTTACAAGGAGATTCCCCACCACAATGTTAATAACCTCATCAGCACATTCGGAAAGTTTATTCATCGCGATAATTTAAAAACACAGTTGGAAGTGTTTTATGAGGACTCTGAGTACTGTAAAAAGTCTCCCCAGGAATGTGTGGCCAAAATGCGAGAAAATGATGTCCAAGATGTCCTTAATGAAGTGTATACCTTGCTGTGTCTCACTCTCACTCTGCCGTGGACGAAAATCTCAACGGACAAGGGATTCTTCTGTCTGAAAACAGTCAAGACTGCTGCTAGGACCTTTATGACGGCGGAAACACTGTCCTTAGCAAACCTTTCAATTCAGAAAGACACGGTCAAGTACCTGAAAGAGAGAGATCCTGATTTCTTTGAGAAACTTATCGATGAATTCTCCCGCAAGAAGGAGGGCTCGCTGGAGTTGGTGTACAGAAAATAAACTTTTTGGGTAAGTATACTCTGTCGTTCAGTGGAGAGGCTATAATGATAACGCAGGTTTTTTGTTGATTCCCCCTTGTTTTCTTAGTTTTCTTTATAAGTTTTATTTTTTTTAAGTTTGTTTATTTTGTGTCCTTGCACATTTTTTGTTTTAACCTCTTTTTGGCCTAGACTACCTAATCAACCGGTTATTAAAAGCTACCAGATGTATAGACTGCGTTTTCATTATGAACGTCTCAACTGTGAAAATTAAGGCCAGGCATGCATAGTCAATTGCTTGATTTGGTGTTCAAAGAAGGCGGTCTTCGTTGCCTTCGTTCGATGTAAAACACAGAACGACTACCCACTTCTCTGGAGCTGTATACATATCTTCTTAGGGTCAAATTAATATTTTCTTGTATCCCAAGTCATTTTGCATGCCGGGCCTTAACTACGACAAGGTTTGGAACCCTTGAGCTGTTACACTGTTAGGTTGACAGGTTTTTCTTACTTTGTTTGTCTAAAAGGTTTTCTGTTTTCGGCAGATGTCTGAGCAGCACAAGTTTACGATAAAACCAAACGGCTGTATTGAAGAACCGATGCTGCCCTACAGCCTGAATAAGCGCATTGAACCAGAGTCGTCAAGCAGCTCAGACAAAGATCGTTTGTCGAAATCAAATCATAGCACTGGAGAGAAGAAAAGGTCATCTTCATCGCATAGCCACCACGCACCTTCATCTCGACATCATTCTTCATCCACCCGACGGAAGAGCCGTGATCATTCCTCCAGGTAAAAAATAACATAATTTCAACGGTTTTGTCTTACGACACCATCACCTGATAAAGATACAAGAAGAAACAGGTCAGTAGGTAGGTAATAGTAGAATTCTCGCGGTTCATGTGAAGGTCACTTCATTTTTAATAGGTATGTCAAAATATCACTAAGTTACTCTAAAAACCGTCAGCACTATTTTTGAGGCAGTTCTCAGTAACGAGGTGCTGTTTCCGTGTTAGTAAGAATTTTCGATAACAGTAATTATTACGGCATTCTTTTGAGTATGGCACCATATATTATGTAATTTCAGGCATAGCTCTGGATGTAAGAGTCGTAAGGATGGCGGTCACTGTGACTGCCGGTCTTCGCCGAAAAGAAGCCACAAAGGTGACAGGTCGAGTGGCCACCGGAGTCACAGCAGTCACTCCAGCCGCTCACGCAGGAAGTACCGAGATCTGAAACTGCAAGTCGACTTGCATGAACTATTCCATCACGTATGTATTTCATTTTTAAGGGATAGGGACCATTTGTTCTCTTAAGGGTCCGCTTAACCTGACGATGCATTTTTTGCCGCCCATAAGATTAACATTGCGAGCGGCGATTCATTTTCAAAGTTTACCCTTGGTTGGAAAGACACAAAATTTTGCCTGTACCTAGCCCTAACAATGTTCTAGGGAGTGTTCGAAGCAGATTTCCCAATTTCTCACTGGTTTTCGAGATACAGCACTTTTCTTGAGGTATGCGATGCTAGCATTTGCAAAACAGTTGCAATAAAAGAAACCAGTGAGAAATTGGGAAATCTGCTACGAACACTCCCTAGAACATTGTTAGGGCTAGGTACAGGCAAAATTTTGTGTCTTTCCAACCAAGGGTGAACCTTGAAAATGAATCGCCGCTCGCAATGTTAATCTTATGGGCGGCAAAAAATGCATCGTCAGGTATAGCGTCCTCTTAAGCGGACCCTTAAGTACTTTGTCACTTTCTTGTGGGCCATTCTAATGGGGGGGATCCAGCACCGTCATTCGAACTGGGACTTCATTCGTGAACGTCGAATTCATAACACTATTGTCTTTGTTTTTCCATTCTTTTTATGAAATGCAGTCTCAGGCGGAGGGATATCCACTCTATTCCATGGCCAAAAAATTTCGAAGGGTCCAAGGAACAAGGGAGCAGCTGGAATTTTATTATCAAAACTCCAATTGAACATTAATTTATTATTTTCAGGTGAAACTGGTTGAAGAAAGAAAGAAAACCACAAAACGTATTCCACCTCGGGTCCCGTGGACACCCCACGAAACCATTACCCGATTGAAGTATCAAGAGCTTTTCCGTGTTGAGAAAGACCCCAATGGCGGTGGTACCGTTTGCCATCTTTACTGGGATGAAATATCTCACTTTTCTGAGAGTGTGATCAAAGAAATTGCGAAAGAGTTCATAATGGTAAGTTCCTTTTACGTTTTTGCCAAATGTCGAGGAATGAAGATATCAACTTAACTGAAATCGCACGAAGAGCGAACTCATATTCAGTGCGCAACTTTGAATTGGATTTTTACTTTCAAATACTTTTTTGTTTGGGCCTTATTTGGCAGACTCATTTTTCAGGAAATATTGGCATTGTCTTCGACACTTTATGGGTAGTCAGAGTTGTAATGTTCCTTTTCTGTTTTACAGCTGTCTTACAGTGAAGATGAGCAGGAAAATGCTTTCCACGTGATGGGTATAGTTCACGGAGGCGCTGATTATTTGCCTGATCTCCTTGACTATATGGCGGATCATTACCCTGCGATCACCGTCAAAGTGGGCTCCCTCACTGGCAGGGCCACACAGAGCCTCACTATGGGCGAATACCGGGACGAGGTGAGACTCCGCTACGGTTTTTTTGCTGTCGGGGTTGCATAGTCAAGATAAGGACCACTCTTTAACTGTTGCTGTTATTTTTTGGAGTAACGATGTAGTTGGACAGGTACGCAGACGTTAATCCTAAACTTAAATAAGAGCACTTCGTTTCAGGCTTACAAATCATACTCCAACGGAACGTTCAGGTTCGCACCACTTCAAGAACTGTCCATCTGTGGCGTCCAAGGTGAAGAAGTTGGCGCCTACTTTCCTGATTTTGTCAAGAGGTTGGAGACAAGTCCGAATATGTTCCCGGTAAGCAGGCTTGGGGATATGACATAACATTTGTCACTCTATAACAAAAACCTCTTTATATATTTGGTGGTATTTGGTGGGTAGATCTAGTCCTAAACGATCTGATGATGAACAGTAAATTTAACATTTATTATCAAAATACTAATGGGCTTAAGTCAAAAATTGATGAATTTAATCTTAACACAGGTCTACTTAGTTCTGATTGTTTAGTTCTCACGGAAACGTGGCTAAATGATAACTTAAACACTGCTGAGCTTTTTGATTTAAATACTTTTACTGTTCATAGGAAAGATAGAGATTTTGTTAAAACTAACATGAAGGATGGTGGTGGTGTACTCGTCGCAGTAAGAAGTCATTTTGTCTCGGAAAGAATGAGTAAATACTTTTACTGTTCATAGGTAAGATAGAGATTTTGTTAAAACTAACATGAAGGATGGTGGAGGTGTACTCGTCGCAGTAAGAAGTCATTTTGTCTTGGAAAGAATGAGTAAATACTTTTACTGTTCATCGGAAAGATAGAGATTTTGTTAAAACTAACATGAAGGATGGTGGAGGTGTACTCGTCGCAGTAAGAAGTCATTTTGTCTTGGAAAGAATGAGTAAATACTTTTACTGTTCATCGGAAAGATAGAGATTTTGTTAAAACTAACATGAATGATGGTGGAGGTGTACTCGTCGCAGTAAGAAGTCATTTTGTCTCGGAAAGAATGAGTAAATATGAAAGCGACGTTTTAGAATCAGTTTGGATAAAAATTTATACTTCAACGAAAAATTATTTCTTCATCTGTAGGGTTTACTTTGTTTCAAATTCTCCAAAAGAATCTTATAAACGATTTTTTGATCAATTAGAGCAGTCTGAAAGTTTTTTGACTGGACCAGTTATTATACTAGGCGATTTTAATCTGAGCATTCTAAGTAAATTCTGGCTCAGAAATGACCCTGCTGTGCTACCAACTCTAGAAGAATATGTGTCGGAAAGGCTTGCATACTTCAATCTTGTACAATATAATGAGGTGGTAAATCACAATAATTATTGCTTGGATTTTGTACTAAGTGACTTGCCAAAATGTAAAGTAGACTTAAGTGACTTCCCGCTTGTTACCCCGGATATCCATCATCCCTGTCTGGATGTAACCATCAATTTTTACAAATCTTTCCGTAAGAGATCCGAAGTAACTAAGTATGATTTTATAAAGGCTGATTCATTCTCTGTATATAACGCTCTGTCTTCAGTCTATTGGTCTGAACTATATGAAATTAATTATGTGTATCTAGCCGTAAATTGGTTTTACAAGCAAATTGATATAGTCTTAGAAAACACAGTGCCGAAAAAGAGGCAAAATAGAAGAAAGTGGCCGATGTGGTATAATTTTGACATAATAACTAAGATTAAGTGTAAAGAGAAATTAAGAAGGAAATTTAATAAGAGTAAATCTGTTTATGACTATGAAAAGTTCTCACGAATACGAGCTGAACTAAAAAAAGATGTAAGAAGAGCTTATGTTGCGTACAATTTGGAAAGAGAATTGGAAATCAAGAGAAATCCTAATAAGTTCTGGAACTTTGTTAAAGAAAAGAGAAGGAATGATCAAAACAACACAGTGCTATTTTATGAAGACTCACCCAAGTTAACGAATGAAGATAAGAGTAGTGCTTTTGCTGATTATTTTGCTTCAGTATATGCTCCTACTAAATCCAATATTGATATGGAAAAATCCTTTGCTGTGAGATTGGGAACGAAGTAAATTGTATGCTTAACGTCTCGAAAATTTCAACTGATGATATCCTGGTAGCCTTCAAAAGGTTAAAACCTAAATTCCCTCATGGAAATGACGGTCTTCCTCAATATTGGGTGAAAGCTCACAGAGACTTGTTTATAGTACCACTTTTATATATTTTTAACTTAAGCCTTGTAAAGAGAGATTTCTCCTTCTCGCGTTTGCCGGGCACTCGGAGTCGGTAGGGGTTTATTTGGTCGTGGATAAGGTTCTTACAACTTGCTATTTTATTTTCTCTTTCAGGTTCACGAAATTTCTGTCTTTTAATCAAATAAACTAAAGCACGGTAAATTCATATTCTGTAATCCTCCTTCATCAACAATAATCAACTCTGTTTACGGCACTTGCGAAGCCACTGCTTTGTTTACACCCACAAGTAGGTACTAATTCTAGCCATAGGTTTCAGAGAAAAAAAAACTACTATAACACCAGATAAGTACAGAGTGAAAATGCTTAGTAGCATTGGTGGAATAAGAGTGGCGATACCGGAAGTCAAACAGTAGATGGAAAAATAGGCCTCCTTAAACCGCTCCAGAAGCACCGCCATGCCAGCAACTCACATTACAGCTTCCAGACAGACGGTATACCTCCAGCCCAGTCTAAGGCAGGACCCCTCACAAGGACTACCTCCTCAAAGAACGACGTCAAAGTACACGACGCTCTCGAGGGACGGTAATCCCGGTGAAGGGTTGCAGCAATAAAACAACGGTAACTGTGACTTCCGGTACGCTAAGCGAACCGAAAAATACAGGAAGAAAACTTACATTAGGATGTTGAAATTTTGACATTAAAATGGAAGAAGATTAAAAAAATACCAGAGGTTGAAGGTTCAGAAGGTGATGATACCAAGAGGAGAAGATACCAGGGCGCCAGACATTTTTTTGTAAGGGACGAATGTCAACCCAGAAGTAATGAGATGAAGAACAAAACGGGGAATTTTGGATGGTCATGCAGGGATCCGACTTCGGCTGTGCCAGAAAGCAGGGCGAGTGAGAGCGGTCAGCAGTTCAAATTTGAGTCCAGGGAAGATGTTTACATAACGGAGAGTGGGGAAGGCATACATAAAGAATTCTTAAAAGTTCCCTTCCAAGGAGTATAAAAAAAACCCCAAAACAATGAAAACCTCCTAAAAGTCTCAAAAGAATTTCTCCGGATCTCAAGTCCACCTAACAGGAAAAGAAGGTAGGGAAGCTCCAAGAGACATTCCAAAACTACCCAGAAAAAGAGAGGTTACACTAGACCACCTATGAAAAAGACTGGCCCCCGGCTGACCACGCCAGACCGAGCTTCCCGACAAAGCCAAAGAAGTAGGTACCACAGTAAAAAGAACAATCAGCAGCTTGACCTGGGCCCTCTTCTATTTCTTGTGGTGATAAACGTTCTACCAACTATTGTCAATTGTCATCGCCTTGAAGTATTGCACCCGCCGTTCCGAGGCGATGGGGGGGAGGGGGTTTTAGTGGGTATCCCCAAGGCTTGGGTGGCGCAGGGATGCTCGCCAAGTTTAGGATGCCATACCTGCGCGACCGAAGCCTTGGGCGAGTCCCACACTTGCCCGCACGGCCCTAGCGGGCGTCCATCAAGGATTTCCCTCGCCAAAAAAAAAAAAAAAAAAAAAAAAAACTATTGTCAAGTACTCTAATTGCTATTTGTTTGCTGACGACTTTAAGTGTTGCAAGCAGATTAACTCTGAGGAAGATCATGCAAAATTGCAGAGTGATCTTGAGGCTGTGGTACAGTGGAGCCAAAAAAATAAACTCTGATTTAACGTAGAAAAAATGCTTTAGTATGATATACACATACAGAAAAAAACCTTTACTCTTTGACTATAAAATAAACAGTGTTCAGTTGAACAGGAAATCTGAGTGTAAAGATCTGGGTGTGATATTTGACGGCAAGCTAAATTATGATAAACACATTCAAACAAAGACCAAAGAAGCTGCAAGAATGTTGGGCTTCATAAAAAGGGTTTCCAGATTTTTCAAAATTACTGAAACACCTATTCTTTTGTTCAACGCATTCGTTCGAAGCAAATTAGAGTACTGTAGTGTAATTTGGAATCCTCACCATGAAGTCAAAATGAAATGTATAGAAAGGATTCAAAAAAAATTTGCAAGATATTTATCACTTAAGTTTCAGATGGCTGACCCAAATATTGTTTGTTATAATGAGCTGTTACGTATGTTTCAATTGAAAAGGTTGGACAAACGAAGAGAGACGGCAGATCTTGTATATTTATATAAAGTCCTGAACCACATGGAGAATAATGATTATCTAACCAGCCAGCTCACTTTTGATATTTCCAGAAGAACTAGGCAGTCCAAAATAATCACCCTGTCCATACCTAGGACGGAGGCCCTAAAATATGCACCCATAAGGAGAATATGCGAAAAAGCAAATAGTATCAGTGCGGGTGTTGACTTTTTTTTTTGACTCTTTCACCGTTTTTTTAAGAAAGATGGTTTAATTTACTTTTACTATTATTATGTTGTTTTTTTCTTTTATTATTATTTTATACTTCTATTGTACCTATACCTTGTAACCTTGAACTGTACACACTAGGACTGTTTAAAAGTTGTTTAGCTGTGCGATGTAATTGAGGGGGAAACTCTTTGTGTCGCACAGCCTAAATAAATTAAATTATCTTAAAAATTCTCTTAAAAATTCTCTCTTAGCAAGCAAAGTTATATGGTTCCTTAGTTCAAACCGTCCACTATCTCGGCTGTAGAAAAAGGAGAAGGTAGGTTTTAGAACAGAATTACAACCGGACCTTAAATTTTTATTCTCTCAAGACATTTTCAGGTTTGTCGATAGTGATTATAGGGAGATATAATGTGAACTTTGGACTGTTCAAGTTTAGGTAAATGGGTGGAAAAATACTGTCACAAACTTACCCGTGCTGAGGCAACTGTACAGATGACGCCGGGCCCGGTGTTGCGGTGGTGACGGAGGCACGGTTGGGTTTGTAACAGTTTTGAATAAAATAGCAGCAGCACATAAAAGAAGTATAAACTGTTTGACCAAATAGCGGAAAAGTGCTGAGAAGGTATGAAACGATCGGGAACCGAGTCAAGACTGGACTGTCCTGACTGAGAGGCGCTGTGACAACTCCACCTAAGATCAAGGCAGGACAGTACAGTCTGACTACGCTTGTCGTCTAGAATTATCGCCATTACAAAAATACATAATGTTATGTAATTTTTTGTAGGTAATGCCTTGGAGGTCCCTAAGCGTTGTGGCAACAGACAATCCCCGTGAGAGTAACGACGGCCCCATATTTTGGGTGAGACCTGGGGAACAGACTCTCCCTTCGTCTGTCTCTGCCAGGTGTCAAGGGTACGTACATATTTATATTTTTTATATTTATTTTTTATTATTTATATTATTTATATATTTATATTTTGGGGGACACCTTACCGAACCACTATTACCCACCTCATTTTTGGATGAGATTAGCGTCAGTGGTATCCAGGGATGAACGATGGGTATTTGGTATTTGGTAGTGCTGCCAGATAAGCGCGTTGGGTACTTATTGAAATGGCCTATTTAGTGGGCTTGTCCCCCCACCCCCCCTCCCCCCTATGTTAACTAATTAGCTGTCCGGTATCTGGCAGAATACTAAAATAGTGACTTATTGGTGTGCAGGAGGTTGGCGAAAGGAGTTTCCCGTCTGAGTGAAGCACGCGAGGCACTTTTTGAGGACCGCACAAAGCCCCATGCTGACCAGATCGGGATTGATGGAGTGTACACTGACACCGCACCCACCGCTGCTGTTGGTAAGTAACTAAGGTTCTGCTTCAGTTTATGGTGCATCCCTGCTACCCGTGAGATTAACATTGCAAACAGCGAATTATTGGTTGAGTGGGCAGAAATGTTCTAGGTAATCTTGGGAATACCAGTAGTGGTTTTTTCCAGTTAACATTTTTTACAAACCGTACCTTGGCATAATTTAATTTTTTAATGAAAAATGAGAAGTCTGAAAGACCAGGGGAAAATGGGGAAATATGCATTGGCATTCCCTCACTAGAATATTCCAAAAGCGAAATTCAGAGTCTTTTATCTAAAGGAATTTACGATACTGTAAAGACATTTGGGACTAGAAACAATTAAGTTTCATTTTTCTATGTCCTCTTTTTATTTCTTCAGGTCTCCTGAAAGCTGTAAACTGCGGGCATCCGGAACATAAAGGGCGTGCCACCAAAGACGTGGTGGCGTTCCATGCCCAAGATTATAACGCTCTCCTGGACGCCTTGCAGATCGATGTTTATGAACCGCCGCTGCGCCAGTGTACCATGTGGCTTGAGGTCAGTATGAATCCATTGTAGGCCATTGTCATGAAGCTTTTAGTATTTCATCCACTCTACGATGGAGATCCACCTCCATGTATTTGTTTCCTCAGTGAACAACTCTCAATTTTATGATGAGACTGTTTCTCTACAAAGTAAAAAAATTATTTAACATGGGTGTTTTTTTCTTATTGCAATTTTCTGTAAATGATTAGTGAGAATTTTTTTAGACCGCGAAGTTGAACTCCCTTCGCCGCCAGGGATACCGTTATGCCAGGGTACAGCTTCACGACGGTGATGTGTATTATCTTCCGAGGAAAATAATTCACCAGTTCCAAACAATAAGCGCAGTAGCCAGTGTGGGTAAGTACTTAAAAAAATAACAATAAAATTTGATTAGTTATAACTTCCCTTGGAATTTTAAGAACAGCCCGGTGAATTTCAATTTATATTCTTTTTCACCAGCTTCCTCCTGAATTGCCCCAGCTCCAGACTACACAATTTTCTTTTGTGTTGTTTTTTCTTTTACACTAGTTTTACGCCAGTTCAGAATTTGGACCCTGCGGCAGTTCGCTCCTCAGCAATTCACCGTCCCCTGGCTTGTCTGTTATAAAAATGAACTTCTTGTAATGGAACTTTTTTCTTGTGCACAGCGTGGCATGTCCGGTTTGTTGAATACTTCAAAAAGACCGGAGCTCCGAACCTCCACAATCCAACAGGACTCAACAAGGGTGCTGTATACTATGAGAAAGCCGTTGTGCCGCCGTACCAGCCTCCTGAACCTATTGTCGATCCAGAGGAAGTGAGTACCTCATTTTTATTGGCGCCTACTACGCGTTCAGGCTTTCTTTTAAAAATATTTGATCAGTTGTGCCAAATTTAAAAGAAATGTCATGCATCACTCCACAATTAGCTACAGAAGAGCCATCAGCTCGATGTACTGGTAAGTTCTTGAGCCGTTATAGCCACGCTAACGTTACCTACTGAACCGAAATTTATATGGAACAGCAATGTAGAATCGAATCTTAGTCCTTAGTCCCTCCTCGCATTCTTTATCTTCGTAAAGTTGGTGGCCCAGTCACCTTTTTGGAGTTCCAACCAAATATTTTGAGCAGCCGAAGCCCAACAGTATTTAACTCGCTGATTTGTGGGATATAGTGGGAGGTACGTTCTGTTTTATTATTCTTTATTATTATTGCCAAAGCTTAAAATAATTAGTTTCTAGCTTTGAACTGGGTTCTTAATTCCTCTGGGGAGTCTGGGGCCATGATGGACGAGTGGTCACTGTTTCCTTTCGTTTTCGTTTTTCACCTTCTTATACCTGTTCTTTCTTGTTATAGGAAATCGTCCACAAATCGCCTCGAAAAAGATACCGCCGTCGATCGGAGGGAGAATTCAAAGTTGAACACAAGGATGACGAGCCAAAAACACCGGTGAAAAACGACAAAATGGCGGACAAAACTGATCACTCTGGGCGGGCGAAACCTTTGCCCTCACCTGGCAAACTGGAATCTCCACTGAAATTTCCTTTGGCCCACCATAGGCTGACTCCGAAAAGTCCTCACAAATCACCACACAAATCAACCCCAGTCAAGTCCCCCGTGAAAAACAGCAACCATGTGCTCCAGCCTCTCAGCTCGAGTGAACCGCGACGTAAGTATTTCAGCTTTATCCAGAAAGAAATTCGGGTGCTACCAAAATTAACTCTTTGTAAAAGACAGTGAGATGTAGCTGGGGATGGTAATAATTTAAATTTAAGGTGTATATTTTCCATTGTTTCATATTATAGGCTGTTCTAAAAAAGCAAAATTCCTGTTGAACAGAACAAAAGGTGTAAGACGAAACTGTCGTACATATGTGCCAAATATTTTTTTGTCTAAATATCACAAAGTTCGGTTAAGTTCGTTAACCTGTGCACGATACTGTACTTCAAAAACATTACTGTAAAAATTCCTTGAAAGCAAAAGAGTTGTAATGTGACGGTTGTATTTCAGATGCTGTGGAGACTGCAACGGTGGATCGATCAAGTGCAGTAGGAGTCGTTGCTCCCATCAGGTACGTTCAAAACACGTTAACGGTAATGCTGAACGCTTAAAGTGGAAGTGAAGGTAGTGTTTCAGGCCGAACCAGCCTAACTGAATGCTTTCTGAGCTAAACACGCATTTCAGGAAATAGAAAAATTAACTATACTGTGCACGATACTATGAACATTTTATACTGTACTGTAAACGTTCCTTGATAGTAATCTAGTTATAGCCTGTTGTCCCGAAGACACAGATGTCCATTGCATAAACTGATCGTTAGCCGAAGCCAGTGTGACGTTCATGCTATCAACAGAAAATAGTTGATATCGGGATTCCAACTTAGGACCTCACGGTGAGGCCGCTAAAAAGACTTGTATCAGGAGGACCCTCTTGCTTGGCTAGTTTACTATATTTAGGGTGCGTCCCACCATACTCGGTTAACGGTTAATCTCCAGTTAAATTCGGTTTTTACCATGCAATAACTGGAGTTTAACGCTAACCGAGTATGGTGGGACACACCTTTAGAAGCTACCTTTTTGCTGATGAAAATTTTATAGAAAGCCTTCATCTGATAATGGTTATTCATTTTGTTTTATTCTACTTTTCTTTTAGCATGTTAAATGAGGAGGAAGTTAAGTTGGACGACTATGACGAATATATTGATAATGATGAGGTAACTAGTCTCGGGATGTGTTAACATGGGAGTTTTTACTTGGTTTAACAAAGGTGGCTAGGTTGCCACTGTTGACAATGTTTGTTTATTATATAAGTTTCTGTGTTCCCTGTAAACTGAAAAAGGTGGTGGTGTTTCGAAATGGGTTGTGGTATATGAATCGTTGGCTATGCCAAAAAGGATGGCTAGTCTAATATTTCTTTGGGAAGGAAATCGTTCGTATTCTGCTCACATCGTCTTGTTTGTTTGGCCGAGACGATTGGGGATGCCATTTAGGTTTTGTGTCGTTGGGTGGGTTTTTCATAAGTGGATGATGCTAATTTGGACTAATGGTGGCTTTAGTTGTTTCGGATTTTTTCACCCAAAAATGTGTACCTGTAAGTTAAACACGGGTGCCACATGTTGCTAGGGCAACAAAATTCCTATTGGAACTCACAAAGCCAATGTGGCACCCATGTTTAACTTATAGGTATACTCGTACACTTCATGTGAAAAACTACAGAAATAACTATTCTCCTCGTTAAGTCATGAAGTTTCATTACTTTTATATTTTGGAAAAATATCCTTCCATGCTCCGGTCCAAGAGTGATTCAGTTTAGGTTTAATATAGAACGCACTGCGTTTGTTATATTTCAGGCTTGAAAAATCAGCTTCTGGGAACAGCTTCTCAGTAGTTCAAATGGCACCCCCTCCACAACGACCTCGAGGGCCGGCCAGCGTCATTTCCGTGGAGAAGCCTCTCAAAGAGAACATTCAATTCAAAAAAAGGAAAGCAGAGAAGGACGACAAGGTGTGCGATGTTTTAGGCGAGATTATGTCCCAAATGAAAAAAGCAAAGAAAGAATAATTGGTTGGAAAAAACCAGCAGAGGTGCCATTTTAGGCCAGTATGTTCCTTTTTATGATGTATATAGGTATTTTATTATGGTCTCTATTACTGCTTCAGTTAATGCTGAAGACTGGAAAGAGCGTTCACTTGATACTATTTCTTAGAAGGAAAATATTCGTTTAGTTCCAACGATATCTCGCGGAGTTCGCGCTGTTGGCAATATTATTTACTTAGTTACTAAGCTGAAAAGTTGTTTTTTTTTCTTATTTTTTCCACTTGAAACTCAAGCTGTTTCATTTGTTATTTCCACAAGAAAGTCCGTTTTTTCATTATTTTTCGTGGAAGCCTTTTATAATTGATAATTTGTTGGGTTATTTGATTCACTTTATTTCGTCGATTTACGAATAGGTTCGTAAGTTAATTGATAGAAATACCTACATGAAACTAAAAAAAGAAACTTAGAGCCTTTTTTAGTTAACGGTTTATTGTGTAATATTCTTGTTCGCTAATATCGAACTAGATTGAAGAAATATGCCGTTTTTAGTTTAGATTTTGGTATCTTGATTCTTCAGACCTATCTTTTCCAGAGTTTCAAAAAGTTGAAAAAGTAAAAATCTCACTGAATTACTTATAGAAAAACTATTTTTAGATTAGAATGAGAGCATTATTTGGGCAGCAGCGAGATATGATCTCTTGGTTATCTAGTAAGGCATATTCCCACCTGATAAGTTTATGAAAACATTTCTTGAATTGGGAATTTTACCGCGTCAAGGCCTTATACATGTTGTACAGTTTTATGGGTAAAGTTTACCTGTGTATAGTTGCTAATCCGGATTTGTTCAGGTCTGTTTCTAGTCAATACGCCAGATTAAACATCTGCTAAGTCCGTTTATTGGCAGAAGAATTTGTTTCTCGAATAAAGTGTCCTTGCCCTTGGGAAAGAGATCTGAAAAACTCCGGGGTTAGCGTGGTTGGATATATTGTTGAACCATTTAACAATTCCCGGTGCTTTGTTGAAAATTAGGCAAAATTAGGAATAAGGTATGTTACCTGCACCTGGAATTGTTTAGTCGTTAACCTGCCTAATGAGTATTCTGTACCTGCTGTAAGGCCTATAATCATCACAGTTTTAAAGTATCGGAAACGAAGAGGTTTCATTGTTAAAATTAGAAATTAATATTTAGGTCATATTTTGGTATAGCTGTTCGTAAGTTCATGTCTGCTCTTTATAAACATAGAAGGCATATATGTGGATGCTAGTCTGTCACATATTTCCTTCTCTTGTAAGACTTGAAAGTAGTACAAAAGACAATTTGAAAAGTGATTTTATGAAGCCTTGTGCTCAGCACAAAAAAATTGATAGCTTGAACTTAACTGTATTGAATAGTGCGATTGCTTGTTTTATAAAGCTGGGCTCGTTTATTTAAGAAATCGGAACTTCGAAATGTTTTAAGGCTGGATCCGACCTTACTCGGTTAAAATATCGTTTTTTTTTGTCTTTGAAATCCTATGTTAGATAAAATCCCTTGTTATCCTGTTGCCGAATATTCCCTTACCTAAGTGCGATGGGATCCAGCCACACAAATTCTTTATGCGCGACGCGTAAATTTGCCTTTATTCCAAGAAACAACAATGTGTGTGGTATCAATGTCGTCAGTGAAATCCTCGTGATGTGCGACCTGTCTCTGTAGAAGAAAAATCTATTTTTACTATTCCATTTCAAGATAAATTTTGCAGTTCTGTAGGTGCTGTATTTAGTTCGATAAACTGTCGTTAAAAAAATTATATATTATGAGCCGTCAACGAGGCAGCAAAGTATCACACATTCAACTTAGTAGAAAATATTTACATAGAACAATTATAGAAAATTATTTACGATAGAAGAAAGAGATCACACATTGGGTTCCTCTTTAAAATTTAGATAAATTGTAAGAATTTGACATCACTTGAAGATACGAAAAAGTGTCTAGAAATTTTATTAGTAGTTACATATTTAAGTCTAGAAAAATGGCTGGAAATGAGTTTTTTTTCTTTTTTGCAATAGAAAACCTATAGAAGATTTCGATGTGATTTTATCCTCTCGTCTCCTTATTTTAAGTGTACTTCTTGTTCTAAACAGAAAATAATTTTGGAAACCCTGTGTTTTTTTAGAACAATAGGTAAGTACGTTACTCTCATCCAAGGCTGAGGTGGACTTAGCAGGTACTACGTAGGTATGTCTGTCCAGGCAAATTCAAAATATTACGCAGGTAAAATTTCTGCACACTTCCTTGTTCGGATGACTCTTATCAAAGAAGATGACTCATTTTGCCGATTTGACGGGAATGCAAAGAAGCGACCCGTGAATAGAGGTTGCAGAGGGCGAGAAACAAGATAATCGTGAACTCACTAGATAGAAGGGTCAAAGAAGTAGCTCGTGCGTTCAGTCAGTGTCAGCAAATGGGCATTGTCAGTTCACATGCTCATTCTTCTCCTCATGTAGTTGATGGTAAGTACTAATCATTACCTAAAAGTATAGTTGTTATTCTTGTTCTTTTTAGCTGCCGCTTAACGCCAACTTTGAGTGATATTTGCTTGCGTTGACGTTAAAAAAGTGCTTACTGGGTGTTAAGAGAACTGAAATAGCCATCAAAAAACTTTTGTTTCCTTTTGACTCTTACGTTGGCGTGAATAATAAACGTATTTATACTGTCGTCTTCCCCAACAGTTTTACTGTAAATACTGGTGCAATAGCTTACACAATTGTACTGGAACAGTAATAATAAGAGCAGTAAATGATCGAAAAGAAGAAACATTTTTACCGTTGCCCCCTCCATCCCCGGGCCCTTTTGGACACCTGAAAAGCTGAAATCGTACTTACTATGTTGTGTATTATGCTCAATCTAATAGTACTGTTTTTCTCTTTAGGGGAATGCAAGTGGAGTTGGGGAGCTAATGATGATACGGGCTGTCATCTTTCTGTTGGCTTTCAGTGCTGTGGGCCTTTCCACTCACCCTCATCACCATGCTAAAGACGTACAACGAGCCCTAGCTCTTCTAGCCTCTGACGCGCAAGGTACATTTTTCGTCATTCATGGACTCACAACTCTATTGGTATAGTTGACAGCACCAGTTCTTGGCCCACTGACGGTGCATTTTTTGCCGCCCATAAGATTAACATTGCGAGCGGCGATTCATTTTCAAGGTTTACCCTTAGTTGGAAAGACACGAAATTTTGCCTGTGCCTAGCCCTAACAATGTTCTAGGGAGTGTTCGAAGCAGATTTCCCAATTTCTCACTGGTTTTCGAGATACAGCACTTTTCTTGAGGTATGCGATGCTAGCATTTGCAAAACAGTTGCAATAAAAGAAACCAGTGAGAAATTGGGAAATCTGCTACGAACACTCCCTAGAACATTGTTAGGGCTAGGCACAGGCAAAATTTTGTGTCTTTCCAACCAAGGGTAAACCTTGAAAATGAATCGCCGCTCGCAATGTTAATCTTATGGGCGGCAAAAAATGCATCGTCAGGTATAGCGTCCTCTTAAGGGGGACAGTTCGAGAAAATTTCCCCTTCTAGGAACCAGTTCCCCTTTGTTGCCGCAGTGGACAGAGCAGAAACGGCATAACTACTGAATATAACCCTGCATTCCAGTGTGACGCCTGCTATGTACCTTCTCATGCCATTTTAAAGTGTAGATTCGATTGATACATACATCTCAGAGTAGGAGAGAGTACCTGTAGCTATAGTGAAAGGCTGGAGTGGTGGTAACCACTCGACGGACATTGTGGCCAATAATTCATGGTTTCAACAATATTTATATTTACCCAGGTACCTACCTGCGGTTTATATAGTTGTCATGCAATAAAACCTTTAAATGTACCTAATTTTTAGTGGAATATCCATTTTATTTTAGGCTCTAGCAGCGCAGAAATGTCGGTTACGGAGGTTGACATGCACAAAGTACGTTTGGAGTTCATAAAAGCGCAGATTTTAAAAAAACTGAAGCTGAAGCAGGTGCCACACGTCACAAGAACTCCAACCAAGTTACCGATTCCTATGACATTTGCTGTCACCGAACCTTCGACAACGCCTTCTCCCTCACCAAAAGCCAGAGATGAAGAGTTCTTCGCTAAAACGAACCAAATTATTCTTCTTGCAGTTCCAGGTACCCACCTAAATTATGAAAAAATTCTCTCGTGTCTGTGTAGATTTAGGTATTGCCTACACTTTCTACAGTCTAAACTATGTATAGGTCATTTTTTTTGCACATATTTCAAAAAGGCATGGATTCGGTACCTACCAGGTACCATGATTTTTGCAATGAATTGCACAAGAACTGGATTTATTTTCTAGTTGTATAGTTGTTTGCTACAGGTTTTATGGTTTTAATTTGAAAACCTATGTTGGAACTGCTTAGCCAGAATAACCTTCACAATTTAAAACACCGCACGGCAAAGGTACATATACTTAGCTTCCTGCTTTGTCTATGTCTACAAAAAGAGCTCGTATGTGCAAATGTTTATCTGCACGGAAGATAGTGGCAAGGGATTACATCAGAAGTGAGTGTTGCATCATACGATAAAGAAAGAACTATAAACTGCGCCGAAAAATCAATCGTATAATATAGATTACTACAAGGAGTCACTGTCGACAAATAATGCGTCATTAATTCTGCCCAACTTTATGAACGTACCTTAGAGTCATTTTCATAATACGCACTGTTTCCTGCCTTGGTTTATTCACACTTCTGCTCTACCAGGCTTGAGCACTGACAAAACCACTCTGTTTAAAAACTAGCAGGGTCTCACCCTCTTAAAGGGTGGCTTCACAAGTCGCCCCTCTCACTCTTGGCCCTTTTCTGAGACACCGTCCTCTGTTAACGTGAAATAGGAGCAGTGATGTTAATTTGTGTTCATCTGAACCAAAACAAAACACTTTTTCTCGTGTGATCATAGAAGCTAACCTCCTTATCGAAATAAAAACGTGTGAGGTCATTAGTAAATTATTTTAAGAACATAAAGCAGAAATTCTTTGAACTGACTTTTGGTTAGGTACTTCACAATGTTTGAAATACCTAACATCAACAGACTGACTCCACATTTTGGATCATTAGATCTTTGGTAATTCAGGCACCGAGAAGTAACCAAAAGTCAGTTTAATGAATTTTTGCTTTATGTTCAAAAAAGAAATGACTGATGACCTTATCTATGTTTTGTTTCGATAAGGATTTAATTTTGATGATAAATTAAGAAAAAGTAGGTAGGTGCATACCTACATTGTTTTGGTTCAGGTGAACTTAAACAAACCACCATGGGATGTCCTCTTAGGGTGCGTCCCACCATGCCCAGTTAAAACTAAACTGGAGATTCACCATGCTAAATTTAACTTACAACTTCAAGACTAACAACAGTCTCAGTTTTACAATCGTTTTTAGGTTCACTTCTCACATCGCAAAATTTTACATCTCTTGATATTACAATCTTCTGCTTTTCTTCATTCCACAATCTGTAGCCATTTGGCGCATATCCTACAAATTTCATTTTAACAGAACGCTCGTCTAGTTTCTCAGTGTAAGTCAGAATCTTAGCATAGGCATCACAGCCAAAGATTTTCAGCTTACTCAGATCGGGTCTCTTACCCGTCCACATTTCATAAGGGGTAACGTCACACACACTGGTGGGACTTCTGTTTGTCAAATAGCAAGCTACCTGCACCGCTTCACCCCACATGTTTTTAGGAAGACCAGAGTCAAAGAGTAAAGATCTCATCTTCTCACACAAGGTTCTATTTAACCTTTCTGCTTTACCATTGGTCTGTGGGCTGAACGGCGCTGTTAAGTCAGTTTCAATTCCTTTAGTCTTACACCATTGCCATAAAGCTGAGTACTCTTTGCCATTGTCACTTTTGATCCTGGAAACTTTCACTTTTTTAGTGTTTTCAACTCGTGTAACAAATTCTTTTACAATATTAGAAGCTTCGCCCTTGGTTCTTGCTAAATAAACTTCACAGTAGTGTGTATAGTTGTCAAGAATACTCACGTAATACTTCATACCATCATATGTCTCTGTTTCTATCGGACCACACACATCAGTATGCAAAATCTCTAGGGCTCTACTAGCTTTAGGCAATTCCCCCGAGAATGGGGTTCTAGAGTGCTTAGCTTTGATACAAACATCACAATAAATTTTACAATCTGCATGGAAATCTATCATGCCACTCACGCCCAGTTAAAGCTGCACACTTCTGTGTTTTTATGCTTAATCGTAACATTCTTGTCAGTGAAGATTACAGTACCTCCATTTTCAGTGACTTTGTTTACGGATAGGAGGTTTGAGAGTAATTCAGGTACAAACGCTACCTGATCTAAATTACATTTTTCTCCATTTACTACTCCAACTGCTTTACTTACTATTTTGCTATCGTTTGCCACGGTAAAGGGTGTTACTTTCTTTTGTGGATTCTCTAAATATTCTAAGTTGTTTGTCATAATATGAGCACTGGCACCACTATCGACTATCTTCTTTTCCAACAACTCACAGTTTCATACAGCACAGGGACAAGTCGCAACCCCACATCCTAACTAAAGCAGACGACTCTATTTGTAAACAATAACATGGGTAGTTGAAGAATTATTGATAACGTTTCATATTTACAACACCTACTGTTCCTACTATAGCCCAGGGTTTCAATGAATAATATTTTTGTTTTGTTTTTAGATACCAAGGGAAATTGTGATTCGAATCCGCGACCTTCAGTGTGCTTTGGATTTTCTCTTCCTGAAGAGGTCATTTCTGGAGAAGTAAGTTCGGCAGAACTTTGGGTATTCAAGCGCCACGACTTCTTCGATAACGACCCGAATGTCAACCAAACTTTAGTTTACTATGAAGTCGTCGGTGACCAGCCTAAGGAACTTATGCGACCTATCACGCAAGTTGAAGGTAAGATTTCGTTAATAATCCTACAAGTGTTATTGCAAGGTTTAGAGGATACTTGTCATAAGCTTAACATAATGATAAGAGAAGTCTGTTCATTAGGAGACACTATAGTAAAATTGAGAATCTGGTGAACTCCACCATACGAAAACAATTTGCTTACATATACTAGGTAGGAAAGTTGACGCGATAACTGATAGGGAAACCATCATCTCAAAAACAAAGCAAAAAATTAAAAGTTTGGTCTGTGACAACTACTGTTCATATTTAAGTTTCCCATCTCAAGTTTGATTTAGTTCTGACAAAACGGTTCGAAGTAATCTAAGTATTATAAGGTAATACGCACTCCATAAGAGGATCCTTCTTTTTCTCTGGCGCGCCCGGCTTCCGGATGAGTACGGTAGGTTTTGGGTTGCCGGGGGCACAGGGCCGGATTTACCTAATGGCATTATGGGCACTTGCCCAGGGCGGAAAATTTCGGAGGGGCGAAAAATCTCGCCTTCACACAAAAAAATATTTTTACTAAGGACACGTCACGTAGAAAAAATAAAATAAAAAATAAAAATACGAAGAGAGTAATAAAGGTATAGGGTCTGACAGTGACAGTGGCTACAACGATCAATCAGCCTATTTCGGCTTCTACATACCTATCTTTTTTTTTTTTTTTTTTTTTTTTAATTTTGAATTACATGGCGCTACCTATCGATGGGGCAACTTAAGAAAAACTGCAAGCACAGAGCCTTTCTCAAACACGCTGGTCAGCAAGAAATGATGCCTTTAAAACATTAAAAGAAAATTGGAAAAAAGTACAATACAAACTGCTCTGGAAGCATTGCAAAATGATGAAAGTCAAACCAAAAAATTGAAAAACTCTCTAGACAAAATTAACTTATTGGAAACAGTGTTCATGGCAAATGTTTGGAACACAATTTTTTTAACGCAATTTGACTTGACCAGTAAGAAGTTGCAGCAGCAGTGATATTGGAACTTGTAGCGTAATTTGGGGGGGGGGAGGGGGGGGGGGATGCGGTCCGCCCCAAGCCCGGGTGCCAGAGGGCCGAGGGCCTAGGGGGGCCCCTATGTTAGATTTAAAATAAGAAGTCGTAATTTCTTAGCTTTTTTGCTAAAATTTTCCTTTCGCTCGCCATTCAATTACTGCCTTTTTTTCGGGATTGAGGGCGGGCTGCCATAAGCGGTTGGCACGGTTTAGAAAAGGTAAATGAATAAATAAAAAAGCGTTTTATCCCTGCTAACTATTTGGATCTCAAATTTTCTCTTCTCGCTCGCTTCGCTCGCTCGATTAGGTACTTGCTCGGGTGGTTTCGGTCTGTATGAGCCTCGTATCAATATTTCAAAGCTGGAGCATAGGAAAACGAAAAAGAATATTTGGGGGGGGGGGGGGGGCGGAAAATTATTCGTGTCCAGGGCGGCAATTAGTCCGAATCCGGCCCTGTGGGAGACATCCCGACGCGGCGAAGCTCATTTATCAAGTGCTGCTCCTCTTCCGGTGAGAATACCATTGGCGGCCCCTGCACGCAGCTGCCTAGAGGGACCTTATTTGCAGCGAGGAGGGACAGGGCTCCCTAAAATCAAACAGTAATTGAGGGTAAAAACGGTTGTTAATAACAACTTTCAGCAGATCTATTCCGGATCTTTGGTCGATAATCACGCGTTAAGCTCTTAACGCTAAAACATAGCTTAAACCACACCACTTCGTCGTTATTTCACCGTTAACAGATCCGGAATAGACCCCAGGACACGACACGTAGACACAATCATGTGGACATACACCCGGGCGCACGTGGACATACATGTGGGCATGCCCGTGGATAAGACACTTGGATACCACAGGAACGAAGTCAAAAACCTACTAGTAGTTTGAATCGCCAATTTCTTTACCCTAAAAAACATAGTGTTCAGTTTACCTGAACGGAACGCTCCTGCTGCAGTGCTTTCCTAGCGCGATCAGGGGGATGTCCAAGAGCCAGAATCTGCTTCATCTGAGCCTCAAACAGCCTGTAAGTCGTATCCTCCGTGGGTGACAGCGTGTGCGCTATTTGGAATTCATCTTCAGCCTCTTTGTTCTTGTTCTCAATCAGATAAATTTCACCCATCAGGAAGTAACCATTCTTTTCATCTGGGAATTTTTCTTTCAGCGTTACGGCATCAAGTTTAGCCCTGGAACGAGAAGTACAAACTTGTATCCGGTCTTACTGGGGGTTAAAATATGGAAAATTTAATTCCATCACCTGTATTCTTCCGATGTTATGCATTACCTTGCGATATCATTGAGTTCCAGATAGCAGTAGCATCGATTGGAATACAGACGATCATCTTCTGGATTACAATCGATGGCTCTGTTCAAAAGCACCACAGCGTCCACATAATTATTATCCAATATCTTGTTATATGCTTCCTGCCCTAGTGCCTCAGCATTCATGGCAGATCTGGAAGCAAAATCAAATAAAACCATCTTGAAAAAATTCAATTGTCACTGCAGGACTCCAGATTTTCTATTATATGGGGTATCACTTGAACTGAGGCTTGACTGAAAATTCTCCTCTGTGATCGATAAAATAAGTTTGCTAAACCACCCTGATACGGATACAGGGTTGCCAACGAATATAGTTTCCCGCCTTTTTCAGAAGTTCTAAAAACTTTATTCAAGTTTTTTCTTTCTGATTTATTCACATTTTTTATTTATGATAAATAATTATTAACGAGCTAAAGCGCAGGCTCCGCCTGCTCTTCACCTCGCCACTGCGTGGGGCTAGACACCTCGGCCTTCGGCCTCATGGTTTCTTTTCATTTTCAACAGTGCATGGAGGAGGTCATGCATTTAGCTGCGGTGCGGCTAGATGCACGGCCTTTAGATATTTATAAGACGAAGGGCGGTAGAGCCGGAAAAGTACGGATGAACACTCTCTGTAAGGGCCAAAGTATACAAAACAATTTAGTAAAAAAAAAGTAAATAAAGGGTCCAGCAATAACTTTCTCACCTCATAGGTAGGTATCAAATTTTCGTTTTTTGTAGATTTTTTTATGAAGCCAACCTCATACCTGTCAATCTATTGCTGTACCTACCTAGTCCCAAATGTGTTCTGACCATTCACACTTTTTTTTTAAAAAAAAAGGCCGTAATTTTCAAAATAAAGTAATATTCTGTTTGACAAATGTTTCGCAGTAGGTAACGTGGTTTTAGACAAACGTATCGAATTTATGACAATCGGTCAATAAATGTGACTGGCGCCAAAACAATTGAAATTTGGTCAAAGACGGAAGACGTCCGTAATTTTCAACTAATTTATAGATTCGAT
Source organism: Mesopsocus fuscifrons (assembly GCA_950004255.1). Taxonomy (NCBI): domain Eukaryota; kingdom Metazoa; phylum Arthropoda; class Insecta; order Psocodea; family Mesopsocidae; genus Mesopsocus; species Mesopsocus fuscifrons. The sequence goes on from OX465378.1 coordinate 6,848,598, forward strand.
TCCAAAGAACCCTCAAGCATCTAGGTAGGTAGGTAGGTAGGTAGGCAGGACCTTCTTGTCACCACACTTATGAATTTTCATGTTATAGATTGAACACTGTACCCTCGGCGCCTGTTTGACTAATCAAAAAAATGAATTTTGAATTATTTTGGCAATAATTGTGACAGCAATATTCGACCCCTCAAAAATTACTCCAAAGTCCTCGGCCAACATCTTATAGTCAGGTGCACACCAAAATAGGTGATCGGTACATGCTGTGTTGTATAGAAAACGGACTGACGGACGGAGAGACTTCTTCCACAAAGCACTTTTTACTTTACCTGTATACGAAGTATACGTAAGGTAAAGTATTGTATTCGTGCGGGCCAATTTTCGGCAAACCTCAACTTTGAACCGTCATTGCTCCCAGACCTCAAAAGCGACTGAAACTTGCATATACATTTCGGAAACTTCCATTCCTTCGGAATGTGAAAATCATCTCACTTTTTTCCTCCAACGAAAAGTTTGCCCCCAGGAATTTTTAGAAGAGGTCAGGTACTCCGTGTCAGTACGTATGTATAGGTGTATATGTGTATGTGTGTAGCTAGCTAGCTAGCTATGTATGTGGCATTGACCTGGACGGCGCACTTTTCAACCGATTTTCTTCAAAATCGGTAGTGACCTTTCTAAAATTAGAAGAAATCAGAATCCGGAAGCCCAGTTTCCCCCCTTTAAAATTAAGGGGGGTTACCCCCCCAAAAGGTAGAAAAAAAAATATTTGCTCAAAATCGGCTCTAACGATTTTGATCAAATTTTGGACAATTATAGAACAAATAATTACAAATCCAATGATACCACCCACTACCCCCGCATAACTCCCTGGAAGGGGGGAAGTCCCCCCTGGACCTGTAAAAGGGTGAAATCAGTGGATTCAGTGGTTTGTGGTATACGAGTAGTTCTGGATAGGACCCATGACAACCGCCATACCCGTCACAAATAGTATATGGCTTATCTCGAGCCCCCCCCCCCCCCGGGGGGGGGGGGGCTATTTTGAGTGACTTATAAAGTGCGTCTTATGGGGTCTCAAACTGTTCGGGCGAACGTTGTGAAGCAATTTTTTGGGTCAAAAAGTTTTTCTGAATGTATCCTAGCACCCCACCCCCTAAGGGGGGTAGATTTGAGTGGTTTGAGAAATATGGGTTGTGTGGGCTCAAAATGATCGGGAGATCGTTTTGAGGCAATTTATTTGGTCAAAAAAAAATTCGCCACCCCCCCCCCCCCCCCTTATGGGGGGAGTTTTGGATACTTTCTAAAGTACGTTGTATGGGGTATCAAAATGCTCGGTGAAACGTTCTGAGGCAATTTATTTTGTCAAAAAGTTTTTCCGAGCTTCCCCATCCACCCCACCTCCTTTTAGGGGCTAGTTTTGGGTGGTTACCGAAGTATGTCATGTGGGGTCTCTAAGTACTCGGGGAAACATTCTGGGGCCATTCCTTTCGTCAAAAAGTTTTTCCGTCTCCAATCATTTAACCAAGGGTTTATTTCTAGGAATCACGCAAATAAGCAGGTAAAGTTTTGTCCGACCGTGTCGTACCGTTTGTTTGTATTTTAGCCCGGCGAGGAACTCGATTGATTTTATCTGTGAAGGCAGCACAGTACGCTTGCGCAGCGAGTAGACGGCTCCCAACCCTCCCCATCCATGGTCTTTTGTAGAGATCCCTCTCCCCTACCCCGGAGCCCCACCAAGCCTCACCGCGCTAATATTACCATAGCAACCTTAGGAGCATCATGTCGAGTGGTGGGGAGAACAACCCCAGACCACTTCAACAATGATCCATCGTGCTGAGCTGGCTGCTGCACTATACCAAATCGTCGCTCCAATGTAACAGTGATCTAAATCAGTTTTTACTTTACCTGTATACGGAGTATACGTAAGGTAAAGTATTGTATTCGTGCGGGCCAATTTTCCGCAAACCTCAACTTTGAACCGTCATTGCTCCCAGACCTCAAAAGCGACTGAAACTTGCATATACATTTCGGAAACTTCCATTCCTTCGGAATATGAAAACCATCTCACTTTTTTCCTCCGACGAAAAGTTTGCCCACAGGAATTTTTAGATTTTAGATTTTAGATTTTTCCTTTCGTCAAAAAGTTTTTCCGTCACCAATCATTTAACAAAGGGTTTACTTCTAGGAATCACGCTAATAAGCAGGTAAAGTTTTGTCCGACTGTGTCGTACCGCTTGTTTCAACTCAGGGGAACCCCATCTCAATTTAGAAATTTTGGACAAATCAATACTTTTTCGCCTTACTGGCTAATAAAAAAAAATCACAGTACCTACCGAGGTACCCGTACGTAGGTACCTACTGTGACCTGTGACCTTCCACTTGCTAAGTGATTCCTATTAAGAGAGGGACTCCGTTATAGCGAGAAAGTGTTTGTTATAAAGAGAGCGTATTTGTTTTAAGTGATGGAGAGGGAGAATTCGTTATAGAGAGAGTATATAAGTATAGTAGGTACCTACTTATAGTGTTCGTTATCGAGAGTGTTTGTTATTGACAGTTAATTCGTTAAAGAGAGAGACTGATTGTTATACAGAAAGTCTTTGTTACATATTACAGGGAGGGAGTGTTTGTTATAGAGAGAGTGATCGCCAGGACTTCCTCACCGTATATACCTACTTACCGGTGAAAAAGAAAAAAATGAAATAATGTAAAAAAAGAAATTACACCAGTATTCGATCCCTGACCTAATATAATTTTGATTACTCCAAAATTGGGCCCACTATTGTCAAAAAAAAATCAAAATCGTGTTTTTGTCTACTCAAGACGCATTTCAGAAGGTTAACATAGGAACGCCGAAATAACGCAGAACGCTCTCGTATAGGTACTAGTTTTGAGAACCACAAAATATAACGGCCACAATAACCAAAGCATTTCACCAGTCGCGAATGCGGAGTAAAAAGTGAGGATCGACTTCTTGTGCTGCTATATACCTACACCATTTTCATTTCAGACATGGCGTCATTTTTCTGCTTACAGATGGATGGATTAAGCTGCCGTTCACGAAGACAGTGCAGACATGGCTTTCAAAATTGAACCTCTCGCCGCAGTTGAAGGTGGAGTGCTCTTCTTGCGGGTATACGAAGCCTTGGGCACCCTTGTCCATGGATCTGGGAGACCAGCCTTTTTTAGTCATCAATATTGAGAATAATTTAAACGTAGGTACATACCAGGTATTGTCCTGTTTTTGTGGCAAATTGTCTGAGGGCACTATCGGATTATTTGTTCTGAAATATAATCTGTCTTCTTTAACTCAGAAAAAAGATAGTGGTGATTTTAAGATCGAGTGACTTTTGTCTTTTGACTATCATAAAATTATGAGTTACTTAGTTGCAGATGTTAGGAATGCATATTATATTTCAGCTCAAATAAATATCCCTAATGGCCACAGTAGAAAATGAGCAGAAAAATACGCCAACAAATAGTCTTGTGATCTTCGTAAAGGCATCCACCTAGAGACTGTTAATGGGCTAAGTAGGTAGGTATAGGTACCTACCAATTCAGGTAATTAGGTACCTACCGGTGCGTCATGGTAGAAAGGACAGCTGAGCTAACTTTATTTAATCTCAAACAATGAATGATAGAGAAGATGAGAAAAGAATTAAGATAAGAGATAAGATAGAAGATATTTTGTAAAATTATACAATTTGCTTGAGGAAGAGTAAGCACATACGTAGGTAGGTTCTTCATTTCTTCTTAAGCGTCTGTTTACCCCTGTTTTTCTTTTTGAAGCTAAGAAAAAGACCAAAAAGAAACGTGAACTGCCAGGTGGGTATGACTGAGTGCTGCCGCGAGAAACTGTACGTGTCTTTTAAAGATGTTGGCTGGGACGACTGGATTATTCAGCCTGAAGGTTATGAAGCTTATTTCTGCACTGGGTCTTGCACCGGTCCTGCATCTGCATCCCTATCCAGCTCAGTTTACTCTTCTATCATAAGGGTAAAACCTTATCAAAAATAGCAAAAGTAATAGGTAGGTTTCTAGGAGAAGCGGAACCTGCACACAGGTGGTGCATTGCTTTCCTATAGCTGCTGCCTAGTCAGATTTTGGCGGAAAATTCAGCTGGGTAGTTGAAAAAATAGTCCTTTCATAGCTTTTTCGTGAACTAGCAACATTACAAAAGTTTTCAACTCCCGCTCTAAATTTCCCGCCAAAATCTGACGGGGCAGCAGAAAAAAGCGCGCCATGTATATGTAGCTCCATCACGTTTACGCGGGAAATTTAGCGGGGTAGTCGAAAAATAGCCCGCCATGTGTACAGCGCCCCCTCACAGATAATTTGTGAACTAGTAACCTAACTAAAGTCTCGGACAAGTAAGTTAGGTTAGTAGTTCACGTAAAATCTGTGAGGGGGCGCTGTATACATAGCGGGCTATTTTTCATCGACCCCGCTAAACTTTCCCGCCAATATAGCGCGCCATTTATGCAGACCCATCACATTTGCGAGGGAAATCTAGCGAGGCTGTTGAAAAAATGAGGCCCCTTTTCAACCTACTGACTAATTTAGGTTGCTAGTGACTTCAGTTCGGTTCAGGTTCAGGTTGTTTGAGGGCTTATTATAGAGCATGCTAAATTTGAGCCCTATCTTTTTTCACAGAAAATATTTGTGCACTCTAAGCGAGTGGACCTGATGCCATGTTGCGCAGCGACTCAGCATTCGTCCATGACGCTGATTTACAGAGAAGACAACAAAACTGTCACCAGGAAGACACTTCCCAACATGGTCGTTGAGACTTGCGGCTGTATGTGAACGATTCAACTCAACCAGGGTCAGGCAGGATGACATACCTTTCGATTAAATAGAAGATGAGAAAGTAAAAGTGTTTTGCTTTTGCTAGTATTATTAATATCCTTACAAGTAGCTAACCTACCTACTTAGGTACAGTTGTACCTACATACGTGAAATGGACTTTACACACCCAGTCTGGGCCTGCGTCGAAAAGGCTGGCAACACGCGATGAAGGTCTGAGGTATATTTTGGATTTTCCTAATTTACCGAGTCTAATAGGTAGGTACCTAGTCATCGGCTGATGAGGGTGTGCATAAAAATAAATAAACAAATAAATAGGTTGTAATAGCTGCCCCCTCCCCTCCGACCAGAGACAGGTATAGGTACCTACGTACCTACCTACCCAGCAGTCTGAACTTTAGGAAATCGGTCCTCTCAGCTCTCAACTGGGGTTTGAAGTATTTAGTAAGAATGTACCTACCTACCTACGACCTAACCAGGTCCATTAAATAATAAAAGTAGACAGAAACCATAGAAACATCAGACTTTATTCCGGTCTATATTTTACATTGATTTTACATTAATTTATGACAATGCATGCACCTGCACGCAAGATGATATTTTTTCTCTTCGATTTCCCCTAAAACTGTGGGACACTTCTTAAAAAATTACCTCTTTGCGTGACGCCATGGCGCCCATGCGCCTGCGCCACCATACAAAAACAGCCTGTTACTCAATACTTAGGTACCTAACTTACTTTATTCATGAAAAATAGATTTTCCGAATAGTAGCTAGGTTTTCTGCAGTTCTGCAGTTCAAACAATAGGTACCTACCTAATAAGTTTACATTTTTTCTGAGGTAGGTACCTTTATAAGGTGGGGCACAGGCCACACTATTTTTCGTACCTATATACCTATATATATAAGAAGTAGATAGAAGGCAGAGGAAAAATAGTAAGGAAGTAAGAGAAAAGTAAAGACAGGATTAGGTATCGTAAAAATAAATAAGGGTATCGTTGGAGCTCATTTTGAAGTAGGTACATCGCAGCATGACGATTCCTTCCGGGGCGTTGAGTAACGGTGTATCAATCTTCCTTTTTCGAAGATATTCTAAAATTTCTTATAAACAGATCTGTAATTTTCGACAGCTGTCCCGTCGGAGTAAATTTTTCTCCAATGATTCGGCAGCATAGAACTATTTCGGGGATATTCTGAAATATGGTTCCGTCGAGGTCATTTTGAGATATCGCATATCCTGAAGATATTTCCTCAAAATGTGATCCGTTCCGGCGAAGTTGAGCAAGTGCTGCAGTGCTGGTGTGCATAGAGCTACCTATTTCAACTGTTTTGCAAGATTGTAAATCTGCACATATTTAGTCCCACTTAAAAATAAACAATGTAGTATTTTATATGACCGAAATTAGAAGTTTCAACATTGATGTACGTTAAATGACTCAAGTATACACATTTCGTATATTTCTACAGTTCTAATATTATTATACTGCTGTAGGAGAAGGGTCGGCATAGTCACTTGTTTTCACACTGTGTTATGTGGTAAACTTATAGACCTGCAGGTGTATTCCCTTTCTCGAACGCCAGAAAACCCACTCAACTAACACATTCAAAATTTATTGTAAGAAGATAAGTCGCGCCATCATGTAATATATGGAGAACAGTTCTTCTTACAATAAATTTTGAAGGTGTTTTGCTGGCGTTCGAGAAAGGGACTGCTGATCGTAGTTCATCAGCATTACAACTCTCTTCATTAATAAGTTGCTAATGAATCACTACAAGTCAGATAAATAACTCTGTTATGAAAAGCAAGTGCTAATCGACTTAGGAGTATAGGTAGGTAATGTACCTAATAGGTACGTTGACGGATGGGTTTAGGTTAGGCTTTTCTGTACCTGATATGATGCTTTTCAGTGATTTCACCCCATATATTAGTGGTAGCCAACATTAGGCTCAACTTAGAAAAATTGGCTGTTTGCCATGAATTAGAACAGAACAGCTGTTAGTGTTACCCACAAACTAATGGCGAATATTTAGGACCTTTACATCTCAACTAATGACATTGTGACGGAACTCAGTAGTTACAAGCATTTATCGCTCAAACTTCAGACTTCAGCGATGCGACATCTATTTTCTGAGATTATTCCTGAAAAATTAGGTATAGGTACAGACATCTACAGAATTTGAATAATAATACTGACAGTCCTATACCAAATATCAGCTGCCCCGACAAGTATTCGATTTGGGCTCAGAGGTAGATATGTACCTGGGTCCTGGGTAACACCTGAAATTATTCTTTGCTAGTACTGCTAATGGGAAAAAATGAACACTTTGTATGTTCTCTCACCGACTGCGTACGTCTAGGGTGGATTTTCCATTGCTGGATTAGGTTATACCTACTTGCGATAAGTGATTTAAATTTTCGCGCGCCACAAAACGAACTCAACATGGGGTTGAAAATGCACCGTAATTTTCAAGTCATACAAAGTAAGCTGCCTTTCCATAAATTGGAGGAAGCAGGGCGGGAGGAGAGGGCGGTTTTTAAGCAACATTTATGAGTATAATACTATTACTAGTTATTGATATCGAAAGCTTAAAATAAAAAGCAAATAAACTAATTCCGTTAAACCAGGTTATAAACCAGGTGGTTGTAAATAACTATTACCACTGATATTGTATACAGTCGAAACATGAAGCAACTACTGTTATGTATAGTTTTCACCTTCTGCTGACAAGGTACCCAGAAGGTCCAGGTACCCCTATGGATATTTTATCAATAGTATAAACAAAAGTGACAGACAAGAGTGCGTTGATATTGTCACATGATGGTATCGTAATTCTACAGAAAAGCCACTATCCAAACACTGTTTCGATTGTGGATTTTTAAATCTCTCCCTTCTACACACTGAGCAGATAAAACTATTCCATTGCTGGGGAAAAAATAAACATTAATGAAAGATGCTTTTATACAAAGTTTTGGACGAAAAGAGCTGTTTTTATAGGACTACCATCGGTAAGTTCCTTTAAATATAGACAATTATTTTTACAAAATAATAATAATAATAATAATAATAATACCTACTGTGCAAGGTAGGGAGCTGCCATTTCTTCAGTAAGATAAGCGGTAGCTCGAAACCTTTACACTTTTATTTTATTTACAAGAGGCCACTTTGATGCCTTTAGCGAATTATTTCCGCTTATTATAATTATAACATAAGTGGGTAACTTTTGGTTGGAGGGAGATATATTTACAAAGGTAGCCGAAAAAAAATCAATAACGTAGGTACTGAGAAGATAGGGAGGTAGTGAAGCCTATGTTTTAATAAAATACAAGTAAGTATATAGGAACCTAACGATGAAAGAAAAAATAAAATTTGTTTTCACTGTTGCCCAAATCTGTTTTTTTTTTTTTCATTTGATAATATGAAGTAGATTCGGTTGGTACCTAGGTACTGAATAATGAAGTCAAAAGACGCAATTATAGCAAAAATCAGAGTAAACAGGAGTAATGGTGCTAATATTATTGTTACGACTAATGATTATGACACGAAACCTATTTTGGATAGGTGATCTTGAGAGATGGCAATATTTTTAGACTGGATTTTGACTAGACTTTTTTCTACAGTACCTACAAATCTTACGTATACAATGTTATTAAGAGGTCGCGTGCCGAGGTCGCCTCACGAGAAATGTATTCCACATTTCAGCAGGAAGATAAGAATAATGTGCTGCAGCCATTTCTGATTTCTCACTGAGACCTCCTCGGCAAGCAACGGTAATTCACAAACCTTTCTAGACTCGATATGAGATAAAGTTATTACTTGCATGCATACACGAACATTAGCTACAGTGCAGAAAAACACTGTACTAACTTCATGTCACCTCAAAACTGTACAGAATGTTGATAAAAAATTGTCATGGAGGTAGCAAACTGCAAACTGCAAACAGGATTTTTCCGATACAATAGAACCCTACCTAAATTAATACGACTGATTATATCATACATCAGTATATACCCAATACTGTAATTAAAAATATTATTTTGCAGTCCGACATCAGACAGTCACATAATAGTATACATTTATTTGATCGATAATAATGATTTAGAAACAGTCCAAACCAACGTAGAAACATCAAGGTCTCAAGGGAAACATCTATCCGTATATGTAAAATTGTGCCAAGGTATATGTTATGAGAATGAGAAGGATAGAAGGAATGTAGGGTGGAATAGTATAGTCACCCACAGGTCAAATGAGGTAGTATGACTAATAAGAAACTCAGAAAATAACAAGAATGGAACAAAATGCGATATAAATAGTTGGCCAATAGTATGCTTGGTGAATTCTTTAAGAATATATACGCAGAAGCAATAGTAGGAAAATATAGACATCCTGTATATTTCCACAGTAAGTCGGATTTCCTTTAATTCACTTGGAATTCATCGAAGAATAGTACTGACCGATACTACTGACGAATATTTTACAACATATCTTTTAGGGAAAGTACAGTAAGGACAAAGATAGTTAACGCTGGCGTATCATGACTTTTCGTTCACCAAGATAAAGAGGAGATATACACAGGATAGGATAGATTTCAATTTCTAACACCGGTTTCTAAAACAAAAAATTAACAATTTCTGAAGTATGCAAAATAAGTCACAAAAATATTTTCACAAATTTAAATAATATAGATTCTTATTTTTGGTATCCTATCACATTGACACAACAACAACGATCAAGAGGGACAATCAATATATCATGAGTGCGACAAAAGTCTTTGTGCCTTAGAACTGTGCACCTGTCTCAGATTCGTACATGTCTTTTTCATGTCTTTGCCAAGTAAATTAAACACACAGAGTTCATGTAATGTCTTGACTCTTCGCGAGAAATTAAAAACAGTTATGGATAAAAAAAATCCAATTTGTAGCCATTTTATTGGTCGACTGAAAGCCATACCTCGATTGAGGCGTTAATTTTTTTGGTCCATAACCGGTTTTTTACACTTCATCTTCTATTTCGTCACTTTCCAGCTCTTCGTCTTCTTCAGCAAGGTCTTGTAGTAACTCGATAGTTAATTTCGTCTCTTCGCACACCGCCATTTCGTTCATGTAGTTTTCTTGTAACGTACAAACGTTAGGGGGGACCAACGGGCCGCCATTGTGACACATCGACTTCATTTCAGGGGCGGCCATATCTTCAATAGAGCTGGGACTGCGACTTCGCATGTAGGACACAGGATGAGCGTTTCCGTTAACTTGAGGATATTCTGTTGGACCGAGGCCCTCGTACTGAGGAGGGACCATGGGCACCGAAGTGAAGGGCATCGTTTCTGAGAAAGCCAACATGGCTTCGTATATGAACAGAAGATCGTCCTGTAATTGCAAATTAAACAATATAAACTGCTCCAATTAAGGCAAATACATTAATATGACGAACTGTTTTCGTAGTTCCAGCGAGGTGAGAATTTCTCTTATTAAGTCGTCTTGACTTAGAGGCATTCCTACAGCACGAATTCCACCAACCAAGATTTAGACTAAAAATGGATTAAATTCGAATTTTATCATGGTAAATTCCCGGGTTAATTTCTGTAGTTGGGAAGAACTTACAGGACCATCCCAGCACCCCGGGCGACACATGTGGTAAAGCTTGACGAAAGTGTAGACGTCAACGAAACCTTCAGACTCCAGTTGACTAGTCAACGAAGCCAAAGCACAAAAGGTCGCGGCTTTGGATGAGCCAAACCTGAAACAGATCATCAGAGGTTCTCGTGATGATGCTACCTACTGGAAAGCGGATTCAAATATTGTCAAAAATTTCTCTTTCACACCGAAGTTATGACTGAAGTTTCAATAAAATTATGCAATGAGTCAGGATGAGGGAAAACTCAAAATCAGAATATTTTACAGCATCCAAAGCTTTTTCCCTGAATATATGGTAAATAATCTTACCGATCAATGAGTGCTATGGGCATATTCCCATGTTGAGCATTCCAAGTGCGGACGTTCTTTACGGCATCGAAAACAGTGATTATAGGTTCAGCACATTTCGGCCATGTCGAGTAGAAAAATACCCTCAGATACCACGCAATTTCTCCTGAAGGGTGGGCTAGAGAAAAGTCCCGGAAAGTGACGTCATCTTGCCCTTCGAATTTCATCTTTATCTGGAAGGTCTCGCCGATGATGGCTTCTTTTCCCACTGGCCAAAAAGGCTCCAGATCCTGAAATCATATTCGTTTTCCTGCTTCAGAATTTCCGCCACCCACAGGATTTATACTAGACCCGAAGTTTCAACGAATACGCGGACAAGCATGAGAAGGTACTCACTGCTTGCTCGAAGTCGATAAACATGGCAACTGTTCGGACGTTATGGTCCCACATCATCTGCCAGAAGTCAAAAAGGTTGCAGTCGCAGGGAGTGCCTGCCACGATGAACTCGCGCAGATGTTTGTAGCCCATAAACCAACTTGCGTTCACATAGTCGCTGCCTTCTCGTCCTGGAAACATTTCCAGGTAAGTTAATATTTAAAAGAATGGTGACCCCTTCGAAGTCGAAGCAGTACTATTTCTAGTTTCAGACATACGTATAATACGAAGTCAGATATGAGATAGTCGACTTCGACTTCAACCAGAGGAGAGTGAGAAAAAACAAAAATACTTCTAGCAAGTATCGACTGTTCAGTTTCCGTTCACTTTGCATGATTTAGGGTGCGTCCCACCATGCCCAGTTAAAATTAAACTGGAGATTTTGTCCTATGTTTACCCTATGTTTAAACATGGTAAATCTCCAGTTTAATTTTAACTGGGCATGGTGGGACGCACCCTTAAGGACCTAATTATATCTTATTTTGGATTAACATGCTATCAATAAAAATGCTAACGTATAACTGGACCGTAAGTCCTATCAGTCTGATTAAATACCTACTATTATCTCGGAGGGAACTCTTTTTCACCGGATTTTCTACAAATGAACCAACGGAATCAACCGACCTGGTTTGGGTAAAAGACGAACTCGGGAAGCCTCCATCGGGAGAAGACGATTGCCTCCATTCTTCAAGATGTTCACGGGGTGTTTAGCCGCCAGGAAGTGATAATCCAAAGTCTTGAAATTGGTCACCAGCTAAACATAAACATTGACTGTTTTAGAATAAATTGTAATACGACTGTTCGTTAAAGCAGCAAAGAAAGTTATAGTCAAGATGAAATGGGAGCGTGAAATTAATGAAAGAGATAAAATAACAATCAAATCCATAAAAACCGATCGACTTGTTGAAGGAAAAAAATAATTATTACGTCTTCACAAGCTTACTTCAAAACATCAGCCAAACCACTTAACTCCACCTCTGGTGTAGATTTTTTTAAGTAAAAGAAATTATGGACAGCAAAAATTCCCATTTAAAATACTTTTTCAAAATTTTTGGGAGAAAAAGAATTCAAATTAAGTAAGACTGGTAATTTGGAAATTCTGGAAATTTACAATTATTTTTTCAGTTATTAGATAAAACCTGACTTGCCTTAAATTGCTCTTCATAGAGTAACACTCCCTTTCTTCGACTGCCAAGAAGTCTGGACACATAGGACTTTAAGTAGCCCTGATGTATGTACGTATCTCCACTTTCGATGGCCTCGACTAGTGCGTCATGTATAAAGATGTACTGTTCTTCTGTTTGAACCAGGAAGTTGCGCTGAGTTCGGATATGCAGCAGGAAGTTGCACACATCAACCTCCTTTTTGAAACGGATCATTTTGAGCATGGTATCCAACACGATATACGCTCCCGTTCGTCCAATCCCAGCGCTAAAAAATCAAAATGGGTACATTCTTCGTTACTTAGGGACAAAAGTAGTAAGATCCGTCGATGGAAATGTTTAAGTGAAATTTCCGACCATTTGGTCAGCCAGGCGACAAATTTTCCGCTTCTTCGACATCAATTTATGGAGAACGTAACTCAAATGATCAAGAAGTGTTATCACATTGGTTCACAAAACACAAAAGGGTCAGATATCCAGTCACCAAAAACTACAGACAAAATCTTTTGTATGATGCTAGGATGGCTCCATTAATTAGTTCCACGTAGGACTTGATTAAGCCACAACCTAAACAGAAATAATTGCATTCGCTGTCAGCCGATTTTCCAGCAAAAAAAAAAAAAAAAAAAAAAAAAAAATGGTGAGAAAGCTACTTTTGCCGCTTGCGACGGTAATTTGGGTGATGTGACCCCAAGTCGTGTTTATGGAGGCCGCGTCAAGATGGAACTACCTCCCGAAAGACGCAGGTCAACCGGCATAACTCTGGAGGACTCTTTAAAAAAAATCATAGAGGGTATTTTTTTCACAGTTAGTATATGAAAAGAAAAGAAAATACCTTTCAGAAACTAGGTATTTTTATCCCAGTTCCGTAAGAATTTTGAATTTTATTTCACTAAGCCGAGGTCTCTTAAGCAGGATTCTACTGAGTGTATTTCTCACGTTCAACGTTTCAGTTGGCAGCCTACTACATCTTAATCCAGCAAGTTTACCTGCAGTGCACCACGATAGGGCCAGCGTCAATTGGATTGGAGGAAGATGACTTGTTGATGAAGCGCAGGATGGGCAGGGCGTGGTCGGGAGTCCCATGATCTGGCCAGTTGGTGTAGTGGAACTGCACCACAAATCTCTCCAGGAACATGTTCCATTGTTCACTCGCCTAATATAGAAAGAAATCCAACATTTAAATTCAAGCAATTACTGATTTTTGTATAACTTAGGAAATTGTTAAGTACTTTCACGTGAAAATCGTATCAATCGCGAAAAACAGTACTAAGTATTTAAGTGCGTCTTGTTCGTAGACATGGCAAGTATTTCTACCAGGTTTTGAACCATAGCAAAAATTGTTTTAATCAGGATTTATATACTTACATAATATGGAATCAAGTCCAGTTCTTGTACTCCTTCGTAGTTTTACATTTTGATTCATACAAATTCATCATATAAAATTAAAAAATAGGAAAAAGTGAAAAAGTTATTGATAAATTGAAATATAGAATATTGAAAATGTGCGCTTCTGGTTCAGTTCAAAGATTTTATATTAAATTTAAAGATTAATTTTTAATGTAAGTCCTCTTCTTTCTTGATTTCTATTCTAAAGCCCAAGCTACCATAGCAAGCAGGCGAATAGGATGCGATAGATCCAATTATCAACTTACCTTTATTAGCTGAATTCGAAAACTTCGAACCGTGTAATTAGCATTGACGTCTTCTTTTTCCAATGTTACTTTTATGTCTCCGTACATCTGGCTACCATCGCTTGGCCAGTACATGTCACATTTTCTCTGCAAGTTAAACGCGATTGTTCTTCGAATCCTCGTCGAAAATGGTCAAAATTTGAAATTAATGGCACATAACTTATACCCTGACAACAGTGGTAACCCTGTGGATTGTATATAAAGGTAACATTTATAATTCATAATATTCGAGTTTGAAGTTTTTCTTCACAAACTCAGGTGATACTTATTTATTTTCACCGAAACCGAAACAAAAGCATTTTTACTTTCTCGCCCGTATGTAATACATGGGCTGAGAAAGTTATGTTATTTTCACATTATCATCGAAACTAAGCTCCTAAATAGCCCTATAAGGTCCTTAGTCAAGAACAAGAAATAAAATAAGCAAATACTCACTTTTGGTTACTTAAATAAAAAAAAAAAAAAAAAAAGTCTCTGTGAAGCAAACTGAAGTCACTTAAATGAATTTTTGTTTACTTTATTATGTTCTTAAAAGAATTAACTAAGTATCCTGGGTATATAATTTTACTTAAATGAGGAGGTTAGCTTTTTTGGTCCAGGTGAATACAAAAAAAAATGACAAATACACCACGGGAAGTTCTCTTAAGACGAGATGCCAACGTTTCTCCGTTGAAAAGTTAGCAAGGATCTAAGCAAAATTTTAAGCAAATTTCAACCAAGTTCCCTTTATATCGATCTTTATCCCTTTTATTGATCTTATCAGGGAAAAAAATTAAATTAAATTAATAATTCTTAATTAAGAAGAGAAACAGGAAACAGGATTGTTGTTCCGAAAAAATTAAACTACAGCTATCTGCTCTTGCATAGCAGTAAAAAAGCTCGGGATACCCATGCCCACAGGCTTAGCCAATCTAGTTTTTATCAAACTCTTTTTCTCATTAATAAGTTTTACGATAACCTCGCTGTTAATTAAAATGACTTCGGTGGGTTTTTCGGAAGCGCCCTTCTCTACGTCCCGATTTTGGAAGGCTGGGATACCCATGCCCACAGGCTTAGCCAATCTAGTTTTTATCAAACTCTTTTTCTCATTAATAAGTTTTACGATAACCTCGCTGTTAATTAAAATGACTTCGGTGGGTTTTTCGGAAGCGCCCTTCTCTACGTCCCGATTTTGGAAGGCTGGGATACTTGTACTTACGCGGCTGCGCTCGATTAAGTTTGTAATCATCACAATGGTACGGGCTTTCTGCTCCCAGATCATCCGCCAAAAAGCGAAGACGGTGCTGGGAAGGGGGCCCTGAGTACCAATGTAAGCTCCTTTCTTCTCGAATCCATCAATGAAATTCGCATTGATGTAGATATCTTTTTCTTCTTCTTCGTCAGACTGCGGAACGAACTTGACACGGGTGTGGTCATCTGAAGATAAGTTATACGTCAGACTGCATCTCCCAACAGGCTATCCCGGCGTCCCGCAGTACTTCTACTTTACTTTTTTTTTATAGGAATCTACTTTTTGTAATAATAATATATTAAGAAGACATGGGAGGAGGTGATGTTCGCTTATGTTCACTTGAAACAAAACAAAGAACTTTTTCTCATATTACTATAGAAACTACCTTCTTTTAAGAACACAGAGTAAGGAAAAATTTAATAAAATAACTATTGGGTTCTTCACAGTATCTAAAAATTGTGCTTGGTAATTCAAGCACTGTGAAGTAACCAGAAGTCAGTTTAATGAATTGCTTACTTTACGTTCTTAATGTAATCGTATATGTTGTTATTTCAATAAAGAGGTTAGTTTCTATGATAATATGGGAAAAAGTACTTTGTTTTGGTTCAGATGAACGCATATAAATAAACGTAACTTCATGTTAATAGACTATTAAACTATTACAACTAAAGCTGGACTGTTTCTCACTGAAAAATACATTAGCCTTGGCCGAGACGAAGACACTACTTCCTTCAACTTATTACATTACTTAAGGTTTTACTTCAGAAGATGATGCGTTTCTGTAATCCACGAGATTAGTTTTAATATCCCCTTTTTCTCTTTGTTGATTCGGAATTTCCCAAGGGATAAATCTACTCAGATTCCGCAGTATCCCAGTGCCATTCGATATCTCCCATTTTTTCACCTTTATAAGTACTTAATTAGCGTTTACAAAACGGCTGAATTCGAAAAAATAGCTAGGGAATTGGTCCCTAGACCACTATCAACATGCACGGCAGTGCATGCAGCCAAGTTTTAAAGAAAAAGAAAGCGCGACAAAGCCTCGAGCACTGTCAGCATGTTATACAGGAACCAGAGTTGTGCACTTTTCGTGCCTCTCTACAGGAGGCAAGGGGGCGTGGCTCGAACAGTGGGTACCCTTCTCCTGTAGTAGGGTCCCACGGGACCTCCCAAACTTAGCTGTTTTTGAGGGTCACTCACTGACTCACTCACTCACTGACTCACCTATACAAATTATTAGCATGTTCCAGCGGTACGATAGAGCTGAAACTCGGCATACTTGTAGGTACCATCCCCAAGACACCCAGAAAAATCGCAAACCCGAAGTACCTTCAGTATTATAGGTTCAGGTTCGATTCAAAGTTCCCATACTAACTTATGGCAGATATTCACAAAACAAACACTGCCTCTTGCTCCTTGTCCTAACAATAAATACCTACCTACAATGTTGTGAAATGTGGATATGTCTCCTTGTTCCTGTCAGGTACGATTACGTACTACTTTCAGGTATCAGGTACGAGTAGGTACTATACTTTCAGGGATGGGAAGGTAATTTGTGTAGATTCGTCAGGCAACTTATTTTCAGGTACCAGTAGGTACATTTCAGGTATGGGATAATAATTTGTGTAGATTTGACAGGGAACTGGTTTTCAGGTACTGGTAGGTACTTTTCAGGTATGACAAGGTATTTTGATTCCATTCGACAGTCAACTTGTTTTCAGGTACGAGTAGGTACATTTTAGGTACGGGTAGGTACTTTGTGAATATGCGACAGGAAACTTGTTTTCAGGTACGAGTAGGTACTTTTCAGGTATTTCAGGTATGAGATTGGTAATTTGTATAGGGTTGACAGGGAACTGGTTTTCAGGTACTGGTAGGTACTTTCCAGGTATGGCAAGAAAATTTGAGTCCATTCGACAGCCAATTCATGTTTTACCTACAGGTAGAAACTATTGTACCACTTTACAAAAATTATATGATATCCGACCAAAAACACTCAGTGTAAAAAAAACAGCCAAGTTTATAACCCTCCAAAAATTAGCCTAACTCAACAGCCCTTAAAAGGGTTTGATATAAAAAATGTTGGCCAAGTTCTCCACATTCCCGCTATCACTCGGCCCCCAAAATTAGTGATATCACTTATTACAGGGCCAAATCCTTGGCGCGAATCACAAGGATGTTATGTTATGTTATTTTGTCATATACCTGCTTTCCAATACCCCCGGACCGTAGCCCCCATCCAACCTTAAAGTCTGTGTCTATGACCGGCTGTGACGCTTATGTGATTTGCGCCAAGGACTTGGCCCTGTAATAAGTGATATCACTAATTTGCGATTGTGATAGCGGGAATGTGGAGAACTTGGCCAACATTTTTTATATCAAACCCTTTTAAGGGCTGTTGAGTTAGGCTAATTTTTGGAGGGTTATAAACTTGGCAGTTTTTTTTACACTGAGTGTTTTTGGTCGGATACAAGCTACTTGTAGGTGAAATTCAGAGGCTTTCAACCAATGGAATTTTTTTTACATAATGAGTTCACAATGGTAGCCTTATGAGTGGCAGAAATGCATCAACACCTGAAGCAGAACCTTAAACTTATTGCTATATAAAAAAATATTTCCTAGAAAATATGTACATACAAAGTGTTCTATTGTCTTATTTTTTCTTTGGGAAATTGAGTCTTCGGGTTCAGACGGTGGTCTCTCGGAGCTCATTTAAGATGTCATACTCACAAGCTGGGACGTTCTTGTAGCGATTGTACAAGTGATTCTCCGGCAACTGAGAAGCGACGGAGGTAAGTCCGGTCTCTAGGGTAGTGTTATCAACCCCACTGAATTGGCGACTAAAACCTATTGCACCATCAGTGTGCAACTTTGCCACGTGGAGTGGGAACTGCTCCACTCTGATGGGTCCCGGAGTCTCGGGGGCTTCTTCGAAGTCCTCTTCATGGTGCTGAGGTTCTTCAGGTGCTGGGTGAAACTGGTTACGACTACGACGCTTACTGGAAAAGAAAATGAAAGTTTAAAAAATTCCTTTCGGCAGCCCCGAAAGGCATAGGTAGATTTCGAAGATTACTTCCATCCACTAAAAGCAGTCTAAAATCATTTAGAATGACGGTTAAGAAGATTTTCAGTTGACCCAAATGCATTCCCACCAATAACAACGGAGGAATTGAGTTTTGAAATTTCACCCCCTCCCCCTTATCAAGAAAATGAAAGTGATTTTACAAAAAACATTTTCAGACAAAAGTTGTAGATATTATTAATAGAAACTCATAGCAAAAAGAATAAACTCAATATCTCACCAAATAAGTGAGTTATGACGTTTTGAAAATTCAACCCCCCACCCCGTGCCTAAACGGTGCGTCGGACGAAAAACTTTTTCAGACAAAAGTTGTTGGTAATATTGAGAAAAATTCATTACAAAAAGAAAGAACTCGATAACACCTCTAGGACACAAGTTATGAATTTTTTTGTTCGTCAACCCCTGTTTTTCCACCCTCAATCAACCATTAAGGGTGGGATCAAAAAACGTTCCTAAGAAAAGTTGTAGGTAGTACTGTTAGACGACCCTCAGAGAAAATTACGTTTCATTAGTTGCAATATTAAGGGAGTTATGGCCAAAAAAACAGATTTCAAGTCCCCCATTTCGCCCCCCTTCGTCCGATTTCCCCCTTTAACGAACTCGACCGATATTTTAGTAAAATATAATTATTAAATAGTCAAAACCAATTATTTTTCAAAAATACGGCTCCTAGCGATATATATATATGTATATAAACTTTTGAGCTGACGGTGGTTTTGGGATTCAGGGGTCATAAAAAGAAGAACTGTGAAGAAATTTTTCAAAAGTGAGACTACTGGTACGACTACAATAGGTAGATTTTTCTTTGAAATCTACCTAAAAAGCCGTCCTCACGACGAAGGTGCCAAGACTCAGTCCCATCAAGCATTTTAAAGAAGAAAAGGAACTGGGCATTTTTTCTCGAAAAATCTGCCACGTAATACTTCGAGCCGGTGTAAACTCTGGTCCCAAAAACAAATATAACAAATAAATGTGAAAGAACACATCCTGAAACCTACATAACATGTAGTTACAGGTTGTTCGAGCTGACTCTTCAAACTTGTACCAACTAAACAGAACAAGTAGAGAAGAACGAATGGTTTTAAAAACAGCGAGGTTAAGTGTTTTTGTACCCTAATATACACAGATATTATTCCGCAAACTTCAGTATTGGATTTGAGGCCATAAGGCAAACATTAGTACACTTTCCATATAGTCCATAAATAATGCAGCATCTAATAAATGTATATATGTCAACGTGACATTTTGTCACGAGGCATAAAAAATTAATACCTGGCTGATGTTCTTAATGGACGCCACTTAGTGAATAACTCGACTGGTTTAGGTCGTGTTTTGAAAGGGGTATCAAAATACTCGGGGAGGTTTTTTAGCCAAGTTACCTCATCCTAGGGGCAGTAGTGACCTGCAATATGTTTGGGTGGGAGGGGGGAGATTCATAGGATGGGAAAGCATGTGCGATTCTTGTGTTTGTACAGGTCTTGCTGAACTCGTCCATTTGGGACTAAAGACTGAAGTCTAAAAATGAATTCATTTAAACGTTAAACTGGACTTGTAAAAAAAATAATAAGCATTAGAAACACTTACCACAAACAAAACACGATGCAACACATGAGTATAATTCCCACTGTAACAGATGCGACGATTACCAGCATTGTCTCAGAAAACAGCTCAAATTCCCACACAGATCCGACAGCAGGTTTGCACTCAGCATCTATGTATACCACCCTCTTCTCGGAAGGGTCACCTCGAATGAGAAGTCCTTGTTGGTAGATGCTGTTAGTTATTCCCACCACGTACACCTCATAGTGAGTGTCCACTGTCAGATCGGTAATTAACACCTGAAAAAAAAAGTAAATATTATTAATTACTTTATTAATTATCATTCATAATTATAAAAAATGAAAATTTCAAAGGAATTTTTTGCCACAGCTTCTATTTCACACTATTTCTCAATTTCAATACTTTCAATCAAAGTATTTTTTCTATTCAGGAAGGCGGTGGTTTTGAGTTGTTGCTGTTTTCCTCCCTAACACTGGTTGCACTTTTGCAAGGCACTCCAGCCTTAGGTAGTTAGAGTATGCAGCCAGTGCAATAAAATTAATAAAAAGTGTCAGGACTTAATGTTCCGCCAGAATGAAAAATCACAAAATGCAGTAAAGAAATGTTTAAATCATGTGCTGGGGCGGTCATTGAAGTCCGTGAATAATGCCTTTAGAGGTTTATGTAATATTGAAATGAATTCGATTATCTGTTTTTCCTCGCTGTCACTATTTCAGCACAATCACGACAACGTAAGCGACGTTTGGCGCTATATTTCAATTTAGAGGGCATTACCTACCTATGATTAATTCACAGACTGCCAGACCAGACTTAAATAAAAAATCCTACTCACTGCAATGCTGCTAACTAATCGCAGAACTAATCGACACTTCGCGAATGGCTTTGAAAAGTTACTTGGTAGTGGTTCCACTTTCAATAGCCTACATCACTACCTTACTGGCTATGTTGCGCTTTAACGATCGAATATTTTTGGACAAATTTGTTTATGCCAAGGATCACAGTGAGTTAATTTTTGACGTAAAAGTTTCAGAACAAAAAAAAAGACAAACATGACTGTGTGGTGACCCTTAAGTATTTACGCAATAATAGGGCCTTCAACCTGATAATAAAAATGTGGCCTCAACTCCGGCCCAAAAATGTACCTATGGTACTCATTTCTTTAAAAAATAAAACGAAGTAAATGAGGGACAGAGATTTTCAACACTTACGTTCAAGGGGTGATTTCTTCGGAACGCTCTGGGATTTATGGCGATTTCTTCACATTCTTCAGTTCCGCGGGGGCCGTAGACAACATAATACTCGTCAATAGAGACGTTGAAGGTACTGGGTCGTAGCCATTCGACGAACAAGCTGGTATTAAGCTGGCAGGATGCTTTTACCAAAATGGGCATTCCAGGACCGGCGACATCAGTTCTGTGCGACGCAGGGTCCGAGGGATACCCTTCATGCTTGAGGGTGAAAGCCTTCACCCAGACTTTGTAATCAGTGAATGGCTCTGGAAAATGAAACGATTACCAATTAAATTTCAATTCAATTTTTTGAGAGCCCACAAATGTTCAAGATATCCTAAGGTGACTTGCACCAGTCCAAACGATAGGTTAAATTGTATTAGGCTGGATTTCACCACTTTTTCTAGTATACTATAGTGTCCCATAATGAACAGATTTATGTTATCATACGTCTAGCGTCGCAAAGAAACAAGTCCAATCACAAGGCACTTGTCATAAGCTATACGATAACATAAATCCCTTCGTTAAATCTGTTCCTTAGGGGACACTATAATATACTATAGAGAACTCCAGCCTAAATATTCCAAGCAAATATAGTTTTTGTAAATTGTTAAGTTTAATCGCAAGGTTCATAGGAAAAATTTAGCTATCAGAAAATGTTATACATAAAAAATTGTATCACGAAAAATATAACCGAGTAACTGGACCATAATTATAAAACCTAACCCAACTTTTTACTTTCTCGCCCGTATGTAATACATGGGCTGAGAAAGTTATGTTATCGCGCGAAATTTCGATTTTGAGATTTTCATTGCAAAAGGCGTTTCAGAGGTCCTAGATACCAAAAAAGTGGTTTTTAGGCCATGTCCGTCCGACGTACGTACGTACGTCCGTCCGTCCGTCCGTACGTTTGTCTGTAGCGCGAATACAGGTCAGACCAGTTAACCGATTTGGCTCAAATTTGGAATATAGATGTCTAAAATCAGTTCCGAGATACATTTTTAATATAATTTTGATTACTCGAAAATTGCGCCCACTATTGTCAAAAAAGTGCCAAAAAAAATTCAAAATCGTGTTTTTGTCTACTCAAGACGCATTTCACGGTACGATAATAAAGTTAGAACCTTCAAATTTTGCAGTCGTGTTCCCAGATAGATGCTCCATGATAATTTTTATTCTTTTTGAGATGGGCCAAAAATTTGGGCCAATATTGGCATTATCGTAGGAAAAATTTTCCAAAAATGGAAATCACGTTTTTGATTGGTTAGGTCACATTTGCAACAACACAAATCGACGGATTTTCTACAAAATTAGTGAAAGTGGTCTCAGATAGATGCTTCAAGGGCATTTTCAATAGATTTTCATTTACTTAAAAATTAAGACGGTGAAATGCAAAATAGAAAACATATACTTTGCGCGTCGAACGACACTTCACTGTTTGATGGATATGTTTGAAATTCGGTATGCAGGTGCCTAAAAGTATCGTCCAGTGTGAGGCAAAATACTTTTTAGAAAAAGTTAAAATTCTGACAATAATTCACGTAAAAAAAAAATCAAATTTTCGATAAAAATTGCGAGTAAGTCAAGTGCGACCATTGTCGAACCCTTTATTCTATTTATTCTCTCTCTTGATCATGTTGAATTGACCTATTACTTATACAAATGCACTTAATATATATTGTAATACTTACTGAGATTGATTAGAACGAAGGTTGGCAAAGTAGAGTTTGAACTCTGGACATCGGTGTGATTTGTCGGGACATGGGCATAGTATATCCTGTATCCAACAATTTCTCCGTTCTCAAATTCAGGCTTCGACCAACGAAGGTGAAGCTCGGTCGAGGTGGCGAAAAAAATAGTTACGTTCACTGGTGGGCTTGGTTCTAAAAGAAGGAAATAATCAAGTTACAAACGAAAAAAATAAATACTTTTCATAAAAGAAAACTGAATGGTCCATTGACGTGAATGCCTATGGCCCTGCCACTTATAAGATCTATTGTAAAGTCCCCAGCCACCTAAGGCTGAATTTCACCACTTTCCGATAGTGTCTTTGAACGAGAGGATTTAACGAACGGATTTACGGTATCGTATGTTTAGCTTACGACAAATGCCTTGCACTTGTTTCTCTGCGAACGCACTTGTCGTAAGCTAAACATACGATAACGTAAATCCGTTCGTTAAATCCTCTCGTTAAAGAAATTATCGGAAGGTGGTGAAATTCAGCCTAAGTCACATAGCTGATAACTGATTGCTTGTCCCGAAGAAACCAATCCCTCTTCAAGAGGATTTCCACACCATGACCATCATCACTCCCTGGGAGAATTTATTCAAGTCAGTCCCTGGTGTGTGTCCTATAGCCCTCCCGAGAGGAATTAGTTACAGCTGGTATGAATTTCTGGTTATCCAATTCACCAGACAGACCTACAGTTTAAGATGAGCTTCGAACCATCAGGTATGCATTGTTTCATTATCCATCACCCAAGAAAATCTAAGAGGAAGAATTTCCGCCGGACTTCGAACTAGCAAACTCCTGTTGCGAGTCCGACATCTGACCACTAGATCATGGTGCTCTCCTGAAGTAATGGTACTAACGATTCCCACTACTCCTTCGTTCTTACAAACTGAACAGTTCGTATGTATAAACATCAACCATGTTTTTTTTTAAATCTAATAACGACAGTAAATTTTGGAGTCTATTTTTTTTTCTTTCTAAACGCGTGACATTCAGAGAACATGAGTTGGTTTGTTAGATGTTTTTGGCCGAAGCCGAAGATGAAGTGACCGAAGCCGAATACGAGTGGGCCGAAGCCAGTTTAGGAGTGGGCCGAAGCCAATACATCCATGTTGGAAGCGGAAAATTTTTCCGTTCCGCCGGGATTCGAACCCGGACCTCTCAGGACATAAAGTGGACCCCTTGACCACTCGGCCACTGAGAGACACTGGAGTCTCTTTTGTTTACCTACTAAAATAGCTCAGCTCCTACCATTTTTAAACTAATAAATTCATGACATGATAATGATCTTACGCTTCATTACAAATATTTAAAAAGTTGTAAACATTCAAGTAATGTAATTTAATCCCCTCAGCATCTTACTCACAGGGGAAAAAAATATTTAAAAGAGAAAGATTGGAATTTTTTTACGGACGAAGGATATAGGCTGAGAGAACCCCTCACATCAAGTGGGGAGGGGGGGTTGAAAATACTAACACCCTCCCTCTTCCACTCTAACCTTCCATGAGGAGAGAGTGAAGTGAAGCGAATTTGAGGTATAAGTATTTCTTTTCTCGTCGAACAGTAACATTTTTTTGACGATTTCTGTTACTTTAGCTCGCGACGGAGTGTGTGCGATACGTGATACTTCTCACCCGATTTCCAATAAATTGTCCTCCCTTAAACAACAAGATAGTTCGAAACCTAAAGGTTCTAAACCACTATTAGATTGAAAAATAGGTATGTTTTAGAAACGTCTGAAATTTAAAGATAGTATGACGTCAGTGGGTGCAATATCATCTTAACCCTACATACGTACCTAAAAAAAAGTT
Organism: Mesopsocus fuscifrons; assembly: GCA_950004255.1. Classification (NCBI taxonomy): domain Eukaryota; kingdom Metazoa; phylum Arthropoda; class Insecta; order Psocodea; family Mesopsocidae; genus Mesopsocus; species Mesopsocus fuscifrons. The sequence continues at coordinate 6,873,243 of OX465378.1, forward strand.
GGAGCAATCGACTTGTGGTAAGCTACTTAGGTTTCATGAGCATAGTAATCTTCGCAGTCAGCTCCCTAGTTATCTAATTTTATCCGAATTTACATATGAATGTAAAAACTCCAAACATAGAAATGGCATTGAAAGAAGTAATGCTAAGCATGGCCCTTTGGTGCCTTCTTTATTACTGTACAACAAAGAAAATAAGATGTACATCAAGACATTGGTGTACTGAATTGGGGCAACTAATTGTATTTCGATTCGAATCTGATTTTTGGAGTCAGATCCGAGATTCGGAAGGATCCAACTCCACTTCTGCTTAAGTTGAGGTTACCTTTTTCGTGAGGGGCATGGGGTGGTCCAGTGGATCAAATATGGATCTCTGGATCCGAATAAGGCTAAAGCAGGTTTTTTTTCGATCCGGAATTAGTACATCTCTGATTATTTGTAAAGTACCTTAAGGTTCTCTACCAAGGAAACGGTACTGAAAAAATATGAGGAAATAATTTATATTTTTTCTTGTTTCGATTTTTTTTTTTTTTTTTTTTAGAAATTTTCTGGAGTATGGATTTTTTTGTGGAGTTTAACAGCAGGAATAACTTCTGTTTAACCTGAGAAACTGAAAACACTTTAAAGGAAGCCTACATTGTTACATTTCAGTGAAAATACTCTTCTGAAACACGAAACAAAAATAATGAAAAAATCTGTTCGTTTTTTATTTGTATGGGTGGATAAGCGCCGCCACTGTTGAAAAGTGTTCTATCTAATAGCCAGGGAGGGACCCCACCGAGTATATCCTCTGATATCTGTGACGCTGTATCCTGTCAATTTGCTGCTATGACTCACATAATTTGATCGTAGATGGGAACCAGTCTAGCCCCAGCTACAATTTTAACAGACACGACCTAGGGGCTCCATAACGGCCTCGATAGCCGAGTGGACTAAATGGTCGACTTTTGAGGAGCAGTGAGAGCCGGGTCACACCGGTTCGATCCCGATCCTACCAAAAAGTTTTCTGCTCGGCATTCACCTCTGATATGTTCAGCATGTCAAGTGAATTGTATATCGAGGCTGTGGTGGTTCGGAACCCACCTAAAACTGTAGGTCCCCATCGTTTACTCGATGGCTGGGGAGCTGGTATTTGGTAGTGCTGCCAGCTGAGCACAATGGATAGTTCTTGAAAACGGTCTAGTTGTCCCCCCAACCCTCAGCTATAGGGGCTCCATAACAACCAGTAACTTCAGTCAGACTTCGGTGCAGACATATCGTATATACCTGACCCATGCTGCATGTTAGGGAACAGGTACATGTATAAGATTCATTCTGACAGAAAATCTACCGGTACCGAGATTTGAACTTGGGACCTGCGTCCTGCTGTATTTCTGTATTTCTGTCTTACCTTCTCCGTTGTAGAATTCTGAGCTGTATTGGGACGTTTTGGGGCAACCTAAGTACCTACATATCTCTGTCTGCGGCCCTCCGTGGCTTCTACCTTTTCCGCCGTAGAAAATTGCGTACCAATCAAAGTAGGTATTTATTTCTGATGGTGTTCCTTAGAAGAGATCACGATACTGAACCCTTATCTTCGATGTTGACTCTTGCGTTGTATTCTGATGTATGCCCCAATCGAAGTAGGTACCTATAGCTAGTCATTCTATACCAACTTCTTCGTGGTAAAATAATGTGTTGTAGTATGACTTACTTACGCTAATGCCTACTTCTGAGACTTTCCATGGAGTATAGATCAGGATACAGAACCCTTACCTTCATTGCTGTGGAATTGCATTCTATTCTGATGTACCTATAAGGTCTGCGATATTCCGTGAAGGATCAGGGTGCTAGACGATGGCTCTGAGTTCGAATCTCGGTACCAGCAATTTTTCTGTTTGTGTAGCATGACTGGGATTAGTGGATTTGTATGTTGCTTTTTCACAAACATACCTTAAACTCTACTATCTGCCATCGTACAATATGCAGGGCTACATTTTGGTGTGACACCTTCGAAATTTTGGATCAAGTTTTTTTTTATACAGCGGAAGAACCATTATCCAGTTCCACCTCTGTACTATAATAGCGGAGGGTTGGGGGGACAAGCCCAGCAACTAGACCGTTTTCAAGAACTATCCATTGTGCTCAGCTGGCAGCACTACCAAATACCAGCTCCCCAGCCATCGAGTAAACGATGGGGACCTACAGTTTTAGGTGGGTTCCGAACCACCACAGCCTCGATATACATTACACTTGACATGCTGAACATATCAGAGGTGAATGCCGAGCAGGAAAACTTTTTGGTAGGATCGGGATCGAACCGGTGTGACCCGGCTCTCACTGCTCCTCAAAAGTCGACCATTTAGTCCACTCGGCTATCGAGGCCGTACCTCTGTACTATAACTAAACAGAATAGTTGAAAGAGTTGGTGTTCGTAGTGCCATAGAAAAATAATTGCAGCTTTTGTAGCCATTTAATTTTTGAAGTTTTTTAGGGTGGTTTTCACCAGCCGAACTTAACGATAATAAATATTATAAACAGTCCAATCATGTGTTTAGCTTATCGCAAGTGTTATCGCAAGACTTGCAGGACCTCTTCCCCGAGTGAATGTGAGGTCAAAATGTCGAACCTTCCCATTCGTAATGATTGTAAAAGCTGCGTTGGAAATGGTAATGGACCTAAATCACTAGGCTACCTCAAACGATTTTCCTCTGTGTAACATTCTCAATTGGCTGGAATGGCAACGTTTTGTGTAGTGCTCCATAATACCATCAATCAAATGCACTGCAGTCTCTTGAAGCATACCAAGCCTTACAAAGTCAAAAGCCATAGGCATTCTCACATGATTTGCTTGGAATAGAGTTGCTTTAACAAAGCCGCAGTCAATGACTATTCAATGCTTTGAGGTGCAGTAGACTAGATCTGAATGAGGCGTCAAAGGGTGATCTGGTCAGTTTAAGGGTGGGCACCTGTTCACATGCTAGGAATATTTATACAATTCACCTTATCTTTAAGTTCGACTGTTAAATCCACTGTTAGGCGGTTTGGTACCATAAAAGTAAATTCTAATAGGTAGCCACTTTGCAGATAAATGCACTACCAAACATACGAGTGTCAGCAATAATGTTAAAATCCTCGAAAGTCAGGAATTCTTTTGTCACATTTTGGCCGGTAATTTTTTCCCCCATTTCTTAAGTTATTTACAAAGTCCAAAGTTGCGTAAGTGGCTGCTCAATAGAAAAACAGATTTTTTTTTCAAATCCTGACACGACAGAATTTTTCCAGGCTCTTCTTTGGACTCAAGCACCCCCATTATCATGGAAAACACAAAATCTCAATTTCGAAATTTTGCAAGAAAGCAGTACCCTACCTATCTAATTTAAACTTAAGTGCAGGGCTATCGAGAAAGTAAAAAGTTCATGGGGGAAAGATACCTAACCCACAACTTAAACCCGAGATTCTGAGGACCGGTTAGGTTACATTAAGTTCGCCGCAATAGAACCGTGATGCCAGATAGCAATAATACAGTGGATAACAGGTATCGGGTAGAGGTAGGTAGGTGCCTATACCTACTCACAAGCTACAAATCTTTAGGGCCGGTTAGGGCATTTTAGTACCTGATAACTATGTTAGTAATTCCTCGTGAGAACTATAAGTTAGTCGTTTAAGAACTAAGATAAAAGTGACAAGCAGTACCAATATAAGAAAAATTTTGAAGCTAGATATAGGTAGGTACCTCACTCCAGAAAATTCGGGGAGTAACAAAGACATCAATAAAATCAGCTTACGTTCTCCAGATACGTCTTCTGGGTCAAATGGTTTCCCTTCTTGCCCAAAACTGGAGTTAATCAAAATTAAAAGAAAATGAAAAAACACCTTTCCGGTTGGAGCAAACTTCAAACTTAACATTTGAAAACAATTTATGTTTCCATCCGCACCAAGTGTTTTTTACACGAAACTGTCACTGAAAACGAACGAACTGTTGCAAAAACATCGATCCAAATGATTCAAAGGCTTGCAAAAAGAGTTTTTTTTAGAGAACAGACGCCATGGAGAATCCATTGTGGCAGCGACACGGAAAAATTAGGGGTCGGAGCGAATACGCCTGCCCCTGGAATAATATGTCAATGAATTTGAGGCGTTTACAAGAGTTCTGAAACAGTTGTTTCTCACATGTAAACGCCTTGGGTGTTTTCTATCCTATTCTTCTACATCCAGCTCCAACCACTTTTTGGGGTTTTCTTTCTTTCTCAACTCGTTTTTATGATTTTTTTATTGATTTTACCTATTGTCCCTCCATGGAGTCTTGTAATAATGTTTTACAACTACCTACCTACTTCTTAAACCTGCTGAACGGGAAGACTAGTGTATTAAAAATTAGTCAATAATTCGGACCGATATATTTTTTTACACTTTCCGAATTACAATGACACGATAGTGTATCGACCTTGTACCTATTTAGGTACAATATTATTAGGTATCTTATATTTACGTTTGGAAACAATAACTATACTGAAATTTAAAAAAACTCCAGATACTCTACCAGGGGGTACTCCAGAAAAAGAAAGACATTCATATAGATTTTGGCGCCATCACGAGTACCAACATAGTTGTGAAAAATATTTAGTTGTCATAGTTGGTAATAGCTAGCGCGCTAAAAACTTTGTGACTTCTAAAAAAGTTTAAAAATGAAACATGGAACCCTTAAAAACCAGTATTTTACCCATCCCTTGTGTTATTTCTAAAAGGTAATATTAGGCATAGGTACCTACCTAGTAGGTACGACGGCTTGGTACTAAAGGGTCAGTTAAATGAAATTGACGGTTGGTGTAATGTTAGTTTACGGAACTGAAAAAGACTCGGTAGCTGTCAGAGAAACACTTAGAGGAGCGCAGGTCGATCCCCATCCTATCAAAAGTTTTTCTGATCAGCAGCTCAAGTGAAATGTATTTCTAGGTTGTGGTGGTTCGGAACCCACCTGAAACTGTTAGGCCCAACGTGTACTAACACAATGGGTGGGGAGCTGGTGTTTGGTAGTGCTGCCGTGCTGCCAGCTGTATGTAAAATTCTTGAAATGGTCTAGTTGCTGGGCTTGTTTTCTCAACCTCTCCCCGAATAAGTAGGTACAAGCCCTTTTAGTTAGTTAGCAGAGGGTTGGGGGGACAAGCCCAGCAACTAGACCGTTTTCAAGAACTATCCATTGTGCTCAGCTGGCAGCACTACCAAATACCAGCTCCCCAGCCATCGAGTAAACGATGGGGACCTACAGTTTTAGGTGGGTTCCGAACCACCACAGCCTCGATATACATTTCACTTGACATGCTGAACATATCAGAGGGGAATGCCGAGCAGAAAAACTTTTTGGTAGGATCGGGATCGAACCGGTGTGACCCGGCTCTCACTGCTCCTCAAAAGTCGACCATTTAGTCCACTCGGCTATCGAGGCCCTTATAGATAGAAAGGTTTTTCAAAAGATTCTTATTTAACCTAGATGATTTGTGTTTAACCCTGAGCAGTGATAGAGTTGGCAATGAGGGAAACGCAATAAGGGAGTTAGAGGCTGACACTTAAAAGTCTGGACGTGCCCTGAGAGATTTATTTTTGCTTCCCCTGTCACCTAACTTGTCAGTCACTTGTTATTTATCACTGCAGAGCTGTTTCGTCCATTGTAAAATAGGCTGGGATCAAACAAGGCCCTGAAAAAAAAAAACAAATCTATTTGTCTCGACGTTTTACAGGTCTCTCATTCTCATTACCGGTAATGGAGTATTTATACTTTATTTACAGGAAAGCCTTTTTTTCCCCCCATACAAAGTAAGTAAGGTACCTATAGTGCCTACCTGTAAAAAGGTAGGTACCTATTACGATCGTGAAAAAAATTCATCTTCAGTTTTTCTTTCCAAGGCTCCAGGTCCGTATAGACGGGACACTTCGAATCAAGTAATAACATATTTCTTGTTATATTTTTTGTCGGTAACATAATCCAAAATATGAGCGCGAAATGGGCCGTAATTAACTTCTTGTAAAGGAAAACAAACCTAAAAAAAATTCTGAAGTACCTACCTATGCTAATCTGATGGCTTAATCTGGCCTGGCCGATTATGAGATTAACGCTTTCCACATTAGACCTACATATTTTATGAACAGTGACTCTGCAAACCGTAATCTGCAAGCTCTATCGCACGTGAATCGGCTATATAGTTTGATGTGGCTGCTATTTTAATCCCCTTTGGAAAAATTAATTTAATTAATTAATTTGGAAAAATTATCCATGACATCTAGAGGAATTCCAAATAATTTTTTTATTAAAAACAGACTAATTTTTGGGCACCATTGAAAACTGATTCAGAAACCCTGAAGTCAATTATGAGAAAATATGTCTGCTCTCCCAACAGTCCCGTTTGAGGCAATCTCAGATTTACTCGATCAGAACCAAAGGATGGAAATTCTCTTCTCAAGTCATCCGTCCACCAAGCCATGCCTCGCTGCTGCATTAATTTTCCTTTTACTAACAATCCTCCGGAGAACAACTTTTCTTAAAGCTACCTGCTTACTCAGGGTTTTTCTCGGGAACTGTTACCTGTTACCTACCGTTAAGATAAGGTTAGTACATTTATCAACGCTATAGTGAACATTTAGGGAACAGAAACTGGTATATATGCCTCTCAGTGGCCGAGTGGTCAAGGGGTCCGCTTTGTGTCCTGAGAGGTCCGGGTTTGAATCCCGGCGGAACGGAAAAATTTTCCGCTTCCGACATGGATGTATTGGCATCGGCCCACTCCTAAACTGGCTTCGGCAAAAAAAAAATGTACCAGCCAACTCATCGGCGCATATGTTCTCTGAACGTCGCACATTCAAAAAAAAAAAAAAAAAAAAAGAAAAAAGAAAGAAAAGAAAAAAAAGAAACTAGTAAATGCACTCAAAGACTATATTATGTAAATAACTTACCTCCTTCGTCTGTCATGACCGTAACATTGGTTAACGGTCCGCCAGATAAGTCATTCACAACCTGGATTGATACCAGGTATTGTGTGTACGTGTTCAAATCGTGGATAGTACAGCTCTGCAAAAGAAAATACAACATATAATAGAAAATGTTTCAGGGATATTAATGGAAAAGTGCAGGAAATATTTCCAAATCATCACTGGAAAAGATAACCTACTTCAGCGCAGATCAAAAAATGTTTGAGAAATATTTTATCCTTGGCGAAACTACTTGGTCAGTGCGGCCGATAGGCTTAACTTGTCTTGAGAGGTCTGGGTTCGAGTCCCGATATAAGCAAGCTTCTCATTTGCAATGACAAGAAAGTATTTAAACTTCTTAACAGGCTTCGGTATTATTGGTAACCTACCGTTGAAATAAAATGTTACTTACTGATGTGTTAATGTTGCGAATTAGCAGTTCTTGAGTTCCTTCATTCGGGAACAACCGGCGACGATATGTGAGCCGGTAGTTCATGAACTCGCCATTCACAGAGCTCTGTGAAGGGGGAGTCCAATTAACAACTACTGAATTCGCTGATTTGCTAGTAATACTCTTTATGATTACCACTCCAACAGGAGCTGAAACAAATAGAAAAATACGAGTAAGTCAATTGATATGACGGTGCATGGTGAGGCTTGAAAGTCACTGAGACAGGGAAGCCAGTTCTTCCCAACCAACTTTGAAAATTTTCTCCGTTTACCTCCGTTTTCTTTTAAGTTGTCCAACAGGGTTTGAGAGAAACTCTAGGAAACCGAAAAAAACTGAGAAATAAGGTATCAATTATCTTTAGGTAGATTTCGAAGAAAAATCTACCTATTGTAGTCGTACCAGTAGTCTCACTTTTGAAAAATTTCTTCACAGTTCTTCTTTTTATGACCCCTGGATCCCAAAACCACCGTCAGTTAAAAAGTTTATATATATCTATATATATATATATATATATATATATCATTTTCACTTCCTTGTGAACACGCTAGGAGCCGTATTTTTGAAAAATAATTGGTTTTGACTATTTAATAAAATATAAGGGACTAAAATCGCGGTCGAGTTCGTTAATGGGGGAAATCGGACGAAGGGGGGGGGGGGGGGGGGAATGGGGGGACTTTTTCGAAATCTGGTTTTTTGGCCATAACTCCCTTAATATTGCAACTAATGAAACGTGGTTTTCTCTGAGGGTCGTCCAACAGTACTACCAACAACTTTTTTTTGTAACGTTTTTTGATCCCACCCCTAATGGTTGAATAAGGGTGTAAAAACAGGGTTTTGCACACAAAAAAAATCATAACTTGTGTCCGAGGGGTGTTATCGAGTTCTTTCATTTTGTAATGCATTTGCCTCAATATTACCAACAACTTTTGTCTGAAAAAGTTTTTCGTCCGACGCACCGTTTAGGCAGGGGGTGGGGGTTGAATTTTCAAAACGTCATAACTCACTTATTTAGTGAGATATTGAGTTTATTCTTTTTCTATTTTCCTTATTCTATTAATAATATCTACAACTTTTGTCTGAAAATGTTTTTTGTAAAATCACTTTCATTTTCTCGTTAAGGGGGGAGGGGGGGGGGGGGTGAAATTTCAAAACTCAATTCCTCCGTTGTTATTGTAGAGAATGCATTTGGGTCAACTGAAAATCTTCTTAACCGTCTTTCTCAATGATTTTAGACTGCTTTTAGTGGATGGAAGTAATCTTCGAAATCTACCTACGCCTTTCGGGGCTGCCGAAAGGGATTTTTTTATTGTCTTGCTGTGATAATTAAAAGACGTTCCTACCTCAGTGACTTTTACAGGTTTCATTAGAATTTCACCACTTCTTTAAAGTGCACGTGCACAATAGTAATAGTGTCTCCGATCAAACGGATTTAATGAATAGATTTATCTTGCCGTATGTTTAGCTAGTTTAGTATACTTTGAAGTGGTGAAATCTAGCATTAATACACAAAAACAATCACTCTAATAGGCCTTCAATAATTTTTTTGTAACATACATCTGGAAGGACTTTCTCCAGAATTCTCCAGAACTTCGTTTGACTCCTGGTACCCCAGGATCACGGGAAACATAAAAATATCGATTTCAGAATTTTAGGTAGGTATAAAACAACTACTGGACTTGCGACAAAGTAGGAAGTGTATAAAAGCCCATACGATACAATGGTCGTCATTGCCATCCTCAGGGACTTCGACTGAGTGTTGATCAATATTCTGTTCAAAGCAACTTCATCAAACTAGAAAGTCTTTTTCGTCTTTTTCATGACTAAGAAAGTTTTAAAAAGGAAGAATAAGGAAAAAGATCCTGAATAAATTCTGTTATCGAGGCTGTGACAGAACGTTCTAATCATTTATTGAGACTGTTGCTTGGGCCTTCCTGTCAACCACGCATTTTCCTTTCTTGCTGACTTTCATTACACAGCGAGATAGCACTGTCATTTCTTTATTTATACCTTCTCTGAACCTGAACCTGACAGTTTTCAATGAAATGGTAGGGTTTACTATTCAATACAGTCATGTACTTATTTTGCCATTATAGCTGAGGTAAGTAAATATTCAGCTCAGGCCCGCATCCAGAAAGCGGTCATGGGGGGGGGGGGGGGGGTTTCGGAGACTATTTTTCGACTTTGGTATCGAACAATAAGTTATATAGTTATAAGTCGGTTCTTATACATGCTTGTACCTAAAGCTAACTGAACCGAAATAAACTATCACAACACAGTACCAGTTCGAAAAAGGCATCATTTGTTACTATTTATTATTAGTTCTTAGTTCGCTGACGTGGTCCTGGCGGACCTTTGAACAGTCTTCAAATGTTCACTTCACTTCACTCCCACTGGGGCATCTTTATTTTTCTTATAAATTGAACAATCTGGCTGATGGTTGGCCGATCAGTAGCATCTAGCATCGGGGCCCCAAGACACTCCAGCCTTGCCTTCCACAGGAGTGGGCATTCCCTCAGGATGTGTGTTGCTGTCTCTTCCGCCTCGTGACAGAGTCGGCAGGACGGGTCGACAGCGACTCCCATTCTGTGCAGGTGGTGCCTCAGTCCGTGGCCCGTCATTAGGCAAGCCGTCGCTCTGGATTCAGCTCTATTAACGCGGAGAAGGTGCACACCGTAGTCTTCAGCGGGGTCTCTCACGATATTTTTTGAATAATTTAGGCCAGGCACTTGTCGCCAGTAATGCACAAATTCCCGACGCAACATGGTTTTCAGGACCAGCCCGACATGCGCGGGCCCGATGGGAAGTACAGGTTCAGCAGTGGTGGGTAGCTCCGCAGACCCCCCTCTCGCTAACTCATCAGCTTTTTCATTGCCGTCGATCTCACTGTGACCCGGGACCCATGCCAGCTGGATGGATTGTCCTGCATATTTCAACAGCGCCTGCTTCTTTTCTCTACATTCGGCAACAAGACCCGATTTTACCGTGCAGCCTGAGAGAGCCAGGATTGCCACCATTTGTTAATAAAGTACATTAATTTTAGTTTTGGAGAAAAAAAATTTAGTGACATCTAAAATAGGAAGAATAATTTTCGGACTGTAAAAATAGCTTCTAACAATTAAAAAATGTGATAACTATGTCACTAAAAATAGATTCCGGAAAAAGTTAATGGATGAAATACGTTTTCAACAAAATAAATACACAGGAGAGTTGTTGGAGTATACGATATAACGTAGGTAGAGAGTTGCTGAATTAAATTTACACTGTAAACATGAACTCTAGATTGGGTATTGTTGACTTCAGGCATTCATTTGTGAACCTATTACAGCAGTCCTTTACACTGGCCATATATGACTGCCGACAAAAACCAAAAAACCAAAGTAGGAAAGTACCTATAACATTCCACATCCTAATCCGGTTTAATCGAAACCTTGGCCTTGCAGTAGAGTCTAAATGGAAAGGATAAGAAAATCTCATTTTGAAAACATCACCAAGAAATTTGCCAAGACGCAATCACTGCTTACTAAATTCTTCTACCATTTAAAATAGTACCTACTTCTTGAGAAAGGGTAAACCTGATTCTTAATCAGAGAGCGGTAAATTACATGTCAACGACGCTTTTCAATCATAAAGCCAACGAAGGAATCAATCGGAAAATGTTGCAAATATTTACACAAGACGAGGCGGTAACTGCGCGGTGAAATAAATCGTCTTTCAAACTTATGATGAGGGAAACTCAGAGGCCCTGACGGATTTTTCTTCTACTACTTGTTTTATGACCCTAAGCAAAAGAAGTATTTCTCAACCATTTGTCTCAGATGTTAGGTACCTTGGCAGATAAGTAACGGTTACATAAGTTACTAAAGTCGACCAATGTGTGGCCTAAAGTTCCGAAAAGAAAATTTTTGGGGCACTTTGTAAGCTTTAGTGTTACCGGTTATAGGTACATCCACACTGTAGTAGTTATAGCAGAGGGGAAGGGGGCAAGCCCAGCAACTAGACCAAGTATACGATAGGGACCTACAGTTTCGACTGATTTCGAACCCGCAGTTTCTCTTGAGATACCGTTCGGGGTCCGCAAGGCTTGGTAAATTTTATTAAATTTTTTGCTGGCGTAGTGAAGTTTATGTACACCGTCTTTCGGATTACATAATCATGGTTTTTGCAATCGTTATTCATCCTCTTACCTCTTTTCCGTTACATAATCATGGTTTTTCAGGCGTTAGTGTAATTAGTTTACACCAGTGGTTCCAAACTTGGTGTCCGTGGACCTCCAAGTGTCTAGGGGTTTGCGAAGGTTCAGATTTTTTTTTAATTTCGAATTTATTTTCGATTTAAAATTAAAGGAGAAATAACAAACGAGTTATATGATACTCCTGATTTTTTCTCCCTAGCTTTGCTCTCTCGGCCCCGAGGCGGTAACCACTCCAGAGATTCCTTGAGATTCCACTTAGATTCCATATAGATTTCCAAAGATTCCCAACGATATTCATAGAAAGATGAACCCCGAAGGAGTAACCACTCCAAAAAATTCCAAGATTCCCTGAGATGAGAGTAGTTAAGCCATGGAACAGTGCTTCACTTTAAGGGTCATCCATCAAGGACATAGGACACTTGAAAGCTCCGTTGTAGCTTCAAGTATGTATATTACATATATGAGGACCATAGCGAACATTTTATTAGTTTCAGAGAGTTGATAAGTGGATCGGAGACGTTCAGCTACATGCTCCTTCAGCTACTTGATTACCTTTGACATAGACATATTATCTTCACGTTATAAGGATATAGGGGTAGAGAAGGAGGAAGACCTTCCTTCCTTTATCGAAATGAATTTACCAGCTTGTAAACTCACTCATGTAGAATTGCTATGAAGATCAAAATAGCACGTATTATTCGAACGCCCTCTTCTGGATGATGGTCTTACATCAATACACGTATATTAATTTCTACCTGATTCCACACCAGTGCTGTCCTTTCAGAATATTCTACACTTGGTTACATTCTAATCTTCTCCTTGTCCAATCAGTCAGATCAAACATTAAGTATATTTAGTTCACCTGCTCGTGTCGCATTCAAGCGGATTAATTGGGCTCTACACGCAAACGGAGCTTGTTTCTGTCACCTCTCGCTCTGCCACCCTGGGGCTAAGATATCTTGAAGTTACGCAAGTGGAAGGTGGTGCCACGTGTTGGGCAGAGTTTATAAACAATCCAATGCAAAACTCACTTGTTTAATAAACAACCGCCACTTAATGTGCGACGAGACCATAAAGGAACACAGCGGTAACCATGGAAGAGAGATGTATATGACTATTTTGGAGGGTCGGGTTAAGTAGGTATACGTCCGTCAAGTTTAATTAGAGCAAAAAAGTGACTGTTTCTAATGAAAGGCGCCAAATGAGCTAAAAAACCTTAAATACAGTCTGTCACTTAAGAGACCGAGAATGACAAAAAGCACAAAGGAATAAGACAGGGTTGTCAGAGTGAAGATTGAGGGGTCGCTGACTAAGTGAAATAAAGCAGAAAAACAAGTCTCTTGAAAATAGAAGTTTCCCGCCTTTTTTCTAAGACGCCTTTTTTGAGATTTAAAGACAAAAGTGGAATTGGACTCCTTGTCTGTGTGCTACGCGGGAGTCTGCGGAGTGCCCAAGATAGTCTCCCGGAAATTGAAAGGGGACTGGACGTTTCCTTTCCCTTCCTCCACATCCCTTCATTCCTCTCAACTTCACCCACCCCTTCCCTAACAAGGGTATTCCCTTATTTAGGTAGATAATGGCTTACTACTGTTCCATTTATAATAATGAAAGCAGATGTTTTACTTGTTGTCTGCAGGGTGAGGATTGCAAAGTCAGAGAAGGAGTATCCCGATTCCTTGAGATTCCACTGATTCCTTGAGATTACACTGAGATTCCATGAAGATTTCCAAAGATTCCCAACGATATTTTTTCATTTTTTTTTTAATTTTTACGTTTTGTTGACTTTGTTCCACCCAAAATAGGTGGAACTAAAGTATAAAACGCCTGGTTGTCCAGTTAAATTACAAATTTAGAAATTCCTCTAAACTATAAAAAACATTTTCAAGTAAATATGATTTTAGCAATTTTTTAAATATCGCTAAACTTTCTTCAGTTTTAATTTCAATCGGGAGAGCGTTATATAGACGAACACCTAAAATCGGAGGACTGTTCAAACGAAGGGAGGTAGCAAATTTCCCTACATGTATATTTGAACACGACCGAGTTTTATAAGAGTGAAAGTTTGAATTAAGAGGGAAGTGTTCTGGGTGTTCGCGAACAAATAAAAATACCTGATAAATGAAAACACAAGGAGCAGGGAGAATAAAGAATTTCATAGAAAGATGAACCCCGAAGGGGTAACCACTCCAAAAAATTCCAAGATTCCATGAGATTTCATTACGATTGAACCCATGATTCCAATGATTCCCAACGAGATTCCCAACGAGTGGTTAACCCCTCGGAGTGTCCCAAACTCCGTTACGTCCATGGTTACATAAGAGAAAACCTTGCTTCAAACCCAGGCTTCTGACTCTTTTTGTTAGATCGCTCGGACACTGAGCAAACAAGAGCATTTTGCTTACTTCCAGCTGTGAGCCTTGATTACTTTTTTGTAACTGGTCTGAACAATTCCTCAATTATTCATTCAAGCGTTTCAGAGAAAGATATTTTCAGCGCCAAAACAATTACAAACCGGATGCAATTTTCCGCATGCGTTTGTTCAGAAAAAAAGTAGAGTAGAACCAACAATGACATTTTTTTTTCTCTTGAGGTGGGTAGGTACGAATTACCTAACCGGTTGTCTAATGATAAAAGCGTGGAAAAAGTTTAATAAACTGATCAAGGAGTTGTTAGCGCTTGGCGAGCTAAAGCTAATCCCTCTAAGAGCTATAGAGGACGTCTCAAGGACCTACTCTATTATTATAGCTATCTTCTGCTCTTCAATTGTTTTCCATGAAACGCACTTCATTTTAACAATTTATTAAAGGTTTATTAAGAGGTCGCTATACCTGACGGTGCATTTTATGCCGCCCATAAGATTAACATTGCGAGCGGCGATTCATTTTCAAGGTTTACCCTTGGTTGGAAAGACACAAAATTTTGCCTGTACCTAGCCCTAACAATGTTCTAGGGAGTGTTCGAAGCAGATTTCTCAATTTCTCACTGGTTTCTTTTATTGCAACTGTTTTACAAATGCTAGCATCGCATACCTCAAGAAAAGTGCTGTATCTCGAAAACCAGTAAAAAAATGGGAAATCTGCTTCAAACACTCCCTAGAACATTGTTAGGGCTAGGTACAGGCAAAGTTTTGTGTCTTTCCAACCAAGGGTAAACCTTGAAAATGAATCGCCGCTCGCAATGTTAATCTTATGGGCGGCAAAAAATGCACCGTCAGGTATAGCGGACCCTTAAGAAAGACGAGCAGGGGTTACAGGAGTTGAGTACCGAACCGACCGAACTATAAATTGCGGGAAAAAGACGTAAGCGTCAATGGAACTGCCAAAAGTTTGAGCAGGAACCTTTGACTCCACTAAATCTACAACACTGATCTACTAAATCTAAAAGACGGACTAGGTGGTCTGCCGTGATCCAACGAATTTTATTTGGCTTTAAACATCAGAAGCCCAATATAACGGTTAAATTTATTTATCAACGAAATACACATAATGTTCAGTGTATATGATGCGTAAGTGTGAAGTGCCGTCAAGCTGACACTCGGTGTAAGCAATATTTTCGCTTTTGATGGCATGGATATTATCTAGTTTTCAGGTAGGTGTCCCCTAACTAAGGTACTTCCCTAACAAAATCAGCCCAATAAATAGTGAAGAATAAAAACTAGGAAATCGGGAATACACCTTCAATTACTCACCAAAGCAGTAGAAATTGTAGTAGAAAATTGAAACACGTGACAAAAGAAAAAGGCAAACAACAACCCCTGGGGGGCCATTTGACCTGGGGGCTAATACTTTCTGAAAGAATCATCTCACTCTGGGGATAGACTTGAAAAAAACCAAAACTGACGCTTTTTTTTTGCTCGAAACCTGAGGTGGACGGTCCGCCACCGTGGGTTGGTGGGAGGTAGCCTTTGGACAAGATAAATGTTCTCTTGGGAGAGCACAGCTCTGCCCTTCCTAAGATTGCGCTCCCCACCTTTCGGGTTAGATTTCGGTTCGGATAAGGCGCAACCTCTTAATCCCCACGCTATTGCATTAACTATTTATTTCGACATTAGATCGTAACATATTAATATGGGGTTATTTATTCCGATAGCAGACCACAACAGTTTAAATGCGGGGTCTCGCTTCGCAGCACACGACTCTAAAAAGGGGGAAAATTGCTTTCATACCGTTGGATTTTAAAAAACGTTCCGACAGCTTAGTTAGCGGCTTTTTAACTCGTCATATAAGCTACAAAGCCGAGTAGGAAAAACATTGTTTAAGTCGGGATTCGAGCCCAGACATTTCAGCACTCAAGTTAAACCCTTTCACTGCTCAGCTACTGAGAAGGACCATTAGAATACTGCTTTAAGACCAGCAGTTTGAGAAGGAGAGGAGCCTACGTAAATATGTTAATCGGAGCGACAAAGTTTTTTTTTTGACTGATATTGCAAAGGTTTTTTTCCCGTATTGGAGATTCAGACCCTTGTTCACAATTAGCTTTGTCATTTTTACCCTTTATTTCCGGTCTTCTTTCCTTTCCTTTCAATTTCCTGCTTTCAGAGCATTGAAAATTTGAATAATTGCACACTGAGATTTAGGCTAATAATGATGTTGCAACTAAAGTTCTTTCGAATTATCTGAGCTTTCCGATGAGCAACTTGTCCACCGTTAGTTGTTATTGTAAGACCGCAGCCTCCCCGTCAAGTGGTCAAACACTTGCCTTGAAAGGGATGTGGGAATTTAGAAAAATCTATGCAAAAGTTCATCAAAATCGGTTGAAGTTTGAAAATTCGCACGAAAACCATTTTCTCATCTCACTGACTAATGCTTGTAAAAATGTAAGTGACACCACTTCCGGCAAGCAAAGGATTTTTAAATAAGTTTAAAGAGATATTTTAAGACAAGATTATCTACTCAAATATCAAAACCTAATTAAAGCGTATACCTTTATAAGCCCATACTCAAAAGTTTGACGGGCTTTGAAGTTAGCACCCTAAAGGAAAATTTGAGTTCATTTATGTTTTCCTTCAATGGTAATTTAGTCGCAGGCATGTTTCTCGAAATTTTTTTATGGTGCCAGCGCCAGGCTGGGCGTAACACCACAGGAATTTGGCCGAAGCCGAAGAAAGGTTGGCCGAAGCTATATCACATTGAACTTTCGGCCACAGAGAGGCAGATTTTACCGTGCCTTGTATCATATCATGCCTCTAAAGGGGACTTTCGCTGTTTGGTACCTCACGTGAGCATATTTCAATGATAGCATGGTATTAATTACTTATTTAATCGCTAGGGGGCACGCGTTGTCGTGCTGTCTCCTATCTTCTGACAGGACCTCGTTACATTTTTCACTTTCTTTCTATTCTCAGACCACTTCCACCCTTAAAAAACCCCCCGACCTGTCACCTTAAGAATTTTGCATATTGCTTTCGTGTGGTTGGGAGTGATAACAATTGTCGGGAAAGTAAGAAGGAGCCAACGAGAACAGAGAAGGAAAAATTGCACGATCCAATTTCGGAAATATATCATTATTTTCCCTCCAGGCACATCCTTTAGGTAAATTATACCTCAAATTCCATCCCCCTTCTCTGAGCCTCCTTGGATTAGGCCTTCTTGACTTTTTCTATTAAGTACTTCAGCAGCCTCTATAAGAACCGACACTTTCTGAGTTGTAATTTGATTCCGAATTATAATAATTTATTTTATAATGTTTCGTTGATTTAATTTTATAATAATTGATGTTGATACCTCTGTAGAGCATCTGGTGAATAAGCAAATTTCACTTCCCCCGTCGCAGTGACTTTCAAGGTATATAGAGCCAGGACCACTAAGGTTCGGGAAAGTTACCAAAATAGGGAAGCCACTTTTGTATGCCGTTTTTGCCACTATTTTTTTTTTTTTTTTTAATAATTTACACTGTGCTCTATTTCGAATTTCGGTTTTGATGTACTGAGAGGATCTTAGTGACTTTCGAACACCCTTAAAAAAATTTCCATTTTTTGACACTATGGAGCACCACAGTTAATACAAAAGGGTATGAAAAATATCACAAAAAGTTGGAGATTTTCGGAGCTTTTTTGGTGTAAATTAAGGTGTTAAGAGAAAGGGAAGCCAAAACCGGCTTCTCTTTGAACGCACTCTTAAACTGTATGCGGTGCTAATTGCTTTATTTACACAATTTAAACTAAATTCACGTGCGTGGCAAAGGGGAACTCCCAACCCACATGCATGACTCATGCTCACACGCACCCTGCGTCCACCCATCCCCACCACTGCCAATTATTTGCATAATAATATCACTATTTCCACTTTTTCATTTATTCCACAAAATAAGAATTTCTCGTGCTCTTTATTCTCTCTTTATAGCACAATAACCTTCCACCTTCCGTGTTCCTAAATTTGTACTTATTACTTTCTAGCTTGGTAATAGTGCGAGGATGTATTTTTTGCGCATAATTTCGATATCGATATTTCAGGTTTAAAACAGTCCGTCCGATTGGCCAGAAACTGTTATACGGAATGATATCTAAAATCAGAAAATTGCTTCCTCCAGGATTTGAACTCACGTTCTCCGCCTTGTGAGTACAGACTAAACCAAGGCTAAGCCACACGCCGCGGTTGCTGCGAGTCAACCACATTAATTTGTGGATGATCCAGGCTAACCTTACGGTAAATGTTCCCTCATCCATACAAATTAGCAGCATTCGATCATCGGGTTCATTGGGTTTGGTTACCCACACACTCTAATGCAATTATTAGAGCCTTCATGCGAGTTCTATAAGCCGCCAACTATGTCACCGCTGACCGCTGAACCGTGGCTACCCTCCAACTATACAAATTGGTATAATAATAGCTGAGGGTTGGGGGGACAAGCCCAGCAACTGGACCGTTTTCAAGAACTATCCATTGTGCTCAGCTGGCAGCACTACCAAATACCAGCTCCCCAGCCATCGAGTAAACGATGGGGACCTACAGTTTTAGGTGGGTTCCGAACCACCACAGCCTCGATATACATTTCACTTGACATGCTGAACATATCAGAGGTGAATGCCGAGCAGAAAAACTTTTTGGTAGGATCGGGATCGAACCGGTGTGACCCGGCTCTCACTGCTCCTCAAAAGTCGACCACAGAGTGGTGGCCGAGTGGTCAAGGGGTCCGCTTTGTGTCCTGAGAGGTCCGGGTTCGAATCCCGGCGGAACGACATGGATATATTGGTTTCGTCCCACTCCTAAACTGACTTCGGCCCACTCATATTCGGCTTCGGCCACTTTGGCTTCGGCCACAAAATCTAACAAACCAACTCATCGGCGCATATGTTCTCTGAACGTCGCGTTAAAAAAAATAAAAAAAAATAATGAGGTCCCAAGTTCGAATCCCGGTAGCTATTGGTGGCATGGATATCACAAAATAATTTTTTTGTTATTTCCCTATACAGATTGGTGTGAGCGCCCATCTGGGCGTTGACCACTCGGCCACTGGGAAGTACAGTTGTGGGATAAATTGTGTGTTAAAAGGAGCGGATGAAGAGGAAAACGCATATAATAGGAGATGGTGAGCGCCATTTTGAGATTTCTGGGGAGGAAATGAGGGGGAGGTGTGGTTTTGACAGTCCTCCAACCAAAGTCCACCACAGCCCGATTATATTTGACCCCTGTTGCACTTTCAGCATTCATCTACAATAATAGCGCTTTGTATTAAGGGGACGACCGCACCTGAGCACGGGACCTATTGTTCTATTTTCCATTAAAGTGGCTTTTCAGGTTCCAATCGTTCAACCTACAGTTGTATAGTTTTAGCGTGACATTTCCATAACTCTGCCTTGGGGTTCAATGTAGCCTTCAATGTAGCCTTGTTCAATGATACCTTTTTGTTTTGAAAAATAAAATATTTTTTTTTCATCACCAATTCAGATTAGTAAGTAAACCCGTTGGGAATCTCGTTGGGAATCTCGTTGGGAATCTCGTTGGGAATCATTGGAAATATTTATGAAATCTCAGGGAATCTTGGAATTTTTTGGAGTGGTTACACCTTCTGGGTTCATCTTTCTATAAATATCGTTGGGAATCTTTGGAAATCTTTAAGGAATCTCAGTGGAATCTCAAGGAATCTCTGGAGTGGTTGCCCCCTCGGTAGTAGTAACTATATAGATACAGTAGAACTGTATAGATACAGTTACATAAAACTAAGTATCCAGTCGTCAGATAAGTTATTCATAATAAGCAAGGGGAATCAGGTTCGATTTTTTTTTCTGCTAAACCTTTCCCAGAACGGGCCTACCCAGTCCTGAAGAGCACACAAACGATTGTGATTTTACCCAAATCACCCGTTAAGTGAAAAGGTCACGAAAGGTAGCAACTTGTATTCTGCTAGACTGTTCCCACAGAGCTTTGGTTTTCATTTTGATGCCTCTTTCTCAATGGCATACACAATGGAGATTTTGATTGAAAATAATGACGTGAAAATTCTTTTTACAGCTTCAAATACCGCTGCAAACCTGAAAAGGCTTAAAAAGTGCACGACATACGAACAAGAATAATCCCTTTCGCCAATTAAATAAAACGAATAAAATACGTAATATTGATGTAGACTGTAGCCCACTGTAGCCGATAGATTTCCAATGAAACAAATACACATACAGAAGACTAATGTGTCTAACAATAAGCCTGAAAGCGAATGTTTCAAAAATAATTAAAAAAATTTATCCATAACCATTAGCAAAATGACAGTGATATCGGACACAAAAACGTAAAAAAACGAATTGGTCAGTGAAGTTAGTTGGTGAAGTATATGGCATCGACAGTTATTATTAAAAAAAATAATAATCGAAAAATGAAACCCACACAATTAATGAACGATGACGGTGTCGGGTGTACTGCTGTAAGGCATATACTCCGGTTTATGAATGGGTGACCAAAATCAATTTCCCGAAATTTTTCATCAAATCCTCATCTGATCAAAAATGGAATTTTTTCTACAGTAGTTTTTTCTTTGGGCAGTCTTTTAGTCACTTAGAGACTTTAGTTCTACCTCAGTGCAATTGTTTCACAAAAAAACCTGCGTTGAACCCTGGTAAATAAAGGGTGGATGCCGTCTAATAAAGGATCTGTTTACAGGTAAATTTTTTTTTGCAATTCAAAATCCAGCAACGACAACTAAACTAATTACCCACCATTATTTAATTCACCACGAATTGATTCGTCATTAAAAATAATGACTTCCTATTTTCCTTACTTTCTATAAACCTCCCACGCTAATGATCTTCTAATGATCTTATAAAACAGTTCACCAGGTGCTCAGTGGCAAATCACGTTAAAAGAAATTTAAGCACTAAACAGAGAACCTGTTTGTACCTACGCATCACAGACATAAACCGCCTCGAGAGCCGATTGGTCAAAATGGTCTTGGAACACTGGGTCGATCCCGATCTGTCAATACTTTTCTGATTGACATTCGCCTCTGCTATATTCAGCGTGTTAAGTGAAATGTACGATACGCACATCAAGGACTGTGGTGGTCTTAACCACCTTAAACTGTAGGTCCCAATCGTGTACGCACGATGGCTGGGGAGCTAGTATACTGTTTTGCTGCCAGCGGAGAACGATGGATAATTTCACAAAGAAACCAAGAATTCACAGTTTTCTTTGTAGTATTTACAAATTCTTAAGTTGGTGTAAAAATAATTAATCTACCGCTGAGGCTGGTGAAAGATCAACTTCAGAGTTTTTAATTACTTTCTTTAGGTGGCTTATCTTCAGTACTTAGGACCAATGAATAACGAATCAGTAGCGTGGGCCAAATTTTCAATTTTTGATGTGGTAGTGGCAGGAATGCCGAAAGTCAGAGACCCTTTAAGGGAGGAATGTTTTTGGTCCTGGCAAAAGAATTTGATTCGGTTAACTTTCCAATATCGGCCGTACCTCAGTTTCAATTTGTAATTTCGTGAAGCAAAACAGAAACGGTGGAAAAGCAGAGGCGTTGAAGAAAAGAGAGAGAACTGAAGAATGTAAGAAGCTCTACTTAACGAAATTCTCTCATTAGCGAAACATTAGCCTGAGTCTCCCAAGCGAAATGAGGTGAGGCTCATCAACTAGCAGAATTATTCTCCGAGCCGCAGCCTCTCGTGGAAACCGTGCTTTGCAATCCTAAGTCACTTTCCGCCCAAATCGAAATCTCCCTTGAGTATTTTGATCTGTAGAATTTAGATCTCTTTCACCTGGGTGTTAAAAGGAATTTGTTGGGAAGCTAAAGTGTAATTTAATTGTTTTTATTTTAATTTTTAATCTGTCATGTTTCAAGAAAGAGAAAGAATTTTCAGTGTCCTACCATGCCTAATTTCAAGTCAAGACAGATGAGGTTTCGCACAATTTTTATTTAGGCAAAATTTTTCCTCTTCGATTTTCGTTTATTTACTGATAAATAGATAGATCAGTGGTACCTGGTGGTACGGAGCCCATCTTGAATTTTTGATCCCCATCAAACTGTCTGAAACTCTTGACAGCCATACCTTGAGGGCATACCCGAGATAATTAATTCCTCTCGGGAGTGCTCTGCTCCCCAAGGCTACAGAACACATGCCAGGGACTGATTTTGAATAATTCTCACAGAGAGTGAACATGGTCATGGTGGGGAAAACTGTGAAGGGATTGGCTTAATGGGCGTAGCAGGACCAAAAACCTGAGGGGGGGCTGACCCCCCCAGACCTTCCCATCACCTGGGGGGGTAGGCATGGTTTTATGTTTCGTTATGTGTAGGTCAGAAAAATCCTGCGGGTGGCAAAACGGTTTGTGGGGGGACTTAGCACCCCCCCCCCCCAGACCCCCCTTTCCAAGCCTATGATTGGTTTCTTCGAATGTGATCATCACTATATGGATTCGGTGCTGAGGACGGTACAATTCGTGCCATGGATTTCTCTTACCCAGCAAAAAAACTCTTATATGTTCCCCATATTAATGTAGGCATGAACTCCCTGGAAAATATATGTATTTTAATACGGATTGCAAACCTTTTATTTAAAGTGCTGAACCAGAATGTGTTTATTTGAATCCGTCGAACATGACGACGAGCACGAGCGCATAAGTAGGATCGGGAATCCTTTCCAAGGTGATAAAGAAACCGTTTCCATCGCTTACCAAGCACAATGTCCTCTTATCGTAAAAATTTCAACAGCTTAAGAAATCTATCTCAGGCACATTGCTCCTATAAAAATGAAATAAAACTTGAGGACATTTTCTTTAGTGGTAAAATGGATTGTGTCATAAAGGCGCCGGCAAGAAATGTGACTTCCAAGTCAATAATCCTTTTTTTTTCTTTTCCAGTATACTGAGTAACCATAAGGTAAATTACTTTAATTTTTTGAGACGATTTTCACGTAATTTAACACTGTCCTGCCTTTAACAACACTGAAGTTCCTGCACGCCAGGCAGACAATTCGGACGAACACTTTTGGGCAAATTTCATTCGAATACACCCGCCTGTCTACCATTGCTCTAGGTAGCAGTCACCTCGGGACACTCTGTATAATGTAATATCATAACATACACCCCAAATTACGTCTCACATCTGTGTTTGCGTGTCTACCGTACCTAACCATAGAAGAGAAACTATTCAGCGGACTCCCTTCGAAATCGGAATGGGCATTAAAAAAATGGTGATTGGAATTCCGGCAGCTCAGTTTCCTCTAGGATGAAAACGAGGGAATCACCACACCCCCCCCCCCCCAAGTATAAAAAATTAATTACTTAAAAAGGCTCCCACTAAAGTGTCCAAATGGATCTAAATGACGAAAAATCGTCTGAGTCCCCCTTCATCCAACCCCCCGTCATGGGGTGATTTGTTTTGCGGGAAAAAATGGTCACGGTTACTCATTTACAAAGATTTATTGAGGACAACGTTAAAGAAAATAACAGGTAACTTTTGAATTCCTTGTACTTTAAAAAATGAGGACTTTTTGATCAGGTTCTTTCTAGGCACGGTCCCAGAATATACCTTAATCTTATCAAATTTTCAGGCAGATCTCATTCTCTTTTCAGGAAATATCACGAGCGAAGTCATAATAAAGGGTCCGACTATTCACAATGGACTTTCTCACAATACCTTTTTACTTCAATGAGTTGGTTATGCATAAAGGGATGATATCGTGATCGTGCGGAAAATCAATTTTGAGGTTTCGCATTTCCCAGGAGTTTCCCATGTCCGAAAAAAAAGATTTTTGAAAAAGGTTCCTTTTGGTCTGCCTTCAATGGATATATGCCCAGCCCAAAATACTGCCATCAAATTTGGGCAAAGGTAGCAGGTAGCCTAAATGGTTCCAAAAGATGACTGTCCTCTCGGAAAATTTAGTCGTCTGCGGCAAATTACCAACTGTCTCGCCTATCTGGCGCCTAGTTAAATGAGACATTTCGCTTGTTTTTTTGGTTAATTGTTCGTTTGTAGTTAGTTTTCAGTTTGCAATAAATGATTAATTTATTTCCTGTCGTTTTTCCTTGTTAACTCTTTTTAAACTTTGTATCGACTCCAGATCTGCCAGTGACAGCTGAGTTCGAGGCAGATTTTCAAGAATAAATGACACACCCCTAAGTACTATTTATTTTTGTTCTCAGGGGCGTAAGTGTGATAAGTTGCCACACACTTTATGGCTCATTTTCCCTTACATGAACACAGATAAATACTTCGAAATGGTGTGGCTTTTTAACTTTTAAAGTAGTAATATATGTCTCTGTGACTCTATATGCTCTTTCTCAAGATTGGCAGTGCTCTTGACGTCACCCGTCAGAGCGTTTAATTATCCTTCTGCTTAGTTGTGTAAATGGGCAGGTGGTGAATGCAGGAAATCAAGGGGAAGGGCAAAACCCACAAGGTAAACTGTGGATACAACAGACCAGTCACGTGGGTTGCTGACATGATAAGCGAGTCGAATGCGAAATCAATACAGAAGGGGACGGTCGGCGCCAGTATTGGGGGTCCTGAGATTGCTTTACTTTTTATATTTTAGAACCGCTCAACAAGTGTTAGAGGTCTGGCACTTTTAACCACTTTGCGCACGTACAAGTAATAATTTATCTATCATATAGAAATAAATACGTGCTATTCCGCCTTACGGCATAAAAAAAATATACTAGCATTTAAAAAAAAAACAGAATCTCCACCTCACAGTGACTCATGTCTGAGAGGTTCGGCTTCGAATACTGGTATAGGAAAAGCTTCAATGAAATTTGTTGCTTGTGATGGCATGGAAAATACTCCTTCTCAGGGTTCGGCTCAAGTTGGAACCATAATTTTCCAAGGGAAGCCTCTTTGAAAAAACCAATTTTAATTGCCTCTGATACATTTTTCGTCAAAAAGTCTAAGGGCGGATTGAGGAAATATTCAAAAGAATTGTTTTCCGGAGGCTGCAGCCCCCCCCCCCTCCGCCTTTTGGGCTGGGTTTTGTTACGTGATTCTACCTGGATGATAGTCCCCTAAGCCTGCAAAACAATTTTAACAAAATGGTGGACGTGTACCCTTTTTAGGACCTCTTGAGATTATGGAAAACTCAAAATCGGAAAATTGACTTTAATTCTCCTTCAGATATCCTTTCTACCTAGGAGTGTGAAAATCCCAAGGGGATAAATAAATGTAGGCAAGTAAACAGGAAAATTGAAAAAATTGAAAAATGTTTACTTTTAACACATGAAAGCAAGAAAGTGAAGAAAATATAGTTGAATGTTTATTCCCACAATCCAAGCCTATTTCAAATATTTGGATGCTTTGCAAAACACCTCTGGCAATGCTCAGCCTTCGAAAGGTTTACCTATTCAGTTTCGATCCAGACTACAAATTGAAATTTATGCCTTCTTCCTGAACCTTTTTACGTTTTACAAGCATACCGATCGACTTTCCCATTCAGATGATGGGTGATATCGAAGACTTTACTGAAAGAACCCGGTCCAATCTTCTTATGACTTCATCTTTATATCCATCCACTAAAAGTGGCCAAAGTAAATGAAACTTTAAAATCAATTACGTAAAACTTCTTTGAAAGAATACTCTTACTAAGGCGCATAATTAATAATACAATCATTTTTAAATTTAATAATTTTCCTAGGTTTCAAGGTTTGAACCCATATCAAGAGCCCGTTCAGCACATAGGAGGTACCTACAGTTAAATGTATAAAAACGAACACTTACTAGACAGGTGCTCGAGGCTAGCTGACAACATTCATAATATTGTGAATGTTGACATTACCACCATTGTAAACCACCCACCCAAAGTAACCATGAGAATTATTACAATTTTTGGAAGATTTAAGAAAGGTTGACCATTTGAGACGAAAGGATAAATTGAAAGGTTTCTCCTCAAACCTCCAATCTCTTCCAATCTCTTTCAGGGTGTGTGGGGTTTCAAAAAGGTCAGGAAGAGTTCTTCAGAAAAATAAGGCAAAGAACTTCAAAATATTCCCTTTCTTCTGCTATAGGATGCAGCCAAAAATGTCAATCAGTTGAAAATTCTATTTTTTTAAATTGTCTTTTTTTTAAATGTCTTCACCTAACTTGCCGCATAGCAAAGGTTGACGTGCCTGTTGAAACCACTCGGAAAGGAGATCGAAAAAAATATTTCATTCATTACACTTTCAAATCTGAATCTACCTTTTGAGCGTCAATATTTACTGAATCAATGAAACCTCCCCGGAAGAATTCAAGTAGGAAATCTATAGAATGAAATGTGCGAGAAAAAGGAAAAAAAACATAATCTGTTCTGACTTCCGTCCTATACAATTGTATTATTTATTCAAATAAAGTCAATAATAATATTGTCAATAAAACTGTAAGTTCCACTGACACAAAGAAAACGTTAGGAATGTGACAATTCCTTTTTATACCATTGGAAAATTCGGGATGAAAAAAGGAAAATCAAGCAAGCAAATGGTTGAAAATACATGGAGCTTTTCCCGGATCTAACATATATCAACTGCCTGACACCTAGAAGTTCAAAAAAATAAAAGTTCGGAATGGAAATAAAGCAATTATACGTCTCAATTCATTCAGAAGGGCACTTTTCACACTGCTTCCCTAACTGCCTTTTACTATTATTTCGAAAACTTCCGGTTTTCCTTGTTTTTGTTTGCTTGGGGACGATTTTATTTAAAAAAGTGCCGACGTACCTTTTTTTCACAGGAAAATAGCTTAAGTTTCTTTTGTTTTGGTTTTACGTTGGATGTAACATTACGGACGGTGCAAAGAGAGCATTGTTTTTATTGGTCAGTACCTACGTTGTTTCCAACCTTCTAAAGCTTCGTATAAGCGTTCGTCTTATAGAGAGCTTCAGTTAAGAAAATGAAGCCAGCTAGTCTAGGTTCTAGTCGGTTTTTATGGAATGTTTTCAGGTCGGTATTACATTCAGCACCTCTAGTGTAAAAATGTGGGGCCCCTTCGAGTGTATGGGGGGAGGTATTTGGCAGTGCTGCCAGCTGAGCGCGATGGCTAATACTTGAAATCTAGTTGCTAGGCTTTTCCCCGCACCCCTCTACTACAACTACGAAAATAGAAAATAGTAACTAGTAACCTCACTAACCTCAATATTTTATTATCAAGGAGTATTTCCCTATAGAGTTAGCCTTATATAAAATACGGACCTTGCGAGGTCTTCGGGGAAATATACGTTTCTTTAGTGGGTGAAAGCTCATTTTGCCATTAATTTAGTTTTTCCAGCACAAACTTAATGGACTGAGAGAAAATCGATCCTACGTTGGAAAAGAGTGAGAAAACAAGTTTCTTTTCTGTTTTTACCATGGGAAAAACATTAGCTCCCCCCTGAACAAATACCTTCCCATTTGTGGAATACACAGAGCAACAGAGAGTTTCCTTGTTTGCTGAAGTTTGAAACGATAGTTACAACACTACGAACGGCCTCGATAGCCTTGTGGACTAAATGGTCGACTTTTGAGGAGCAGTGAGAGCCGGGTCACACCGGTTCGATCCCGATCCTACCAAAAAGTTTTTCTGCTCGGCATTCACCTCTGATATGTTCAGCATGTCAAGTGAAATGTATATCGAGGCTGTGGTGGTTCGGAACCCACCTAAAACTGTAGGTCCCCATCGTTTACACGATGGCTGGGGAGCTGGTATTTGGTAGTGCTGCCAGCTGAGCACAATGGATAGTTCTTGAAAACGGTCTAGTTGCTGGGCTTGTCCCCCCCAACCCTCAGCTATACGACACTACGATATCTAAGAGCTTACGTCTTGGAGAAGGCGCAGATACTACCTAATTACATCTCAGTTCCGCATCACTCTTATATACCTTTTTCAGTACAATATTGGTCGGTATAGGTACTCGTAGTAGTATAGTCGTAGAGGGGTAGACGGAGGGGACCTACAGTTTTAGATGGGTGTTGAACCACCTCGACATAATTGCACTTGATATGCTGCGAAAAGTAGGTAGATAAATGTAGATAAATTAGAAAAATTATTACCTTCCCAAAGGGGTTTTATTTATCTTGCCCCCCCCCCCCCCCCAGCCGATTACCACAATGCCCAGCCATTATTTATAAATTATAAATAAATTCTATATAGATAGTGCACGAAAAAATGGACAAAGGTTCTCCCACTGTATGTATTTATTTTTTATTTTGGTTTGCTGGTCATGTCTCCCCAGAGAAAACATTAGTGAACCTGGTCATATTTCGGAATTTATTGACTACCTATAAATGCTACCTAGATCTCAAGATTTGCTTCCTCCTCGTAGGTTTATAGAGATATGTATAAAATAAAGAATATTTAGAAATTATGAAGTTGAGAAGCCAGATTTAATTTCATTCATATACGTAATAAGGTAAGAAGCCAAATTCCATTCATTTCATGCCAGTGAGAAAGAAGTTTCAACTTTCAAATTTTTCAAAAGGTTGGTGGGAAAAAGACGGAATCTTTAAATTTCTGAATTTAGATATAATTCATTTTTTTCTTTAATGGAACTGGGGCCCAGGTACACGACTGGATTAATGCTGAATCCGAAAAAGACTTAGCCGACGCCGAATAGAAGTGGGACGTCTCATGAAACAAGTTGGACGCCTTGATATCGTTTGAGTTCATCAACTAAAAATAACTGACCTTTTTGATGGACAGCCCCCTGGCGAAGTGTGTAGGTGTTTTTACATTAAAACCATGACTTGTGACTCTTTCAGAAGTCATGGGAAATTTATGGAGGTGATAAGGTTCGGCATGAAGCACAGAAAGCTTTGAGCTGTGAGCTTAATCCAGAGAATAAAACACACATCTATGTTTAATGTTTCATGCATCTCTAATGAGTAATGACTCAAGAGGAACGTATCCTTTCAATCCTTTCCGTATCCTTTCAAACATCCCCAGCCTGGTTTTCTATAAAGACTACTTGTTACTATCTTGACAGCGATGTGCTTTTGTGCATAGATAATATTCCTCTCTGAAGAAAAGTCTAAAGATTGCGTTAACAACCATGACGTCTCGGGTTTTCAATTTTATGAATCGAATAGAAGCGAATCATATTCATGCTCTTTTCAAAGGAAGCGGCGAACAGGCTTCAACTTTAAATTGTATGTAACTCTATTTGTGAAAATGTTATGTAGGCACCTTCATTTTTCCTCCTTGCTCAGCACATAATCTCTCAAGAATCATAATAACGTCGAGGAAGTTTCTTTGTAGTGCCGTCATTGTCACTTTTTCTTGGAATGGGGGGAGCCGTCTCTGCGGTCTCTGCTTTCAAGAGAGCTGCGTTAAACGAATTGGTGGCGGATATATAAACCAGTGACGTAGACAGTATGGGGGGGGGGGGGGGGGGATCTCATTAGGAGAATCGAAACAAAAATCGAACCATCGCTCGGAGCCAATAAGAAGAAAATTTAAGGTATTTCTATAAACTATTTTGAATAAATTTTTAATTGGGAATCAAAATTTCTTGCTTCACTGGAGGCATCTTGATGGGGGATCCTGGGGGGGGGGGGGGGGGACGTTATCCCCTCTACTCTTCTCAGGAAAGTGATAATGGAAGAAATATCTCCTTTCAGGAAACTCCAGACTCTGCATGAAGACCGCAGGAGAGTCATACCTAATTAAATCCCAGGCATTCTAAAGACTCAATTTATGAATTTTACAAAGACGTACCAAGAAAGCACTGTAAATAGGGATGCTTTGTGCTTACCACATTAGAAGAAATTCCTGCTGAGTCGGCACTAATTAATTAGATAGAAGTACACCCATTGAATATCTTATCCTCTATTTAAAGTTACACTCTAAACTCTAGACAAAAGTGGAGATAATTAATTAACTAACCCTGAGTGAACAGCCTCAACTGTGGTTTACAAGACGGCTGTCT
This sequence comes from Mesopsocus fuscifrons, assembly GCA_950004255.1. NCBI lineage: Eukaryota > Metazoa > Arthropoda > Insecta > Psocodea > Mesopsocidae > Mesopsocus > Mesopsocus fuscifrons. Next base: position 6,903,123 of record OX465378.1, read on the forward strand.
TTTGAGGAACACTGAGCGGCTCAGACCGGTGCGGTCTTTTTTTTAGCGCGTGACGTTCAGAGAATATATGCGCCGATGAGTTGGTTTGGTAGATTTTTGGGTCGAAACCGAATAATAATAGTCCGAAGCGGAATATGAGTGGGCCGAAGCCAATACATCCATGTCGTCCGTTCGAACCCGGACCTCTCAGGACACAAAGCGGACCCCTTGACCACTCGGCCACTGAGAGGCACCCGAATCGAATCAAAGTTTTTCTGATCTCAAGTGGTGACTCGGATACCTACTGCTACCCCTTTGTGTTATAAGAAATACTTCAATTGGTACGAAGAAAATCTGAAGTCGGAAAATCGATCAGAGTTTCTGCTTTGAAACATAGGGATTATTTTTCAAAGCGGCTTTCCCTGGTGAATGATTGTAGACAACGGATTCACAATGGACTCACGACACCGATTACGTTGTTTGGGGAATCCTTGGCCTCAAGGGACCTGTTCGCTGAATTTTTCCACGTCTAAAGAGATTTTGATTGGTTACGTGGAATCAAGTATAAAACAACGAAATTAGAGAATCGTGCTCACGAAATAATTCGTAGGTAGAAACGTTGTAAAACTTTTTTCTAGTTCGACGTCCTCAGGATGGGTTTCACAATATTTAGTTTACATTTAACTGTTCGGCATGACATAAAACTAGGGAGACCTTACTTAGGTACCTTACTTACTTATCTGGAGGTAGTGCGCTTGGTGACACTTTAAAATCAACGAATCTACCCCTATACCGGATGTTTTTTAAAAATTTATTTGTGAGAGCGCTCGGTCCAGGAGTTAGGCCGAAGCCACTTTAGGAGTAGGCCGAAGCGGAAAATATTACTTCCGGCCCAGACATCTCCCTACAAAAGATGACCCTTTGACCGCTCGGTCTCTGAGATGAATTTCAGATGTTGTGTGACACTAACGAGGTTCATTTCCTTTCGAAGCAACAATCTCGGCGTCTCTACTGTCGACTTGGAGTGAAGGCTTCCTATGGGGCGGGACAGCATTTTCATTATCTTCGTCAATGAAATTTGTCATAATATAGAACCCCCGTCGACCCTCAGAATCCCTTCGCTGCATAAATGATTAGCAGGGCCCGGCGGACTGAGGTCACATCAGCCTTATCGCCAGCTTTCACTCTCAAAAAATATATCCCCCTTAATGCTTCAATTCACGCTTTGAATATTTTTACATTTTAAACGGTGCGTGTCCATATTTTATTTTATTTCACTCGGTTCGAAAAGATGGGTCAGACATACTGTCGCACACCCAAATAATACATTGCGATCATGGCCTCGACTTTTTTTTCGTTATGGTAGTAGGGAAACATTTTTATGTACCATTCGGTGTCCAAAAATATTCAATCATGGTCTGATATTTTAATTTTCAACTTGATTTAATTTCCAGCCATCGTAGTTTTAGGTGGAGTCCAAATCACCATAGCCTCGATATAAAATACAATTCAGATGATGCTGGACATGTCAGAGATGAATGCCAATCAGAAAAACTTTGTTAGGATCAAAATTGAACCGGTGTGGTAAAACGCAGCCAACTGTCGGACTATTTGTGACATACCTAATTGAAATGTGAAGATCTGAACCATAGCCGTATCCACGGGGGGGATTAGGGGGTTAAACCCCCCCCCTCCCCCCCATGAGCGGAAAATTAACATGGTAATGCCAACGCGAAGCAAAAAAAATATAGGCTAAACCCCCCCCCCCCTTGACACTGAAACCCCCCCCCCCCCCCCCCATGACCGCTTTCTGGATACGGGCCTGATCTGAACAGTCGTTCAATCCCGTCGAAAAGATCAAATTCAAGAAGGAAAAAAGGAGATGAGGAACTGACAAGGGTCAAGTTTCTCAAGGGCTTTGCTTTGAAAAGCTTTGACTTCTCATGAATGCCATTTGTGGCAATCCTCAACAGACTGTAAAGTCAGTTTAATTTATTTAAGTGCATGAATCACAGAGAAACTCCTTACTTTCATTCATACCACTTGTGTGTAAAATGAACGGCGCAAGTTTCATCCGTTCACAAAGGGATACGACAGTAGTCGCACTAACTTTCCCATATTATCGCATGTGTCTTGCATCATATTTTAGTCTCCACCCCCACGTACACAAGTTCCCCCAATGTCTTGGGGAAAGATTCCATTAAGGACGAAACAAATTGATGACAAAATAAAAGTATGTTTGCATGGCCCAACCGTTCTCATGGGCTAAATGTGGCCTCGACGATTACAGTACTTACAAAAAAAGTAATACCTTCAGGTGATAAGCAGAAAACGATGGGTTGATAATTTTTTTTTGGGACTATAGTGGGAAGTCTTTGGCTTGAAATATGAATATTTTTAAAGTTAGACCACAAGAAATAACTGAGTCGGAAAATGAGACGCCTCGGATTCAATTAAACGAGAAAGCCTCTAGATCACGACTTAATTTGATGATTATTAGAAAGCTCTTTTGGAGTTTGGAGTGGTGTGGCCATGCCATTTAATTAGAAGTAAGTCAATAGGTAAGTCTTTCCCATTTCCTTTGTTCCTAGATACTGAGAGGATCGTCTTTGTCAGACTTTCGAATGCCTGGAGACATCTATTTCAACGAAACAAACGTCACTAGGGTTACTTAGCTTTTACAACAGCCCGAACCTTTAGAACTACTTCCTATCTGTGGTAACTTTCAACACCCCCATCATGGCAAAAGGTTCTTCTTGTACACCAAAATACAAAAGTTCAGTCGACTATGGTGAGCCTATGTCCGGAACAGACATTTCCGGAATGCCGGAGGGGAACTAGAACTGCTCTCAACCCTGCACCCCTGCCGTAAGCTGATGCTCACTTCCCCTTGCTCTCAAGTATCATGCTCCCATAGACAAAGACTACATTCCACAATATAGCTTATTGAAGTATATTTGAGCCTCAGAGGCCTGTTAGGAGTTAAAACTACAGTAGGTACAGTAGTAATGACCGCGTGCTCTCCATAAAGAGAGGTCGCTATAGGGAGAGTTTCAAAATGAGCGAGGGGGTAACCACTCCAGAGATTCCTTGAGATTCCATAAAGATTTCCAAAGATTCCCAATGATATTCATAGAAATATGAACCCCGAAGGGATAACCACTTCAAAAAATTCCAAGATTCCCTGAGATTTCATAAAGATTTCCAATGATTCCCAACGAGATTACCAACGAGTGGTTAACCCCTCGAAAATGAGTCAACATTTTTCAAGGGTTTCACTCGTAGTTGCAACTGTTTGCAATCGTTAACAAAAATGGCGAAAACTGAACCGAAAGTTCGTGCAGTAAGCATTTTTACCGTTTCGATAGTACAAGATAAATCAATTTCAATGTTTTCAGTTGCCATTTATTCTGATGGAGGCCCCTCGAGTACAAAAATTGTTGATTTGGAAAATAATTGTGTGAATGAGTGTGCCTGATTTTCGTTGCACCTACCCTTTTCCACGTTTGTACTGTACCTCACCTCGTTGATGGCTTCTGCACGAAAAAACATTCATCAAATCACTGTTTACTTTCTAGCAAACCGTATGGAGATGAACCTAACATCACTTATGAGGCTGTTTGTTGGGTCCCATGAGTAGAATAAAAGGTATATAGGACTTGACTTTCCCCCGATGTTATGGCCACTATCAAGGGAGGCATTCCGAGAAAGTTCCCCTTCCAGGTGCCCGTCTCCCTTCGTGCCGCAGTGGACAGAACAGTATAGCCAATGATAGGTTGAAAAAACCCGAGCCACCCAAGCTCTTCCGAAGGTTAGTTTATAAGCTTGGAAACGACTAAAATATGAAGGGCATTAAATTAAACCACAGTGGGACCTATCGGAATGGCCAAAGTAAACCAAAATCTATTGTGATAAAATTCATTACAAAAATTATTGCACCGGCCTGTTAAAAAGTTAAGTTTCACAAGCCCCATGTTTATTAGCTTACGTTACCAGGCAACGGACTGGGTCACTGGAGTTGGCTAAATTAAAACGTATTAAAAGGAGTGATTGAGTAAACAGGAGCCAGTGAAGCCTAGAGGGACAAAGGGGACATTACAGCGAAATTAAGAGAAAGCTGTTGGAAAAAAAATACGGCATTGTTTCAACGCTTCAAAGTTTACCAAGGCACGCCTCACGTGCTATAAAAATGAGCGGAAAATTATACCACAGGGCCGAGTATAAAGGGCATTCGGTGAGTGACACCTCGTTTATTCATTTAACGACAATTAAGAGGACGCTATACCTGACGATGCATTTTTTACCGCCCATAAGATTAACATTGCGAGCGGCGATTCATTTTCAAGGTTTACCCTTGGTTGGAAAGACACTTGGGGAAAAAAATGGGAAATCTGCTTCGAACACTCCCTAGAACATTGTTAGGGCTAGGTACAGGCAAAAGTTTGTGTCTTTCCAACCAAGGGTAAACCTTGAAAATGAATCGCCGCTCGCAATGTTAATCTTATGGGCGGCAAAAAATGCACCGTCAGGTGCAGTGGGTCTCAAACTTTTCATCCTTTCTGTGAATATTATGTATTTCAATGCGCCTGCAGAAATTGCAATTATGTAAATTAGAAGTGGGTGTACACGTATTGCTTTTGAGGGAGATGCTCTGTATTCCGTTTCTTTTCACAGTTACGAATATAATATATTATATTAGTATCTCTCTATAGCGACCGTCAAGGAACCGGTTAATTCTCTCGCTCTAAAGGGAGTTCGTTATAGGGAGGGGACATTGATGAGGGAGGGATTGTCAAGGAACTGCACCGTTCGTTCTTTATAGAGAGTATTCTTGAGAGTGACCACTGTAATTATTAAATACAGTCTCTCTCTATAACGACCGTCTTTTACTGAGAGAGTTCGCTATGGAGAGGATTTGTCAAGGGAAGGGTTCGCTGGTTCCAGGGAGTGACAAGTGTACAGAAAATAACAAGTATTTATTAATATATACTATATTTATGAAAATATGGCCAGAAAGAAAGTAAATACTAAGTGGAAATGTGGGGGACTGTGAGTGAGTGCTGAGTAAATTTCTAGTAATTTCCTCGCTGCCTGTCAGCATTCATACCCTCTCACTAACAGACCTATCGCCCAAGAAAATCACTCAACAAGCCATTGAGGTAAAGCGTATAATTGAATCGTTCACAAAGATTCAATTTGCATCTCGCCTTTGAATGCGAGTAAACAGAGTTGCAGAAAATCATTAAAAATTTGCTGACAGATACTGTGAAGAAAACTCGAGAATTTCTTTCTTACATTTAAAATTTCTCAACATTCTTATTTTTACATTTTTACGTCTTTGATAAACCTTTTAGCGTGAGCGAAGCATTCTCATTGTCATACATTCAGTGCATTCCTTGCTCCCCTATTTATTTTTGATTGAATAGCAGTCTCGAGCAGAAAAGCGGTCTTCAGATAAGATATTTTTCCAACTTTCCTCTCAAATTCGTTTACGAGACTGAGTACAATCGAGTTCCTTATACCTAGCTCTTGCACTTGATTCTGTTAAGCTATTTCGAAAACGAGTCCTCCATACATCCGTCTTTTATCTGTTATGAAATTATATTTTCCTATAAAATAAGTTGGTATATTATATCTGGAAATATGTGACCTAGTTTAACCGGTATAATTCAATCCCCCGCATTGACGTATTGTATTTCGCCAGACTTGATTTTCTGTGAAGATAAAAAACTGACTAGAAGGAACATTTTTGAGATGTTTTGTTGGTTAATATTCCCAAGAACCTTATGCGAACAGCAACAGAGAGCTAAGCCTCTCCACAAGAGGATGAGCCCTTGTGCTTTTGAATTGTACTTTATCCGTTTGAGTACTGAGCTCTCTCGTCACCTCGTATCCCTCCATTTATGACAATTCGTTGGTCTCCAAATTTGACTTGAAGGAATTTTTTTAGAACGGTTTCTCCCGCAGGCAGGTTTTCCGAACCTCCGAATCTCGAAAACCAGTAAAAAAATGGGAAATCTGCTTCAAACACTCCCCAGAACATTGTTAGGGCTAGGTACAGGCAAAATTTTGTGTCTTTCCAATGAAGGGTAAACCCTGAAAATGAATCGCCGCTCGCAAGGTATAGCGGACCCTTAATGAACTCTCGGAATATTTAGGGAAATAAAGGCAGGGTTTAAGTACAAAGACCAAGTCGATGAGTTTTCCACGACTAGTTTTTTGTGAAATTTCAAAAAAAAATTCTATGGTTGACTGCTGGGTAGTAAAAAAGCGAGGTTTTTCTACCTTTTGAATATCGTGGTTAAATTCATGATACGTAGGTTTAATAACGGGGTTATTTCGGCATTAGGTTGCTTTCAATCTGGATGAAAACCTTTTTCTAATTTTTCTGTTTTTTGAATTTTGAATAGAACTAGTTCTATTCAAATTTTTTTTTTTTTACTTTCTCGCCCGTATGTAATACATGGGCTGAGAAAGTTATGTCTTCGTGTTTTTTAAAGAAAAGAGGGGTCAGCCGAGGCCAGACATAGGTAGGCCAAAGACTGCATGACGTGCGTCCCAGAACAGAGAAATTTACTTAAACCGCAGTTCAAAACCACATATCTCAGAGTGTGAGTTATCCTGTCATTCTGTCAGAGACTTCTCGGACGTTGGTTGTGAAAATGAGGGTATGACAACGGTGCATTTGACTTTCTCACACTTGTCATAGAAGTGATGTCGAGAAGTTGATTTTAGAATCTCTGTGTATGTTTTTTTTTGTTCAGTCGTTGTTATTACTCTCATCCAATAGCGAGGCTGAGTCAGCATATTACTTCAACTGTGAAATGTTTGTTAATTTGACGTGCCAACTACAGTTGTGTTTTGAATTTTAACTTTCAAGTAGTTCAAAGTGAAAATGCTAACGTCAGCGAACTGAATATGTAAAAAGTGCCAGGAAAAATGCTAGAGAAAGTAATGATCAATCCTTGTTCATTGTTTAACTGTCACTCTTGGCTTTGCATGAAACAGCAGGGGACACAGGCAGGGAAATTCACGGGATTGGCTTTTCTTTTATAATTCAAGAGTGAATTCAAAAAGTTGCCTTTCTGAACTGGACGTTTCCCGCACATTGTGTCCATCATCTATTTCCAATGAGGGCATGGTTCAGGATCTACCTGTAGAGCAGGAATGACCTGCCACAACCCAAGCTTCATCAGCAGCGCACTAAGCCGTATAATCTAACTCACATATCCTGTCCCTCCAGGCACAAACGTAGCAATAAGGCAATATGCCACAAGCAGTACACTCAAAATCATAAACTAAGGCTCAGATCTATAACTGCTATAATTATATGTTACTATATAACTGACAGCAGTCAATACCAATTATGCGACAGTTGAAGATTTTTTCTTCGTCAGTTATTAAATTTCCGTGAGAAAATGTTCTGATTGTTATAATTTCTCTTTGTTTGTCTCGGATTCAATGAATTGTTTTTTTTTAAAATAAGAATATGTATGATATTTTTTTTAAATAATTTTTTTACGTATGTCACTGGGTCCTTACGGAGGCGCCTAAAAAGAATCTTTGGCTTCACCCAAATCTTTGGGTGGCACCTTTTGTCACCTCTGTACACCCCCTTGGTTATTTGGTGAGAATCACGCCCAACAGCCAGCCGAGTTTTCCTCCAGCCGGTGAAGGGCAGATACCCATCAGGGCTAGGTAGGCACATCCTGGCTCCTGTAGCCCTGCCTCACTATAAAGGAGGCACCGAAATATTTGCAATGCAGCAAGGGTATGTTGCGGGACGGAACAGGGAGGAGGGGAAAGGACGAATTGGGAGGGAATGAGGAAATCCAATGACTTGACCAGCAAGCCCCCAATAAAGCGAAAAACCCCCTCAAACTTTGAACGAGGGTTGGCCCTGGGCCTGAAAGGTGACGATTTATAGCCTAGCGCCCCACAGACAACCACCACAGACATAGCTCTCGCCAAAGTGAAATGACTATCACTAACACAGCTCTGACTAAAGTGAAATGACCATCACTGACACACCTCTTACCAAGCGAAATGATTGCCTCTGACATAATGGGTAGCGCTTACCAATTTGGGGTGACCACCACCATTGACATAGTTCTTGTCATACTAAAATTATTCCCACTGTTCTATTACCAAAGTATAGAGACATAGTTTTTCCTAAAAGGAAATAGCTACCACTGACATAACAGTGACATGACTACCGACATAGCTATTATCAAAGTGACATGACTACCGCTGACATAGCTATTATCAAAGTGACATGACTACCGCTGACATAGCTATTATCAAAGTGACATGAATACCGCTGACATAGCTATTATCAAAGTGACATGACTACAGCTGACATAGCTATTATCAAAGTGAAATGACTACAATTGGCATAGCTTCAATACCTGCGCTTCTTAACCAACCGAGGGGTAACCAGAGATTCCTTGAGATTCCACTAAGATTCCATAAAGATTCCTCAAGATTCCCAACGATATTCGTAGAAAGATGAACCTTGTAGGGGTAACCTCTCAAAAAAGATTCCAAGATTCCCTGAAATTTCATAAAGATTTCCAATGATTTCCAACGAGATTCCCAACGAGTGGTTAACCCCTCGTTACCAACTTTAAATGAATGGCACAATACTGGCATTGCACTAAGTGTGGAATAACAAGCGCTGAAAATGAAATGAACTCCTGAATACCACTGGTAATATAGCACTTACCTGTGTGAAATAACAATACCGCTAACACTCTTATACGGCTCGAGCTACCAACCGCAAAATATCTACCCTCCCTAATGAGAAACAACCTCATTACTTCGATGGGGATTTAACCTACGAATATTTCCTCGAGTGCCCATATCGCCCGAACAATTTCGGAGAATTTTGATGTTTACCTTTCGAAGATACGAGTAGGTATTTGTGATAAACCCTTTACACTCAATGTGAGGAAGCCAAGTGGGTTCATTGTCGAAAATCCTTTATTCTCATTCGTTCTACTGCCTTAAAAGGACCAGCGAATTTAGGATTCCTCCTCTTGAGACTTCGAAAGGGGGTATTTAGGAAGAACCACTCCAGGCGGTGTCTTCCCAATTTCTCAGGGTATGCGGGAAGCATTCGAAGAATGCAGTCAAAACCCGACCCCTCACTTTCACCTTCCTTTTTGAGAGATTTCGAAGAAATAGAACCTATTTTAGTCGGGTCAGTGGTGTCACTTTCGACACAATTTTTCGTTTCGTGGTTCCAACAAGATCCCAAAATCAGCTTGAAGGTTTATATATTTCTCTTTCTTGCAAACACGTGAAACACGCTACCAGCCGCATTTTTGCAAACAATTTGGTTTTGACATAAATGATAAATAAATCCTGAAATCTTGGTCGGCGGATATCAGTCAAAGGGGGTGATTTTTTTTTCTTTTTTCAAAAAATAGAAGCTCCCGCCATATGGGAAATAATTTAAAAAAAAAAAAAAAAAAAAAAAAAAATCTCGTTCTTGAGGCTTCTAGTAATATTATGTGGTATTACCTACAAAACGTTTTTTTATCAGGGGTTGGCGAACAAAAAATTTCTTAACTTGCCCAGTAGCAGTGAATAAGTTTTACATAACTTGATAAATATTATCATATCTGAAATCTGAAGTAATGTATGCAAGAATAATGCAAACATATTTGCGTGTGCCTGAAGCGAGGAAAATCATAATTTAAATAGCTCAGCGCAACTTTGGCAACCCTAGTGCACTTCCCTAATGGTTTGAGTAATAGAAGGTATGCACGGGGAAAGGTGTGAGATAGGGGTGATTTGGATGCCGGCTTCAATTGGTTTGAGCTGGGGAACTTATCGATCGAGCAGTGTATGGCTCCCGAGCATATTGGTATACTTAAATCTGTTCAAACTTTTACCACCGTTATGTTTTCAATCAAACTATCTTTCTTCCTGTCTTGAAATTTTAAACAGTTTTAAATTAAGTTTGAAAGTAGTTTTTGGTTAAGTGAGTGACATGAAATATTAATAAAAACTTCGTCTTGCCCTTAAAAGTCCGCTAGCTAATGTTACGATTAGGGCGCTATCTGCAGGGTGGTGAAAAGGCTTTAATAGCTGGTGGAATCGACACTTAGTAGGTTTAAAATCATTTTTCTTTTACTTTTACTTAGCCACTATTTCAATACGACCCAGGCGGCGATTATCCCAAGTGTCAGACAACTCTAATTAGAGGATAAGAGTTGAGAAGTAATAGTTAAAAATTTTATAATGAAGGATTCAAAGTATTAAAAGGGTAAGCTTAATGTTGTGGGCGACGGAAGGTTGCGGTGACATTTGACCGCGCTTAAAAAAGATCGCGTGACAGTTCGTAGCAAAAAAGGAGTATTTTTGAAAACTTATTTCTTACGATTGGCAAGGCAAGGATCAAAGAAGGGTTTATATTGATTTGAAAGCCAAATACAGTAGTTTTCCCGTAGAATTTAGTAAGTAATTTCTTTTTGATTTCCTCTATTTAACCTGTTGACTACCGCCCTACCAAACAACATGGGGAATAGATCAGCGGGTAGAGCTAACAATGGATGTTGAATTTTTTTGGTCACAATTCAATCTTACTCACGAGAATGAGTGATTCCCTAATGAAAAAAAAAATCAATAAAAACGTACATTGCTTTGAATATTAGGTATTAGAATTCAATGGAGAGTGATATGACCACCAAACGTAGTGTGTATCGGAATAAGGGGCTAAGGTTAATTCGAAATCAACTTGTTGCATCATAACGTGCAGTCACATAGAATGACGAAACGATGCGGAAACATCCCATTACTAACATTCAATTACTGTGAATACTTTCTAGTGAAACGTAATAATCATGTACTCAAATCAAATTCATCGTAATTTTCACCTCTGTGATTTGCTCCTTAGATCGTCGACATTCTATTTACTTTTGATGGCATTTCAGAGGCTATACCTGACGCCCATAAGATTAACATTTTCATTTTCATTTTCAAGGTTTACCCTTGGTTGGAAAGACACCAAATTTTGCCTGTACCTAGCCCTAACAATGTTGTAGGTCGTCATCGCAGCAGATTTCCCAATTTCACACTGGTTTCTTTCATTGCAACTGTTTTGCAAATGTTAGCATCGCATACCTCACTTTTTTAAGGGGAAAAGTGCTGTATCTCAAAAACCAGTAAAAAATTGGGAAATCTGCTGGGCGGCAAAAATGCATCGTCAGGTATAGCGGACCCTTAATGAATATAAAGGTGTTGAAATTTAACCTTCAATTCAGTCACTTTCAAAATGTTTAATCCCCTGCAGGTTCGGTTGTATAGAGGCCATCAAAATAAGAAAAAACAAAAAAAAAATGGGAAATGTCTAAAATACTAGCGGCACGCACGAGTAATAATGATATCATAGGCTCGAACCTCGATATCTTTTGTAAAAATAGGACCAAGACTAGGTAGACTCTACAGGTACAATTTAGGGAAGAAGAGTGGAGCACATTCGAATCAGGAACCTCGGAAAACCCAGAATTCAGAATTCCCATATTTTTTGATGATCCCCCGAATGACACGAGAGAAAATAAAACTTTGAAAAGAAAAGCTTTATGTCTGGTGGTTAGAAGAAGGGTCAGCAATCCGACAACAGAAGGTTCAAGAGAGGGGAAAGAGAGAAGGTGCCAGTAAAATGGCCTGCAACTCTTGTTTTTTACCCTTTATACGTCGCTCAAAAACATCAAAGCTTTGAATACACGGCCATAGAAACCACAGGTTGTTCTCTTTTACCTTTTTTCCTGTTTTGAGGACTTCATGTTAAATTAACTTTTAATTGCGAATATAAGTGGGTAAGTATATGTTTTAACCACCTTATTTCTTTGTTTGTCTGAGCAGTCTACCGAATGCTTCCAGTGAAACTGGCAGTTTTATCTCTGACGAGCTTGGATTTTCGAGAATCAGCCCCAGATTTTTTTGGTTTTTGGGAATAGCTATATCGAAAATATATGCCTTCTTTTCTAAGATTTTTATTTCTCATGCGCTGCATTATTGGGCACATATTAAGAGTTTTGTTGAGTTTTTTCTGATAATCAGAACAAAAAAATGTATGATATTGTTTAACGAATACATTATATTTTCCAACATTTTCCTCTACAGTCTGATCCGACCATGATTTTAACAAAGGAATTAGTTGAAACAGCTTTTATATAATTGTATAAATTCCTCTTCAAAAGACCGAATATTTTCATTCCTAACCAGTCAGCCATAATTTGCGATTGACACAAGAAGATAAAGCCACTCTGAAATTGAGCAGCTGACGGGTGTATTTGAAATGTATTTTATTAGCTAATTCTGCTATTTTGAAATCAATTTTATAAAGTTGGTACGTTTTTTCAGTGATGAAAAGCTGAAAATAATGCCGCTACAGGCTAAAGTTGACTTCAATGCTTTTTTTTTTAACGCGCGACGCTCAGTGAACAGACGCGGATGTTTTTGGCCGAAGCCGAAGTAGAGTAGGCCGAAGCCGAAATATGAGTGGGCCGAAGCCAGTTTAGGAGTGGGCCGAAGCCAATACATCCATGTCGGAAGCGGAAAATTTTTCCGTTCAGCTGGAATTCGAACCCGGACCTCTCAGGACACAAAGCGGACCCCTTGACCGCTGAGCCACTAAGAGGCACTTTCAATGTTTCTTGTCGAAAGGATAACGCTGCAGTGGAATTCTAGCGCTCTTTCGAATTTGCAAACCTCTATATCAATTAGCGATACGAATCGATTTCAGAAGATTACCTTCGGTAACGAATATATAGGTGAGGCAGGTAAGTAATCTGCTTTATTGGTTCGGGCCGAGTTGAAGGGGTAACGAGAAAGGATTTTAACGAACTAGGTATTTATTGCGCTTTTCCGACTTTCAGCCTCGAAGAAAAACTCGGAAAACGTCCCGCGGGAATTGCCGTAGCGCTGTCGAAATAGGCTTTCAAATGAATGCACTTTTAGAGGAAAGGATACTTTTTTTCCCCCATGAATTTAGTAAAACTTGGGTGCCATTTGCCTCTCCTGAACTCCCCACTACTTCACCATCAATCATCGGAGCTGTCACTTTCCTAACTCTCTGCTTTATAAGTATTCAACTAAACTTGTGTTTTTGATTTAGGAGCTTTGAGACTGTTCAGACAACTTGGAAGGCGCAGTCATTGAAGCGTAATAAATAATTCATTTTAAGACGAAGATCTCGAAAGGGAAATGAATTTGCTTCGATTAAGGTTATTTACGCGGTTGATAGAAACCCTTCGTAATTCCGGTTCCAGTTAAATTGTTAACTGGTCCTGGATATGGGCCGGATTAGGTTTGTGGCAGGGAACTGAGGTTTGAAGCAAGAGGAGCCAGGATCTAGTCCCCACTTGTCCAGATTTGTCCTGCTCAATCTTACCCAGCCCTGGACAACCTCGATAGCCGAGTGGACTGAATGGTCGACTATTGAGGAGCAGTGAGTCACACCGGTTCGATCCCGATCCTACCAAAAAGTTTTTCTGCTCGGCATTCACCTCTGACATGTTCAGCATGTCAAGTGGAATGTATATCGAGGCTGTGGTGGTTCGGAACCCACCTAAAACTGTAGGTCCCCATCATTTACTCGATGGCTGGGGAGCTGGTATTTGGTAGTGCTGCCAGCTGAGCACAATGGATAGTTCTTGAAACGGTCTAGTTGCTGGGCTTGTCCCCCCCCCCCCCCCCCAACCCTCAGCTATTACCCAGCCCTGATGGGTACCTGGCCTTCACTGGCTGGAGGAAAACTCGGCTGTGGGGCGTGATTGTAACGAAATGACCCCCTTGTGTACAGAGCTCACGGAAGCTGCCACCCTGTGTCCCACTAGGCCTTGGCCCTCCAAGGGCTGTAGCGCCAAGGATTTTTTTGTTTTTGTTTTAAGTAGTCCTAAATCGTTAAAAATAATGACACAATGGTCACTTTCTCATATTTAGTGGGTAACTATGAATTTGGATAGAACACCCTGTACCTCCCAGGTTTTTCCAGGTTTGCCTCTAATGGGGTATTTTTACCCCTAATTAATAAAATAAATAATAAAATGTGAAAATGAATTAAAAGTCCCACCTATTCCTATGTACCTGCATTTAGAAGCAATGATAAACGTAGAAAAACGGCAAAAAGAAATAGGAATAATGGAAAAAGCGTTAGTTAGTCTGTGGCACTCAACAGCCTCGTTAACGTAATTGTGCTGGGGTTTGTTCCGTCTGTAGTTTTAACAATATGGTGTATTGAGAGTTTTGTTCCACAGCTTCATTGTTCGGGTTGTTGCCGCTAGTTTCTTTGTCGTATGTACTTCTTAATTTCTTGATGTTTTCCTCTTAGGTGATTCGTAGAGTTTACTTTGTTCGTTTTTTCTCACAAGACCTTTGTTTTTCCACCTGACGAATTTAGAACCATTTTCTTTGGCTTTCATTTTGATTTATCTCAGTATGTCTTTGTTGTTTGAGAGAATGGACAGAGAAAACTTTTCAGACAAAAGCTGTGCTTAATACCATTAGCAGCTATAAGAAAGAAAAGCTATTTCATTGTAGGTATCCTACATCCTACAACTGTCATGATTTTTCGAATTAAAACACACAAAATTAGGTTCACAGAAAAACAAAAAAGGTATATATGAGTTCTTTATACCTTATTAATTAAATGTAAATAAAATGGGCCTTAGTCTATAAACTCAAAGTAAGTAAATATATATAATAGAGATGTAAGTTAATTGGGTATGAATTGAATAGGGCACGGTGCCGTTTGACCAGACGCCAAAACAAAACAAGTGTGCGAAACGCAAAATTGGAAACTAGCCAAGATAATACATGGATTTACGAAGGAAATGGGGAACTTTATGATTTCCAACAGTGACACTGCTTTTAGGCGCGCAACATGTAGCCTTTCCCATGCTCCCGTGCTATCGGGAATTTCCCTTAGGGAACCTATCAATGTAAAAAAAAAAAAAAAATCCAGGAGCAAATTAGTTAATTTATCAGTGTCTCAGGGAACAAGGAAACCGAATTGTGTCCTGAGATGTACGTGTTCAAATCTCGATATAACCAATATTTACCAGTTAAGTATCCATACAGATATACAGGTAAATACGAGGGGTGAACCTCTCGTTGGGAATCATTGGAATAATTGGAATCATGGGTTGAATCGAAATGAAATCTCAGGGAATCTTGAAATTTTTTGGAGTGGTTACCCCTTCGGGGTTCATCTTTCTATGAATATCGTTGGGAATCTTTGGAAATCTTCATGGAATCTCAAGGAATCAGTGGAATCTCAAGGAATCTCTGGAGGGGTTACCCCCTCGGGTAAATACTAATAAGTATAAGTAGCCAGTGGAACTGACCACTCCCATTAATGATGAATCGCACAATCAATAACATGACGGCGGCAGTCAAACTACTGGCGCCAGCTTCAACGGCCTCATGATCGAAGAAAATTTTACTGATATGGGGAAATACGCAAATGTTATCAGAATGGGTTTTACCGTCAACAGTTGATAGTATAACATTTAAGTTTTGTTATTTTTATAAAGAATGAAATAGAGCGATACATATCTTAGGTAGTGAAAAATTATAAACGCTCATTAGCATTTTATAATCGAATTTTCACCCCAGAAATTTTATTTTCAAAGACTTAAATTGCTAATTTTCGTTTTATACCTACTTTACTTTATTTGCATCTATCAATAATGGAAAATCAATTAAAATATTTAAATTACATATTGACTTAACATTATTATCCTAAGCCTTCCTTTTCATCAGCCGCTTATTCGCAGCTTTAGTGGCCAACTAACTTAGATAATGCCGAGGAGTTTATTATTCAATGAGAAATTACCTCGTCCTTTAATATGAAAAAAATACGTGTTTTTCAATTATTAGTTCTTTGAACTGATTGGTGTGTCCCACCATACTCGGTAAACGTTAAACTCCAGTTAAATTCCAAGGTAAAAACCGAATTTAACTGGAGGGGGTGGGACGCCCCCTTAGGCTGTGACCCAACATCCTCAGTTAAGAGAAAACCGACGATTTTCTTGGAAATTTAATATGGTAAAATTCGAGAAAACCACCAATTTTCCTATCATCGAGTACCTAAGGTGGGACACAGCCTTGATAGAGTGGGTTGGAAGCAGGTTTAAAGAGGAAAGAGGACTCTCCTCAAAATACAGATACCTACAATTAAAAATCTGGCAACAGTGAGAAAGCAAAAACAAAAAAAATAATCGCGACAAAATACAACTTATAGTGGAAAAGGGAATCCTATTGGGGAGCCTGATTCAGGGAATTTTGGGGAGAATTTCTTCATTTGAGGATGATGGCTCCTCTGTTTCCCCCTTTGACTGATCAGATGTCTCATTCAGTTCCACACATCGATTTGCCAAGAGAGATGAACTTTTCTTGTTGCCTCTTAATGTTTTCCTTACCTACCTTCTTAAACGGACTTTTAGATTTTTCGTTGTGAGTTTAGACAGTCACCTTCAATGGGTAGAAACCCAGGACTTCATTCATAAGCGATCAAGGATGAAAAGGCAGTTAGGTACGCAACAAATTTCGTCAGAACAGAGGAAAATGCAAGAACAGTAGCAAGGACAAGAACAAGAAATAATTTTTACAGAAAGAACAAGACATTGTTACATCGTTCATCACTAATTGAGGTGTTTTGGTTATTCGACTAAATCTAGCAAGATTAGCGTAATGAAGGTGAAGAGGAGTTAGAGAACTGAAGCATTCCTCCAATATGAACGAGCTTCGCGGAAGGGTCATGGTTGCTGATCTTGTATACATATTACTCTCAATATTCCCTACTGAGGGTGGAATAACGGTTCATAGGCATGAAGGGGAGGAGAAGGGGTTGCATTAATAGCCTCTTTGGCTTTGTAGCAACAATTCCCGTGTAGTCAACTATGGCAAATTCTGTTACTGACGGTGATTTACCTTTTGGTTTGCTGCAACGAGGCATCGTCTCGCAACCCTTAGAGATACAATACCAAACTTAACAATGAAAATTTTCCTCAGAAAAGTCTCATTAAGTTAAGTTGTGGTTAAGATCTGTTTAGTAGAAAATATTTTTCTGATTTCAAATAGGCATCCACCAAATTCAGTTTTTTTTATAATTTAAATTTAAATAGTTTGATAAAAACGTTCGTCATAATTTTCAAGTAGTTATCTACGTAATACTTTTTACTGAGCAATGATTCCATAAGAATAAGCCTAAAATCAGTTAATCACACACCAATCGCTTACTACTTGAATAGGCACTTGAATAATTATCTCTTAATGAATTTATGGGCTTCATTTCCAGAAGTACCTCTTCGTGTTTACATTCTCATTCAAAAAAATAATTAAATGGTTGAATGCTTCCTTATGCCCGCTAGAAATTATACGACGGTTCTGTTACTTAAATCGTAACAGTAAAATCGTGCTCTAAAGGCCGATTTATGAAATAGGTCGGAAAAAGTAGTTTGGTTTTTTGTTTCGCAAGGTAAGGGCACTAATGGGGGGATTAAAATAGGAAAAATAATCCCTGGCGCCCCTTTTAAGCTTCAGCAACCAGAAACCCAACAGGTTATTAAATTTTCACTCCTATCCTGTGTATTAAGTTTTGGATTAAGTTTATTCCCTATTTTTTCTACCCCTTGTTAGTATCGAAGGGTTTATGTTGTCGAGTTCCCTCTACTTGTAGGCCTAACACTTTCATATTGGAGGATACCGTTTCATAGAGGATCTCGAGCTCCCGTGCAACCATTTTCTCTTCCCAAAAACTAAAATCAAACTTATGCTGAAAAATATTCTTTGAGTTTTTCTATTTGTAACCAGAAGTGGTACTTTGAAACTTTGCTGCTCATTGAATGAGTAAATGCGATGGAAAACTCAGCTGAAATGTCAGACAATGGGTGCCTGAATTCGTCACTTTTATCAAAATAAATTGAAGTTGTTCCGTCAAAGAAGACAAAAAAAATGATGTAAATTTCATTGACGGAAAAGCAACGTCTTCTGGCTCTTCCACTTACTTCTTTTCCAGTTCGATGCATTTCAAGGTGGGTAGGTTTCATTTATAAAATATTCGAAGCCTTTTTGGAGAATACTGAGAATGGTGATAATGCAATATCAGAGGCGCCTTCACCAATTTTAACTTTTCATCAAATTTTCTTGATCAAAGAAGGTTAAGAGGGATAGAGAACGCCCGTGCAACCTTCGGAGAGGATTGTCTGCTAATACAATTACAAGCATTTCTCTTTGGCCACAGTGGCTTTTACCCTAAGTTGTCTCGGTCTTTCTTGACATAACCAATTTCAGTGTTGAAGTTTGTTTTCGAATAAGTTAGTTGACGCTGGACGACGAACACCTCACAATGTTTTAGTTAAATAACGCCAATAAGTTCAATAGTTCAGCTAAGTCAAGTTCATCCCTAAAAGTTTTCGAATTTTAAAATGAATTCGAAAGATAGTTTTTATTTTTGGAAAAAGGTTAAGCCGATTTTCTTCCAGGTTTTCCGTGTATATTCCGAAGCGATTTTCTCTTCCATGGCGGGACGCAAGTTCAGACTTTTTTCGTTTTCAAGAAATTTTTATTAACTTTTACTTACCATCCAATAACGAGGTTTAGAGGATGGCTTGCCTCTTTCGTTAAGCTAAACATATGCTCTGTTTATTTATCAATTTATCCAACCGTTAAACTGTACTGGTGAAAGGCTCAGGTGTCTCCTATCGAACAGATTTATCTCATCGTATACTTAGTTTACGACAAGTGAAATCGCATTGTAGTGTACTTTAAGAAGAGGTGGAGTCCACCCTTAACCGAATTTCTGGAACAAAATTCCAGCACAGGAGCGGCGGAGTACTTCCCCTTATAATTTTGAAGCAGAGCCGTGAGAGCGATGAGCCGGTACGAAGTCTTTCAAAGGGTTAAAGTTGACAGCACTGTGGTCACGCTTTCATGACATTTAACGAAGGGGATTCATCATCAACTACTTAGGTATACCTCTCCTTATTCTGGTTTAAGGGTCCATGAAACGAGGTGTTTCAAATGGTTTTAGTGGTTTCAGGGTTCGAAAGTTTCCCCACAATTTAACAGACTGTGAACACTCGCACACCTTACGTTTAATTCAGTTGAATAGCGGGATGCCCTTAAGGGTTTCCTTAGCATTGTCTCACCCACTCTTAGTAAGTACTATTAATTAATTGCCTCTGGTCTCAATAAAGAGTAGACGTATCCCAAAGCGCTCTCTATCAAGTGATTTAAAACGGGTCTCTAGTATCAAAATGAGGGACAACTAGAACATTAATAAATAAAGGGTACGACAATGGCTGCATTTACCTAATTACACTTCTGTCTATATTACAAACTATCACTGACACCTCTAGCGTGTCACACGGACGAAATAAAAGATTCTTCATTTTCGTTAATGAAGCTAAAGAGGATGAAATAAGGGAATGAATAAATTAATGAAAAAACCATTCAATGAATCAACGACTACGAAAAATAATACGTACGTCAGTTTTACCGTTCCCAATCTTATCTTGCGGTGCAAGGGCACAATTTTCATATGCAAGGGGGTGATTTGGTAACATCGTACCCTGGAGTTGAGTTTTTCCCTAGTCGGTGAAGGCCAGGCACCCATCATGGCTGGGTAGGCACAAGAATCTCCCGGAAAAAATACTAGTCTATAATAGCAACCATTCTATACATCGTACACTTATGAGTTTTATTGGAGAAACACTCAGAAATAGGACCATAAAAAACAGATGCAGTGAAAAGCCCAAAAGAGTTCAAAGATGCAAAAAAGAACGATTTATTTCAGAAGCAGATGTTACGGACTGAAGACATGCGCTTCGACCACTAGAGAGGAAGGTTTGAGGTACCAGAGAGGGGGGGGGGGGGGGGGGGAGACAGAAATGGGGAATGCGAGAGAAAGCAGTGGCAGATTTCCCCCTCCCTACAACGTTCTCCCTTGTTCACGTGCAACATTTCTGGAAATTATGACAGAAAAGTCGCTATATTATATTTCTGGCTTCAAAACCACGTATACCGAACCTTTTTGTATACATAATACGCCTTTACAAACTGCCGTAGGTGAGGTTGGATTCTGAAACCAAACACATATCCAAATGTGACAGCTCCCATTGCTGTTTAATTCCTCTTCGGTATGAATACAAAACAAAATAATTCCCTTTATTAGGCCACGGAAGCTAGCGTGGTTTTGGGACGTTTTGTGGGGGGCTGACATGGAGTAGAACCGCTGAGTCTGTGCTGTCAAGTCCCCGTGGGGGTCGAAATGGTTTTGAGACTTTAGTGGTAAACTGCCCATCAACTGAGGACTTTACGCAATACCTACCCTTCCCGTACCTTCAACTAAAAAAGAGATAACTCCGCACAATATTTTTAGCGAACACTCCTGTTTTTCCGTTAAATCTATTCGATAGAAGACATTACAGTATACATTAAAGGAGTGGCAAAATCCATCCTTAAGACTCTTTGAAGAATCTTCGAGACGAAAAGTCTATCATGCAACCTAAGAGCCTTAACAACTAGGTACTCACTCTAATACCGACGTCATATTTTCAGTATTCCTTTTATGGAGCTTGCTATTTATAAGAAATGACATTAAAATTTTTAATACCAGTCAACAAGAATTTCAACCAAAGTCAGCTGAAAATTCCGTCAGGATCTGTCAGAAAATGAAGCAGACCGAAAAAGAATTGTCACCGGAAAATTAATGGAAGCCACCTTCTTTAATAATTAAAAGAAACAGTTAAGATTAAAATTACACAGAAAACTTTGCTTTCCTTTTACTTTAATTAAAAGCCAGCGTCATTTTTTCTTTAATTAATTATAACAGTTTTGCAAAAAAAATACTTCTAGGTATTAGAAATTTTATTACGATACCTTTTTTTGTATCTCTAATATAAGTCAATTAGTCAATCTCACCTAAGTGCCTGTGCTTCCTAACCCTTCTCATGCAGCCTCGTGTAAGGAAGGGGAGTTTCTCTCTCACGGACTCTCCCTAAACAACAATTATAGATCAATACCCCCCAATTATTTGCCTACAAAATTGCTGCATCGGAAATCGTTATAACTTCGCTTATAACGTCGGAATAACTTCACAAATGTGTCGAAAATTACTGACCAATGAACAAAAATATTCCTGACCCGTGAGGATTTAAACCTTATCACTGGTTGGCCAACTAGAAGATTATAGGAAGGGGCCGAAGCCGAATAACTTGACCACTCGGCCTTTAAGAGGCACGCATCCTTCTATTTTTTAGTAACGGATTTTGGTGTGAAAAAATAAGGTTTAGATATTTCGGATGCAACGTCGTATGTGAAATAGCTGGTAGAGGGGTGATCTGAGAAAGTTTGGGAGCATTGCGGGGACGTTGTCAGAAGTGGGTGGTAGAGACAGAAGAGCAGAACACCCTTGGTCACGTCTAACTGAACGCCTGCGGGTACGAATGAAAGCACAGGAATGTATTTCGAAAGGAAAGGCATCCATAGCCCCAGCAACTCACCATTTGCTATTGATTATGTCGGCACATCCATCATCTAGGCATGCTGTCAGTTTTGCGCTTAGAAACCTTAGTCAATGGCAGCAAATAACGTTTTTTTACGTTCCCTTATCTAAATGGATTTTTTACAAGTGCAAGCCAGGAAAAAGTTCATCCCTTTGAATATTACTGATTACTTTTCTATTTACGTGAATGTGTAGGTATAGAAAGTAAGGGCGTAACGCTAAGTATACTGTGAAAAATCAGTTTTTGAAACAGCCCAGTCACAGTGAGAAATCCGCCGCAAAATTGGGTTTTAATTTTTCTTAAAGCTAATCAAAACTTTTCATCACATTTTGGTCGCACAAAGATGAAGCGAACGGTGAACAAATTAAAGGTATCTGTATAAGATTCAAGACAGCTGCTACGAAATCTAACATCTTAAATACTCAAAGAAGCATTGAAAACCCGGCCTTATAATGTATACCCGTCTAAAAAAAGTAGATGTCAGTTAAACCATAAAAAGAAGTCTTGGGAATGGTTACAGAAGTGTATCATATCTCTAAATCACTGAGTGAGGGAGCTATACTAAGAAATTTAACATAACTCAAATAACTAAAAGAGGCATTGAAATGACCGACCCTCTTTATACATACCCGTCAAAAGAAATCAGATAATTTAAAGTGTAAAAAGAAGTCATGTTATCTCTATATTGCTGAGTGGCACAGGTATGCTAATCTTAAATACTCAAAGAACTAAAAGAGGCATTGAAATAACTCATCTCCTTAATCTCTAAAAAAAATCAGGTTTGAATTAAAGCGTAAAAAGAAGTCATGGAATGGAAAAACTCAAAAGAAAGGGTGAAGAGAGAAACTGAGTGAAAATGACTGCAACCACTCTGAGCATTGATACTAAAAGATATGTTTTGCCTGGAGAGCTTCATTAAAGCTTTACACAAGTTGTAAAGGTAGACAACCACAAAAACTTTTTCCAGCGAATCTAAAATCTGCTTTGAAATAAAAAAAACCCCCAGATTGCAAAAAAAAAACTCATCTGCGTTTATTCACATGTCCTTTCAGAGAATTGCCAGTTTAATCCTGAAACCTGAAAGCCTCGGCATGTGGTCTGTATAAAAAGTATTCCGGGAAAATGTATGCACCTGCCAGTTTGCCTTCAAAAAGAAATAATACAAATGTGTCTCGCTAAGTCTGCGATAAACAATAACGATCAGAGAATAGTCTTTCGAACGTAAAAGCCGTTGTTCCGTCGGAAAAAATTGTTGTAGCGAAACATTGTTCGTGAGAAAAGGTTCGATCCAAAGAGGCGATAAGGAAGCATCTCTCTCGAAGCAGCTTCTAACATTTCTTTTGCCCGAAGCAGGAAAATCCCAAAATTCCTACTTCCAGATACGAGGAACAGCCCATTTGCCTCCCGCATGGTTGATAACCTTTACATTCAGAGGAAAAGCTATGTGTAAAGTTTACAGTTTATCTCTAGCTTTATCCGCAATTCTCTCTCTTCCTTCTCCATCTGCATGTCCTTTTAAGCTTCCCTAATTTCGGTATTGCAAAAGGAAACTGCACAACCCAATGAAATTATAACTTTTTACATCCTCCTTCCTATACAGTTAATAATTAGAATGAGTTGAATTCATCAAATATTTTGCTTCCCTTTTTGAGTGAAAAATTTAGGTCCATTGCCCCAAGACCCAAGAAAATTCTTAGGGATAAACGGAGCCCGATAATTAACATATTTTTGCTTTGAATTTTTGCTCTGTTGCTAGTATACAACAAAGACATTGAGAGGTATTAGGGTGCATGGGAGATTGTAAGTCGACGGTAATATTTTTAAGGTTTCAGCTGAATACTACTATAGGTATAACAGTAAATTTTCAAAAAGGTAGACAATGGGTAAGTGTTTTATCTAGAGGTATATCCTGCTGGTGAATGAGATATCATTTCCTAAACTAGGGTTTGTTTATCCAGGGAAATTAAGATAAAGCAAAAATATTAAGCATGATTTCATGGTAATTTGCCGTAGTTTCATATAAAATAGGTACCTACTCGAGGAAACCAACCCCAGATAAGTGATTCAAGCTTCAGTTATCAACTGTGACTAAATATTCATTCAGCGGTAATCATAAGCTGGCCGGCATTCCCGGACGTATGGTTAATGAGGAGAGATGGCCCACCATTCCAAACTCTCCATTCCAGGCAGCACCGAAAGCGGCCAGCTTTATAGCTGAGTATGTATAGGTAGGTATAGGATAAAGAATGTACGTAGGTAAGAACTGTTACGCCTCACCGCACTAACCCTTACCAGAACCTCAGGATTTCCTAAGTTGAAAAAGTGAGAAAAACCGTCTGCTTGTATATGCATTTTCCCAGAAAGGGTGGAAGCAATTTAGTTCATAAAGTTATAAATAAGGCCTTACTGATGACATAACGGTAGGTTACAAAATGTTATTACCGCATAGCTTTTCCTAACTGCCTTTCTTCTTCCCATAGATGTCCTCGTCATTTCCGCAGTTACCCTTCTCAGGTGTCGGAAATTCTACTATAAGGTGCAAAAAAAGTCGTATCCACATAACTTAACTCTAGTTATAAAATTCCGGGATATCAGAAGGTTCGCAACCTTTCCTTTAACGAGGCAGTGGAATTTTTCTACGGTAAAACTGGTTCCCATTATCCGTTAATTAATTTGTTAACAGGATCAGCCACTCCTGATCTTCCATTTTTTTAATAATCAGTAATAAATTGTAATACCTACCAGTTTTCAATTACCGGAGTTTTCTCTGGTATTTTTTCTCCGATAATTTACTTCCGGCTGTGTACGTTATTGAATGAAAAAAAAAAAATTGACGATAGAATGTAGAAAATCCTTTTAAAAAAACTCTGTACTTAATATAAATTGGTAAGAAGAATAAAAAGTAAGCAGTTGTTTTCTACGAAATTGGAACTAAAAACTTGCAAAATGGTGCTACCAATAGAACCTGTAACTAAAGGAACTGCACTAAATTTTGGGACCACAGTAGTGGCAGTTATTTCAGCAATAAATAAGTCAAGGTTTGCGTATAAAGGATTGATTATATATACACGAAACATTTTCTCAAGAATATTCACAGGGGAATATCTTGGCATACAGTGTCTTAGAAACAGATGAATTATGAGTTCTTGATGATAACTCTGATTCTGTCATAATGAGTAATGTAGGAAATAGATGAAGAACAATAAATTTTCCGGGAACATTTGGAGAATGTAAGCAATCACTACATAGCGCTTAGCGATTTTGGAGAGGTTCCTCCTTTTGTAATTTTCACGTTCGGTCTGCCTCGCTTACTAAGCATACTTCTCTTATGAGCATGTGGTCTGTGGGGTGAGAGCAAGAAGAATGGAAAGTGATAAAGAATTAAAATTTATTTCCTTAGTCAGGTACTACTTTCGAACATGGTAATGGTAAATGGTAAAATAGCAAGAGTATACTCAACAAATCCTAAAAAATATATACTAAGATGAGACTGGGTACCTGAACAGATTCGATAGCCTAGTGGTCTAGAGATGGGTGTTCGGGAGTCGATTAAAAACATTGTAGAAGGAACAAATTAATGGTCACAATGGTCATCGGGTGGTTCACACCACAATTACCTTCGGAAGAGCTCGGGGTGTCTCGGGTTTTGGCTAGTCTTTCATTGGCTACACTGTACTGCATAAAGGGGAACTGCTACCTGGAAGGGGAACTTTTCTCGGAATGCCTCCTATGAAAGTGTCAATTAAATGGTTCCCTCAGCAATACCTACCGTATAGCAAAATGAATGGGAACACAGTGCCAAGGGTTGCTGGCTTCTACCCACTTCACAGCACAGTAAGAGGTTACAGGGGGATTAACACCCCAACCCTTAAAATAATGGGTTTGAAATGGTCTGACTTGACTCTGGTCCGGTTTCTATAGCAACCATATTTTAAATCTCTTTTCGAAATCAGGTTGAGGTGTGTGGTCAGCAGCCATATCACAAATGAATGGAAACACAGTCCCAAGCGTTGTTATAGTCCCTACCCCCACTTCACAGCACCCCAAGAGGTAACAAGGAGAATACTCCCCCCACCCTCAATAATGGCTCAAAATGGTTTCACTTGACTCCGTTCTGGTTGCTATAGCAACCAGACGGTAGGATTTCGGAAATCTGTTTTCAAAATCACTTCAGGTTTCTATAGGTTCGTATACGGACCCAATTTGGAGAACATCAGACGTACTTACTGGAGATACAGAAATGAATAAAAAAAAGTACCTACCATCCCGATTCCTATAGAAAAATGACAATAGAAAGTACGCAATACAAACGTTTCGCCAGATCGTTCGCTGAATATCACATAACGAACGTATACGCTCTACTGTACTTGAAACCTGGAATTATTATCGTTGAAGGCGGGATCTACAGCCCTCCACAAAAGCTTAAAAACTCAACTGATTGTGAGGCGTGGGCTTTGAATCGTTTATACATTAAAAAACATGGAAAACATTGAAGAAATATGACATAAATACATTTTTACTTTATTTAACAAATTTTCTTCCTCTAGTTTAATAAAGATGAGACTGAAACCCGTTATTTCAAAGGAACATACCGTCTGTAAATTTTGAAATGAAAAGCAGGTTTGAAGCTTGAGAGGTACATAAACAAGAAGACTTTGGTTTATTTGGAGGGTTTCTCATTCAAGATGTAACCCTTTCTAAGATTTGGTTTAGAGAAAGCAAGATGAAACGAGGAGGGTTCGGCTTTTATACGCATCAGTGAAAGAAAACACCCTGGACGGGTTGGAGAGAAAATTGGAGCTGGGTTCAAGCAAATATCGTATAGAAACTCATTCAAAATAGAGCAGAGCGTAGAGAAGCAGGGGACCCTTATCAGGAGTGTAAGCAGTCGAGACTGGTTCGCCCAAGAGGCTAACCTCCCACTCTTTACCCCCCTACCAGTGCAATTTATGACCTACAAATTTTCAGTTTGCCTCAGTTTAGCTCCCGACTCGAAAGGGTAATTAAGGGGTCGATGAGTTTCGGGTACTCAGTTTCGAGTCCGTAAATCAAACTCACATGGCTCATAACAGCCTTCAACTGAAGATCTCACTCATTTCCCACTCTATTCTAGTATTTATTTTATTTTATTATAAAAGATCCCACGTTGGATCCTATACGGAAGAATTTAGCGACTAAGTTCAAGAATTATATATCGTGCTCAGCTGGCAGCCCTCCCAAATACCAACTCCATATAGCCATTTTGTTTAGTAACTGATGGGGACCTACAGTTTAAGTTTCTGAACCACATACTGATCAGAAATACATTGATCGGGATCGGGATTGGACCCTGCAAACATTTAGACCACTATACGAGGCTACATAGGTATAGGTATAGTGTAGGTAACAAAGTGGCTCTGTCAGCGATCAAGTCACACAAAGCTGAGAGTAGTTAAGCTATGAAGCAGCGCTTCACTTTGAGGGTCATTCATCGAAGACACTCGAAGCAGAGTTTCAAGTTCGCATATTGCACCACTAAGTACTATACACGAAGTTTGACAAAGTGGACAGGAGAAGTGTAGGTGGGTACTTCTACGGACACTTGATTACCTGTGATGTAAATATAGATCACTTAGTTACCTTTGACGTGACCATAGACAGTACTTGACTATCGAGAATGTTTAGTCGTATAATGGTATGGTTACTCCTGTTCCCTCACCGCCCAATTATAACCAACACTGACATGATTGTGGCCAGCGCCACTTCGCGCTAAACGCCTGCTAACTAGGGAACGGTAATAACCCCTGGACTGCAGTGATTAGTAGAATCAAATGTCGGCTTGTGCCAAGTGCCCCCCCCCCCCCTTTAGAACGGGATAATCGGCCCTCAGCCCTTCTAGCCTCGAGCTCGATGCCTGAGACCAGTCTTGGAATTTTCTAACATATTTCAGTCAACGTTCAAGACTGAGTCTTCGCCTCCAGCTATTCTCCGAACTTTATTTTGCGACAACTTGCCGAAACTTTAGTGGCATTGCGTGTTCATAAGGGTGAAAGTTTGGCACCGCTGGCGTCTTAGGCTTACAGTACGTCCTCGTTCTCAGCCAAATCTTCTTCTGGTAAATGTCAGTTAGTTCCGTATAAAATAAATTGAAATTCTTAACGTGTCTTGGGAAATCTGGAAATCCGCGTTCAGCCACCTGAACAAATACCCCGAAGTCTATTTATCGCTGTTCTCCAACAATTTTTGTTTGTTTGTACAAACGAACAAAAAAAAACTGAAAATTCCTCAAAACTATGAAGTATATTTTCATATAAAATGATTTTAATCCGAGACTGAAACTAAAGAGAACTGAAACTTTGCTGTATGTAAACAAGAAATCACTTTGAATCCGGGAAAAAATTAACTGGAGGACGTGTTGAAACGGGACGGTAAAGTTATTAGTATGCTAGATTCTAGTGGGGAAGGAATTATAATGACAATGTTTAATTTTATTCAATTAAGCTCGGGTGAGATCCCCCCCCCCCTTCTTCCTACTACGGTACTTATCCCTACGTGACCCCCTCCATTACGTACTTGGAATGCAGATTTTTTTTATAATTTCATGTTCCAAAGCAAATGTCAGCAACCGCGGTAAAACGTGAAATTCTCCGCTTTTTAACAGAGTTGACGGGAATTTTCTAGTACTTATCGCAAGAGGTCCCAACGGACTGATGGATAATCTCACTTTCCGGATGGCCACGGCGCGGGGCTGGTGAACCACTAGTTGCTGAGCCAGCAGTTCCATGTTTGGAAACAGCTAAAATTTACATTAGAAAGCTTTTCTCTCTTGGGTTAAGGAGAAGTAATTATGAAATTTCAATGTTTTCTACGCGAGGAGATTAGAGCAGAAACTGCTGACGACCCCTTTCTGCAACTTCAATTATTCGGAATTCCCCTTCAAGGATAATTACCTGTCTTTTGGGTTTCCCAAGTTTCCTGACAGCGAACATGTGTGAACAAAATCATGGTGAACCCCAATCCTACATTGTACACAAATCCAGGCAATGCGAATTGCTTTCGTCTAGGGTTCACCTGCTGCTGGTTTTCCTCATTTAAGGTTAGGGAATTTCCAGTTTTCAGCACTCATGTGGTGTACGTAAGAAGCATTCATTTTCATTTATTATTTCTTTGTTGAGGCAGCCTATAATTGTCCAAGAGAGAAAATAAAATGCGACCCTTGTCATCAGCTTCAATTAAGTAACATCTACAGCAGTAGTATCAAATTCAAAGTCCCATTAAAAGGGATTAAAAAGCAGCTTTTGATTGCAGCGAACTTTCGAAAATAAAATGAAGAGAGACGCAGAATAATTGTTTTTCGGATTGTTATTTGAAAAACTACTCGGGTTACCTATTATGGTGCATTAACCGCTTGTGAAGCTTACAATACAGAGGTGGAATTTTTGTCGGAAAATGCATCGAGTCTCCTGGCCATGGGATGATCGATCTCCCTGTTTGTCATGCAATATTTTCATCCCTTCCGGCCATTGATGAATAAAAACCATTCAATGAGGAAACAGGTCATTGCACATTGAACCAACAGCTTTTATCCATTTCAATTTACTGTCTCGAATACGTTAAAAAACTGTAATAAATTATGAATCCTAGGAGTGACTGTCTTTCACAATATTCTTCCTCGTCCAAAAATGCACTATATGCTATGAATCGGGCTTTTTAATTTTCTGCTGGTTTTTCTTGGGAAAGCCACTCAAGACACCGTGTGAGGACTATTTGAATTGCCTCTAGCAACATCAGTTGAAACTGAGTATAGGTACTTAAAAGAAGTGGTGAAATCCAGGTTTGCGAAACATGCAAGAAGGCTCTTGAGAAAGAAATACCCGAGGGGTTAACCACTCGTTGGGAATCATTGGAAATCTTTATGAAATCTCAGGAAATCTTGGAATTTTTTGGAGTGGCTACCCCTTCGGGGTTCATCTTTCTATGAATATCGTTGGGAATCTTTTGGAATCTTTATGGAATATCAGTGGAATCTCAAGGAATCTCTGGAGTGGTTACCCCCTCGGAAATACCCGCTGAATTACTGAAGGGCGTTCCCACCTTTTGGGACATTAAATACATAGGTGTGCAATAGGGGTGGCACAATGGGCTCTCGTCTAAGTGTTCAGGGGTGCCTCTGGGCTCCCCCACCAGCCGCAAAAGAAAGAAAAAGGGGACATATTTATAGCAGGGAGTGGAAATGGTAGGGGAGTGGAACATGAGCATTGTATATCCCATACATGAAAAGGGTGACAAGCTGGACTGCAAAAAAACTTCCGGAAAATATCCCTTCTCAACGTTACCTATATAAGCCGCTGACAAAGGTTCCAACGGATCCTTACAGCTTTGAGTTTTGTTGAGGAAGCGCTTCAAAATCACCAATGCGATTTCAGAATTTCAGGTTAAACCGCTTTGCTATCAACTGGATGGTATGGGACATTGTGGGTTCCTTCGGTATTTCCCAGAAACTAGGTCAATTTGAGTTCACCTAACCTGAAACTCTAGGTCCCCATCAGGTACTGTCAGGAACACCTTTTAAAGTACTCATGAATACAGTATTGTACCTTCTTGGTATCTAGGTTGGTACTTCCTATTCAGGTATAAAGTTAAAAAATGTTTGTTTACTTTTCATTACTTCCTACTCCCATATCGCGTTGATTCAATAGTGGTAACATTCTAAAGTGTGCTGTTACTTGATATAGCCCAACGAGCTCACAGCTGAAATTTAAGCATTTCGTTTTGGTAAATGGGTAAAGAAGGTTCGAAAACCTTAGGGAAATCCAGAGCTAACGAAAAATCTATATGAGAAATGAGCACTTGAATGCAGTCCGCCTTCCTTCACAATAGCAAAAAAGCGCTAACAGTGAGAAGATTGGAGAACCCAATGAAACCTTGTTTCGAGAACTGAGTAGTATATTCCCGAAGGGGAATTTCAAATTTGGAAAAGCACCTCATCCTCATCGGCTCCTTTTTATTTCCACAGCGTCTTACACGCCTTCGAAGCGAAGTTGCTCCATTAAAACTTCGTTGTCGGCTTTCTCTTAATGTTTTCAGCCACTTCAGCAAGATTCCCAGGCAAGGGAACAAGTCACAGACAGAAGAATAGGTTGAAGCCTGACGGGTAATGAAATTAGGTAGTCACCATCACTTTCCTAATTCGTGCTTTTCAAATAGGTAAGCTTTGGTATAAAGTTGCTAATTTTCAGTTTTGGTGAAAGTCCATGCTCCATTAAAACTTTCTAGTCGGCTTTTCCTAAATGTTTGTAGCACTTCTAAGAGATTCTTAGGGGAGGGAAGAAGTCCGAAGCAGCTTAGATTTAAGTCTGCCAGGTAAGTACTAAATTACGGCACCTTCTTAATTGAAGCTTTGGTTTGGTAGTGGACAAACAGTAAGCAGTAGGTACCACTTAGTATAGACCGACAACCTCAGGTTCCTCCGATTGGCACCACAAGAATTTAACAGAATTTTTTTTCCCTCAAATATTGTGGTTGTTTTTACCGTTCATTTTACTCAACGC
The DNA here is from genome assembly GCA_950004255.1 of Mesopsocus fuscifrons. NCBI lineage: Eukaryota > Metazoa > Arthropoda > Insecta > Psocodea > Mesopsocidae > Mesopsocus > Mesopsocus fuscifrons. The sequence continues at coordinate 6,934,153 of OX465378.1, forward strand.
ATTTAGGTAGTAAGTTTTCAATATTAAAGCACACCCTCTATTCTGTATTTTATTTTATCGAAATTCGTTGAGTAAGCTTTTAATATTTCCAAACATAATAGTAATTGAAAGAGTGTCGAAAAAATAAAATACTTATTTCGTACTACGCATAGAAAGAAAACTTCTTTCATTTCCCGAAGACAGAAATATGAAAATTTATACCTACGTAGAAATGAATTTTCTAAAAGAAACACTGTCAGGAAAAGTGGAGACTCCTCTCAAGTTGCAAATTTTCAGTTTCGGTGAGAGACTGTAACCCGACCTATATCGGATACCTACCCTAGAAGGCTGCAAGACATAAATAACCGTTAAAATACAATTATATCTGTTTTAATTGGAAATTCTCCTTTTCGGTCATATTTCAGTAATTGCTGCCTGCAGTAAACTATACCGGGGGCTGGCGGCTCAATACATAATCTGTATTCAAGTGAAAGCCCACACCCGTCAGAGCTCAGAGAGCTTTGGCCCACAGCCGCTCCAAGCGCTAGCGCACGCTAGCGCACCCCTCGCGTAACATGTCTGGAAATTCCTTGCCTTCCGTTGCCCGTTTATATTATTGCTTGGTGGAATAAGCATTGTTGTGGCGTTGTGGTTACTAATGGACTCAGGCCTCAGGTTAGCTACGAAACTAAACTTAACAAACTACTTCCGAAATAGGAAATCCTGGGTCGCTCCTTCGTTAAAAATGTGTCCTCCCTTTCGTATAGGGACTATTTTATATTTATTAATGTGATATTAATATTATAGTGATAATATAATATTAATATTAATTAATAAATAATTTGATAATACACTAAGGGTGCGTCGCACCATGCCCAGTTAGAAATTTACCTGGAGATTTACCATGTTAAATTAAACTTAAAAGTCAAATTTAACATGGTAAATCTCCAGTTTAATTTTAACTGGGCATGGTGGGACGCAGCCTAAAGGTGTTAGTAATGTTGTTAATGAGATAGTAATATTATATAGGTATAGGTATGTACCTATGGCAGTATGATAGTTCGATCCTATTTCGTCTGTGTTACGATATAATAATAATGATCTTCGAGACATGGATCTACCTATTTCGGAAATGTAGCGTCTGTGATGATATTTTATTAGATAAGCGCTTATAGGTTCCTAGGTAGTGTATCTCTTCAATTTTAGTTACTGCATAAAGTAGTCTGTGCAACCTAGGTGCACCTATACCTATACAGTTCCAGTACAGGGGCGTCATTTGGCCTTCTTGGGGGGCGGGGGGGGGGGGGGACACTTGCCCCCCAAGAGGGATGTTGCCCCCCCCCCCCCCCCCCCCGAAGAACGAGTTAACAAATTACATTTTCAGTGAAAAACGTAAATGCCCTAGACACCTATTATAAATAGGTACTTACAGGTAAATAGGTATAGTGACTAGTGATGCACGATAAGTTATAGCAAAACAAGAGTAGTTTTGGTTGCAAAAACAAGAACTAGAAATGATTTGTAAGGGCAAGATTTATCGCAAGAATTCCTGCATAAACTCATGTATATTTCATTTATAAGAGACCATGGATGGTACGTATTTGGAAGGGAAACCTCTGCTGACTATTGTATACGGCTCTCGATTGCACGTGGAAAGGCCGTTTTAGGTGTAGACAAAAATTACGTTCAACCGGGGACAATTCCTTGCGAATTCAAGAAAAAAAAGAATCCTGCAACAAGAGCAAGAAAGAGAACAAAAACTGATTTTTACTGCAAGTAGGTGCCCACAGGAATAAGACTTGCATTGCAAGAACAAGATCAAGAATAAGAAATTCTATTTCTTGTTCTTGCATTGTGCATACCAGTAAGAGTGCGTCTCACCAAACTCAGTTAACGGTTAAACTCCAGTTAAAGTCAGTTATTACCGAGCAATATTGGAATTTAACTGGAGTCTAACGTTAACCGAGTATGCCCAGTTAAAATTAAACTGGAGATTTACCATGTTAAACATAGGACAAAATCTCCAGTTTAATTTTAACTGGGCATGGTGGGACGCACCCTAAGTTGTCAATACTTGCCCCCCGCCCCCCAAGAAAAACTGAAATGACGCCCCTGTTTCAATAGTTTATTGTACAGAATACCGTATAATGGTTGTACAATATTACAAATCCCACGTTTGTAAAATATCTAACCCGGTATAATGAGAGTTATGTCGTCGGTGCAAGTCCTGCAGCGAAACAATGTTGAGTCCTGATGAATGGATGCAGTGACCAGCATTACCAGTAATAACTCGTCACTTCTGATGAAGACTTGGAAGTGTTCGATTCACTATTTCCCTATATTAACATGGGTGGTAACAAATGTTATTATTATAACTGTAAAAAATCATCCCGTGTTCATAAAAAAAATCACTTTCACCGTTTTCCCTCGGACCCGGAGCGAGGCATCGAGTGGATACAGAGATGTGGTAAGTAACGATGTTTTTACTTTATCGCTGAGAAAGTAATATTTTGAGATTTTTTGGTCGATAGGTACCTACACAGTTTACTATATCTGATTTTCACTCAGTAAATTTAAGATTTTGCAGCTGAGTGTTTAGCTTCAACTTAAAAAAAAAATACTCCGTCCATCTAGCCGCGGAGCGGCGCATATGTGCCCTGCTACGCCGCGTTCCCTATATCCTACCCAATGCTACACAACGGCGACGCGGTGCTCCGCGGCTACATGGACGTGGTTCTTAATTCACCCAGAGAGTATAGGTACATTGACAGTGATTATTCACCTATGGTCCGCGGACCACCACCGGTTGGGAACCACTGAGGTAGTTAGTGAAATCAGTAGTAGGCTGTGCCATCATGATTTTTGAGGTAATGTTCTTCATTTCAGGAAACATTTCTCTATTGGATAAGAGTCCAAAGGAACTACACGAGCTGCATTTATGCAGTGACCATTTCGATGATGACATGTATGTAAACGTCCTGAGAACTAAACTCATGCCATATGCTAATCCCAAGCCCTGGAATTCTTCGTCCGAGGACACAGCGACAAATCTCCTAAAGGTAAGGAAAGAATTCACCAAACGGTGTTAGAGAGTATAATGGAGTTTCACGTGCCACATACCTACATACGAAATCGCAGGCGTCGATTTCGAGAAAAAAATTAAAAAACTTATTTTTTGAGGTTTTTTGGGGGCTGCGCCCCTTATTTCTCACTACACTAGTGCGAAATTTGAAGTTTCTAACATAATAACTGTACCGTCAGGAGCGTCTTGACTAATCAAAAACACGATTTTTAATCTTTTTGACACTTTTTTTGCCAATAGTGGGTGTAATTTTTGAGTTGTCACAATTCTATTCAACATCTACCTAATGTCGGAACTGATTTTAGACATCTATATTCCAAATTTGAGGAAAATCGGTTGATCTGTGTGACCTCTAGCCGCGCTACAGACGAAAATACGGGCGGACGAACGTCCGACGGACATGACCAAAAAACCCCTTTTTTGGTATCAGGGACCTCTGAAACACCTTTTGCAATGAAAATCTCAAAATCGAAATTTCGCACGATAACAAAACTTTCTCAGCTCATACCTATATTACGTACGGGCGAGAAAGCAAAAATCAAAATTTATATTTAACTTTCTCGCCCGTATGTAGGTAATACATGGGCTGAGAAAGTTATGTCTTCGTGCAAAATTTCGATTTTGAGATTTTGGGTTTCCCATGATCCTGGAGATCCCCCGAGTCCAAAAAAGTGGTTTTTAAAAAATGTCCGTCCGACGTACCTACGTACGTACGTACGTACGTCAGTCTGTCGCGCAACTGGACGTCACACCGTTCGTCCGATTTTGCTCAAATTCGGTATGTAGGTACCTAATGTAAATATCTGGACACTTTTTTTGATAAATTTTGATAACTCAAAAATTGCGCCTACTATGGTCAAAAAAAGACAAAAAATCGTGTTTTTTGACAGTTAAGAAGAGCTGGAAGCTACGTATATCAAGTTGGAACCTTGAAAATTTGCGAAAGTGTTTTTGAATAGATGCTTTTAGGTATTTTACAATCATTTGGAGGTGGGCCAATAACTTGGCAAAACAAATTTTTCGTTTTTCATTAGCGGAAAAAATGGGAGAAAGTCAAGTGCGACCATTGTCGGACCCTTTATTAAACTGCACAAGACCATTCCAGATTCCATTATTTACATCGTTTTTATTAATTTTTTAGGTAACGAAACCCAACAGAACTTACCAAAAAGCAGGCCCAAGCGAACCCCGCGTTACCTCCCCAGCGACTCCCAGTACTCCACCTACTGTTTTGGATGCGTCACCGGGGACCGCCGAACTAGTACACCGACTAATAGATCTTCCTTCCCCTCCGAAGAGGAGGAAGAAAAGAGAGACTACGGCCTTAAACAGGAAAGAATTTCTAAAAAAGCTTGCGGCAATGAAACGATTTATAAGGTACAGGAATAACAAAATTTTTCATTTACAGAGAGTCATCAGTGAATTAAAAAAATCCGAAAAAATTCCTCAAAATTTGTCAAAAAATTCAAAAGCAATGGTTAGTATGCAAGTGAAGGGGTTGAAAAAAAAACGAATTTGGAATCAACAGGAAAAAAAGCTTGCAATGTCTATTTATTACAAGTCCCCCTCCACGTACAGCCATATGAGGAAGAACGGAGTGTCACTGCCAGCCCCTAGGACTGTTCGGGGTTGGCTACAAACATGTAAATTTTTGACAGGGATTAACCCAAAATTTATGAAGCACCTAAAAATCAAGTGCGATGGCATGCCTGAATTGGCAAAAAGATGTGTTGTGTTGTTTGACGAAATGTCAATCATGAAAAATTTTAGTTACAGTGAGAGTGAAGACAAAATTGAGGGGTTTGAAGATTTAGGCCACTTGGGCAGGACGGGTAGAGTGGGAAAGCACGCCCTGGTATTTATGGTTAGGGGGCTTTTTTATAAATATAAGTTTCCCATCTGCTATTTTATCACCCACAATTCAGTGAACAAGACCAAAATGAAAGAGATAGTAGAGGAGGTTGTGACCGCAGTTGCAGCAATGGGCTTTGTTCCAAAGGCTTTGGTGTGCGACCAGAGCACCCCAAATAGGAGTTTCTATGAAAATTTGGGAGCCACTGAAACAGAGCCCAGTGTTACAATTGCTGGTCACGACCTCTTCTGCTTGTACGATGTTCCCCATTTGATCAAATCTCTGAGGAATAACCTACTTACCTCAGATTTTCGATCAAACGGGGAACATATCTCCTTTGGTGACATTTCAAAAATGTATGTGATTGACAGCGAAAGCAAAACTTCCAGGGCGTCACACAAACTAACTCAGGAGCACATCAACCCGAATAGCTTTAAAAAAATGTCTTGTAAACTTGCGATTCAAGTGTTCAGTCACTCAGTGGCTGCCGCCATAAAAACAGCTGTTGAAACTGGTCAGCTGAAAAGCTCGTCAGCCATGGCTACAGCGAATTTTTTGGAATTTATCAACGACACATTTGACGCACTAAACAGCAAAAACCTCTACGACCGAAACCCCAATAGGCAGCCACTAAGTGACTCAAATAAACAGGTTCTACTAAAATTGGAGAAAGCTCTGGAAGTGTTTGCTGAACTAAAAAAAGTTACAAAACCTGAACGCCCACCTTGTTTTCGGGGCATGGTACAGACCATTAATGGAATCTTGAAGTTGTTCGAAAATGAAAAGAAAGAAAACTCGTCATGTTTCCTAATGACAAACCGCCTTAACCAAGATCCGCTGGAAAATTTTTTCGGGGTAATGCGTCAAAAATGCGGGTGCAATAGGAATCCCACAGTGAGACAGTTTCGAGGTTGCTTTAGTAGCGCTGCCTGCTTCAGTTTTTTTAAGTACTCTGAATTAACTAATTGCGAGGCAGACGAGGACATTCTTCTCACAGTAGATGATGTACCTGTAGATGTGAAAACAATGGTCAGTGATTCTGACAGTCCTGTATCCTCAAGTGTCGCTCCCAGCACATGCTCCTCCCCATCGAACAGCGAGGATGAGGATGAGGATGAGGATGAGCATTTCCCTATTTCTGTTAAGCCCACTCTGGAAGACTGCTCAAATGTATATGTATCTGGCTATTTGGCAAAAAAAGCTATAGAGGAAAGCAAGTGTGGTAAATGTAAGGAAAGGTGGCTGAGGCCCGACGGTAGTGATTTTAAAAATTCTGCAGATATACTTCTTTTTTTTAAAACGTACGACAACGTAGGCGTCCAGAGTGGGCTTAAAAAGCCAACTGAAGAACTGACTGAATTAGTCACGAGAAATTTAAAAAAATATCAAATCATTTTTTCTCGAAACTCTCATGAAAATAAAATCGGTGAGACCATCTTGAACTATTTAATAAAATCTGAAAAAAAATCCAGACAAAATGTGGATGAATGTGAGGAACACGTGAAGAAATTACTTCTGTATCTTGTGAGAATGAAGTTAAATTTCGACTGTAAAAATCTTTCCAAAAAAATGTCAAAAGAGCCGATCGCCAAGCCTCATGCTAGGCTTCGGATATTTCAAAACGAATAGCTGTCTGTCCGTCAGTCAGTCAGTCAGTCCATCAGTCAGTCAGTCAGTCGTCCGTCCGTCCGTCTATGGATCCGTCCGTCAGTCAGTCAGTCACTGAACCATTGTTTTTGCATTGGAAGGTTTCATAACCTGACGTGAGAGGAATAATTAATGCGTGAAATCCGGTATATTTGTGATATTTTGCAGAGTTGTTTAGGATGTTACCATGATGCGGGAACTACTGGTCGGAGTATAGGATAAAGGTGACACTTCCCTGTGATTCATGGATAGGTCCTTCCTAGAGCCATCACGGTTTTCCGAAAAATCAATTCATAACATGCAGAGACCTGAAGTTTTACCTGCTTCCGCACCTGTGTCTCGGTATAGCCGCACTTCCGGACAAATATTGATTGGTCAGATATCATATAAATGGACCCCCCCTATCCATTCTTAGAATTAAAACATTTACTCCTTAATCGTATACAAGATTTGTGGTGTTTTGGATTTTTTCGAATCTTCGACAAGCCATATCTCGAAAATTTTTATATCTAAAGAGATCTGTTTTTAAATTGTAGCAAACTGTTTTGCCTTTAAAAAAGTGCTAAGATGTTGTTGCCGAAAAAAACTATAGTTCTTCAGGGTATAAATCACCAATTACTAGAGAGATGTTGAAATTTTCGAAGTTTTTTCGATTTATGAAAAGGTTGCGTTCGGAGCTCGAGGTCGAAAACTTGGATTTACTTATAACGGTAACATCCTAAACAACTCTTCAAAAAATCACGAAAACGACTAGTGTTGGACGATGCAAGAACAAGAACAAGAAACGGCTTTTCTTGTTCTTGTTCTTGTTCTCGCAAACAGACTCTTGCTGCAGTAAAAGTAATTTCTTGTTCATGTTCTTTTTCTTGTTTTCGCAAACAGACTCTTGCTATTGTACCCGCTTTTTTCGACTCTGCAGGTCTGTTACGGATCTGTTAACGCCAAGTTAAGAACTTTGATAACGACGAAGTGGTGTAGTGTTACCTATGTTTTAGCATTAAGAGCTTAACGCCCGATATAACGACCAAAATCCATAATAGAGCTGCAGGAGTCCTCACGAACATAATAAGAAACCCAAAATCTGTATTCGTGATTTTGCACCCAAAAAAATACTCGCGAAGATAGAAGTAAATAATTTTGTCGTACTTAACTTTCTCGCATTTTCTTACTCAGTGATGTATATTAATATTCTACTCAACTGTAGGACTACTATATGACCCGCAGAAGCTGTCGCAAGGAACGAAAAATACGAATTTCGACCTTTTTGGCAATATATTATTTATTTTTGGCTGTAACTGTCAAGTTACCAAATTTTAATATAACACGGTAAACAGTAATTTATGACACCATCCGTTTGTCGCAGCCGTGGACGCATTAACTTAATTTGTGTGTATAGGTACAGTGAGGCAGAGATGGGTGGAACCACTCAGCTGAGGTTGTTCGAATTTTGGTATAACACTGTGACATTGTGATTATTGCCGTTCTAGTAATAAGGATAGGTTAGTTCGAAATAATGGGGCTAGATTCACCAAAAACCTCTTCTCCTATACTGTCACGGGACTCAGGTATGTTGTTTCTTAAACAACTATGAGTAGATTATAGGAATACGGATGCTGGTACTTTTATACCCAAATTGTGGATATTTTTGTTGTGACAACAGCCTTATTTACTGTGGGAAACTGCGAACAACTTATTGTGTTAATCCTTATTTTTGGATGGTTAGAAACTGCTCACTACCTACTCACTGAAGTACGAGTAGCAGCAGAGGCAGCCTCGCTAAAACTTACGAAAAGGCATAAATTAGAATGTTGACATACATTAAATAAGTGTTAAGTACTGTATCTCTCATTGTAATTCGTTTTTTAAGGAGAAAAAATCGAAAAGCTGCTAGTCACCATATAGGGCGCATATACTTACAATAAGGCCATCCCCACTTCTGAGCTATGTGCTTGTAACTGGCTCCTATCAAGGTGCAAGGGAAATATCACCTAGATTGTATAATATTGTTAAGTAACATCCTGTGATATGAATATGTTATCTACCTATAACAGTGTAGGAAATAAGGGCTATGAATTAGTACCTATGTATTACGAGAATTAGTTAAAAAATGTATAAATAAGGCTGAATTTCACCACCTTACTATAGTAGTGCCTCCTAACGATCGACTTCTTAGCTTATCCTGTCGTTAAGCGATAAGCTTTCACAATAATTTTAAACTTTTTACTTTCTCGCTAGCCATATATGGCGAGAAAGTATTGTTTTCGTGCAAAATTTCGAAGTTGAGATTTTGGGTTTCCCATGATCCTGGGGGTCCCCTGAGTCCAAAAAAGTGGTTTCTGGAAAAAGTCTGTCCGTCCGTCAGTCCGTCCATCAGTCCGTGCAGTGCTCTAGCGCCTATACCGTTCATCCGATTTTGATGAAATTTGGTATGGACCTGTCTAAAATTACTGCCGAGACAAATTTTCAAGGATTTTTTGATTGGTCAAAAATTGCGGCCGCTATTGTCAAAAAACCGCCAAAATAATTCAAAAATCGTGTTTTTGGTTACTTAGACAAGCGCCGACGGTACACTTTTCAATCTATAACACTGAAAATTGGTAAGTGTGTTGACAAATAGATGTTTCGAGGTCATTTGCAACAAAAATTGAATTGGTTGAAAATTACGGCCGTTCTGGACCAAAGTTCGATCGTTTCGGCGCCATTCACATTTATTGACCGATTGTCATGAAATTTGGTAAATTTGTGTAGAACCATGTAACTTACACATCTGTCGAACAGAATTTTGTTATCTTCAAAATTACGGCCGTTGTAGTCAAAAAAGTGTCGAAAATGAGTTGAGAATGAGAAACCACGTTTTTGAATGGTCGGAACGCATTTGGGACTACAGTAATAGAATGACAGCCATGAAACTTGGTGGGAGTGATCTCAGATAGATGCTCTTGGGTCATTTTCAACCGATTTTGGATTGCTTAAAAATTACGCCCGCAAAAAAATCTCAAAGAAATAAAAAGAAAAAAAAAATCACATGGGGCGAGAAAGTTTAGTGCGACTGTTGTCGGACCCTTTATTTTTGTTGTTTATGGATTCTATAGTAGGTATACAGCTCTGTACTTGGTGATAACTTGGGATATAATTGGTGGTGTAGGTATTTTTCGTTGCACGAGAATCCCGTTACCAAGAATCATTTTTTATTTATAAATATAAATAAATGATTCTTGCCGTTACCTAGGAAACCGTCAACTTTGTTTAGGTGTACCTATGTTTCAAAAATTTCAAGTTAAAAATGGAAAAACACCCTAATTTTTCGAAGAAAGAAGTTAAATTGTTGATTAGACTAAAATCCCTGCCTGTTTGCACCAAATGAGTTAAAAGTATGAAAGTTCTCGTTATCGCTAACGCACGGATAATCCACTCGAAAGCTAACGATAAGATGGGGTGCTATCGTCAGGATGGTAAAAGTCGCTAACTTTTCTTAACGATAGGATAACGCTTTAACGTTAACGTGTACGAGTACACAAGTTGTTAAAAATTAATATTTTATCGTTTCGCTGAAGGAAGTGTATGACTGGTACAGTGAGCTGTAATCAATCGTCGTGTGCTGATTTTATTCACAAGTTCATATTATTGATTAAAATAAATAAATTGCGGAAGGCTGATAGGCCACCAGACTCTTGGCAGAGAAATTTCCACTTGACGTCTCAAGGCCTTCTTCGAACAAAAACTAAAAGTTTCTTGGAGATCTCGTACTTGGAATATCGCTACACACTACTTCCAGAGAACAAGTTGACCTATTTGTAATCAGCTGCGTAATGTCCACTCACTGAAGTACCTATTGAAACTTTTCTGTAGTGAAAAAGTTACTAATGTGTATTTTGGCAGTTAATAGAGAGAACTTTGTTAATGGGAAAAAATCAGGAACTTAGAAAATCATTGAATATGTAGTCTGTTGGCTGACTTACTTTCTGTATTATCTCACTTTAGATTCCGACTACTAAATAAAAAGTAAGTAGGTTCTAAATTGGCCGAATTTTAGGTTGCTGTGGGAGGTGAAGGTGAGAGACTCCGCATATTCTGCTGTCTGTCTGTCACTGAGGGAACACATATTGTAATATCTCTGGAGATGATTGCATTTTGTAGTCTGATTGCTGACTTAAATTTTATACTGTTTTATATTGTGTATTTTGAGTATCACTGAAAATAAAGTTATTAAAATGTAAAGTGGCCGGATTTTAGGTTTATATAAGGGTTAAAAGTTATTTGTTGACGTAGCAGCTGATTGGGAAAAATTGTCTTGTTATTGGTATTTAATGGAATGTAGCAAGTGCCCGTAGTAACACCTATTTTACTGCAACAGAACTTTTTTCATCAGAGATGACGTAAGCCTGACAAAGGCACAGCTACCGATATTCAAAATTTGCAACCCCAATATCTACGCGAAAATACAAATAAATGGTTTTTTAGCAAATATAGCTTTTATAATCCTTCAGAATTTCATAGAAGTAAAAATAGTAAGAAACAATGGGTCGCATATACTTGCCCCCGTATTGGCTTCGAGCCCTCCCCCAACACAGTGGAGGCCACTATTTTACCCAAGTAACCAAGGGACAGAGTTTTAGGAAGCTAATAAGGGTGCATCCCACCATACTCGGTTAAAAGAAAAACGCCGATTTTCTCGGAAATTTAATATGGTAAACATAGGAATAAATTTCCAGTTTTCTCTTAACTTGGCATGGTGGGACGCACCCTTACGCAGCGTCCCGCACAATAATCGGTTAAGAGAAGCTATCTAGAAGATAGAAGATCTATCAAGAAAATAAACAATTTACTGCTAACAGAGTATGATGGGACGTATTGTAAGGGTGCGTCCCATCATACTCTGTTAACATTTTTTTTTTAACGCGCGACTGTGGCGCGACGTTCAGAGAACGATGAGTTGGTTGTTACATTTTTTTTCTGGCCGAAGCCGAAGCCGAATATGAGTGGTCCGAAGCCAGTTTAGAAGTGGGCCGAAGCCAATACATCCATGTCGGAAGCGCGGAAAATTTTTCCTTCCGCCGGGATTCGAACCCGGACCTCTCAGGGCACTCTGCTAACTGTTCAACTCCAGTTAAATTCAGTTTTTACCATGCAATTATTGGAATTTAACTGGAGTTTAACGTTAACCGAGTATGGTGGGACGGGAATTAATCAATGTTCTTATGTAATGCAAACGCGAAATTAGTGGAATGGGAGGCAACAAGAGATGGAGCGAGGGCTGGCTGAGGGCTGAGTGGCAGCCTATACGCTGGAGACAGTGGACTCACTCGAACTCAAAGCTCCCCTTGCCAAAGCTGCAGGGTGCCCACGTGACTCCAGCTGGTAGCGTTTAGGCCCTTATTGCATGACGTCTAAGTTGGCTCTCTCCGGCCGTCTCTGGCTGGATCCAGAGATGGGCTCTACCCGCCCCTCTGTTGGATAATTCCTCTGTGACTATACTATTCTAATTTCATTTCCTTCCAATTTCTGTTTCTCTGAAGCCAAAAATTTGAACAGAAATAAAGATTTTTTTTTACTCAGAATGCATCCTAATTTAAATGGATTTTTCTGTTTTGACCGCACTGAGAAGCGAATGATCTAGTCTAGACGGTTCTCAGAAGATTCCTGCGCTATCAGAGTTTTGCTGATCGGCATCTCAAGTAAAATGGAAATTTGTCTAGCTTCCCACGCATAGGCGTAGCAAGGAGGGGTCTGAGCGTGCTAAGCCCCCCCCCCCCCCCCAGAAACCGTTTAGCCACCCCCAGAATTTTTCAGACCTACACATAACGTCACATAAAGCCATGCCTACCCCCCAGGTAAGGAGAAGGTCTGGGGGGGCTTAGCCACCCCCAGGTTTTTGGTCCTGCACGCCCATGTTCCCACGCTCCTCTTTATTATCTTTACTAACTGCCCGCATTAACTATTCGAATTTCATTTCCTTCTACTTTCCATTTTAATCAAAAAATTGAACGGAAATACAGAATGATTTGCTATGTTTTTACAAAATGCATTCTAGCTTTCAATAATTTTGTTGGCCAGAGTCCAAGCACACCTTCTTATCAAACAAGGCCGTTAAATATAAAATATGACGTCGGCTCATTTCCAAGAACTGGCGTCCCCTAAAAGGAGGAATTCATCAATTTCCTTCCTATTCTTCTTTCCTCCATACCTCTAGCTTCTACCCTTCTTTCTTCTACTTCTACATGCTTTGCGTGACAAATGATTGTTTTTCACAATTTTTCCTCTAAGCCAGGTAGTCAATAAAGAATGTTTTTCGCTCTTGGGGAAGAAATTCCAGGTTTAATCAATCTTAGACGGCGTCTTTAAAATTTATACCTATGGCACGGGCTCCATTCACATTAAACAGAGCCTGACAAGGTATTTCCGAATTTTCTGTAAAGGTACATCTAAATTCAAATAAACTTTTGAAGTACTTTTTTAGCAGTTTTTGGACTATTCAAAAATGATGGCTGCTATATAACCACGTGCAATCTAGGACGGAAAAAGTATTTATAGCCAAATTTTGAAGAAGAGACTTTACATAAGTATACATAAGGGGGCGGGGGGGTCATCCGGATTGAGATTACACATATGAAGATGAAAAATTTGTTTGAGCTCAGTTTCTTCATTAGGGAAAATCAATATGTCAAAAGAACTAATCATTAAAAAACATACAAAAAGTTTATAAAAAACTTAGGGCCCCATTATATGTTCGTATTTGGCATTTAAAAATTTGTGAATAAAAACTGTCCCCTTAATCCCCCACTCCTCTACCGCTGACCAATAGGTACCCACATAATTTCAAAGGGGAAAATACCTTATTAGGTTACGGGAAGTTTTCAGTTCATTTCAAACATTTTTGTTTCAAAACCTTCATTCCGAATGAATTTTTTTTCAGTGTCACCCCCAGGTGTTTTTCCGTACAGTAATAATCCTTTTGTGCGTGTGGCAACTCTTTGCAGTCGCTATGTTAACGAACGGTCCCATCCTACCAAACCTTTGGTGGGAATTTCATGATTTATGTTTCATAGAATTTTTGTATATTCGCATAAATTTCCCACAAAAGAAAGCTGACGGCTTTTAAGGTAGTTAATAACCTGCCGTCTGCTGTGAGAATGATACGTAAATCCTTCAACAAACCTCATTCAGTAGGTACGTACCTACCCACCTCGCTTCCAAACCAACCTCAACTTTCCACCTTTCCCTTTGAAGTGTAATTTATAATACAATTTCATTATTACATCCTTTACCCAACATAACCTTCAAAAAGCAAGGAAGTATACATAATTGGTGTTGTCCGGCGTTTGGTTTAATAAGCAGTGAAAACAAGGTTCATATTTCTGAAAATTTCCCCTGTTCGTTCTGCGTAGGTTGGGTAACTAGTACCTTTTTTTTTCATGGTATCAATGTACAAAAGTACCAGCCATCGGCTGAAATCAAGCACAATTTTGGTCGACGACTTTGTAGGGTTCAAGTTTGATTCGGGTTACCCACTTAGTGAAAAAAGTGAAGTAGGAAATGGCGACGTGGCATTAAAGGATATGAAAGGACAATTGAAATGTTACGAATTGCCATTGTAAAGGTTAAGTAGGTTATTAAGTACTAAGTACCAACGAATTTCTTTGGAGAATACTTGACATAAGGAAACATACACTTAAAGCTTCCGGTACTGAAGTGAGCAAGGTGAAAATTCCCTCAAATTATGCCATAAAGTGTAATAATTCAGAACAAAGCACATTTACCAACTTGTCTTGCCGTTAAAACGAAAAGTATAGGGAGGACGGAAAGTTTTTAATCCTTTCTAAGATTTTGAAAATCCTACCTTTATATAATGGGACCTGTAAGGCCATAAAAATCAGCGAGGAACTAAGAGAGTGAGTCCAAACTCCTTAAGACACATTACCATATTAAAATGGTATTTAATAAATTGCTTTTGTTCGTTTAAAATATATCGTGATACTTCCAGCCAGGTGGGATTAATTTTATAGTATATATATTTTTGGTATCAAACGAGACAACGAGGAAATAGTCAGACGTGCATACACGCGCCATATATTTCTTGTGGATTTGAACAACATTTTTCATATTTAGTGTCATCTGTCAACTGCGCCAGATGCTACAACGCCATATGGATTTCAAAACCACCAATCTCAAATACTACTTGTACGGATAAAATAACACTACCAAATAATACAAGCTCCCAAGCCATGGAATTACAGCGGGGACCTACAGTTTCAGTTTCGATATATACGTACTTGAGATGCTGAACATATTCGAGTTAGAGAAACTTCGATAATATCGGGATGGAATCGGTGGTGTGTAGTGATGCACGATGCAAGAACAAGAACAAGAAACGGCATTTCTTGTTCTTGTTCTCGCAAAGCGACTCTTGCTCTTGTTCTTGCAGTAAAAATCCTATATTGTTCTTGTTCTTGCATTAGAAATAATTTCTTGCTCTTGTTCTTGTTCTTGCTGCGAGACTCTTGCAATTTCTTGCATACACATGGGATTTTCTGCTGTTAAAATGTGGTTTTTTGCCTACCAAGCGGCCATTTCAAGTGCAATCTATCGTCACATAGTCTGCAGAGTTTTTCGCACAACATATGGACTGCAATCCATGAATGAAGCTTTGGAAAAAAAACTGCCTGGGTTTATGTAAGACTCTTGCGAGAACTCTTGCAAGAGTTCTTGTTCTTGCAAGTCACTTCTTGTTCTTGTTCTTGCAGCCAAAATCAACTCTTGTTCTTGCAAGAAGTGCAAGAACAAAAGCAAGACAAGAAATTTTCGTGCATCACTAGTGGTGTGATCAGGCACACAGGACAACCGTTGAGCTATGGAGGCAGTTATACAGTGCAGTGGTAATGGCATAGAAACTAAACTGGAAATCATCGAATGGATTGCTGAAATTAGGAAAATTGGGAGTAGTCACGGTAGAATAATTATTCCCTTTTTAGAGTAGATTCAGTCGATTTTATCAGACCCGAGTATTTTCAATCCGTGATTGGGCGGTAAAGATATACAATAGAGTTATTGTGATTGAAAACTCCCGACATATCCCAGAGCTGAATCAAATCATATATAATTCACCAATAAACTAGATGGGGATTTGTTGAAATGATTGAAACTAAATAATAAACACAATGCTTTGAGGATACTACTAACTACCCCTCTCTAACACAGAACAAACAGTTTAAACGGAACTGTAAAATATTCCGAGCACAATTGTTCAGTTCTACTAATATAAAAGTTCCTTGCAGTTCACTAAGAAACTCAAGTACAAAGAAAAAGAAAATGTTGTTACTCGAAGTAGCCAACATTAAATACGTTTATTACGTAAGTTACTTCGGTGCACCAGTGGGAGAAATCACCAGCTACGGAGTGGCTCTATACTGGTAATTGTGTTTTACACTTCCGTTCCGTCTTTATTAGAAGGAATGAAGATAAAGGCACCTCAGTCTGACAAGATCTGAACTTCGAATAAACCAGAAAATAGTGTCTAAAGGTTCAATTTTGAAATTTTTCTCGTATCAGCATCTCTGCTAGTTAAGGTTTTCTTGCCACTTACTATAGACGTAAAGTGATATTTTTATTTCACTTCAAAAATTTGTTGACTTCAAAATATTATTAAATTAAATAAAAAATGATGAAATATCATATTCAAAAGAACGAAATTTTCCTCCATAATGTTATTTAGTCCAGATTAGGCTTATGCCAAATTCAGGAGAGTGCAGGGATTTTACATAAATTAAGCTATAGAAATAAGTTTATTTTTCAGATGAATCCGGCATTCGTTAAAGAGATAAATGAAGTAACTAGGTATATTCAGTTGATTAAGTTGACGCGTCTGCTGCGTTACATTGCTAATGAACCCTTTGCAGCATTTTGTCATGAACTTAAATTTCAAACTTGTTGAGAGAGTTTTCAAACATATCATAGGTACGAAATCCAGAAAATCATATGCGGAAACGTACGCGGAGCCAAGTTTGTGTCCTGAATACATGAATACTTAATTATTGACCCTAGCAGGTCTGCAGTCAAGTCAAGGCGAATACCTAACATTAATGTACAGTTTATTTTTCTATGGTTTCGATTTGTTTAGAAAGATCACCAGCAGAGATATTAACTATCAGTTTACTATCCGGTATTACGCAGGTTAAATAGAATTGTGGATATTTATTTTATTATTATTATTTTTTTTTTAACGCGCGACGTTCAGAGAACATATATGCGCCGATGAGTTGGTTTGTTAGATTTTTTTTTTGGCTGAAGCCGAAGACGAAGTAGCCGAAGCCGAATATGAGTGGGCCGAAGCCAGTTTAGTAGTGGGCCGAAGCCAATACATCCATGTCATAAGCGAAAAATTTTTCCGGTACGCCGGGATTCGAACCCGGACCTCTCAGGACACAAAGCGGACCCCTTGACCACCCAGCCACTAAGAGGCACACTCTGGATATTTATATTTTCTGAAATATAATGTGTGTTCTTAACCTCACGTACTAGTTAGCAAAAAAAAAATATATATATTTTTCAATCGTAGAACCGATAAATATCAATCAGAAAAAGGGCTAAACGTCAACAAATGGAATTGAGAGAACAGCCAAAAAATACATAAATAGGTAACTATTAAAAAAAAAAAAAAAAAAAAAAATTGGTATGTTGATCGAGTGAGGGAGATTGAAGAGTAGCTATGTGGTTGGGAAAGGCTCAGAGGTAATAAGTTGGGGGTGGAGCAAGTTTTACCTTCAAGACAAATAGGCCGCTGGGGAAACCAACTGTTTTCCGCAAATTTCAAAACTCATGAATTAATAATAAAAAAATTGCGTTTTCGTCGTTTCTATTCAGCAACGGTTTTCCGTTTATGATTTATTATTTCATTTCAAAATTTCTTCGTTACTTAAATTATTCAAAAATTGCTTTACAGGCAAACAAACGGATAAACTCATGATTTAATTCCATCCGTTTATCTCAAATTACAAGTTCCAGGTTGATTGATCAATTTATTTTTCAATAAGTTTACACCATGGGGTTACAAAAATTTCGAAAAATAAAAGATCAGAACTGAAGCAACACCGGAGAGGGTTACATCGTTAATGGGTGACCCTTTAATCGAAGCATTGCTTTCTGGACTATGTGATACCCTTGCCGCTTGATATCTCTGACAGACCCACCGGCCCGGAGTTTCCGTTAACCAATGGCTCCAGTCCGTTTTAAAGAATTTTCTAAACTCTTCCTCAAAGCTTACTAGTAGAAAAGTAGGCGATATAAAATTTCATCGATTTTTTTCACGATACGTTGTTGCAATCGTATAGAATGGTCGTCTAATTTGGAAAAAGAATTCTTATTTTGAATTCCCCCCCCCCCCACCTTTAGGGGGTAAAGTCTCCATTTTATTTCAAAGTAATGGAGAAATATTCTCCAGACGGTGAAAAGCAATCATATAACAACCATATTTTTACTCAAAGCAAATTTTGAGAGGCTAGACATTTTTAAAGTTACCTCGTATTGTGGAGAATATTTTTTCATATTTCAAAAGTAAACAAGTGGCTTTCTTTTAAATTACTTAAAACTTCCATGAAAGGATCGTCCTTTCATAATTTCTTCCTCTTCTTTCTGCATTTAATCGGAATCATTTTAATGGAAAAATATACAATTTTATAGCGGCTTCACCGAGGTCTATTGGGAAAATACTAGAATCGCAATTTTCAATTTGCAGCATAGCTGTAACACCAAATATTCATTTGACTTCGGCCAAAATTGAACAAGCTACCAATGAGGGGGCTGATCTAGTTCTGCCATTAGTTCTCAGTTAAGATAATAAAGAGAATAAAATGTTTCGGGTTATGCTCATGAAATAAGCAAGACGAATTCGTATTAAATTTTTTAGATTCTTGCATACACAAAGCATAGTTAGATGAACAAAGGGCGTTGATATTTTCATTGCCAAACGTCTATCAGGCTCTCAGACCCAACAAAAGTGGACTTACATCGTTACAAAATTTATGTGTGTACCTTTGCTTTCAGGTACGTATGGAGAGCTAGAAGCTAAAACATTCACCCGATCTGCTAATTTGGTACGCTAAGCTGGCTTAACATCGTTCACAAAGACTTTGTAGTAGCATTTGCATCCAATATATGAGGAGGGGGAGACGGGCGGCCAAAGGGGGGCGGGGGTGCTTCCTGAAAAGATTATTATATAAAAAACAGGGTTTCAGCTTTTTACTCGAAAATAATTCTCAGAAAATAATCAGATTTTGGCAGTTTTTTCGGTAAGAGAGATTTATTAACGTCTCAGTAGGTATACCTGCCAGTACCGTCCATTTCCTTATTTTCAAGATTTTACCTACAAATTTGCAGTAATGCGACATTGAGCAACAGATGTTGCATGCATGGGACTACTCAAAAGCACTTCCGTCGCTTGACCATTCAGTTTGTACCCACGTCACGATCCAAATTCCCATAGAGCGAGCCCCCTCACAAATTTTGAATTCCAGAAGGAAGCTGAACTGTGCCCCAGAAACACTAAACTCACTGAGTTTCACCTAACGTTTGCGGGCATAACATGTGCTATGGTCGGGCGAAAGGTAATCGGCTTAGAGACCGCGTCGGAATCCGAAAATAACAGATTATGCCCCCTCTGCTTCAGCTAAACCTCTCCTAGGCCCCTGCCGAGGTTTCCAGCCATCTCTCCCTCTTTTTTCAGTTATCTTTTTTAACCAGTGTCCCAAGGAATCCAATTATACATGATCCATGCTCTTTAACTCTGTTTAATCGCACAAAAAAATTTTAATTTTTTTTATATACTCTTTAATTTTGATTTTTTATTTTGATTTCACCGAAAAATAGGACAAGTATAGAGGAAAATTAATGAACCTGTGATTTTCGAAATTGTGTTGCTTTCTCACTCCCTCCACTTTAATTCCTATGCCTCGTATACCTTCGTTAAAGTTACATTCATGGTTAATAGTATAACACTTTCCTGGTTGAACCGGTATTCCTTTTATTTTATTAGCCCAAAGCTAGAAGAGATTGAAAACTTTCGGTTGTATCCAATTAGATGAGTGTGAAAAAATTATCCGAATTATTCCCCACTATTTACAGAAAAACTATTTTCAAAATTATTTTGTAGATATTTGATATTTAATTTATGAACCTATAGCTACCAACTTTCTTTGATAAAATTACATTTAATACTTTTTCAGCTTTTGTTCGAAAAGGAATATAGATTGGAAGTTGAAGATTCACTTTTGCAGTTTCCAGTATACAAAGTTATATTTAAAACTTAATTTTTGGCCGAAGCCGAAGAAGAGTCGGCTGAAACCAGAGAGAAGTGGGGTGAAGCCTGGTATGTAGCTTCAAAGTGAAAGAGAGAGAACCACATGCGAGTCTTTTTCAAAGAGAAATTTTTCCACTTTTCCGCCAAGATTGGCATCCTTCAGGGATTGAAATGTCACCGGAAGGATCTTTTCTCAGCTGAAGGTATGCCGTTCCTTACAAATTATTTTCAAAGCAACTTATAGGAATCAGCAAATGCCACAGAGAAAAATGTACATTTTTGCTTTGGTAAGAAGTGAAGCGGCAAAAAAGTATTTTTCCTATCCCGGTCTACTTTAACTATGCGACTTAGCGAACTGGAAATTTTCCATCCCAATGCTTTTGCTAAAATTCCATATAGGCTCCTCACAAGGTGAAGCAAAAAAGGACGAACCTTCTCAAAGAGTTAGCGGCATTTAGGTATTTTGAATCATAAGCCATGACTGTAACCATAGAAACTGGTAGTAAGGGCGACGTCGATGTCATTCCTTTCGACTAGCTCGCTCCCCTCAATTTTATTTGCCTCTTTTACGCTTCCATTAAAACTACTGGGGGGTTATTCACTAATAGACAAAATATAGAGGAAAGTTTGGAGCATCTTGGTTTGGTGGTTAACAGGAGGTGTTCAAACAACAGTGGACCGTGATTTTACAATGGGAGGATAATGAAAAAGTACGTACCAGGTTTTTTGGAGTCCACATTGTACTACAGGTCTCCATCGAAGTCGCTGTGGAACATGCAAATATACAAGAGGTAACAACAGTTTGTTGCCACTCTCTATAACGAAAACCTCTCTATAACGATTTAACGCTACGGCCCCTCGACAAACCCTCTCTATAGCGAGCCATTTTACGTAGTCCCTTCACGGTCATTATGGGGAGAGATTACTGTAGTTCCTACAAGCTATTTAAGAGCAGTCGAAGCGAGTGACTCTACGATGTCGAACTAATTACCATCCAATTAGTAATATATGATTGTAAAAGCTTCGTTGGCAATGGTAATGAACCTAAATCACGAGGTTACTTCAAAGGATTTTCCTCTGTGCACTGGCAACATTCTCCTATTGGTTGAAATAGTAACGTTTTGTGTATAGGTACTCCATAATACCATCAATAGTCAAAAGCCAAAAGCACAGCACTCTGTTGAAGCATGCCAAGCCTTACAAAGTCAAAAGCCATAGGTATTCTCACATGATTTGCTTTAACCAAGCCGCAGTCAATGACTATTCAATGCTTTGAGGTGCTGTGAACTAAAACGAAATGAGGCATCAAAGGGTGATCTGGTCAGTTTAAGGGTGCACTTCCTTCCCCCCAAAAGATATTTAACGGCTTCGGAAAAGCGGTAGACCACAGTATGTGCTACAGAAGTATTCGATTCAATTTCCGCTTCCGTTTTTCCGAAAAATATTGAAACACCAATAATTATACCAATTTCAACACAGTTATGTTTTCAGGGGCTCTTCCTGTATTTTCGGTTGAAGCATCTTCAGCTTTGTTCGTTTTTTCAACTATATTCGCCCCCCCCCCCCCCCCTCTCTTTAGTTTTTTTTTTGTTTTTTTCCTAACCCTCAGAGAGGGAATACCAATAAACACCTAGGTTTACACAGGTGATACTTCATACTCCACTTCACCCTTAAATGAGACTAAATTCAGTCATATCGAGGGGTGGATAGATCATACAAATATTCAGATCATGGAGACCCCTCCTCTTAAGTCTACTCCTTGCTCTTAACAAAAAATAATTTTGAGAACATGCCTGAAATTAGTCTCATCCAAGAATGAGTTGGAGTATAGTAGGTATTAGTAATATCCTCTAAGGACCCCCCTAAGTGAAACGAAACGTAATAGAAATAAAAACAAGAGATTTCAATCCTAGCTTAAAACAATAGAACCACGGCGAGATCCTAAGAAATCCAATACAGTATTCTAAGAAAAAGAAAATGTATCCCCGCGCCCTGTACATTGCAAAATCCATTCTAGTAAGCATAGGACCTTATTTCTACTTTGTGACTGACACTAAGTACACAAACTTTTTATATTGCAGAGAAAATTCGAATTCTCGAAAACCAGGATCAAAGGGAAAACCTTTTTCGAAGATTTCGGAGTTTTTCCAGAAAGAAAGAATGAACCTACTTGGAAAAGTTCCTTTTTTGGGTAATTGCAAATGACGTAGGTATGGGTAAGATTTCTTTAGGTATTTTGGAAGCAATGCACCTGCAATGCATTTAGGTGGGATTTTGCTGATGATACTTTTCTGCCGCCCATTTTGAGCTGTGATTATTTTTTTCATCCCTCGCTTGGAACGACTCCAAATTTCACCTAGCCGTTGCCGTCGTTTTTTTGAAGAGGAAACATTGAAAACCAGTGAAAAAGGGGGAAATCTTGGCTGAAACGTCAGTGGGGCGTCTAGGCACGTTACTCATGCGGAAAAAAAAATAATATTCAGCGCTCACAAAGTTGACAATATTGTCGGCAGCCACGCATTATAAGCAAAAAACCACCTGCAATTGAACGAGAAGTCAAAGAAAATTGGCTATATTTTCCGGAACAGTGATTTTCATGCGTCGCTAATTAGCTCTGGCAAAGCAGCAAATTGATTGCTAAATTGGAAGTTGGTTTACTGAAGTGTAAATTTTAATTGATAAAGGTTTGCCGCTGACTGCAGTTATAGGTGAGGTATGAGTGATGAGTGTTATGTCACAATAGGTCCATACCATAAACTTTCCTCAAAAGTTACGCTTTAGAAACAAATCCGTATTCAAACCCATTGATCGCCACTACTTCTCCTACAAGCTGAATACCAATTAACTGAAGATACTTCAACGCTTCTGACAACTTTGCCACTTGCAATGAAGCAATTTTCAAAGTGACATCAAGCAGATAATTTGTTAGTTATTGACAAGTTTCCTTCCTATCGCAACAACCGTATTCCCATTTCTTCAACAAAGCACTTGCTATTGGCATTTCAATTTCAACTCATTTTACATTCTAATGGAACTTTAAATAGATCTTTTTCTTGGAAAGCAAAAGGAATAATCGAAATTGGAGCGGCTGCAACAAATTACTACTTTAATCTGATCTAAAAGTGCACTAGAGGGTTATTGTCCCGAAAAGTAACGTTGTAGCCAACTTCTATGTAGGGACACTACGGTGATATTCAGCGACTGTAGTTGACATAATATTTTTATCTTGTACGTTCGAACACTTCAACTTCACATGATCGTACTTTATGTTTTTAGTGAAGTTTCTAACTTCTCTCTTTCTACTGGAGACTGAAAAAAAATGAGTTTCCCTTACTGACGCTTTTAAATATTTTCTATACAAGAGGACTATATATACCTGCATCAAAGTGCTGTATTTCAAGAGTTGTACAGTAGTTGCGGCCTTTTGTTACCTTTGAGAAATCCCTCCCGGTATTTTACTTTGCTGCTAAGTGCTTCTATTGTTACATTTTCTCTTGTAATGTACAACCATAAGCAGGTCGCACTTAGGGTTCATTGTATTTCCTAGGTATGCACCCTTCCCGTCTGCTGCCAACCGATTTCACACAAACTTAGAAGTTTCTCACAGGAAAAAATTCAGGTTGCGTCCCACCGTGCCTATAGTTAAGAGGAAATTGTCGATTTGCACAGTTTTCATACAACCAAACATTTTACCGTTTAAGATTATATTGAACTTACCAGCTCCATCGGAGTCCCCTTGGGAGAAAAAAGATGATCAGCACTCCAAACCTGTCGTAGAATATGCTTCGAGATCAATATGTTTGACCGAAGAATTTTTTTCAAAAATTACCTAAACATTGTAGTAATATATTACTTACCTTCGTGGCTAGTCTTTATATCAATTGTTTCGGCACTTGGGATACTACGTCCATAAGCATTGACTGCTATCACTCGAAAGCTGTACAATGAGTAGGGTTTCAAGCCCCCCACAACGTAGTTAGTGCGATTGCTTGTCGTCGTGTGGTTGTCCTTCCATTCCGTATTTGGGGTCCTGCAACAATCAAGTAAAAGACGAACGTCACCACTTAAGCCACTTAACTCACCGATTTTTTTGAGTATTCAACTAAAATTAGAACAGATAAAGGGTTTGACAATTGTCGCACTTGAATTCCTATACAGGCTGTCTTCGAAATGTATTATGAAAGTATGACTATCTGCCACTTAACGCTCATATATCTATTACGCCCAGGTCCTCTACAAAAGCGAAGGAAACTATGGTCACGCAGACAGTCGCCATTTTGAAACTATGGGAGTTAAGTAAAATTTGACAAATGATTTAACTTAGGCTTCCCTAGACCTTTCTTTTTACATTTGTAAATTCCGAGATCTCACAAATGACCCCCCTGAAACTCCCCTCCCCTCCACTAATTAAAAAAAAAAAAAAAAATCACCTCAACGTAGATTGCGAAATTTTCATTTTATCCCTCTATCTTGTCTGGTCACCGTACAAGCTATAGCGAGGAAGAAAAAATCAACTGGTGGGCGAGCGTAAGAGCCCTTGACGAGCCTGGACACCTCTGTAGCGCCTGTACACGAGGGAACGATCTGGTCGAAATCAGTTCCAATCCAATTGTTTGGGGTCAGAATTACCCGAGTAGGTAAAAAAGGAGGACCAGGTAATAATCAGTCATCACTAGTCTTGTCTCTCTGAGACGCGAACGTATGCCTTGTTCCCTTAGAAAATGTTTCTAAAGAGAAAGAAAACTATATTTTTTTTTAACGTGCGAAGGTCACTGAGAACATAATAATTGCGGATGATTGATGAAGAAGTGTTGGCCGAAGCCGAGTAGAAGTGGGCCGAAGCCAGTTTAGGATTGAGACAAAGCCAATACATCCATGCCATATGGAGAAAATGTTTCCCTTACGCCGGGATTCGAACCCGGACCTCTGAGAATACAAAGCGGACCCCTTGACCGCACGGCCATTGAGAGGCACGAAAACTATAACTATGTTCTTTGTTAATGGTATAGTCCAAGTCAGGCTAGGAGAGTACCAATTGCTCATAATTTCTTGCAAATCTAGGGCTCATCAAAACTTCTTGAGCAGGGAAATATCTGTTCAGGGTCGGATTGGCATTTTTAGCGTATGGTAGGATATGGAACCCAAATCTTCAAGAAATTATGACTAATCGGTACGCTCCCAGCCTGACTTGGGCTATAGTCGTACGGGAGACAGTATCTAAAAATTGTTTCACTTGAGAAGTTCCGTTATGTTAACGTTCGAATTTCTGACCGGAAACAGGCTTCACGTACCAAAAAGAAGTCAAACTTTTCAGCGTTTACAGATTTTCACTTGACCCGAGATTCAAGTCGCTACATTGCGCGAAAGGCTGGATCAAATGCTTGACTTCGGTATTTGAAGGAACGTTCTCTCGAATAAATGCTTACTAACTGATTAAAGTGAATTTCACTGAACACGTTAGTTGCGAGAAATTTTTGACCTCTTGCATGTCGTAGAAAAAAAGCACTCAGGACCTTTTTCAAAGCTAATTTGGATTAAGGGAAAGCGTGGAAGATTTTTATTGATCAACCTTTGTCACAAAGAACTAAATGTACTTTAACTTCCATATTGGTTACCTTTGTACTTAACCGTCGGATCTTCCATTTCACTCACCAGATTGATTTAGAGATAATAGATAAGATAAAAGACCACTCTCACCCACAAAGAGCACTTAACTTGAAATCTTTGAAAAATTTTATGCAAGATACTTTTTTTCCATCTTAACCAGTAATCCAATTTTTCTCTTTGATACGAGGATTCGCTAATTCAAAAGTTGGCTAAGGTTTATTAAATTAGGTATCTACCTAATTTGTGGCACTTTATTCGACGAATGACGAATGAATAAAGACTTTTAGTTGAAGAATTCTACTGAAAGTCCATCATCCCTGGATACCGGATGAGATAATTAGCTAGGTATCTTATCTGAATAATGTAGGTATGGTTGTCAGAGTCATGTCTGAAAATAGCACCAGGCACGATGGCTGCTGCCCGTGCTGACGTAGGCGACAGTGACGGATAGCTCAGTTCAGTCGTATTAGTATTCCGAAAGCACCCAAGCTCGCAACTCCCCTGCTGACGACTTCCTTTTGTTTTCAGCTATTTCTGCCGTGGCTCCGGGAAAACCACCCTAATTCCCTAGAAATTTCCATTTCAGGAGCGAGAAAAATGCCAGGTTTGCATATAAGACGGCAGAAAGCTGAGGCGCTGTTGTGTAAGACTTTAAATACGGGCCAAGGGAAGGAAAAGCATGTAAACATGATAATAAAATATACCTTCATTCTTATATTTCACGTGAAATGGCTTGCTTTTATCTAGTCACTAAATCGCGGGAAATGGCGATGTGCAAAGACAAAAGGCTGGAATTTACTGTTTGCGACCACAGTAATGTACCTACCTATCCGCAGGCATGAGAAAAAGTCAATGAACGGAACCTGTGGAAGAACATGTACGTACCTTCAATACTGAGAGCAAAATCATTTTTGTTCTCTGAATTCAAGAGAATTTCTTTGCAAAGGCAAGGTATCATGCTAATATTCTGTCTACGTTTTCCACCAAAAACAATCAAGCCATGAAATAGACAGACAGCTGAATTTCCCAGGAAGGATATAGGATGAAGAGGCTTAGCCATAATTAGCATAGATATTGAGATGGTGTCAGAAAGTAGATGGAGGCACTATCCCAATTTGAGCCTTCGGTGCAAAGCCAGCAAGAAATCAGCATCCTGGATATTTATGAGGGTATAACTTATGGATTTCCATTCAGAATTGTAAAAATTTTGACGTCTTTCCTTTAAACTTTAAGAGCGAACCTCACAACTCAACCATAAGAAGTTTGGGGCACGACTAATGTCCTACAGAACTTTACCAGGGTGGAGATTTTTGATTCATGGCTTTCAGAGAAGAGAAGCACTTTCAAAAACTGTATAGTTTTTCGAGAATGTAAATTCATTGCACCTTAAGCCTATTCCGAAGTATTATACAATATTATACATCACTTCCCTAAATACTATTCTATGCGTCTTACACTTATTATTGGATAATAGGTAAAAAACCAAACCCTAAGGGGTTGGTATATAAATCAGGAAGGTGTTTTTAAGTCTTTCACCTCGAAAGGTTCGGGGAAACCTTTTGACGTATTTAATCGCCTGCGGGAGAAACCGTTCTAAAAAAATTCCCCACAAGTCAAATTTGGAGACCAACGAATTGTCATAAATGGAGGGATACGAGGTGACGAGAGAGCTCAGTACTCAAACGGATAAAGTACAATTCAAAAGCACAAGGGCTCATCCTCTTGTGGAGAGGCTTAGCTCTCTGTTGCTGTTCGCATAAGGTTCTTGGGAAAATTACTCAACAAAACATCTCAAAAATGTTCCTTCTAGTCAGTTTTTTATCTTCACAGAAAATCAAGTCTGGCAAAATACAATACATCAATGCGGGGGATTGAATTATACCGGTTAAACTAGGTCACATATTTCCAGATATAATATACCAACTTATTTTATAGGAAAATATAATTTCATAACAGATAAAAGACGGATGTATGGAGGACTCGTTTTCGAAATAGCTTAACAGAATCAAGTGCAAGAGCTAGGTATAAGGAACTCGATTGTACTCAGTCTCGTAAACGAATTTGAGAGGAAAAATGGAAAAATATCTTATCTGAAGACCGCTTTTCTGCTCGAGACTTCTATTCAATCAAAAATAAATAGGGGAGCAAGAAATGCACTGAATGTATGACAATGAGAATGCTTCTCTCACGCTAAAAGGTTTATCAAAGACGTAAAAATGTAAAAATAAGAATGTTGAGAAATTTTAAATGTAAGAAAGAAATTCTCGAGTTTTCTTCACAGTATCTCTCAGCAAATTTTTAATGATTCTCCGCAACTCTGTTTACTCGCATTCAAAGGCGAGATGCAAATTGAATCTTTGTGAACGATTCAATTATACGCTTTACCTCAATAGCTTGTTGAGTGATTTTCTTGGGCGATAGGTCTGTTAGTGAGAGGGTATGAATGCTGACAGGTAGCGAGGAAATTACTAGAAATTTACTCAGCACTCACTCACAGTCCCCCACATTTCCACTTAGTATTTACTTTCTTTCTGGCCATATTTTCATAAATATAGTATATATTAATAAATACTTGTTATTTTCTGTACACTTGTCACTCTCTGGAACCAGCGAACCCTTCCCTTGACAAATCCTCTCTATAGCGAACTCTCTCAGTAAAAGACGGTCGTTATAGAGAGAGACTGTATTTAATAATTACAGTGGTCACTCTCAAGAATACTCTCTATAAAGAACGAACGGTGCAGTTCCTTGACAATCCCTCCCTCATCAATGTCCCCTCCCTATAGCGAACTCCCTTTAGAGCGAGAGAATTAACCGGTTCCTTGACGGTCGCTATAGAGAGATACTAATATAATATATTATATTCGTAACTGTAAAAAGAAACGGAATACAGAGCATCTCCCTCAATAGCAATACGTGTACACCCACTTCTAATTTACATAATTGCGATTTCTGCAGGCGCATTGAAATACATAATATTCACAGAAAGGATGAAAAGTTTGAGACCCACTGCCTTAAGGGTCCGCTATACCTGACGGAGCATTTTTTGCCGCCCATAAGATTAACATTGCAAGCGGCGATTCATTTTCAAGGTTTACCCTTGGTTGGAAAGACACAAACTTTTGCCTGTACCTAGCCCTAACAATGTTCTAGGGAGTGTTCGAAGCAGATTTCCCATTTTTGACTGGTTTTCGAGATACAGCACTTTTCTTGAGGTATGCGATGCTAGCATTTGCAAAACAGTTGCAATAAAAGAAACCAGTGAGAAATTGAGAAATCTGCTTCGAACACTCCCTCTTAAAAGTCCAATAACAAACATTTTTTTACCTTCTGTTAAAAATGCTAAGTCAATCTCATATCAGATTTTCCTGAATTAATTATTTGGACCTGGAATTATGCTGAGCTTTTGCTAATGGCCCTTCTCTGCCGTCCGTAAGAGTAACATTAACTTTGGAATCTTCGTTGGAACAAGAGAAATACTTCTTAATTTTCTAGCGAAATGGCGACGCAATTGCATTTATCTACCCCCTTTTTTACCTGTTTACCAATTTTTTTTATTTTCCAACTGGTTTCCCAGTGTTTACTTTACTGTTAAGTTTCACCGGGGGTTAGTATAATGAGCGTTATTTCGGATAACTGAGACGTTTAACTGGGGGTTAAAACCCAGCCCCTGTACCCCAAGAGTAATTTACGCTTAAGTAGGTAACTAAAAAAATAAAGTAAGTAGGTTACCTTCAGCAGGTGGCAAGTGTAAGTCCCAGCTTTCACAATAAATTAAATTATAATGAGAAAAGTAATTAAAAAAATTTCTTTTATTTCGCTTGAGACTGAAAGCTATTTTGAGCAAGAGGAAATATGTATAACCTTGAAACTTTTTTTCTTCCCAAGACGAAAAATGTTAATGCAAGGAGATTTATCTTGTTAATTTTCACCCATCTATTTCTTCTCGTGTCACCTCGTCTACCTCATCTTAAGAGAATTAAGTCATCTGAAGTGTTTCACTTTATGTCCCTCATTTTTCTCTGAAGTTTGACTTGCGGGCTACAAAATTCCAACTATCTCGGGAATTTTATTCATTTTTTAGCGTCGTGCAAACCTTTGGGATTGTTTCAAAACATGATGGGGGAAATTATTGACGATTTTATTTCAACCGTTTCGTAGGTACTACATGTCTTAATTTAATGCGGTGATTTAATGTGATTAGATTTACTACCAGTACCATTCTTCGTTATGAAGTTCCCATTCCAGAAAACAATCAGAAACAATAATTTCATTACTTGTCATTTTCATGATTTGCATTTAGTCAGTAAATTTAAAGAAAATTCAGAAGTAATTTCCATTCTCGAAATAATGTTTTCTTCATTAAATTTGGCCATCCCTGTTCCCAACAGACCTGAGAGTCCTGAGACATTCGTGCAAATTAGGTCATAACAATTTAATGGGGACTATTTCAGCAGTCATTCCTAAAAAGACAATTCACAAGTGTTTCCCTGCTTAACAAACGAAATGAACATCTTCCTGTATTTACTTGGTCTTCCCTTTCTTGTTCTTGTTCTATACGAGAGCTCGTTTCGAGCTAAAACACCTAGAACGCTTTAGTTGTTGACCCATGTGAGAGCGAACCAAGGACTTCCGACGTGGCCGTCACCAGGGAAGGAAGCGAGCCTTTATTTCCATGGCCTATGGCTGCTCGTCATTAGTGGAAATTAAAGGCCTTCCTACACGACGAGATGTAAAACCCGGGTAAGTAGAAAGTACAACGTTAACAATCAAGGGGATTTTCTATTTCTGCGATTAGTTAAACTGTTGAGAACTAATCAGTAATCACAGAAGTAGTAAGCTCGTTTAACGGACCTTAGGTTAATCTATATTCAAAGTTAAATAAAAAAAATAAGAGCATGGTGATATCAAAAAATAACAGATAAAAATAACCCGATATCAACCAAGTTAAGCCCAAGATAAATGAGAAGCGAAAAGTGAAAATCCGAAAGTCACATGCAGGATGAGCTTCGGTTTCCCATGGATTTACTATAAGAAAGATATCCCAAGGACAGGAAAATAAGATGTAACAAATCTTCTTAGGAAATACAAGATTGGCTGCCAGACGTTTTCAAAACTGATTTGCCTAAAATCCTCGATGCTGATCCCAATCCCGATCCCGCGCTGAGACCAAAATATACAGTGAAGAATATCCTTACAGCGATTGCTACTTTCCCTTAAATAAGAGAAAACCATTGTAAATTTACTATAGCCTCACACAACTTTTGCTCTTAAGGGTCACCACACAATCGTGTTTGCTAGCGTTCTATTTTGACCATATTTTTAGACAACTGTTGGAGATTTATATGTTCCGAAGTATGTCTTCTTAACTGGCTATGTTGCGATAATTTTTGACGAATTTTCTATAGAAAAAAAATCACTCGATTTCTGACGTTAAAATGACATTTTATATTCCAGAACATTTAAATGACCAAGAGTGAATTCGAAGGTGTGAAAAATATCACACTGGACATTCTCATATATTGGTAACCAAACCTTTGGGAAAGAGAACATATAAGCTTCCTCACTACTTACCCTGTGAGGTTCCGTTCAGTTAAACGCTACATTAACCTTCAGTTAAAGTTAATTAGGGACCTTACAACCCATGCACCTTAACTGCAGAAAAGTATAAAATGGTATAAATTAAATTTAATTCCTTTCCAAAAGAAGGAATACAAAAAAGAAACTCATGACTCATGACTTACAAAAATGAATAAAAGGGAAGGAGATAAGAGCATCCTGTTTGGCAAATACCCACGACTCCCGAAGGCATTCAAATATATAGCTACAAAACACCTATGTACTTTTGAAACAAAAATTAATAATGAAAAACTGCGCTGACCACCTTCACTGGGGATTCAGAAAACAAAAAGGAAAAGCCAATGACATGCAACAAAATTGATAAATAATTCATAATTTGATAAATAATTTATCAATTTCGTTGCGTTTGCCTTGCGCGTGAAACTCAAACCCCGCATCGAAATTTTTTATCAATAAAACCTCCTGCATTATTGTTTTTCCAATCGAATTTTGTGAAAACAAAAAAAAAAGTCGATGGTGTATTGACAGTCTATGGATGAAACTACAAGCTTACTCGGTGCACGGTTCGGTTTCATTTAACAATTTAACAACTCCAGGTGCATTTGGGAAAGTAACTTGAGGTAATAGACCAGGTTACAATGCCTAACTACAAGTAAGTTTCCCGCAGTTGTTAATTGTTCAGCTAAACTGGTAAGCTATCTGGGGTTTCGCGTATCGCGTTACTCCGAGCTTTACTACAGGAATCCTTTCTATTGCTTCCCTTGGTATCGCTTTCAGTTGAAAATTAGTTTTGTGTAAAATCACGTAAAAAAGCTGACTTGTTCTCAACTTGATTTGGTTTTTATTTTCAGTACTAACCGAGATTAGTATCCCTTCCCCGAAAAAAAAAAAATCCAGTGCTAACCATTGTAATTTTCCTCTTTATCAGGAGAAGAATAAATATCTGACACGATGGATGCCCGATAATGGGTGTTCTCTCATTTTAAAGTGCAAAGAAAAAAGCTGAAAGAAGCTCGAATTCAACGAATATCAAAGGTGAACGAAATTCAAGCTGTCATCAAATCCTAAATTAGATCTTTTCAATTCCGCTTGAGTCCTAATCAGTTGATTCCTCGCGTTGGATTAGGGTTAAAATTATTCAGTTAAAGGCGGAGGAAATTGATGGCCCTAAAAGAGAGCAAAAAGGAACTAACTGCCGAGTTGTCGTTGAGAAAAGAGAATCTAAAATTAAATGTATATACTATATAACAACAAAACAAGTACGTATAAATAAATTTTTTTGCTGTAAGTTATATAAACGTGCTCCGCTGGCAGCACTACCAAATACCAGCTCCCACCCATTGTGCTAGTAGACGACGACGACCTACAGTTTTAGGTGCGTTTCCAAACCAACGCAGTCTCTATATGTATACATCTCCCTTGACACATTAAAGATAAATATTGATAAGAAAAACTTTGATAACATCGGGATCGTACCCTGGTCTTAGTGTCTCTGCGAAGACCCGACATCTAAGTCACTCAACTATCGAGCTTGTGGGCCCCTAAGTCCCTAAGGCCCTTAGGAGTAGGGTAAATAAAATTTTTGCGTTATAAAATAAAAGTCTTAAGTTCCTAAGAAAATCTTTTCAATTTTACTAAGTACTCAACAGGTATAGAGGGGCAGTCCCTTTGATGGAGTAGCTGAAGTAGGTACTTAGAAAAATGAAACTTTTCTATATACATATTTACAAAGTCTCCAGTCAACTTCCACAAAACTTCAATATTCTTGAAATGAAAAATTAGATTTGATTACATTGAAAATATAGAAGTTTCGTTTGAATACCTAGGGATAGCATGTAAGTTTTCCGTAAAAGTCTTGCTGTTGTTTCCTCTCTTGATATTTCAAATTTACAAAAAGTTAAAAAGTGAAGTCATCATTTTAAAAAGTTAAAGTTGCAACCTGACTTTATAAATATCTTATGTAGAAAAGATGTGGTTGCGGTCAGCCATATTCAAACTATAAACAGAAAATTTTCCATTACCAGGGTTCAGACCCAGAGCCCCCAGCCTCATGAGAGCACGTCAACGAGTGACCACTGCACGGAACAGGGCAATCTGGATTCAAAAAATGATTATTTCCTATAACTGCAGTCAATAAAATGGTTATTTTTGAAAGCTCATATCTATGTTTTTCGGAGAAGCAGTCATAGTTAGAGAATTCCATTTCGAAAAATGAAATGTATATTTGGATTGGATAACATTTTTCTTGTCATCCCATATCGATAGAAAAATAATTTATTTCCTGCCAGATATTTTAGAGATGAAGAACTCTTCAATTTGGAGAAGACATTTTGAAAAATTCTTTATTACTCTATTTTATAATTTTATAATATATACCTAATACTTAATATTAAGCCTGGAAAACAGAGCCAGGAGTTTTCAGCGCTCTAAGTAATGGAATTTCCTTTTGCCTTCACCAGTGAAGGATTCCCTTTGGGAGAAAATTTCTTAGAGAACCCCGCGTATTAAACAAAGTAGCACACTGAAGCTACTCTTTCAGACCTTAGCACCCGAGTTAAAAAACCTGGATAACTTGAACAAGCTAACAGTCACAGTTACGGTTAACGGTTAATGGTAACAGAACTAATCGCAGAAATAGCCATTACTTATTTTCTCGTTCACTTTAATCTGGTTTTATATCACATGTAATTAGGTCTTAATCTACGAAGTATTAGGTCCGAAATGAGCGAAGGAATTTTTGTCAATTTTCTCTTTCGCGATTGGTTCGCCACGATGAAAGGGATGATCGAACTCGGATCTAGCTTAGATAGGATCAGAAATTTAATTATACTGTCCTTGTAGGTTTTCGCACCTTTTATTAATATTTTGTCGATGAAATTATTACATTGAAGAAATCTCGAAATGAAAGGAACCACATTTTCTAATTTGTAAGAAATAGGAACAACGAACAACTGAGAGCCAATTTTCTTCGTCTATGACAAAGCGCGTGAATTTGAAGGCTTCGCTGATGCAAAGGATATCTGCGAAATTAGGACGGGCGCTGTAGGGTGGGGGGGGTGACGTTATCAACCCCCTCCTCCCCCACCCACTCAGCAGCATCCCTTATCTCCTGTTCCAGAGCGCGTAGCTTCCTTCCCCTCCGGAGTCTACAGTAAAGAGGGTGGGTATACCTCCCGTCAAAATATTACTGTTAGTGAGCTAATTCTGACAGGGAATTTTCCTTGTTTTGTACAGGTACACCGGAATTTTATTTTTATGTTTTTGCAATAAAGGTTAAAGTTCATCAACGAGTTTTCACCAACCACAAGCCGATAGTTTTAAGGAAATCATCACTTCTTGTGCAAAAAAACGTTCGTTTAGTTCAACCCTTAATAGATTGTTAAATTTTTATTTTACAGCACTATCGCTGACAGTTTTTCTGAAAAACTCGAAACACCTATCCTATATGGCTAGAATATAAAATAGCTGTGATTGTATGTATAGTTGTGTTGAGACCTAGTTTGAACAGGGGGGTGAAAATAAATGAATTTTCTACGAGTATTTTATGTTTAACGCAATATGAATAGATACTACTTTTAAGTACAGACAACGGGTTTGGTTTCCAACGAGTTGGAAATTTTTTAGTCAATTTTAAGAGCCTTACAGTTCTAGTCAAGAAGTATTCTGGCTGAATAGTTAGCAGGATTTTTTTTTTCTAGGGGAATTTTGACGAAATGGAAAGACTTTTCAAAATTGGAGAACTCTGTAGCAAAAATCAGAGTTAAAAAATTCCTCTTCGAAACGCAAAAACCCGCGCGATTATACTGATTCAGTCAGAACGGTATTTTGCAATTTATGTGAAAATGGTAGCTGCTCAATCTCTTTACAATGCAGTATCCATTGTGATGAATCCGTACTTCAGCTTAGTAACAGTTTTATCCGAATTACAATTCCCTTTGAGAAGATCCAACATCCCATACGTGAATGTACTTTATGGCATAGGTATTTGCTTCAATTTTTTGAAATCCTGTTTGTTGCGGGGGGGGGATTTATCAATTTGGTTTTTTTACTCTCCCATCGAATTTTTATATTTTGTCTCTTTGTCACCTTACAACTTTACAACTTCCTTCACAAATGTGTGTTCAGTACCTACACACTAGTTGACCGAATGTTTGTATTTTGGCGTTAGACAGGGAGCAGATCATTGGAAGGTTTGACGCTGTAGACTTAGGGAACTGCTGGAGAGTAAATATTTGATCCGATCGTGTACCTACCCGCCTCATGAAAGGTATCCTAGTGCACTGAGAGGCACAAAAATAAATATAAACATATACCACTGTTCAGTTTATTTCTAAGGCAATAAATATGTTATAGTAACAAAAGGTGGCTGAGAAATATTAAATCTTCTTAAGTTAAGTGTCTAAAGAAAGACCCGTGTGAAGGAGACATATGCCAAGGCTTAAGTATTAGTGCCCTCTCCACAGTTTTCATTCTGTTAATACGTATTTTCTTTCTTTAAAAAGCCTATTTTGATTGTTTTACTATTCGTTCATTTAAAAACCTTCTCTATTTCATTTTCTTAGGGTGCGTCCCACCATCCCCAGTTAAAATTAAACTGGAGATTTAACATGGTAAACATAGGACAAAATCTCCAGTTTAATTTTAACTGGGCATGGTGGGACGCACCCTTAGGGAACCTACTTACCGCAGTTATATAGGTGCCTGTTAAACATATAGGAGAAATTAGGAACAGCTATAGGAACAAAAATGTTCAAAATTCACTTTATAAAAAATTAATGGACTCAACCGCTGGTTGCTGCCACTGTTGTCCACTAAGGTACAAGCTCACACGAGTGGGGAAAAAACACTGAGTCGGTCTGAAAGCGCGGGAGAGAGCGGATAAAAAAAAAAAAAAAACTCTTTAACTCGAAAGTTTGAAGAAGGAACCCCAGCGTAGCCATGCAGTTTGCTTTTACGACTCTCAAGATCCAACTCAAACAAACCTTGACCAAGGTTTCCTCTTCAGTAGAGGGCCTTTGAGGTACAGCACTGTAAATTGAGAAATTTACGCCACAAAGTTTGCTTACCTTTGGTCTTGCAATAGCAAACAGATTGATCAAAGTCGTTCAATTATGCAAAAGTGGGAGAAATGCACTCGGGATCATTGACGAGGACTCGGAGGAACCAAGTGGTGCTGAGCTCTGAACCGAAGGTACCTGGATCGACCCTCGACTTGTGAAGGTTTTTCCTGGACCTACTGAAATCCTACTGTCGGATCATGTATCCGACTAGGGTATTTGCAACAAGGCAACAAGGAACTTTTTTAATGATGAAATTTGAAATTCACCTATGGTTTCTGAAATGGTCGCTGGTACCTGTCGTGTCTCCAAATAGCAATAACCTGATTTGGGCCACAGTCCGGCGTCAGCTACTGCGTTCCTTAGGCCTTAGAGGTTCCTTTATTTTTTGAAGTTACCGATTTTTTTGGGGTCTTTACTGTACGTCCTGTTATAGGTCTTAAGTCTCATATAACGAGCAACGACAGTGTTCGATTCTGATGAAACGAACGATTTATCGGTAACTGATACATTCCATTGAAAAATAGCTCATCTTTATAACTTGGGCAAGTGGTCCAGTTCAGTGGAATTCGATTGAGCTGAAATTCCCTCCTCAATAAACCAAAACCGATAACGATACCTCGCCAGAAAGGCAACCTCGGACACATTGTGTGTATACGGCCATCTTAAGGCTCTCCTTCAGGTGCTGACGCATTTCTGCCACATTACATAATTTAATTTTTTCTTTTGGTTGGAGAAACTTATGACACCTAAACGAAGCCTGCAGAGTTCTAGAGAAATAGGTACCCTAATGGGCAGATTCGACAATTAATACCTGATCCGCTCGTAATGTCAATGTTTCAGGTGGCAGAAATGGATCGTCTGGTAAAAGGGAGCTTCTTCACTATGAGTAGATTTTAGGTATTGATTTAAGTTAGTAACTTAAGTTATTGGATTTTTTATCCAACAATTTCACGGTTGAGCTCATCAGCTTCTGTTTGTGGGAATGTCTCGTACATCAGCTTCTCCTTTAATTCCACTCTTTTCTCATTTTGAGTCCCAGACTCCGTTTTTCTATTACCTGGAAGGTTTTTCTCGAAAATGCATTACGTTTTCTGCTTCTGCCTCCATTTTTCTTTTTACGTACTTGCTCAACCAACTGTTCCAATAAGCAGAAAAGCAATGATAACAAAACAATACTACTCAGAATATTAAAAAATTAAAATTATTTCTCAAGAATATTATTTCACGGAAAACAAAATTTAATATACTTTTAGGCAGACTTCTTTCTGATTTGTTTCTGTTCAAATAGACGAGGTAAACATTGACGATAAAACAATATTGCTTACTCAGTATTAAAGTAATATTGAAAATATTATTTTTGAAAAATAAAATTTAAAAATGTTTTTGAGTTGGGCTATTGCTGATGATTCGTTTTGGGTGCCACATGAAGGAAGCAATCCCACCTTCCCTCCCTTCGTCCTTTTCTCGGGTTTTTATACTTTTCAGTGATTCTTCTTATTGCTGCCTAAAATTATTTATTATCAGGCAAATAAATTACAAGCGGCTGACGTTTACTGAGGGATATTCCAACATTCTTTCCTGTAAGATCTTTAAGTAATAACTCTAAGGATTCGTCCCACTATCCTCGGTTAACCATTAACGTTCACTATAGCTGAAAACAAAAGTAGGTGCCTTGCACCATCCTGCCAATAGCGCCCTTTTCGTAAGTTAGCTGGAGGAACTTCAGCAGCAAGATAAATTTTCAGCTACTTTTTCGGGAGAATAACTTCGGTAATTTTACCAACACGGTAGGTAACTGTGGTTAACACCACCCTGTAAATTAAAAATACTTATCTGGCAAATTTTTAACTTATAAGTTTAAGTAACTGACCGTTACTCGAGACTATCAAGTTCATATGTTATACATACGTTATTCTTATTGCCACATACCAATACAAGCTATATTGGAAAAAGGTTATTGATGTTGAGTATTGACTGTAAAAAGCCGATCACACGGCACAGATTGTCGGAATCAAGTAATGGAAGTTCCTATCTATGTATCTGTATCAAACATCGCCAAATATTAACTTACTGCCATTTAAGTTATAGTTTGCTTAATTAGTTGGTAAACTTTGCTAGAGTATTAGTATGTAGCGGTTTACCCAAGGGAGTTGAAGCACAAATATTCCCTAATCGCTCATCTTTGGACACGATTTCAAAAATCCAGTGGTTGTAAATATTTTTATACGCGTACTTTGGGGTATTCGT
The DNA here is from genome assembly GCA_950004255.1 of Mesopsocus fuscifrons. NCBI lineage: Eukaryota > Metazoa > Arthropoda > Insecta > Psocodea > Mesopsocidae > Mesopsocus > Mesopsocus fuscifrons. The sequence goes on from OX465378.1 coordinate 6,972,495, forward strand.
TTTTAACTGAGAGGAGGACTTTAATATTAAAAAATCAATTCCAATTGAAGTCGACTGAGGTAGAACAAGTTTCGAAACTGTTTAAGGCCCCTTTCAACGAAGTACAAAACATGGGCAAGTCGAACAAGAACAATGAAGGGGCTACTGTAGTTCTATGATTAGTTCTTAACAAGCTGTTGTCGCAGACTAATCGCAAAACTAGTAACTTGCGCCATTTCTGTAACAGTCTTTGAAAATCAGCACGGTTGACACTTTATAACAAGAACTGTAGTCGCAGGCAGCTGTTCAAATCACTTACAATTCTCCTGTGAAGTTACTACTCTGAGGGGAGGGAGGCACCGGGATAAAATCGAAAGGGGAAACAGGATCTCGCTGGTTCAAGCTCTTCACTGGGGAGCCCGCGTAGACAACAGGACTTACTAATAAAGATGGCGATGAACACACTATGCGTCTGAGAATGATGGTGGCGATTCTCTGTTGTAAACCATCATAAGGTGGTCACACACGGTGCGTTTTGGACGGCGTCCAGACTACCTGGCTGGGATGCGGGATTTCGGATGCTAACTCAGGGATGGCTGGAGTGCCACACACGATACTTCCAGACCCACATCCCTGTGATTTGTCTTTTGTTTTGCAGAAATTTATGAGACCTTGATTTGTTTCGTCTGTCTCATGACAAAACAGTCAAAATAACGAATTAATGCAAAAGGGCATATCTTCAACAACTGGACGCCCACCTGGGATGCTTGGAATTTGGACAGTTTGGAATTCCAAGATCGGGATGTCATCCGTTCAAAACTGTCAACCTCCCCACTTCGAGGCGTCCAAGGATGCATCCTCGCCAGGACGTTGTCCAAAACGCATCGTTTGTAGCCACCTTAACACTTACCCGTAGGTACCCGAAGAATTTTCAAGAATTGTCGGCAGTTATCATGCAGTTATCACTCTGTATAACGAAAACCTCTCTACAAGGAACGAACTCCACAATATTACCCTCTCTATAAAGAACTCTTTTCATAGCGAGCAAATTTTTAAAGTCCCTTGACGACCTTCGTAGCGTTCTGACTGTATTTTTGTACTTCACCAGGCCAAGGCTGAAAACTCTAATTCAGGTGTATTCCCTTTCTAAACGCCAGAAAACCCACTCCACTAGCACCTCCAAAATTTATTGTAAGAAGATAAGGCACACCATGATGCAATATAATATGGAGAACAGCTCTTCTTACAATAAATTTTGAAGGTGTTAGTTGAGTGGGTGTTCTGGCGTTCGAGAAAAGGAATACACCTGCTGGAACGCTAAAACTGATAGTTGGCGAAGAGTTAAGTGTTCGATACTTTAACGGATAGTGTGTAGAAGTGTATTAGTTCCGGAACTTGCAATTTCCAACTTACCGAATTTGGATGACGTAGTGTGAAATAGGACTGTGGTTATCAGAGAACGGAGGTGCCCATGACAAATTTGCTGTCCGAGATGTGTAGCCCTGCACCTGTGGTACTGGAGGCGCCTCCGGTACATCTGTAACGAAAAATCACACTATTTTATTTGGGCCACAACAGTCATTACATAGTGATCAACAATCACATTTAGAAGTAGGATTTTAGACATTCAAATTTCTATTTTACCCCTTATATACCTACTAAGCGTATTCCCTATAAGCTGAAAACATACTTTAAGGAAGAATTCATTAAACTGACTTTTGGTTACTTCACAGTGCTTGAATTCCGAAACATACGTATCTCCATGATTTTTTTTTTTTTTTTTTTTTTAGAAACCTTTAATTTTTGTGCTTAGCGTTCTAGTTGTCTCGATTCCACTGTCACACCAAATGGTTTTATCGGTTAGAGTATAATACCTCTGTTCTTACTGGGAAGTCAGTCAAGGAAATTAAAGAGAGCTGCTGGAAGAGCAGAAAGATTGTTTTCGACGATTGTTCCTTCATTTGGAACAGTTTCTCTCAGCATAGCTACGAAGCGGGACTTGGTGAAGATGCTGCTAGAATGGGTCTCTTCCAGTTCGCTAAATCTGGTTTCTCCAAACAGCCGGTGAGCCATTATTTCCATACAGCGATAATATCAACAGAATTCTATATTGGCAACGTAGGAACGGGAAGATCCAGCAACTTCGAGAATTATTCATCGGACCATTTTCAGGCATTGTTTTAGTACAGGATGGGGACCTACAGTTTTAGGGTATCGAGAAAAATCTATAGCTTCCCCGACCCAACTCAAAAGGCAACCATTGAAACCATTTGGCTCTCGAGGCTGTTACAAAATGCGGTGAGATATCCAATTCTGTCTTAGTTCCCAACTTCAAATACAAGAAGTTCCAATCGCGTAACATGAGAAGTTCGTTAGAAGGTTCAGAATTCTAGAAACCCCTTTCTATGCAATCTTCTGAGAAGGGCAATTTCAATAGCATGTATTTGTGAAAGAGGAGTGATCTGGGCCTGTCCTGAAGAAAGAAACGAAAGGCAAAGGAATGCGTAGACTTTCTTCTATAGTACCCAGTTTGATTTCCCACCAACTCCGTTTGATCTCCATGAAACCATGTGCTTTTTCGGATTGAATCTGTCTCAAAACTTTTAACCAAAGAAGATGATGAAATTATGTCCACTTGGGGTAGTTTGCTTATATTACCAGTCCCCAATCACCGTACCTGCCGAGACGTAGGTACGTAGGTATGGCTCGTGATTGGTTCCCTTGCTCTCAAAGGAAAAAATCCCTATTGGTAAGAAACCGCGAGGCTGATTAAACAGACCGTCTTCTCTACTTCTACATTAAACGAATATTCATCTAAAAAATTTGAGAGTTGAATAGGGTTCAGTAGATAGATCACTGTAATATACTAAACCTTAACTGCCATCATTACAGAAAATGGGTAAAAGAGGGAAAAATAATACGTTATATAACAGCCGAGATGGGATAATTATAGAACCGTTATGAAGTGAACGGAAAATACTTAAAAAACGTTCAGAAAAGCACAATCTCAAGAACAGCTGGAACCATACTGTGAGGCAGAATAAATGAAAACATTCCGGGTGAGAGGCGCTTGCATGTCATGTTTTGTTAAGCGAGTATGTCTGGAAAATTCCGTTATCATCACCAGCAACACTGCGTAACGGTAAAACTCCTTACCTTCACGCCATTCAGGGCCCATTTCTTTACCTACCTGCAAATTCCCATACCTGCCCATACCTTTCCCACTTTTTGAGATTACCTTTCGTCTGTCATCATGAGACGAAAAAGATGTCCATAAGATTTCCCTTCAAAATCCGTTAGCCAAAATCGGTTTACCGCCTATTTTTTAGTAACAATAGAGACGGAGAATTGGGGTTCGACCGATCGATCCGATCTAGACAAAGTTCATCTCCAATATGTTTAGCAAGTCGAGTGAATGTATATCGAAGCCACCAAAAACTGTAGGTCTCCTTCCTGTACTAACACGCCGTGTGGGGAGCTCGTATTTGATAGTGCTACCAGCTGAGTACGATGGCTAATTCTTGAATTGTCAAGTTGCTGGGCTCCCTCACCTCGAACCTTTCAAAATAAAAAAGAACGGATCCAGAAATTTTTCGATTTCCATTGGTAATTGCGGCTACATATCCAAAATGGATTTATGGGGTCCCATCTGGAATTCGAAACTCAATGCTACTGAGCACCTAATTGATCGATGGATTGGATTACAGGGAAACAGACGCGATTTTGTAGTTAATTCATTTATAACTTTAAATAACGCGCCACATACTTTATGGAAAAGGAATAACTTTGAATCCGTACTTTTTCTCAAGTTAGGCAAAACTTAAGTTACTAGTCCAACAAGTTATGTTGTAGAACATTTCGTACGTATATAAAAATATCTAATAATTAATTAAATTATTAATTAAATTAATTATAATTAAATAATAATTAATATTATTATTATTAATATATAGACGGGAATTCCGTCTAGGAAAATTCGAGTTGAAGAGATAAAGGGAAAGCAACAGCTGAAAACCCCCCATTTGTGACTATTTGCTCGCTTTTCCTTTTGATTTCTGCTTCGGAAAGTCATCGAGATGGGAAATTCACTCGTTTCCCTCACTACCCGAGAAATATTCAAAACTTGTTCTTTGACAATCAAACGTTTGAAAATAATTTATACAGAAAACAACAGGGGAAATTCGAGGTATTTCTTAGATGTTTGTTATCTCCTATTATCTAAACAATTAGGATAGATTTCACCAGTTGCTTAAATCTACCATAGTGTCCCCTAAAAGTTCACTATAGCGTTATCCTCCCCAAAAGAAAAGTTGGCGCCTTTCACCAGCTTGCCGATAGTGCCCTTGAACGTTTGCTAGTGGACTTTTATTCTTTTCTTTTCTAATTTTTCGGAAAGATCATTTCCTAAATTTACCTCCATGGTCAGGAATTGATTAAACTCGCCTAAGCTTCTCCTTTTGAATTTTGCTTGACAGGGTTTAGAAGTCATTGAAATAGATCATTTTACCTTTACCTTTCTTCTCGCTAAAAAAAAATCTCCTTCCTCCTCTCTATTCTGTAGAGATGAGACGAGAGGACTTTTTCTTTATATTAAAAGTTGAATTACTCTTTTTTGTCCTGTTCTATTCTCAGACCAATCATATTAGTACCCCCCCCCCCCCCCCCCTAACGGTTTTATTAGGTTGGAGGAGGAGGAGGAGGAGGATAAGCCCAGAAACTTGATCATTTTCATGTAGGTATTGTGCTGAGCTAGTAGTAATACCGAACACCAGCTCCCCTACCCATCCAGTTAGGAACCTACAGTTTTAGGTGGGTACCTAAACACAAAGCCTCAATATACATATCCGATCCGATATCGATCCGGATCGAATCGGTGCGACCCGTCTTTTACAGTTCCCCTTAAAGTGCTGTTAACAGTTCCATTAAAAAGAACCCCCCCCCCCCCCTAACCCCCCCTCCCCCTCCCCGGGATTCCCTTGCATACCCAACCCCAACTAAGACGTGAGGGGAGGATTTGAAGGTAAAACATTTTCCAGCAAGTTTCGTAAGTTACGTTATTCCGTCTGTGGTATGAGAAAGTTGGCACCATGAGTCCCACGGCGGGGGACCAATACTTTTGGGAGTCGGTTCAAAATTTATGAGCCCCCCCGCGGGCCGTGTTCCATCAAAACTGTACCACTGACTTCGACCTAGGTACCGTCACAACTTTTATTTCTTTATTGAAAGGAGCAAAACTTCGCTACCTTCAATAAGAACATTAAAAAATTATCAAGTATTTTAGAGCTTCAGTATACCAAATCTATATGGCCTCGATAGCCGAGTGGACTAAATGGTTGACTTTTGAGGAGCAGTGAGAGCCGGGTCACACCAGTTCGATCCCGATCCTACCAAAAAGTTTTTCTGCTCGGCATTCACCTCTGATATGTTCAGCATGTCAAGGGAAATGTATATCGAGCCTGTGGTGGTTGGGAACCCACCTAAAAACTGTAGGTCCCCATCGTTTACTCGATGGCTGGGGAGCTGGTATTTGGTAGCGCTGCCAGCTGAGCACAATGGATAATTCTTGAAAACGGTCTATAGTTGCTGGCCTTGTCCCCCCAACCATCAGCTATTATACCGAATCTTACCAGAATAGTTGCAACCACAATAAGCACACAACAGGTTGAATTACTTAAAGACGAAACAGGACAGCCTTTCAACGCTTGAGCACCATATACTTCTGTTGTGAGAACAATAGTCTCAGGAAGACTATGGCTCAATCCTGGCCCGCTCTCCTTCGGCTCCGGCCAAACTAGTATTACGGCCATCCGGGAGCTCACGACAATTCGAAAAAAAATAAAAAAATAAATGAAGGGGCAGAAAGCAAAACTGTTTCGGATTTCACCCTTGGCCCTAAACACGTCGCTGAATTGAACTGAAAAATAATTTTCAGTTTACCCTCCACGGCCATGACGGACAGACGGAGGGAAATTTTTAACATCACCCTTCAACTCAGATTCATGGGGTCACGGCACGTCAATCAAAATAGCAAGTTAAGGTTTCCATGGCTTTTAATATTTTCTCTCCTTCTAAAGGAGAAATAGGAGAAATGAAATTTGAATCTTAGATATTGCGGTATAGAGTTAATATCCTGTATCTGGTCGGATATTGAAATAATGAGAAGACTTCACTGTGACTGATAGTTTTTAGTGTGTCTTATAGTTATTAAAACTTTAAGGAGATGATAACTAAGTTTTACACGATTGCGGAAATTGCTAAAAAGTACCCAGAATAGTTGGCAGTTCAATTTTGTGATTACTTCCGTTTTTGAACAAAACTTTGACAAGTCAAACACGCAGAAACGATTCTGTTGGATATTTTAACGACAGTGTAAAAATTCGCAAAGAGTAAAAAAATGTTCCACGCGGTTTAATGCTAAATTGTAACATCGCATGTGAACCTAGAGTAATGAAGCTAGACACAGGTCAGGCCGAGTATTGAAATAGTGACCGGATAGTCCGGATGTTAGCCGCAAATGCGAAGTGAGCTAAATAAAATAGCCCTGAAGAATCACATACCCTCTTTCGAAAGTGAAAATGAAATCTTCGAAGCTTTCTCGCGAATACCAATAACTTCTGAAAGAAACAGTGCGAGGTCTGAAAGGAGTTGAGACTACCATTTATTTTTAATTGATTTTCCGTCTCCCATAATAATTAATCCTACTTCTGAATCCGAAATTTCAACTCTTAACAATAAGTTAACGTCAGAGTTAGGAACCAAAATGAAACTGTTAAATTGCTCTTATTATAATGAATGAAAATCAGAGCGCTTTCACCACTAGTGATTTGTTTTGGGCTTCCGTCAGCACCCTTATTCCGTTTAACCTCAATTTCCCTTCCTCTCTCATATACTTTGAAGTTTTAGTCTCTCCCAACAGCAGCCCAATGGTCTAGAAGGGTAATACAGGTTCGATCCCGGTACTATGAATGTTTTTGTGATCAGCATTCACCTCTGATATGTTCAGCATCACAAGTGATGGTGGTTCGGGACCCATCAAAAACTATAGAACCTCTTTAAGACCAAATGAGGATACAAGAACTGTTGAAAAATATATATTCCGACAAAGGTCCCAGGTCCCACTAAGCTTTCTCGCGCTAATCTTGCCCCAGTAGTGGGTATAGGAAAGTAAAAAGTATTTCTTGGTAAAAATAATGTTTTCCCAATGTCTACCTACAACAAAGGAAAATCTTATAATCCGCATCCATAAAACGTGAAATAAAGTGAGGGACGTGATATTTTCTCGTAACTTTTTTTTACAGTGCGATCATATATTGCAAGAAGGGAAGGCCATGGTATATACTTTAAGACGACTTCACCATATTTTCTTACGTTTATAAGCTTGTCGTTACTTTATGCGTTACATCCGCGCCTGCGGTGCCTTACCCTATAAATGCAGCAGAGTGTGAACTTTTGAAGAAACTCTAATGTTGATATGAAAAATAACTCAGTTGGAAAGCTGTGATAGCGCTACGTGCGAACGAGCCCCGTAATGATTACTTAGCCAAAAGGTTACAATACTGTGAGTTGATGCCAGAGGTTCAGGCATTTCTACCTCAAATAAAATTACAAAAAACTTATTTATTTTTCCTTTTCCCTTGGTTGAAAAGGTGCAATATGTATTGAGCCTTAAAGAAACCTATTACTAGTGATTTTTGCGTATTTTCCACCTTTCACATAACAAACACACCATTAGTGCTGGTAGGTACAGAAGTTGAAATTGAAAAAACTTCAGGGCAATAATTGGGATAAATAGAACATTATCTATTCCAGCGAAAGTTGGAGTACCAGAAAATGTTACAAATTCGCCACTTTTAATCTTCGGCTGGAGCACATTAGCAGCGGTTGCCTTAGCTTTTACCAAATGGACAAAACAGGTACTGCGGTGGCGACGAAAGTTAATTTTGAGAGTTCAAGCTTTCTCTGTCCCTGGAAGTCCCTAGAGTTCGAAAATAGCGGTTTTGGCCTGTTTGTCTGCTGCCCGGTAACCACAAATCGTGACCAAACATCTCGACCCTTCTCGCTCGGATTTCGTACTTCTACACGTTACATTATAGGTAGTAAGGTAGATTAGTATACGGAGTTTGGTAATCCTTCTAACTTCTGTACCTCCATCTAAAAGTTTGATACCTATGAATCAGGACGTTTGTGGATGCACACCACGGAAAAGTCATTATAGTATCATTATCGCGAATGTAAATGGAGCTACAAAACTCATCAGGTGCAATAGAACCAAGCATTTGATTTGTATCATCAAGCGCAGGTGACATAGAACTAGTCAATGTTGCTAATTATGGGATAGCTTTCTTCTAAATTACTGTCATTTGAATTGCGTGCCGTGTTTGATCAACCACAGTCAGAGTGCGACGTCAGTGACTAATGCTGACTACAAATCCAAAATCAATTTTAATTATCTGTGCCACTAGGGTATTGATACTCAAACTTCATACTATGGGTAACAACTAGTTATATAGGTATGATGATGCATGGTATTTTTTCAGGGAAACTGATCTCAGTATATATACCTGATCCGATCCTAAGGGTGACTCTCGATGTTTGTTTTGGTAAATTTAGATGCTAGGCAGATTTCAGGTTGTAGTTCTTAGGCAGCTTTTAGTTCACGAGTCTATTTTGAATTTTATCTATTTGGAGTTGTCATATCATTCTCCAGTTTCCGCTTCTAAATTGGCTTAGTAATCAGTCAGAACTATCCTAACTCACCAGTTCCAACTGTATATGAGTTAGCAGAGGGGTGCCCTAGCTAACTATGTCATTTCAAGAATTATCTATTGAACTTAGATTGCAGCACTACCCAGCCATCACCCCAGTACTCGACGACGCCGGACATATCAAAGGTGAATATGCCGACAGGGAAACTTTGACAGTATCAGCAGCCATCGTAAACAACCGACTACCCATCGGTTATCAACGCTGATCTATGTAGTGTAGTGTACTGACGTAAAATATTCTGGTACGTACGCAAGGATGCTTATTTTGTATCAGGTACAACGAAGAAACTTCGACAGTTTCGTGAGGAGAAAAACTTTTCGGTACGTCCTATTTTATGCAGCTTCAACTTTCGAATTCTTCAAGGAAACTAACTTGGGGTGGCGGTTCGATATTGTTCCATCTTCATAAAAAAAATCTGTAAGTTTCCGTGAAACTTTGCCTACCAAAGAGTGTTGGAAAAACTGTAATAACTTCTTTTTCGACTGAAAGGTGTCGAATTTCTCTGGTATGAGGTTACCAATGCATTTCTTATGCTAGTTTTTTCTTTTTACTACATTTCTCTGACTTATTCACCTAACGAAGGGTTCGGCAATAATCAGGCTTGACTATCAAAGATTGAAACCGCAAAGTATTTTCTAGATAGAGACAAACAAAATTACATGTGTACTAAAATCGGGGGTTAAATAGTTTGAGTTGGCTAATACTTGGAAACAAAAGATATGACTGAAACGTTCGCGCAACTTTTTAAAGTCCTTATTTTTATGAAAATGCATAAAAAATTTCATCAAAATCGGTCAAATGGAAGGTAGGCAGACTTCGGGAATTTTCCAGGATTAGAGGATCAAAAGTCCAGAAATTCAATTTGATTGGGAATGCAAAGGCTTGGCACAACTATTCAATTTTTTGCGACTGCAAAAATGAGTAATTAGTATTAGAAGCTAACAACCCCCCTGACTGCAATATTTCCTCCTGCATTTCCTAATTAATTTCGATAAGATCTCGGTACTTCGATGATAGTTGAAAAACATTTTCTTTGCTCTTAAAAGCCATTTTCAATCGAAAAATTATTTTTGTGCTAGAAAAATAAGGTTGGAAAACTATTGGATTTCTTTGCTTGGGGCATTTCCTTATTTACCTACATATTTTTCAATACTTCTATTGATTTGTGATTTCAAAAAAATTCACTACACTATAATGTTTATGAGCTCTAAGGCTGAATTTCGCCACTTTCCGATAGTGTCTATAACGAGAGGATTTCACGAACGGATGTTTAGTTTACGACAAACGCCTTGCGCTTGCACTTGTTTCTCTGCGATCGCACTTGTCGTAAGCTAAACATACGATAACGTAAATCCGTTCGTTAAATCCTCTCGTTATAGACACTATCGGAAAGTGGTGAAATTCAGCCTGAAGAGGACGCTATACCTGACGATGCATTTTGCGAGCGGCGATTCATTTTCAAGGTTTACCCTTGGTTGGAAAGACACAAAATTTTGCCTGTACCTAGCCCTAACAATGTTCTAGGGAGATTTCCCAATTTCTCACTGGTTTCTTTTATTGCAACTGTTTTGCAAATGCTAGCATCGCGTACCTCAAGAAAAGTGCTGTATCTCGAAAACCAGTAAAAAAATGGGAAATCTGCTTCGAACACTCCCTCGAACATTGTTAGGGCTAGGTACAGGCAAAATTTTGTGTCTTTCCAACCAAGGGCAAACCTTGAAAATGAATCACCGCTCGCAATGTTAATCTTATGGGCGGCAAAAAATGCACCGTCAGGTATAGCGGACCCTTAATTGAATATTCTAAACATTAGACTTACCACACACGATGATATCAATGACGCCATCAGGTCTGCGACGGTCGTTGATGAGGCAGTAGTATCTGCCTCCATCACTGGCAAGGATTGGATTGAAGAGTAGTGCGTATAATTCTCCGGTTAGAATTGTTACGCGATCTTTTGGATTCCAGATTACTTCGGTTTCATGTGAGTACTCAATTAAACTTTCATATTGGAATACCCATTGCACTGACGTCACAACTGTGTTTTCATAAAGTCCCGGACAAGCAAGGGTGACTTTTTTGTTTGCGTCAAACTGCCGGAACTCCTTTTTTAGCCCGGTCAGATCTGAAAATAATAGAACACATATTTTAACATTTTGGAGCTGTATGGAAGTGGAGAAAAGGACAAAGACGAATTTAAAAAAAAAAGGTGTGAAAAGATTATCTTTAATTATTATATTTTTGATAACACTAGGGAGGGGACAATAATCGGAATGTCTTATTGTAACTACTTTTAATCCATAAGAAAAAAAAACTTGTAAAATTGTCCATCCCAGCAGTGGTATTCCCTTTCTCGAACGCCAGCAAACCCACTCCACTAACACCTTCAAAATTTAATGTAAGAAGATAAGGCACGCCATGATACAATATATGGAGAACAGTTCTCCTTACAAAATTTTTTGGAGGTGTTAGTTGGGTGGGTTTTCTGGCGTTCGAGAAAGGGAATACACCTCCAGCAGGTGTATTCCCTTTCTCAAACGCCAGCAAACCCACTCAACTAACACCTTCAAAATTTATTGTAAGAATAACTGTTCTCCATATATTGCATCGTGGCGTGCCTTATCTTCTTACAATAAATTTTGAAGGTGTTAGTTGAGTTGAGTGGGTTTGCTGGCGTTCGAGTAAGGGAATACACCTCCTGATTCCCTGTGTTAAGATGTTCAAGATATCTTTTCGAATATTGGCGCATATTTTAATTTAATCGTACGACCGTGTTGATGCCATCTTGGCAATATGGCGTTACTCTGATAAGTGCTGTTATAACATAACCTTTATCCTGTTCTAAACGAAATTAAATCATTATATTCAGGATTCCACATATATTATTTATTTAAAGTAATTAGTATACTATAATAGTAGGATTATAGGTAATATCCATATTTCTGTCATTCCACACTAGAAAAAAAATACCCTTTCTCTCTGCGAAAGTATAGTCCTTGTCATAAAAAACCAACAAAAAAAGGAAAAGAAGTGGAAGACAGAAAAGGTAAAAAAGATCATGAACGATTAATTCATGACCAGAGGGCGATGTGGTCACGGTTGTGTTGACATTGGTAAGAAGGTGGACCACCTGCGAGTATTGGGTATTTCCTGGATCAAGGGCTTGCAAAGCCCTTCGAGGCACGAAAAAATATATTTCCATTTGCTGGAATAGTGGCGTATTATCACGTTCCTCCTTTTTTATAGAAAAAATGTAAGGAGGTATTCGACTTTCATCAAAAAAGAAACGAGGGTAGAGCGAGAGTGAGTCATGTATGAACAAATCCTTTGTCTTCATCTAAAGTGTCATTGTAGCTCTTGCCAAAATCCCCTGGATAAAGGGTGAAATTAATACAAGGTAAAACATTTTCCAAAATTCGTTCTTCTTTCAAAAAAAAAAAATCACAAAATTTCTACCCCTTTTCTTTTTTCAATACTTCTCAATTTTAAAATACAGGTAAGTGGGTATATAAATTTTCGGGAAATTTTATTAAATTCTTTCATAGAATATATAATGAAGTTGAAAATCAATGGGAATGTGACCTGAAAGTAACACAAGAAGCTCTCCCTGCCTGAAGTTTCCCCAGAAATCGCAATCTCCTCTGCTGCCGTCACAACTGTTTGGAACCGAACAAATACCTCATTTCCAATCGTTTTTAAATCAAATTTTCTTCTCAAATGTCACTTCTTATTACAAGGGAATCATGACGACCCACTTCTCATGTACTAGCTTAAAATTAATACTCGGGAGAACATACACGAAAATCATGTTGGAAAATAGAATTTCTAGGAAAAAGGTTCAGACGTTCAGGTTCAGGTTTCAGACGTTAATTTGAAAAGGTTCATCCATATTTCAGACGTTAATGTGAAGGGGTTTTAGCGCATGAACCTTTTCAAGGTACTTAGTGCATGACATCCACTGTCTGGTAAAATGTCTACAGACTGAAGTGCTGGAGAGAGCAGTGAAGGGTGGTGAAGTGCAGTCTATTGTGTGTTGCAAAGTCCGGCGCTCAGCACGGAAGGGTGCTCATCAAAACCAACTTCCCAGGCAGGAATTTCAACCCATTCATGGAAAATTTCAAAGGAATTTTCCTGAATAGCTAGGGAATTGCGGTATTGTTGGTGGTGGAGGTGGTGGAGCGAGCATTCACTTACCAACGTAACGAAAATGGGATAATTGAGGAACTGGCTAATTTCCCTCTTGACGCGAAACGCATATGGCTGAGTGCATTTTACAGTGGGTAAACGTTTTAGCGGAACAGATTTCACACGAGCGGCATTTCACTGCTTACTCGCAAGCATTTTCTTTTGTTTCTTTGAGTTACCTATACCATGTATTTTAGTTGAAGCAGACTAATTTGGCTTACAGTAACTGTACAGTTACCAAAGAATCAGTTTCATGGAATTTCAACCTGGATTATTATTATTATTATTTTTTTTTTTTTTTTCGAAATTTTTTACATTTTACCCAGCATTTTTGGGCCGATATTTATTGAAAATAGGGTAAAAAAAAAGTTGAGGACAATGCACTGCTATAACATTAATTAGAAGATCTGTCCGAAAGGATTTGTAGGATAAGCGGAGCAGAGCACTGTGACATTAACTTCCCTGGTGGAATATTGAAGAGGTTTTCTTAATAATAACGAAATTTGAGGAGTTCAGGAGTTAGGCAAAAGCTAAATAGGGAGCGGAAAAAATTTCTTACGGCAGGGTTCCTATATACCTAGACTTCTCAGGTCAACCACAGACAGGCACCCAAAATTCTTTGAAACCGACAATAACTTGGTCACCTATACTTTTTGTTGACAAGAAAATTTTGAAATTGAATATCATCTATTGTATAACTTAGGAGACGGTAGTAGATGCCAACACGATTATCTTGACTTGAGTTTAGTTTAGCTGTGTTCGGGAGGGGAGAAGTACGTGGTTGTTAAGTTAACAAGTTTGGAAGTTAGCCGAGGTCCTCGTGGAAGACTGGACCATGCATCATATTGCCTTCACGTCTTCAAGAAGTTTAATCTTCCTTCAAGTGAAAGTCGTGGAAAACGTGTGAATGACCTTAGGCCCGTGTTATAACAGCCTCGATAGCCGAGTGAACTAAATGGTCGACTTTTGAGGAGCAGAGAGAAAACCGAAAAGTTTTTCTGATCGGCATTCACCTATGATATGTTCAGCACGTCAAGTGAAATGTATATCGAGGCTGTGGTGGTTCGGAACCCACCTAAAACTGTAGGTCCCCATCGTTTACACGATGGGTGGGGAGCTGGTATTTGGTAGTGCTGCCAGCTGAACACAATGGATAGTTCTAGTTGCTGGCTTTTATTATTATTAGGCCCGTGTTACACCTTCATATTCCTCATTAAAAGTGGATCAAGAAAGAAAGGAATTATACTACTCTCTATTACGACCGTCCCATAAAAATTTGCACGCTATAGAATTCACTCGTTATAGAGAGGTTTTCGTTATAAAGAGTGTCGCTACAGAGAGGGACAACTGTATAATTGAATTCCATCAAAAAACGTTTTTGTACTATCGCCCAGAAAATTTTTAGCGCGGAATTCCCGCCTAACAAATGTACAAAGTTCTTGTGGGCTTGCGGACTCTATTCTTCTATTTTATTGTTTTATACTCGTAAATTTATTTTATAATTTTGTTTCCGGAGACAATCGCTTCGCCCAATCCTGGCCCCTTTTTCCTTCTCTGGGGCAGCCGTTTCATTCACAGTTATCTTAGATTATCCTTACAGGTAGAACATGTCGGAGACTTTGTTCAGGCCAGACTTGTTATTGCAAGAGATGTCGGCAAGTGGCATTTGATTAAACACCAAGTTAGTTGATACAAGTGTGGCTTCTAAGACATAACAATGAGACCACAATTGTTTTTAATTCTGTAAGTCAATCAAGAATTTCCCCTCCTCTAGATAACATTCCGTCGCCTGCCTTCGGATTGATTTTCGGCTTGTTGCCATGATGTTTCGAATTTTATTATAGACTACCGAACAAAAGAAAAATTCACTGAATAAATCTGCATTCTAATTGAAAAAATTCCGTATAATTTCATATTTTCATATTCAACTCTCTGTTAATCTCGGTAACCGAGTCAGATAAGTGCTGTCTGCTGTTTTCCAGTTATCCGATATGATTCTCGGCGTGAATATGGAAATAAATTTCATTTTCCACACAGAAAACTAGAACAATTAATTTGGTATTAAAATACATCTCGTTACTGCGGAACAGCGCGGTAATTAAAATGAAAAGGGTCTTTGCGTTGAACCTTAAATTATTTAAAAGGTTCGGAAAATGAGAAATAACGCTAACGACATGCCGCCGAAGAGCTTCGACAGATTGCTGGGTTTATAGGGGAAGTCGGGTGACACCGGCTTTATCCCAATCCCATCAAATTTTCTCGGGTATTTTCAGCATAACGTCACGTGAAATTTCACAGCGATAATTAAGTAATTATATTAACCGTGTACTGACACAATCAGTCTTACCATGGTTGCTTCGCAGAGCTCACTGTGACATCACTACTTAATCGTTTTAAGCCTCACCTTCAATGTGATGCGATCCGACAAGGAGTTCTATACAATTTCCCCCTTTGCTGACGGGGATTTGCTAATGAAGTCGGTTTTATAAGAAGGGTAGACATTCTATTTCAGACTCTATATGAAGTGTTTGAAGGATGCGCACTTCACTCGTCTCCTTTTCAGCCACTTCAAGCCAAACCATTTTCATCTAATTTCTTAAGTTTACGGTAGCTTTCACCAGTTTTTAAGATAAAGACCTTTATTTTAGGATACAATATTGTAGACTTAGACTTTGGCGAAATCGGTCCTTGACCTTTTTTATTATTTCATGCTACTTTCTCACTCGTGGGTATCGTACACATTTGATTCAAAGATTTTCTTTGTAAAAGGCCGACAGCATACGATACGTGGCTGTAATGTGTTTGGGTAAATAAAGAATACCTCTTTACGAAGGTAATAAAAATTTAGTCACAAATTACCTAGCAAGCAAAAAATCGAGACGGTATGTTTGGACTCTATACTTATAAATATAAAATATATAATATAATAATATAATATATAATATATATATAATAAATATATATACCTATATATAAAATATTATATATAAATATACTCTATACTTATAAATTATAAATTATATAAATTAAGTAATGTTGGGACTAAAATAGTACTTGAAAAAGGCATTGATGTGGAATAAACTGAAACTTTATTTCTAGGTTACGTATTAAAAGAATTTGTGAAAGCTCTGTGGAAGTTAGCTGGAAAGAAGAGAGCCTCTCCAAGTCTCCAACACCGATGTTTGAAAGAGCTTAGGCATTCAGTTCAAGTCTAGCCTTTTAAACCCCTCTCCTTCTCCAATTATTTTATTATTAGTGTGACTTTTTCCACCCGTTCGTTAGAGCTAAGGCTCATTAAAATGATAGCTTCGCGTTAAATGGCTTTCTCCGCGAAATGAGTTTTTACCTTTTTTAACTATGTAAAATTAAAAACCTCTTCGATTTCGAAGTTTTTATGAGTTTTTTTTTATGGATAACTCAAAAACTCACGTTATTATTCTTGTTTACTTTTTTCTATCATGCCACTGTCAATGTCTCAAACTTTTCGGTCATTTTTATGAAAACTTACAAATATATTCGTACCAATTTTATAAAAACCTGGATTACGGATACTCATGTTGCTATAGCAACGGAAAATGATACTAATTAAACGGCGTATTAATAGAACTTGAAAGCATATTAATAAGAGCATCAGTGAATCATCATCAAACTATTTTAGCCATTAAAGCTAATCACGGTAATCACATAACAATTATAGCTATTCACTGAACTTGGCCCGTTTTACCAAACAGGATGACTTATCGGGCAGGGAAACAACTAATAATTTTTAACTTACGGATAACTCGAAGCGTCCTATAAATTTATCTTTACTCATGCCACATTGTTTACTTCGAAGTTTAAAATTTATACACGAAGATTTTGTACTTTTTCTCATATGAGTAAAATAGTAGTCCTACAAAATTATTTCAATAAGTCACTTACCGGCTGAATAACCAACCCTCTAGCTAACGGCAAGATAGGGGCGCTATCGGCTTCTTTATTGGAAGAGTAACGCTATAGAGAACTTTTAGGGGGCTTTAAAGTAGACGTAAGGAAATTGTTAAGGGGTGGGTTTCCCCTGTTACTTGCTTGAAAGGTAATTTGACGTAAGTCAAGTTTGGCGACAGGCGGGAAAAGTATATTTTGTAATCGTGCATAAAAATTGCTTCTAAGGTGTCATGTTTCCCAAAATCCTTGAGTCAAAAAATTGGTTTCCGAAACGAACCTGCCAATCAAATATCAACATCAAAGCAACAGTTATTATACTCTTAGAAAGTTAAATTGATGACGCCGTGATTTGGGATGGAGTGGGGGTGGAAGATTCATTTCAGAGGAAATTAGTTTTGCTGTTCTCCAAAAGAATCCAATTTGAGGGCTTCTAATTTTTACTTTCACGCTGCAGGTGTACTCGAAAATTCACGGGGATGGCATCGGGAAACTACTTCTATATTTTTAAAAATGTGACCAGAAGACACGAAAACTTTTATTCCAAGAACCGTAGCCTGCATTTAAACGAGAATGAGACAGAAGCACTAAATTGTAGTGACTGTCATATTTGATGATAAAACCAAGCTTGCTCACTTTTGGGGCATGGCTGTAAACCAACAGCATACGTCGCTTGTATATGTGTAGAACAGCGGCATTGCAATCCTTTTAACTTCCACTTTCGTTCACAATATATCACCAGGATTGAAAAAATACGTGACAGAAAAGATATCTCATAGAACTGGTCGTAAAGTTTCATAAAAGCGGACTAGTGACTGCCTCTGTTGTGATTTTGGGATAGAAAGTTTTACTTTCTCGCTAGCCAATATGGCGAGATAGCATTGTAGTCCTGGAGGACAGTGAGAAACCACTAACAAATATTGTTAAACTTATTATTGAATTATTGAGTATCGGCTGCGTGGCAGATGGAGGAGATTGGACGGGACAGTCAGTCCCGTACGAGTCATTAGTTGTAACGGCGTATTGGGAGACTCACCCTCAATCGACATTTCCCTATTTTTGTGCCTCTCAGTGACCGAGTGGTCAAGGGGTCCGCTTTGTGTCCTGAGAGGTCCGGGTTCAAATCCCAGCGGAACGGAAAAATTTTCCGCTTCCGACATGGATGTATTGGCTTCGGCCCACTCATATTAGGCTTCGGTCAATTCTTCTTCGGCTTCGGCCAAAAAATGTAACAAACCAACTCATCGGCGCATGTGTTCTCTGAACGTCGCGCGTTAAAAAAAAAATCCCAATTTTTGGTTACATATTTGAAACAAATCGAAAAACAAAGAGTTTTTCCATCACATAACCTTCTATTTCCCAAACTTCCACGAGGCTATCAAATTCTAAAAAAAAAACGATTAAAAATGATAGATAGAGAAAAGTGACTTTTTCGTAAAAATTTCTTGGGGTTCTTTCTCAAAAAGACGCAATGGTTCATCGGACGGTTTTACTAAGTAGTTTCGAGATTTCATGTAATTCAAATTCATGCTTGAAATAAGATATGATTATTCATGACATAGTCTCTAAGTGCTGTTTCGAAGTGAACCTGAGGCAATATCGCTCAAGAAAAACTTCCCTGATAAAGCTATTGGTTGTTCGGGAAATTTTCATTTCGGGAAGAAATTCCACGCTTTGACAAGCGCGTTCGGAAAACCGCATTTGGCGTCCACGTATGTACCTACCTACGTAACGAAGGTTCAGTCTCACATACCTCAGAACAGTCATGTCTTTAGAACTCGCAAAAAAAGCAGGTATCTAGCCTGAGTAGGAGCGACGACGAATTTGCTTACACAGCGATTCAAACCCAAACCTCTCAGGACACAAATCAGCCTGTCAGACCACTTGGCCAAACAAGCCATTTGCAAATACAGTTTACTGAAATTTCAGAAGCCACCTCTTCACCCAAATTCCCAATACGTGTGTTAAAATAAGCGTACATAAGGAGCGTTTTGAGAGACGTCAGCTGTATCAATAGTAATGTAAGATAACATTCTTTGAAGTGGCTGCCTTCTCACTTATCTTATAACCTCTTCTGCTTCTTTCTTTCTGATATTGGAGAAAATAAAACGACTGGAAAATGTGAAGGAAAGTAAACCTTTTCCACATTTTTAGGGAATTTAGAGAAGTGGAGTAGGATCACGCTGGAATTTTTAAATACTGTACTATATTATGTCTACATTTTTTTTATACCTACATAATATCTTGTTTTAAATAACCCAATATATGAACCTAATTCTATCTCTTTTTCACATCGACATTTCGAGGACCTGCAGGTTTGTTTTATCTACCGCACGATGGGGGGGAACTGGTATTTAGAAGTGCTGCCAGGCTGAGTACAATGGATGATTCCAGCAATGGTCCGGTTGCTGGGCTTGACCCCTCCCCACTCTATCTAGATTTATCTGTAGTGCACTAGGTATGTCAACCACCGACCCCACTTCTCTGTAAATACCACGGTATATGGCGGCAAATAGATTTAAAATTTGATCCGTAAATTGCATGAACTTTGTTTGCTAAAATTAACGAGGGTAATTGCTGATGGTTTTGTGACTAATGTATGGGGGGATAATTGATAAAACCAGAGGAATATTTATCAAAGGGAAACAAGTATACCTGGCTATAATAATGTTATGGCTTTCTATTATGGGAAAGAGGGAAGTGAAAAGCAGAAAATAATTAGTTAGGGCCATGAGGTATTTCCCCATCACAATGAAACAAAACAGCAATGATAAGTACATACTTATGGCTTGTTGACTCTTCTCTGTGTATTGAAATGACAGCTGAAACTCTCCCATCGCTGATTGAGTGTCCAGTCCAGACAACTTGACATCCAGCGTACCATACCTACCTGCCTCAACATAAACGTTTTTTCCCTCCATTTTGTTTTTAGATAACTCTTGGATATTTATATTTTCTGAATGTTATTTTAACGTCAGAAGTCATCTTAAGCTGGATTTCACAACTTTATAGTGTAGACTATAGTGTACACTATAGCGCTATCCTATTGTTAGCGGCTTTCACCATCCTGACCTTATCTTTTGGTTAGCTTTCGAGTAGATTATCCGGGCTTTAGCGAAAACGATAACTTTCATACCTTCGACTCATTTGGTGCGAAACAGGCAGGGATTGTAGTCTAATCAACAATTTAACTTCTTTCTCCGAAAAATTAGGGTGTTTTTCATGTTTATTTTCATTTTTAACTTGAAATTGTTGAAACATAAAAATAATGTTGACGGTTGCCTAGGCAACGGAATCATCGTGCCACGACAAATACCTACGACCAATCACCAAGTTATCATCAAGTATAGAGCTGGATATATACAACAATCCATAAACAAAACAAAAAAAAATTATTGTGAAAGCCATTTTTTGTGTTTATAGTGAACGTTAATATAAGTTTCGCGGCTACGGATAAGATAACAATTCGATCGTTAGGAGACACTACAGTGAGGTGGTGCATGAAATTCAGCCTAAGCTGTGATTTTTAATAGTTTTTGTTAACGTTTTTAAAAAAGCACATGGTAACAGACAGACAGACATACAGACAGACAGACAGAGAAAAAAAAGCACCAATATATGTAAATAAAGGACATGTGTGTGAAAGTGAACGAATACCGAAGAGTTTCCGTAGAAAGGTACCTAAGCGACTGGGAAAAAAGTAATCGGATGCAATTGATGAGGAATTGTATAGGGAAATCTATATTAAACGCGTGCTTCGGAGGTGTTAAAAGTAGGGATCATGCGAGATAATGCTGAGCTCAAATTTCTTTTCGATTCCACAACTGCGATGGGAGCACCACCGATCCTGAAATATTTCCCCTGCTTTTATCTGATATAGGTTTCCCATAAACCGCGCATGTATTCCGTTTCTTCCCAGTTTCATTTCGTTCTTTGAATATTTCCCGGTTGGAGAATTCAAATACCGGCATCCTTCAGATAAGGCGCTTGAGGTGACCTGGTATCCAAAAGGACATTTTTTTCTCACTTCCTTTCTTCACAGCACTTGACCATTTATACCTAGGCAAATTTCGAATATAGCCTTACACGACGTCAGAAATATTTTCACCTAAGATTTTGACTTTCTCGTATTTGAATTTTTTTGTAGTGGAACTCAGTCGTAGTTTCGACAAAAAATATATATCTACTTTATTCTGAACATCCCTTTATGTCGATTTCAGACAGATGCAAACCAAAATTTCTACAAAATTGGTCACTGCTAAGGCTCCGAGGAGACGGAAGTTAAAAAGGACGGTGGGCAGCAAAAAAACTCAAAAACTAATTTCCACACGAAACAGATCTTTCTCTCAAAAAGTGGTTGGCGAGAAAGTAAAAGCATAATACGAGATCTCTGGAGAGAGTTGAAAAACGAAAAAAGCACGATAATTGCTAACGATGTTAGAGGAGAGGAAGAAGGTGACACTATGAAAAAGCAGCTCAGTGATCACCTAATTATGTATACAAACCAGTCTAATTAGACGCTACTTCAAATAGATTCAAGTACCATTCAACGAATCTCAAGATTTTCACTTTTTCAACTTTATTATTAATTAACTTCCTCAGAAGTACAATTCACTTCTTCACTGTAATTTTACATGTAACACATTTTTTTTTTAACTTATTTTTTGTGTTTATTCTAGTGTGTCAAAAATTAACATTATAGAGGAAATATCATTCCAAGATTTATCCATCGTGATGCTCAGCTGGTAGCACTACCCAAATATATACCAGCTCCCCAGCGACAGTACACGACGGGGAACTATATTTTCAGGTGGGTTCCGAACCACCAGGTCATCAATATACGTTTTACTTGGCCTATTTGACTTACAAGAGGTGAATTGGGATTGAACCGCTGTGACCTATCTCTCAATGATCCTCTGAAGGCAACCATGTATATAGTATCGCCACCCTGACCTGCCTGGCCCGAGGGCATTCTGTGAACATTGAACATAGCAGAATGCCGTCGGGCCGGGCAGGTCAGGGTGGCGATACTATACCAGACCATACCTCGATAAATGATGTCCAAATAAGACGGGAATGAGTGTGAGGAGGGCCGACAGGGAATAAAAGCTGAGGGAAGCCAGGCCATTTCCCCCGGGCAGCAGCAAATCGCTCGCTTAATAATTGTAGAATACTGGCATCATAGAGCACCCTAACAACCCTTCGGTAGGGGAAACACTGAGGGTGAGCAGATCTTTAACGGGGGAACTTTTTCGATTTCGCCTCGCGCTAGATACTGATTTTCAGCTTCTCCGACACGTTTATTCTTTCTCAATTCCAAATATTGTTTCAGAAGTAAGTTCCTAATAATTTTGCGCATAAATATTGTACCTACCTATGTACGTTGCAGCACCAGTTGCCACTGAAACTTCAAGTAAACTCATACTTTTCTTATTAGATACTATCTACACTTTTTTATTATTTAATATTTTTATCATATATTGCAATAGTTTTGAAGTGAAATTGGTTCAGTAGACCTGAAAGAGAGTAAGAAGCCTATTTTGGAAATAAATTTCCAAGCAACTGCTCATATTTCTGATCCGCGGTGACTCTCAGTGGCCGAGTGGTCAAGGGGTCCGCTTTGTGTCCTGAGAGGTCCGGATTCGAATCCCGGCGGAACGGAAAAATTTTCCGCTTCCGACATGGATGTACTGGCTTCGGCCCAATCATATTCGGCTTCGGCCACTTTGTCTTCGGCTTCGCTCAAAAAAAGAATTAACATACCAACTCATCGGCGCATATGTTCTCTGAACGTCGCACGTTAAAAAAAAAAAAAAAAATCTGATCCGAACTACAAAATGCATTTTCAAGTAAATACGCTTTATAATTAATATTATAAATAGATACCTATAGTTATACCAGCTAGTGGCAAGAAGGTATTATGAAAGCTATTGGATCAGCAAGCAAATGGCATCAAGAACCAAGTCTCAAAAAAAGTTAATGATCAGAGAAGTACAAGAAAAATTGTATCAAAAAAATATGACCATCTAGACCCTAGACTAGACCCTTAAGTCACTACTTTAGAATGATAGTGACGTCAGTCATATCCAGGGGTGGAGAGACTACAAATACCAAATGTCGCTGGTAAACTTTTTTAGATCATTGTGACCCATTCTTCTTAGGTCTAATTCTTGTTCTAAACAAAAAATAATTTTGGAAATCCTATGATTTTTTTGTAACAATGGGTGTCGTTACCCTCGTCCAGAAGTGGAGTAGACTATAGAAGGTGAAGATATAGAAGTTGTTTCGTATACATATTATATCCTTAAGTTTGGCTTACCTGGACTGTCATCAGCAAAGGAGAGGGCGAAGGAGAAGGCGAAGGCCACGGCCAGAAGGACCACCGAAGTGGCCTTCCACTGCCGTGGCCGCTCTGTAGTCATTTTTCCTCTGTTGTTTTACCCCATTCCGATTTTTTTCTTAATCTGAAAAAAAATACAGTTTAATATTTTTTAATACATCAGCTAAAACTCATTTCGATCGACAAAAAAAATCAACCAAGGTTGACTAAAATTTGTTGTGAATAAAGATATAATAATTCTTGGACTTAAAACTTTGAGAGAAATTTCTCGATTACCTATATATAATTCCATAACTTTAACTGAACAGCTACAGCTTCCCTTTATGTAAAAAAGGTTATGTAAAATACATAAGGTTGGAGGTCCAATTTTTTTATGACTTTGAGTGACTTCGAACAAATCGAATTGATTTCGGATCTGGCGGGGTAACTGGATTAACACAAAAACAAAGCTTGGGCTCGATTGGATTGAAAGAATGGATTTAGAATGAAAGTTTAAGTTTAAATGAGAAAGGGTTGGTCGGACCAATCGCGTAGAATGAGGATTAAAAAGTGATAAGGGTATAGCGGAAGATACGATATTTCCAGGTATTTCCAAGTTCCGGATTATGGCCCTTCTTCTGGAGGCTTTTCTTTGTTTTGTAACTTAAAAAGTATTTAAACAAATATCTTTTTTTTATTGTCTTGCCTGCTTCATCAGCCGTATTTCGTTGTTTTCGTTTTTCATTTTGACAAAAGAAGAATTCAAAATATTTTTGCTGCACACAAGAAATCACTTCACAATTGATTTCTACTTTTCATACCGATTGTTATGTTCAAGATTCAAATCATAGCATCATGATAGGTATAAAATTACAGTAACTTAGGCTGAATTTCACCACCTCACGATAGTGCATTTTAAGGTTCGAATAGCTATCGATTCGAAAAAGCAGACATCCTCTCGTTAGGTTTTTTTGTGTCAATAGAAAATCGCCTGCTTTGTTTACGTCCAATTTATTTCAACAATTTCAATCTAAAAGTGGAAATAAACGTGAAAAAACCCCTATTTTTTCGGAGAAAGAAAGTTAAAATGTTGATTAGACTACATTAGACTACACCAAATGAGTCGCAGGTATGAAAATTATCGTTTTCGCTAACGCACGGAAAATTCACTCGAAAGCTAAACGAAACGGTAACGGTGCATGGTGAAAGCCGTTAACATTTTTTACCGATACAATAGCGCTATCGTGTACACGATAGTCTCCACGTTAAAGTGGTGAAATCCAGCCTAACTGATAGTTTCAATTTGTTGGAGAAAAAAATGCGAAGGCTCCCACATCTCTTGTCCTAACAAAAACCATTATTTTGTGATACTGTGTGTCACCTGTGTCCCTCAGATTACAAATGTATTTATAAATGATAAATGATAAATTCAGGCATAAAACGCAAAAAAAAATTACACACACAAGAACCTAATACGGCTATAAATATCTATACACAAGTTGCGGTGGTGGGGGGATGCCGGAGTTTGAGCCTTGCGGCCAGGTCCAACAGAGGGGAGGGGTAATATACAACACATCATTAACAACCAAACTGAGCCCTAATACTGCCCTACGGATTGCAGCGTCGTAACCTATATTCACGTAGTGTGAAGAAGGTCGTGCATCTAGACGCGCTGCGCCGCCGTTTTCAATAGTATGGAGTAGGATAGGGAACGCAGTATAGCAGTGGGCATGTAGCCGGCTGAGCCCGAACACTAGATAGACCACATGGGTGGTCAGTCGAGTTTTCCCACAGTTGATGAAGGCCAGGTACCCACCAGGAAAAAATTTTGGCTAGTCGGGATTGGATCAAGGGTATTCTCGCTTCATAGTGGAGTGCCCTGCCACTTAGCTAATCCGACTAATCTGAATGATTGCTATCAGTTCATCGTTTTCATCAAGCGAAATATTTCTATCATCGTACTCTCTCACTAACTTCAAACAAAGCAAATAAACTCGAGAGCAGAGAAAAAGAATATAAAGATGAATTACTCAAAGATTTTATTCCTTTCATGACGTTGAAATGTTAAGTACATCTCACAGGAACATTTACTTTTCTTTTGCTAGACGGTTCAAAATGAAAATGAAGATATGCCTCTTGGTTCCTTTTAATCTTTTCCAACCATATAAAGAGAAAAGTATAGCTCCTACTGATAAAAAAGTGAAATTGTGAAATTAACTTTCAGAACCGGAAATATCAGCATGTTACAATGTCTCCCATAGAACCTTCAATCAGCAACAACACCATTCCCAGAATTATCCGTTGTGATTAGCTGGCACCACTATACCAAATACCAGGTATACCATTCGTGTTGCTACACGACAGGAACCTACAGTTTCAGGTGGATCCCGAACAACTATGGACTTAAGAGGACGCTATACCTGGCGATGCATTTTTTGCCGCCCATTAGATTAACATTGCGAGCGGCGATTCATTTTCAAGGTTTACCCTTGGTTGGAAAGACAAAAAATTTTGCCTGTACCTAGCCCTAACAATGTTCTAGGGAGTGTTCGAAGCAGATTTCCCAATGTTTTACTGGTTTTCGAGATACAGCACTTTTCATGAGGTATGCGATGCTAGCATTTGCAAAACAGTTGCAGTAAAAGAAACCAGTGAGAAATTGGGAAATCTGCTTCGAACACTCCCTAGAACATTGTTAGGGCTAGGTACAGGAAAAATTTTGTGTCTTTCCAACCAAGGGTAAACCTTGAAAATGAATCGCCGCTCGCAATGTTAATCTTATGGGTGGCAAAAAATGCACCGTTAGGTATAGCGGACCCTTAAATTTCATGTGAGATGCTGATAAAAATCAGAGGTGCCTAGCAGAAAAAAAATGATAGGGTTGGGATCGACCGGGAACTCTCAGCTCTCAGCCGTCAAGACCACTCGGCTATCTAGACTGTTTTCTGTGAGAATAAATGCTGGTAAAGTAGCAAACATAGCCCATTGTACAGTTTGAGTGTCGCTGCATATAGATTAAATGAGTCCTTTTTAGTCATTGAAACTCACGAGCTTTCAAGAGCTTCTTTGAGAATTTTCTTTTTCTGCCAGTTATTTACTTGTTACCTTACAAAGACTTCTTTGGTTGTAGTATTTAATTATATGCATTTAGTGGTGCACGATGCAAGAACAAGAACAAGAAACGGCATTTCTTGTTCTTGTAGTAGAAATCATTTCTTGCTCTTGTTCTTGTTCTTGCTGCGAGACTCTTGCAATTTCTTGCATACACATGGAATTTTCTGTGGTTAAATGTGGTTTTTAGCCTACCGGACGGTCATTTCAAGTCCAACCTTTTTGTACAAAATTGGACTGCAATCCATGAATGAAGCTTTGGAAAAAACTGCCTGGGTTATGCAAGTCATTTACTTGTTCTTTTTCTTGCAGCCAAAATCAACTCGTGTTCTTGTTCTTATTCTTGTTCTTGCATGCAAGAAATACAAGAATTGAAGCAAGACAAGAAATTTTCGTGCATCACTACTCTTTTACCGATATAGCCTAATTGATTAGTTCATAATCGCTCTTGGGAAGCCACCTTGAAGGCAATTCTAATATACGTAATGCGTCTTGAGAATTTTCAAATTGAGACGTTTAAGTGAAGAAAAATGTCTATTGATGTCGCAGGGCGGAAAGTAGAGTTGCACAAATAATTTACATTGAAATTCAAATTTGTGAGTAATATTTCATGAAAATTAGATTATAAACCTCATCTGAATTTCAACTTCGTCTCTCAGTTATGTGCAACTTCTTTATTTTGTTCCTGAATCGGTTTTCCATGCTCCTCTCCGAGACCTGAGTACCTATCAGCCTCTTCCAACATTTTCAGAAAACCTTTTAGCTGGTGCCACCTTTTGAGTTTTTCGTCAAGAAACGTCTAGGATTCCCTCCGTTTTGTATTTGAACTTATTAGGTGGACAGTAGATTTTGATAATGATGCGATGGCGAATTATTTATATTTTTTACGTTGCCTAGCAACACTTCAGATTTTTTCCTTTAACAGCCTCAGTAACACATTAGTAACTTCAGTAACTTCTGAGATTTTAACTAATTAGAAAAAACCGAAGTTTTTAAAGACGAAAGATGTAGATTTCCAAAACCAGTGGAAAATTGGGGAGACTGTGTCAGTAATTCGTTAAAGAATTACTGACTTTTTCTAAAACCACCACTTTTGCAGTAGCAGTGCATCCTCGGAAAAATCCCATTTGTACGAAAAATTTGCCAAAGTTCGAAGACTTCAGTTGTCTATGACACTATTCGATGTTACCTACACCTTACCTGATTCTATATTTCAAGCTAGACAAGATTGCTGCCTAAAAAAATCCTCAAGTCTGGAATATGTGACCGGAAGGCGACACAAAAATTCAAACAAAATGCCTCATGAACAATTTTTAACGCTTTAATCCACTTGGATATTTATGTGAGTGAACAGAAAATTGCTCTTGGTTTGGGAAAAAAACAGTTGCAGATTAAACCGCAACTCAATTTTTGCTTCAGAGGTCGTAACGTAATATACCTAAATTGCTTCTAACCGTCATGGAGGGAAATATGGCTGTATACCTCTGTGCCTAGCCACGGTACAGGCCTCTAGCCTGGTTGCGATGTGGTGCCCCCCAGCGGCAGATTTAGGGTGAGTTAGGTTTTTTAAGAAATCAAGAAAATATAATTTTTTCCTAACTATAATACTTTTACGTAGAAAATACGAAAAAAAAAGATTTAAGGAGGAAAAGACAAGCATTTCCAATGCAATTAATTATAAAATCATCAGCCATTGGTCAAGGTTCGGTCCGATTATCTCAAAAAGGAAAAATTCCCTGAGAGGTATACAATAATAGAATTTTAACAATAAAGAAAAATTTTCTTTCTTATTTTTCTCGGTCTCGAATTTTCTCGACCTTTCCCTACCTTGCTTCATTTTCTACATCCCTCCCAACCTGGCCATTTTGTTAAGGTTTTCTGAAATCCACTGCCTCACGAAATGTAATCTCACATAAAAAACATATTGTATTTTTTGTTATTATATTTCTACAGCCTGTCGCCTCTGTGTCCGAGCTATGTGACAGGCTGATGGCTTGTCTGTCTGCCAGTTCATCTTTATCTCTAAACCTCTTCATCGTGGGGAAAAAATCTACAGTCCCTAACACAAAATTCGGGGGAGTCAAATTAAACCCCCGATCCCATTCACTCCCCTTCATGCCCTTCCTGAAACTTCAAACGCCCTCGAAATGGATTCCGGCCATGACTGGTCTCAAGAAACAACCGAAGAACTATCAAGTAGGTCCGGGACATGTCATGAGTTCCATTTTTGGTATTGTAACATTTTTTGACGACTTATTCCCAATCCAATTTCCGGTTTTTGACAAGGCATGTCGGAAAATTTAACTACCGAGGCCTCTGTGACCGAGGTAACTATTCTTTTCTCTACAAATCAGCTTGTTCGCGACGAAAAGGTAGACTCTTATACGCTCCATTAGTGAAGATGTGATCTCGAAAACAATTCGGGAACGAGATTGGGTCCAATTGAACGCAGGCCCATGAAACCTTAACGGTATTTGAAACATTGCCAAATAGAAAGACAAAATATTGTAAAAGCTCAGCTCATGCAGAATCCTGACAGAAAGGTTTCGTGATGAAATAAGGCACAATGGATGAAGAGAATCAAGGATAACTTAGTGAGAATGTCGTCTCGATAGTCGATACGTGCGGGCTCCGTTGAAAAAGAACGAAGAGAGTTTTAAAGTGTAAAATCAACTTTGTACTCAGAAAATTCAATAATGGATTATTCATTTATTTACTTTTACTGAGAAGTTAAGTCTTTGCCTGTATATTTTAAATAGGAATAAAGTATAAATCTAATTTTATTCTGTCACAAGATAAACAAACTTTCATAATTTCGCGCCAATACTAATTGTTTTATATTCAATGTGCCGGAACACCGATGCTTTGATACGCTTAATTGGGAGAAAATACGTTCATTAGCGTGAAAATGATACGAATGTCATTTGTAGAATCAATCACAATGTGCACACAACCGGACAAAGAATTAATGAACAACCTGCATGTAATATTTCCTATCTAGTAGAGGGGTCGGAATAATATATAGCAACTAGACCATTTTGAGAATATTGTGCTCAGCTGGCAGCGCCAACAAATTAGACTCCTCAGCTATCGTCTTAGTATACGACAAGAACCTACTGTTTTAGGTGGGTTCCGAACCACCATAGCCTCCATATACATTTCACTTGACACGCTGAATATACCACAGATCAGAACAACTTTGTGTGGATCGGGACCAGACTCACAATATTCGCCTGCTGAACCATCTAGATCACTTGGCTATCGAAGCTGTTGCAGTATTTTCCAACAAAATCACAATCAAACTAGGAGGACTGTTGCGCTGGAAAGTCACGTACTACCCCCTCTGCTTCCGCCCTAGCCTCAAAATCTAGGCACGTGCCTCCCTGCCCCAACGGTCCCTTCGTGCTCCCTTCTCTGGATTCAGCGTCGAAACAAAAAAATCGGAAATTCGAACGTTCCTAATAATTTTAATTTGAGGGCCGTTAAAATGGATGGGAAAGGCTAGGCACGCCTTTTTCGATTTATCTGCCAAAAAAATGCGAGAACAATTTTTTTTTTTTTGTAAATTTTCAGTCACTCTAGTAGTAATGTTAAGACAAGAAATGAATAGAATGAGGCAAGTTAGAAATAAAACTATTACAATAGTTTCCTTCGAAATCCTCGAATAAGGAGGTACTGTTTCATTAGTACCTACTACCTATTGTTCATTATCAAATAATTCGTCGAAACTTATTGTAATTAGAATAGAATAGAATTCAATAGTACCTACTTAGGGTCCTGATAGTTATCATGAAGTTAATGAGTAAAAGTTATGTACTAGATTGAATTTCATTGTTAAATTGACGATGTAGAGGGAAGCCTTCGTGCAAGACTTGAGGAAGCCCTACAAAATCAATGAAAATTGAGATTTACAGAACTTTATCCCTGTATGTTTTCCAAGCGAAATTAGGAATATAGTTGCAAATTAGGTATTTAATTTCGTTTTTAAGAGGGTTGTACACTGTCTGACGTAATTAGTTATTTTATATCTCGGAATAAACCATATTTAATACTTAACTAGCTGTAATAACTGTACCTACTGTATAATGGATAGACTGCTATTTAGAGAGGCTTATTTTTTTGCCCGCCACTTTGAAAGTTTTTGGTATTTTCTTGGATTTTTGTTTTTTTCAGACATTAATAGAGTTGGCCGAAAAAATGAGAATTGTGGAAGGAGAAGGTTTTCCGAAAATGAAGAATTCAAGCCATTTTCAGGGGCTCTTTCACGCGAAATACACAGAAAAAACGGAGATTTTACTCAATATTTTGTGAGACACACGTTTTTGACATCAAGATTACTCTTTCGTTTTGGTCTATACTGACCCATCCTTTCAAATGATTTTTTTCTATTATTTTTTTTACCGGAACTTTAGCTGGACATGGCGGAACAGTGCGTTAGTAACGTAGAAGTTAAGCACAACTCAAAAGCTTCACAAGATTAAGGGTCCACTATACCTGACGGTGCATTTTTTGCCGCCCATAAGATTAACATTGCGAGCGGCGATTCATTTTCAAGGTTTACCCTTGGTTGGAAAGACACAAAATTTTGCCTGTACCTAGCCCTAACAATGTTCTAGGTCGTGATCGAAGCAGATTTCCCATTTTTTTTTTTTACTGGTTTTCGAGATACCTACAGCACTTTTCTTGAGGTATGCGATGCTAGCATTTGCAAAACAGTTGCAATAAAAGAAACCAGTGAGAAATTGGGAAATCTGCTTCGAACACTCCCTAGAACATTGTTAGGACTAGGTACAGGCAAAATTTTGTGTCTTTCCAACCAAGGGTAAACCTTGAAAATGAATCGCCGCTCGCAATGTTAATCTTATGGGAGGCAAAAAATGCATCGTCAGATAGCGTCCTCTTAATTAACACAACCAATACTATGGTAACATATAACGCCCTCGATACCGACCTGACCTAAACACAACTCAAAAGCTGAACAAGCTTCATTAACACGGAGTGTTAGAAACAAAGAGCACCCTTGAAACCTAGGGCAGAACCCGCAGGCGGCTGATACCCGCCATGTCCAGGCTGACACAACTCAAAAGGAAGGGGCACATAAATTCCATGAAGTTTCTTCCGTTCCTTCCTTCATTACCATGAATGTTTTCATTAGTAGGGCAATAAAACGAAGGCGACTTTTATTTATTTTAGGGGTTGTAATCGCGTACATCTATCCCCCCGACAGTTTACTGCGACAGTCCCCTGGTATATCGTCAAGGTTTTACAAATTCTAAAGCTAAATATTCAGGAGATTCCAAAAAATGCTATTTTAGGTTGTAGATGCAGTTTGAATAAAATGCTTCCAAGGAAACTGTTCAGGAACTATTTAGGATCAGAAAATTTAATTAAAGATTAAATTTCACCACATATCTTCAGGTATTAAAAAGGTGAAAAAACTTGAGACCGCATATTTTCTAAATTTATTTTTAGGATATTGTCACGATCATATGTTGAAAGTAAGAGCCCTCCCACTGGCTCCAAGAGGAAACAATAACTTTAACTGATAAATAAATTTTGTTTCGTTCAAACAACCTTCCTCCACAATGTTCTTAAATGTCGAAATTGCTTTTGTTATATACCTAACAGTCAGTCACTCGTCGAAAAGGCAATCTATACTTTCCCTCTTCACATCAAGTTTGTGCCCCGTGCCCTCTCTATCCTATACGGCTGACATCAACTTTCTGAGGATCTGCAAAGGTATACCTATATTTTAGGCGCCCATATTAAACTGTAGGTCCCCATTAAATAACCATAAATTGAGCGTATAAAATTGATGTCTTTGCATCGAAACTGCTTCCTATAGCTAAAGAACACACACCAGGGATTGACTTGAATCAATTCTCCTGGGAAGTGATCATCTGGGAAAGGTAAAATATATTCTTATCTTCAGAGCGCCATGGGCTGCTTCGCCGGAGCACCCCCCCCCCCCCAGCCACAAAAAAAAAGCTTATACCATTATAGGACGATGACAATACTCCCAAAAATTTAATTTGGTTCAAGAGGATTATTTTTTTCTTTTTTCTCATGAAAAATGAAAATGAAACCTCCGTAAAGTCGGCCTTCCAGCCTTCTTGCCTTCTATTGTAGTAGCGATGAAAGTATATAGAAGACCTAACCTAACCTAACCTAACCTCCTACCTCTGGTTACTAAACTCAACGGACTTTTTCAGGAAGCTACCTGGATCCTGGATTATATCCGAAATCTTAAAATAATTGCAAGAAAAATAAGTTTCATGTCAAATAGCAGTAGAGGTGAGCAAAACCCAGCAGCAAATGGAACTAGACCATTTCAAGAATTAACCTTCGAACTCATCTGGAGGCACTAACAAATCTCACAGTTCTACAATTTTAGATTGGTTGGGGATTTACATTTCAATTGCGATGATGAAGTTATCAGAGGTGAAAACCGATTGACCAGGCTCTCGTGTTCTCTAAATACAACCCTCTCAACCGAGGGGGTACCCACTCCAGAGATTCCTTGAGATTCCATAAAGATTTCCAAAGATTCCAAACGATATTCATATAGAAAGATGAACTCCGAAGGGGTAACCACTCCAAAAAATTCCAAGATTCCCTAAGATTTCATAAAGATTTCCAATGATTCCAAACGAGATTCCCAACGAGTGGTTAACCCCTCGCTCTCGACCATACATTCATCGGTTATGGAAGCTATTGTCTTGGAAAAAAAAAATAACTCATAGTAGGCAAATTCCTGTTTCAAGTACCACAATTATCACCCTACATATCTATTCATTTCTCCATTTTCGTCAATTAATATTGGTGGATTGAACAGCTGGAAAGGCACATGCTCCGTTCTCCAACACTCCGTCACGTCTTCCTCACTAACGCCGAGCCCTCCCACTTCCAGACCTGTGCCTTTATAATTAAATTCCTCTAAAGACGGTCGTTAAGTAAACGATTTCCCAAATATCATGTTCCGAGCTAGGATTGCGTCGCCAGGTATAATAAATAAATTCGAAATGTTCGTAGCTGCGAAACGGAAGATAAAATTCAGCTACCTGAGCTACCGAATCTCCATGGCCCCCTTTCCTTATAGGATGTGAGCTCTGGAGTTTGGCCGTATGCGGAAAAATCGCTGGAATTCGAACCCAGTACAACAGATCATTCTGAATGATCGTATTTGAAAAAAAACGAATCAATCGTCATACAGCAATACAAGGAAGGATTTAGAACCAAATCCCTGTTGTTGGTTCATAACAATAGGACTGTAGCGCACCTGTCAACCGGCAACGAAAGTGACGGGCTAACGGTATTCAACGAAAGTAACAAGGTGGCTAAGCCCGTGAAAGGGAGGGCATATCCGTGATGGCGAAAATGCTGGATGCAATGACAATAGCAAGCGACTTAAAGAATAGTCACCCTCGCCCGCCCTTCGCCATCCACCCTCCTTCCCTCCCCTCCCGAACAGGGCAGGGTGGGGAGCTTTCGATTCAAACCAAGTCGTTGCCCATCTGGGAATTTATAGGAAAACTGAAGATTGGGGTGGCCCCTTCACGAATTCCGCTTTGTATGCCGGCTCCTTTTTTCCAGTCTTCACCACTTTGAAATTTTACTAATAATTTATTGCCAATTAGGTACTAAAATCACGATATTGGGCCCTCATCGAGTTGTATGTTTTAAATCTTGTCTATCTTCAAGATATTCAGTAGGTACCTAATCAAAAAGGGTTCAATATCAAACATAGGTACTATGAAAAATCTATCCAAAAACACCAAGTTTCAGTTGTATCGGCTTCTACCATTTGATTCCTTGTAACGAATAAACAGTGCAAGCGTCCATTTTTTTCCTCTTCTAGTAATTCATAATTTAGGACCTTAGGTACACGTCCCTCCCACGCCTCTAGGGGGCATACATTTTAGAGAAAAACCAATTTTTCGACTCATGGGACCGTCATGATCATCGGGAATCCTAGAATCTCAAAATCAATGTTCGCGAAACTCCCCGTTATTACTGAAACAGCTGAAATTTCTATTGTAGGTATCAGTAAAAGTAAACTTTTGGTCCGGGAGGACGCTGTTTTCACGGTGGTGCTGTTGAAGCTAAAATAAAATCCTCCTAACCTTCGGAAAACAGTTTGGAGTAGTCGATCAACAATAGGAGGAGCAATTACTTCTGGATCAAGCTTTACTCTTCAGTTGAGAGTCCAACTCAAGTGACAACTTTTTCGCACTCCAAAACTTGAAGTTTTTCGTTTATTTGTGTAAAAGCAAGCTCCGACAATGGTATTCAACACGATTCCAAGTAAATATACCTCTTAAAACATTGTATGAAAAGATTCCGAAGTCAAATCAATTCATTACGTCAAACCCGCTTTAATGTCGGTTAATGAAGAAGTTGGCAGGGAAATGAAAACCCATAGTTTTCTCTCCAATAAAATTTATAAATAATTACATGACGATCGATATATTTTAGTCTCCTCTAGTTAAACTGTTAAGGTCTCACCACACGCGATACGAAACCAGGTTAAATTGACAAGTTAACAATCTATTCTAGTAGTTCTCGGCATAACAACTATAACAGCGGATGATAACTAATCGCCGAACTAGAATAGGACCCCATACTTCTTAACTGATTCAACATACGTGGGTTTGTATATCGTGTATAATATATAGTTTAGTATAGTATAGTATTGTATAGGAATATGTATACTCTCCTACCACACTGTGATTGACAAATGTGATACTGTATTTGTATTTCCAGCATATCAATTATTAAGGCAAAAATAAGAGAAGTAGGTTGGTTCGGTTTGTTATTGAAACAAACCTATAGGTACATATTTTCTGCAAACCCAATGAAACTCAGAGGGAAAACATTTTGAGAGTTCGCCAAAAAAATTGAGGAAAGTTTGCAAAGGAGGCAAAGTTTTATTGCTTGTTTAAATTTTAATATTCATTATGAAAGTGCGGAAAAGATAATTCTAAACATTCGTGAGATCTCCTGATATGAAACAGAAAGCACTTACTTAAGAAAAACATTTAAGGGTTGTAAAACAAATGAAGGAGGGAAGTGTGTACCTTTTCTGTTGGTCTACCTCTGCCCCACCGGACTCAACAATAATAGTGAGCTATTTCATTTTCAAGTTAGGTTTGGTTAAGGTTACTCATTACTAGATATCCATTTTTATGAGTTTTCCCATTTTAGTCAGGTAGGTAAGCAGTATTTCCACGATGGCAGAGTCCCAACTGGGGAAGTAAGTGATGAAAGAACTTCTACTTTAGGCCACCGTCGCTACCATACCTAGCAGAGGTATGAAACCTTGTTAATCTCCCCTTGGAATTTGATCATTCAAGGTGTTGACGTTGATGCCCCCCATTATATTAATATTGTTATAGTCGAGGGGTTAACCTCTCTCGTTGGGAATCTCGTTCGGAATAATTGGAAATCTTTATGAAATCTCAGAGAATCTTGGAATTTTTTGGAGTGGTTACTGCTTCGGGGTTCATCTTCTATGAATATCGTTGAGAATCTTTGGAAATCTTTATGGAATCTCAAGGAAATCTCAAGGAATCTCTGGAGTGGTTATTGTAGTTGTAGTTGGAGGAACATATCATTAAACTAGCCAGGTGAAATCCACTGTATGGCCCAAAAAGTTATTATTCCGAAAACCTGGAAATTGTGGATCGAATTTGGAGTACCAAAGTTTTTCGAACAGTGGGTAGAAAAACTGTTAAAAAAGTTTGGACTGAAATTGAAAATTAGTTGTTACAATAAACAATACATGAAATGACGTGAAAGTGGTAATTATGAGATAAATAAAGGAAGAGCAAAACCAATACGGCGGATGAAACGTCTCTTAACAAGAGCTATTGCTTTTTGGATTTTCTGTGCTGTACATTTTTACTTTTTTTTCTCTCTGATTTCTCAATGATAAACTTCTTCATGTGTGCTTTTCAGTAGCTTGTATCAGTTTTAAATTTATTCCCGTGGGTGCCTGAACAATTGGAACCTATACCTCCTTTTGCCGTATTTATATGGGTTCTCGAGAAAGTGAAAGATTTTATTCAATAGCTTTTCAAGTTGAGGATTCAATCAAGAAGTGATGTTAAAAAAATTCTTAGCGATAAAATCCCGCTTTCTGATTCCTTTCACTCAGTCAATTTTCGGCCTCTTCTGTTTTTTCTTTCCAGCGGTCAATTGTAAAAAGTTTCTTTCCGTTTTGGCACTTCTTTTGGCTAAAATGGCATAAATTCTGAAATTGGTGCAAAACGGTTCGGCAGTTGTTCAAACAACGTTGTTTAAAAACTTTTAAATCCTATGAATTTGGTAGTGATGCACGAAAATGTCTTGTCTTGCTTTGTTCTTGCATTTCTTGCAAACAAGAACAAGAGTTGATTTTGGCTGCAAGAACAAGAACAAGAAGTGACTTGCAAGAACAAGAACTCTTGCAAGAGTTCTCGCAAGAGTCTTACATAAACCCAGGCAGTTTTTTTCCAAAGCTTTATTCATGGATTATAGTCCATATTTTGTACGAAAAACTCAGCAGACTATTGATTGTTAGATTGATCTTGAAATGGCCACTCAGTAGGGAAAAAACCACATTTTAACAGCAGAAAATTCAATGTGTATGCAAGAAATTGCAAGAGTCTCGCAGCAAGAACAAGAACCAGAGCAAGAAATGATTTCTACTGTTAGAACAAGAGCAATATAGGATTTTGACTGCAAGAACAAGAGCAAGAGTCGCTTTGCGAGAACAAGAACAAGAAATGCCGTTTGTTGTTCTTGTTCTTGCATCGTGCATCACTAGAATTTGGTTTATAACGTCTGTAGTAGTTAAGTTATACACAAACAGTTGAAAATGACCCCTCTAATCATATATCTGAAATCCTAATTTGCCGATGTTGAAGATCCAACCTTTATCCTCTACCTTGTCGATACGATCATTGAATAAATGAGAAATATCGTTTTTTCCAACTTTTTAGCTTTTGAGAACCTAATCGAAAGCGTCTCCAAACGGTCAAACAGTCATCAGTCAAATAGCCTTCGAAATGTCACTGAGATTGGTCGAACGATATATGAGCGGAAGACTAGCGGCTGGACGAACGAACGGACTTACGAAAGTCTGTCATCTTCCTGTCTCGCTGTTTGTGACCAGGGAGATAAGAAAGTTGGGTGCCTTTGAAGATTCCCATTACATCCTTGTCCTTGAAGAAACAGTGGAAAAAACGGTTGATAGCGCCAGAATCAACGTAATGGAAGAAAAACTCTCCAACTAAGCCTAATGATCAGGAAACCAGACTGCGAAAAGCCACAAACGTAGGTACACACATAGAAATGACCAAATGACGTCAAATGAATGAAAACACAACCACACGTCGGTAGACATGTAGAACTGACCAAATGACGTCAATTGAATGAAAACACAACAACAAGTAGTTATAAACATAGAAATGACCACGTGATTAATTGAATCACAAAAAAATGCGAGGATATGGAACAGGTTGGAGATAAGAAAATCAAAAACAAAAATTGCGTGAATTGAGTGACAGAAGGACATTAGCACCACGTGAAAAGGAAAGCGGGAGGTAAAAGTGAAAGGGATGCTTTGAAAGGTAGCTCACTGGGAAATTCTGGAAGAGAGAGAGAGGAGAAAGGGAAACTCGAGCGAGCACGTGGTGAGCACGGTGTTGTCAAACAGCTTTTCGCGCGTTTACCTTATCGTGGAATTTTCAAACAGAAACTCCCAATTTTGGAGGGGAAATGTTACAAAACATGTTTTTCATTTTCATTTTACACTTACCGAGTCGTCCTGATGATACAAAGAAAAACACCTGAAAATTACATTTTTATACAAAAAAAAAAAGAAATTGACTTACCATTGATGAAGACGAACATCATTGTCGAAACACTGAACGAAAGTTTTTTTTTCGGCTCGATGTGAACGAACAAAATTAAGAAATGTCCGGTAAAGAAAATAAAGATACGAAAAAACGATTTTTAAATTATTTTTTTAGACGACGACTTCCTAGCCGATAACGGAGCGGAAAATTCCGAACTGTTACTCCACTGGAGGACGAAGACCGAATGGAAATTTTGAAACCGGGCTCCAGCTTATTGAGCGATCCCTTTACGCAAGACGATATTTTGGGACATGCGCCTTTCATTTTCATATGTTTAATCTTTAGACCATAAAACTCCAAATTGCCGTGGAGACCCTCAGGCGTTTGCGTTCCAAACGATGAATCCTACCATATCATTAACCTACCGTACCTGAGTGTGAATTAGCACCTGGATTATGACCAAATCAAGGATTATATTTGCAAAACTCAGCGGAAATCCAACTTAAGATAACTGGTCTATTCAACGTATTTTATATGAGAACCGTTATTTTTCTTACGTTACGTTTTTCAGCGTTCGTGGAAAACGGAAGGTACGAAGGTACAGATGTGTGAGGGGGTGACTTTGCCCAATAGCGTTCATCTAACGCACGGCAATGTAGCACACGGTTAGCTTAGCGCACCGTCTCAGAGGTACCTTTGGCGTACATTTGTACCCATTATGTATTTTCGGCGAGTCGAGGACAAACAACCGGCGATGGCTTGTTTTTCATTTTTAGAACATTTTAATAGACTAGTTTTGACAAAGAAAATTTGGTTATAAACAGATACCTTTACAAGTATCTTTAACCCATAATAAAAGTACTAAACAATTTTATGATTTAAGGAAGAAAATTTTATTCCATTCTCGATTGTCATTTGATAATTAAAGTTTCGAGGTGTTTTTGCGCTATAAAAATGGAAGTAAGACCGGATGGGCCAAAAAACGGCCAGCAACACCAGCTGGAGATGTGTCAAGGAGCGGACCAGTAACTGTGAAGGATACATTTTTTCAAAAAAGTTTTGTTGACCTTGCCCCTCCTAAAAAAAATGTGGGGTTAAAGTTTAAAACGCCCGGCTTTCCGGTAAAAGACATATTGAGAAGTTCTTCTAAACTATAAAAACGAACAATTCTTCGACCAAAATCGCGATGTCCTCACTCATCAGTGCAAATCAGAAGCAAATCACTTGTCGTGTTAACATCTAGGATCTCTCAGGTACGGAAATTAGCCGGTGCGCTAGCTTGCCGTGCGCTACATCCCCCGATTCACTTGATGAACATTTTTCCGCACATTAAATCACTCACTTCATCATCCCCGAGGGGTTAACCACTCGTTGGGAATCTCGTTGGGAATCATTGGAAATCTTTATGAAATCTCAGGGAATCTTGGAATTTTTTTGGAGTGGTTACGCCTTCGGGGTTCATCTTTCTATGAATATCGTTTGGAATCTTTGGAAATCTTTATGGAATCTCAGGGAATCTCAAAAAATCTCTGGTGTGGTTACCCCCTCGATCATCCCTTACCTACAACTGCAACCCATAGTACTTAGAATCCATTTTTTTCCGGCTAATAGCCAGATGGTTGTAAAAAAAAAAGTATACAGGGATTGGAAACCAGACCTTTCAGGACACGAATCAGCCGGTCACACTGTTCGGATTCTGCAAGGCTCATATTAATAGGCTAACACTTTTTGCATTACATACGAAAGCTAGAAATCACTTTTCTAGAACACTTTTACAGCAGGAGCAGTAGAATGTTTGCATTTGTTTTTTCACATGTAATAAAAATGTAATAAGGACTTCAGGAAGTAATTTTGTACTGGGGTCTTAGAACTGTACTTTCTCACCTACGTGGAATTCATTTCTTACATTCTCGCTAGCAAAGCGTGGTGAGAAACATCGTGCGGAAATCCAATTTTAGAGATTTTCTGTTTCCTGTTTGATGGGGGGTCTTCTCCACTTCTCAACGGTGGATTCATGACTATATATCTAAACCGGCTAGGGAAGTGCGAGTAGAAACAATCAGCAAGTCTTACGTTCTCTTTATATACATAGCAGGAAAGCATTACGTGACGCAAAGATATGCGAAGGTGGTAAGAATATTGTAAGAAAAATTTCTTTTAAAATGGGGTTTAATGTTTTTACCGGCATCTATAGACCTGAAATTAACAGACGCTGAAAGTTTGGATTTATCACTCACTAAGGGTGCGTCCCACCATACTCGGTTAACGGTTAAGAGGACGCTATACCTGACGGTGCATTTTTTGCCACCCATAAGATTAACATTGCGAGCGGCGATTCATTTTCAAGGTTTACCCTTGGTTGGAAAGACCCAAATTTTGCCTGTACCTAGCCCTAACAATGTTCTAGGGAGTGTTCGAAGCAGATTTCCCAATTTCTCACTGGTTTCTTTTATTGCAACTGTTTTGCAAATGCTAGCATTGCCTACCTCAAGAAAAGTGCTGTATCTCGAAAACCAGTAAAAAATGGGAAATCTGCTTCGAACACTCCCTAGAACATTGTTAGGGCTAGGTACAGGCAAGATTTTGTGTCTTTCCAACCAAGGGTAAACAAACCTTGAAAATGAATCGCCGCTCGCAATGTTAATCTTATGGGCGGCAAAAAATGCACCGTCAGGTATACCGGACCCTTAATATCCAGTTAAATTTCAGTTATAGCACGGTAAAAACCGAATTTATCTGGAGATTAACCGTTAACCGAGTATGGTGGGACGCACCCTTAATACCTCTGTTAACAAATTCTTGCTAGAGAGAGGGAATATCCGAGTGAAGTGTGAACTATATCGACATATTGTCAGGAATATCCCGTCAGGTATTGGAAGCGGGGTAGAAAGTAAAAAAAGGGAACCGTCAAAAATTTTCCCGTTCCAAAGATTTTCCCGTCACAAGAAAAAACAAAATTTTGGCGACTGTTTATAAGACAACCCTTCCTACAAAATAATTATTTTTTATCTATTTAAAATTCTTCTTCCACGCCGTCATGATGGAATGAGAAAAATTAAATAATTGTCTTTATATACAGCATCAAAAAATGTACCTTTCAAGGTTCGGAAAACATC
The DNA here is from genome assembly GCA_950004255.1 of Mesopsocus fuscifrons. Taxonomy (NCBI): domain Eukaryota; kingdom Metazoa; phylum Arthropoda; class Insecta; order Psocodea; family Mesopsocidae; genus Mesopsocus; species Mesopsocus fuscifrons. The sequence continues at coordinate 7,013,735 of OX465378.1, forward strand.
ACTTTTAATGCGGTGGTGGCAACACAATACCTAAAAAAAAAAAACAGCTCGCGTGCTTGAGGCATATTGAGCTGCATACTTATTTGTTTAACTCACCACTGGCATTATTCCTCTGTTAATGATCACATAAAAGTCTAACTTCCTGAATTCGTGAGGGCAGTTGCGTCCGAAAATGTTTCGATACCACCCTTCATGGTTTTTTTTTTTACCATGGTTTATGGGTGAAAGAAAGAGAAAGAGATGTTTCAGGTTAACGTGCACGGTTGTTCAGGAATTACCTGTACGTCTAGGTTTGAAAAGGAGTGCTTGAAATTTTCAACTCCCGATCTGTCGACGGTAACTTTCGGAGGAAGTTAGCCTGAACTTACATTACGGGTGGTGGAGAGCATTTCCAGGTATGTAACAACTTCCTCTCCGGAATTCCAAAAATGTCTGTTCAACAGGCTCACCATAGTTGACTATACCTATACCTAAAACCTATTAACCAGTTGAGTACTACTTATTAGAATGCTTTGTATTCAGCAGTTCTTGATCGACGATTGACCGCAGTTGCAGCATTTTATACAGGGTATGGATTGAGTCTATGTCACAGAAGAATTTATGTACGTTCATAAAATATAGCAAATTTCAAAGGTAGAAGATTGGAACCAATCGCTAGGAACGGAATTCATTCAGTCGTTGAGAGGTCAAGAAATAACCTGATTTTCCGATTTCTATCTCTTGTTTTTATTTGATACAAATACCAGTGCCTACTACTTTGTTGGGCACTATGACAGCACGTGATTTAATATGCGCAGTATGTACCTATAGGTTGAACTCCCCAACCATGCACTGTGTTGGTTCACGATGGGGACCTACAGTTTAAGGTGCATTCCACTGGAACACAGGAAACTAAAAGCTGAACTTAAAAGCTATGAGAATGTATATAGTCCTGGCGAAACGAATACTTTTACGCTCTCAATACCAAAGTTAATATGAAAGTTTTCGAGGAGCCGGGGGGGGGGGGGGGCCTTCACCTTTTAGGTGGGAGCAAGGGCTCTTACTTTGGCGGGGGGGAAAACAGGATTTCCTGTGATTTTGACTCCGGGATTCGAACCTGGAAATCTCAGGACACAAAATGAACCAACCCCTTGACCGTTCGGCCACTGAGAGGCACTTTCAACAAATATGAAGGTATAACGCGCTGGAAAAGGACATTTTCCAAAAAGGATATCGGAAAAACAATATCTCAATATCGAATTTTCACATGATTAAATTTCTCACCAAATACAGCCAGCAAGAAAATAATAAAATCTGACCGATGACAGGTCATGCTCATGACGGACCTTTTGAGGAACGAGGAACAAAAGATTGAGTGGGGAAGATCAAAAACGAGATAATGTGAAGTGGGCTTAAAAGTCCCCCTAACGGTGAGTTTTCCGGGGTCTCAAGCCTCAAAGACAGCAAAATCTTCTCGGAACTCAGATAAGGGTAGACAGATAGGTAGGTAACGTAACGTAGAGTCAGCTATCCGTCGCGAACGCCGTTTCCTCCCAGTTTTGACCCTCCTGCCGAGCTGACGGGGCGTTTTGGATCAGCGTTTTCACCATTACTGAGATACTGTGTTTATTTTCTCATATAGGTACGTTGCGGGTATTGTTATCGAGTGAAAATTCGATGTTGAATTTTTTTAATATTAAACATTGATCACATACAGGTATACCGTTCCCGTGGTTGTTCGTTAAAAGTTTGTGCTTTCAAAAAATACGGATATTTTCGAAAAATTCTGGTGGAATTTTGGGTTTTGGTTCCATTTCCATTTTAGTTGCTGACGAGGAAAACAAATGTACGACATCATTAGAGGGGTAGGAGCATACCTCTAACCTTAGTTAATGGCAGATCCATCAGGATACCTTCGGTTATTAGAGTCCGGGTTGATTGCTGGCTTAGGCATTCTCTGTAACCTTTAGGATCATATCCAGGGGATCAAAAAGAAGAAGTGTGGCTCTCAGCGGCCGAGTGGTTAAGGGGTCCGCTTTGTGTCCTGAGAGGTCCGGGTTCGAATCCCGGCGGAACGGAAAATTTTCCGCTTCCGACATGGATGTATTGGCTTCGGCCCACTCCTAAACTGTCTTCGGCCCACTCGTATTCGGCTTCGGCCAGAAACATCTAACCAACCAACTCATCGGCGCATATTATGTTCTCTGTTAAAAAAAAAAAAAGTAGAAGTACTTAGAAGCTATTTTATTTGGTTTTTTGGGTGTGTTCTTTGAGAAGGGGTTCAGCCTTAATATAGGAAAACACTGTACCAGTTTCCCATTTCAGCTGCTTAGAAAATAATTGAAACATTTTGAAATAGATATCAATAGGAGGCAAGGCAAAACTTTGACTTTGAGGTATGGAATTCCTTTTTGAATTTACGACTAGAAAAGAAGTAAATTATAATCATCTTCCGACCCAAATATCTAAGCGTCTAAAAAGTGTGTTCAATAACAACTTTAGAATTCACTCACTCTAAGTCTCGAGCTCAAAGAACGGCAGGAAATGATCCCCCCTTCACGCTGATATATTTCCAAATAATTACTGTTTTCGATACAAAGGAAAAACTATTATGTTAAAAAGTTATGATCGAAAGGAGATTACACTCAAGGCGAGTCATCAACAGACTGTTTGACTTCCATTGTTAAAAAGTTATGATGTAAAGGAAATTAGAAAGACTGTTTGACTTGCATGGAAAAAGAATCTATCTACACCGATCCATACGTTCATTCAAAAACGATGCGACTCGACAATTTTATCGACGAATGATGTTTACCAAAGGTGTCTGGGTTTGAAAAAGGGCTTCGGCCAACGCCCCTTCGGCTCCGGCCAAACTCTTATGGTGCTGTCACTCCCATGAAAGAATGAAGTAACCGTACCGTATAGTCAGGTGCCACCATCACCGTACTTTAATGTTCAAAGGCATTGTCAGCGTTTCGTCGGTCCAATGTAACAGTGAGCTAAGCCAGTTTTTTTTCCTAAAATGGGTTTTCTGCAGATTTGTTATACCGTGAAGGTTCACTCTTCAATAATAAAACGAGTTTTGGTCGATATACCCGCTCTAAAGTTCTTATTTGTAAATAACTCACTCACATAAAACTTTAGTGTAACAGTGAGTTATGTCGTATTGGAGGGCCTAAAATGAGCCAAAAACCGTAATTTCACGGATGGTTAGCAAGTAGTAGGTATTAAGCATGAAAATAAGTAGTATGACGGGTACTTTGTTGTCCCATTGTGAAGTGAGGCTAAACATATTGGTTGTTATTGATTGGTCAGTGCTATCTATAAACAGCAATATCTCGGAACTACGATGTTCCAACTTAGCTCACTGTTACATTGGACCGACGATTTATACAGTTGATAAGTACTTAGCATTCGCGGACAAATAGGAATCGCATTTGAAATTGATACTTCAAAACTGTTTGTGTCTCAAGTGTTCGCTTTCTAATGGAAATTCTATTTAGATAAGTATTCTCTTGTTCTCATTAACCTTTTTAAATGAAAACCTGGAAAATCATAATATTAGATCAGCAGTTCGGAGAAGAATAAGGAGTAAGGAGCAATTTAAATATGTTAATTGGCAGAAGGAACTTTTTTTTAATGACATTGGAAAGATACTTTTTAATTCCCTTATATACCAAATATATAAGTATAGAAAAGCAGGTGCGATCGAGCAAAGAACAGGGTTGTTTTTTTAACAAAAGCCCAATCAGAAAAAATTTCGACGAGTTTTATGTATGGATTTGTGTGTGTGCGTCTCTGTGTAAATCTACGGAGAGAGGACGAGGAGTTCGGCCGATGTCTTTCAAATTTGGTGTGTACCTAAGTGCGAAGTGCCTCTCAGTGGCTGAGTGGTCAAGGGGTCCGCTTTGTGTCCTGAGAGGTCCGGGTTCGAATCCCGGCGGAACGGAAAAATTTTCCGCTTCCAACATGGATGTATTGGCTTCGGCCCACTCCTATATACTGGCTTCAGCCAACTCTTATTCGGCTTCGGCCACTTCGTCTTCGGCTTCGGCCAAAAACATCTAACAAAACAACTCATCGGCGCATATGTTCTCTGAACGTCGCGCGTTAAAAAAACTAAAGAAACAGAAAAACCTAAGTGCGAATAGATATGTATAATATGAATACTTAATATGTATAATATGTATGTATAATATGTATGTATAATATGAATAATATGTATGTATAATATGAATAATATGAATGTATGTATTTTATGCATAGTGCGCAGAATACATTTTAGTGTGGTGAAGATTGTAGTAGGTAGGTTACGGTATAGGTTTCCTAATGCGGGAAAGTCAGGTGCTACCATTGTCGGAACCATTATTTCCTTCTCATAGCATTTTAATAAATTTTCTTTTTTGCTTACGAGTGAGAAAGTACTGTCGAACAATTTGTTTCCCTATTGGAAATCCAATTGTTTTCAATTAGCTTTGACATTTTCTCCCCCTTTATTTCTAAACCTCTTCACTTTTTTCTTTTCTCCAGCCTTCAAAGCGTCTAAAATTTAAATTATTTCACATCAGGTAACACTGATATCGCAAATTGATCTCCGCTGGTGTACTAAAACCTTTTACCTTATAATGTCTTATACCTTATGCCTTATACCTTTACCTTGGTATACCTTATAGGTACTCTTACCTTTAAAATCTGTCTTTGGGTGTTTGAGGGGAGAATTAGGAGATTTCTTACAGACCCTATAGACAAATTCTGTCATCCTAGCTTTGCCACCAGCTACTCCCGTTCTCCTGGTAGGCGAGCCGTTGCCACCGCGTAAGTACTTAGGTACACGCCACCACTTTTTGATAACAAGTATTTTTTCGCCATCATCCAGAAAAGTAGCCGGAAATTTGGTACATCCCATTCAGGAAACAACCCTCTCAGTTTTGCGTCTATACCTATAGTCCAAGTATATTTCTTGAAGATTTTCGGTTGACGCCGATCCGGATTTGGGTTCCATATATTACCACACGCTAAAAATGCCAATCCGACCCTGAGCAGATATTTCCCTGCTCAAGAAGAAGTTTTGATCAGACCTATAGATTTGCAAGAAATTATGAGTAATCGGTACGCTCCAAGCCTGACTTGGACTATACTCGTCCAATATTGAAATCAGATTTGAAGAAACTCCAACTTCTTCCTAAGTACCTACTCGTACCTTCCTCCCCGAAAGCATAGTCAACTTTCAGATGAGATGAGGAGGCCTAGTAAGTAATTCAATTCTTCTGGTGCTTCATATTCAGAAAAGTTTTCAGTCAAGAGTAGCTAGGTTCGCAACTCGCCCAGATTTCATTACAGTCTCTGAGTAAGAGGATATGGATTACTTTTCCAAGTAGAGAACTGTCAACAATGAAGTCTTTTGTGCTGCTTCAGCTTCAGACTCTTACAAGGCAATCGAGTTGATGCAAAATTAATAACGTCTCTTTTCATATAAAAGGTTCATACTTCAAACTGGTACCTACTTATAACGATTTTCTTACGTTAGAAACTTGTGATTATGGAGATCTAAAGCAGCCACTACCTACTTACTGCTTCCTTAGGGTCATATAGGTGGAGGTACGTATGTAGGATGGTATACTGATTAGTACATAGTGAGATAGGTATGTTAGGTTAGGTTAGTAGTTAGGTAGGTATTTACTTACTTTCAGAGAAGATGGTAAAAATAAGATGGGAGGTTGTAATGGTTGAAAGACCATCACTGGTTTTTCCTTTTCGTATTCTTCCTCTTCTAAGTTTTTCATGGTGTATTTTGATCGTTTCACCAATCTGTAAATAAAAGCATATAATAACTGAATTAATTAAAAAAGGGTGATGTAAAGATCATGTTAATAGGTTCGTTGTTTCTATAGGTACCTACAGGTAGGTAGGTTTGTCTTTCCAACAGAATGGGGTCTAGGTAAATTAGGTCTTTGTCCGAAATAGGGACCCGGAATGGGGGCTGAGTTTCGTTCTCCTTGAAAGGAGGGGATGTCTTCTCCGATGGCGTCGTCCCTCTTTGAGCAGACCTGGACAGCGGCAGCAAAACGAACCGGTACCTCAACCCCTGAATCCATAACGGAGCTACAAAGGACATGTCAATAAGGTAGCCACCTATTTTCTAGCCTTATCCTTACCTTCTTCTATTCTACAAAGTGCAGTAAAGACTCACCTGGGCACTTTGTAGGTAGGTACATAAGCGGATTGTTTGAAAAGTCATCTGGCGCCCTCTTTTCTCAACTTTTGGCTCTATCGTATCACTTAATTGCTTTTAAAACCAACTCACTGTATAAAGTAAATAACGTAAATAAATCGTATAGATAGGACTTGTTTATTATTCAGCAGCAGAAGATCTTGATTTATATTTATTGGTATATCGATTTTTTCCCGCCAATTATTATATTATAATCGATTACTTTAAAACTTTGGAAACTTTCATATACTTATTAGGTCTAGTCTAGCTAGTCGGCAGGTAGGTAGGTAAGGTGGGGGAACTATAACGTAACTATAGAAGCATATCTTTACTCCTTGGACCCCCCGGCCGTCACAAGGTACCTACCGACTTACCTTCTTATCTATTTAGGAAGGAGGAATAATAATCCGTAAATGAGGGAGAGAAGTAATGCGTGTAAAAGCTGCTTAATTAAGCTTTTAGCCCCTATAGCAGAGCGGATCAATGATTCCCAACCTGGGTTTCTTGGATGCCCAGGGCCAACTTTGGAATTGCATTCATTATTATCGTTCTTAAGGGGAAGAGCTCGAAATATTTTGTAAAACGGTGTGACCTCTGTAAGCGAGCGACAAAGTGACGAACTGATGGGCACGTCGGACTAATATTTTGTATAAAACTCATATTTCTAGACTCCGGTAATCTCCAGGATATTAGGAAACCCAAAACCTGAAAATTGAAACTTTTCAAGGCGTACCTACTTCGGTTCCTACCTATTTTCCCAGCACTGAAGAGTAATTAGGTAGGTACAGATAATGAGATAAGTACAGGGAAGTACATTTTCTACTTTTTATACATAAATAAATAATCAAATAATCAGTAAAAGATAATTGTCAAACTTTAAATTTTTTATCAAAAGTTTTAAAAGTTTGTTTTGGATTTTCGCGGGCAAATGATCTGAATCCCACCGCCTTCTGGTACAATATCGATTTTGTGAAATAATCGATTCTCGATCCCGAAGTTTGTAATGGTGGACGTGAGTTGCGATTTCTAAGTTCCAAGGGTCAATTATTTCCATTTCTTTTTTGTTCACTCTAGTTTGAGTTGTTCAGGAAGTCGGTCGGTCAGAGAAGAATATTCCCTTCAAAATGAGCCCAAGAGTTTACGTTGTTGGAGTCGGAATGACCAAGGCAAGTGATATGTTTTTTCCAACTTTCATTTTATGTTTTTGTGACATAACAAAGTTTTAAATGAGTAACGGAGTAGGTAGGTAATTGACGAAGGCAGGATACCGTGAACGATCCGGAATTTTCCACTCATACTGAAATCATATTAGCTACTTAGGCTGCCTAAATACTTGTAGGTTGGGCAATTGCTGGCTCTACAGAATTTAGAAAGCAAGTAGACCTACCTGTAATTTCATTTAGTCTGTCCCCAAAGTCATACCTATTCTAAAGTTGGACAATCGAGGTTGTAATTGAAATTAACCTTAGATGAGCCTTTTATTAGATTTGCGGTATCAGTGCGAAGGGGCGTCACTGTGACATTATATTCGACAAGTTCGGAAAATCAATTATCTCAGAAAATAGAATTATGGCCATTCGCTTTGTCTGGTGGCCAGTGGCCACCTCTCTTGCTTTGTCGATGGATTCTGGTTGGGGTGAGAATGGGTACCAGTCCGTATTAGCCAGAATATTATCAAACCATAATATCGACTGTGAACGTCAAAGGATCCCACCCATAAAATAAGGGGGGGGGGGGGTACTGTGCAGGATCCTGATAATTGAATATAGTCCCCTAAGTGTCCAATTATTCACTTAGTAGAGCGACTTCATCCCCCCCCCCCCCACGTCCATTTTGAGGTAGGTATTCCCGAAGTCTGTTAATCAGATTTGACCGCCAGTCCATCAGGCTACAGGAAAAAGCTATCTTTTGTTTGAAGACGGAAATAAATAAAAAAAATTGAGGGGACCTCTGCGATAATGGGATCTCAAATTAGATTTTCCGACATTTAAAATCCTGTGCTTTAATAGCAACGTAAAAATCCTATTTTCGTCTTTAACATGAGGGAGGTATTGTGCCCGGAACGCTAACCTGACCGAAAATTCCATCCCTGGACTACCATTTTTCCACAGCCAGGGTGTGAAAACCTATAACTGATCCCAACAGCCAAGAAGGAACATATTTCTGTGTTCAAGTGGTAGGAGGGGCCCTGGTTTCGAATTTTTGGTCAGGTTCCGAGCATAATGTCTATCATTATTATCGTCAGGCCCATTGCTACCCTAACCTAAAGTGAATCTCACAGAAACCCAAAATGGATCTGGCGGGTTAAGTCAAGCCAGATTAAGGTCTTTTTTTCTGCCTCTGAACTGAAGTGCTTCTGTGCTGATAAGGTGGTGGCACTGTTGTTCTCATAATCAGTTTATCGCATTAACAAACCGCCATTGAACTTTGGCTGACGATAAAAAGTCCAAATACATTAAATCCACTTGGAACTCTGATCAGATTTTCACCCCATCCAACTATTTTTTTTTTCAGTCAGTTGAGTTTTTTGGTTTCGGATTTTAGAGGAATGGGTTGTGTGTTACCTCTTTCATTCTGGCACCCAAGGAAAATTCGGTTTCTTGCTAGATTCTTTTTCTTTTTAAATTAAGCTGTACTTTTTTTATTATAACCCATATCGAAGCATACATCAGTAGTGTATAAATATTTTTTAAAACACGATCAAACACCAATCTTTTTTCCAACATTAATCTAACTCGTAGACTTAGTTCAAGTTCATGGCAACATATGGAAGAAGAAAATTCACAATGCAGTGCACATTAAAGAAGTTATTACTGTCGTAAACCTAGAATATGTGTAGGTATTGTACATTTATTATTGTTACGGCTCATGTAACAATAAAAGTGACCCTTTTTTAGGCTGAAAAAAAAATTAACTTTTCATAACCTACCTACTCTTTTGCAGTTCGCTTTATCTGAGTTTAATAAAATTGTAGCCAGCTATAACTACAGTCTTTTATCAATTATTTTTAACTGTCTGGTACCGTGGCCGGATAGCCCGGATACAGAGTGAAGACACGAAGGTCTGTTTTACTCTTCAGAAATCTGTGAGTGACATTTTTAACGATTCTGATTCTATGTTTTTCAGTTTGAAAAGCCTGGTAGACGGGCCAACTTCGATTACCCTGATATGACTCGTGAAGCTGTTGGCAAAGCTCTGGCTGACAGTGGGTTGGGGATTAAGGATATCCAGGCTGCGTGCGTGGGATATGTTTACGGAGACTCCACTTGTGGACAGCGAGCTCTCTATGAAGTAAGTTGAAAATCCCGCAAAATTTAGGAAAATTTGTGAGATTGTTTTACTTACGTCAAGTTAGTGGGTTAATTTAAAGGGTATCACCGAGATAGGGTAGGTAAACTGTCAGCACTAAAACTATAAATTTGCTCTGTTACCTATTTATTCTTGCATCCTTCAGAGAAGTGAAGGTAACTTTTAGGATATAATAAAAATAACTGAGAAAAGTCGCTATAACTTTCCGCAGTCTCAGAAATACCATTTTTTTTTCTTCCTAATAGTAGTTTTCAGACCTCTGGTGGACTCATCGAACGAGTGGCCATCGGTCCTTGAACCGGGACAGGTACAGTTTTATCACCCTAAAGTCTGTTTTGTTTGTCTAAAAATAAAATAAAAAGTATTCCAGAATCGGCTTTAAATAAAAACATCGTCCCTGTTGGTTGACTCATTTTCTCCTCATCATTATTGATTACAAAATCAAATTTATTCTAGGCATAACCAATTAATGAGAGTTCGAAAATAAAAATCAGTTGAAGGTAGTCTCCTGTTTTGAATTAAATCACTTACTTACCTACCTACTCAATTTTCCATCTTTTTATGGATCATTATCAATTTAACAGGCAATAAATGCAAACTCAAAGAAGTAGACGACAATCCATGTATTATTCATGACTCAGTTTGATTTTTCTCTTTTTTAATAAGTATTTATTTTATTATTTTATTTCTTTAGGTAGGAATGACTGGAATACCCATCTTCAACGTGAACAACAACTGTTCGACCGGATCGAGTGCTCTTATGTTGGGAAAACTTCACATCGAATCAGGTGCAGACTGTGTTCTAGCTCTTGGATTCGAGAAGATGGAGCGAGGATCTCTGACTCCCAAGGTATTTTAAAAATCATAACTCTTTCAGGCTTTAGGAACTGGGGGAATCCACCCTAAGTGCGTAAGTATTGTCACAGCATTGGGAACGAGGAATCGGACGCCAGCGGATTTTTCGTTCTTGTCGCCTAGGCTATCTATAAGAAAATGTTCGTAAAAGCCCGCAATTGTATTGCTTTGTGTTGTATATGTAAAATGTGGCTAATATAATAATATATCATATCAAAAAAAAAAAAAAATTGCAAAAAGACCGTAGGAATATTTGGCCCAGAGATTGGGTACCTACATTAAATAAATTTCATGTTTAGTTTATGGACCGCACTAACCCGATGGAGAAGCATATCGCAGCTATGGCAGAAAACAGTGGACTTGAACCTGGGGCACCTTTCACCGCCCAACTTTTTGGCAACGCTGCGCGCGAACACATGAAGCTGTATGGGACCCGCCCCGAGCACTTCGCCAAAATTGCCGAGAAGAACCATCGCCACTCTGCCAACAATCCGTAAATAAAAGACAGAACTATCTTAGCAGTAATAGAGAGCTTAAAAGTTTTTAAAGGTTAAAAGCCCCAATAGCTGAACGGCTTGATGCTTGTCTTCAAGTAGCACGGAGCTCACAGGTTCGATCCCACTTACCTTCAGTGTTTTTAATGTCGGTGACCACCTCTGAAACGCAGCAATCAACCTTGAATCTATTAGTAAATCTGTAATGATGGAAGAAAATAAGTAGTCGGGATTCGAAGCCGGGACCTTCGTCATGAGAACAGTATACTGCTCAAGGCCTCTTATATAACTTCTGCATTATAAAGAATCACTGGAGGGGACGGTTGGAGTATTTTGGGGCTCTGGTGCTGGAAGTGACTGATCAGGCCGTACTGACCATCGGGTGGATTGTGCAGTTTGCAAGAAAAATAAAGAAGTCCCAGTGGGAGAGTGCTACTGCACTTCACTTCTTTTTTAGGTAGATTTCGAAGAAAAATCTACCTATTGTAGTCGTACCAGTAGTCTCACTTTTGAAAAATTTCTTCACAGTTCTTCTTTTTATGACCCCTGGATCCCAAAACCACCATCAGTTCAAAAGTTCATATATATATATATATATATCTATATCTATATATATATCTATCTATATATCATTTTCACTTCCTTGAGAACACGATAGCAGCCGTATTTTAGAAAAATAATTGGTTTTGACTATTTAATAAAATATTAGGGTCTAAAATCTCGGTCGAGTTCGTTAATGGGGGAAATCGGACGAAGGGGGGGGGGAAAATGGGGGGACTTTTTCGAAATCTGGCTTTTTGGCCATAACTCCCTTAATATTGCAACTAATGAAGCGTGGTTTTCTCTGAGGGTCGTCTAGCAGTACTACCTACAACTTTTCTTTGTAACGTTTTTTGATCCCACCCTTAATGGTTGAAAAAAGGTGGAAAAACAGGGTTTTGCGCACAAAAAAATTCATAACTTGTGTCCTAGGGGTGTTATCGAGTTATTTTGTTTTGTAATGCATTTGCCTCAATATTACCTACAACTTTTGTCTGAAAAAGTTTTTCGTCCGACGCACCGTTTAGGCAGGGGGTGGGGGTTGAATTTTCAAAACGTCGAAACTCACTTATTTGGTGAGATATTGAGTTTATTCTTTTTGCTATGAGTTCCTATTAATAATATCTACAACTTTTTTCTAAAAAAGTTTTTTGTAAAATCACTTTCATTTTCTTGTTAAGGGGGGGGGGGGGGTGAAATTTCAAAACTCAATTCCTCCGTTGTTATTGTAGAGAATGCATTTGGGTCAACTGAAAATCTTCTTAACCGTCTTTCTAAATAATTTTAGACTGCTTTTAGAGGATGGAAGTAATCTTCGAAATCTACCTACGCCTTTCGGGGCTGCCGAAAGGGATTTTTTTTTTAATCGTTTTTTTCCGCACTGCCTTTTGAGGCACGATTTTGCGCGGAGGTGGGCTTGAAATTCCTATAACCTACCCTACCTACCTAAGGTACCCTATAACCTACAACCTATACCGTTAAAGGGGGGGGGGGGGGGATTATAGGGAGGAAAGGAAGGACTTCACTTATGAAGTGCATAGCTATAGTGTTCAAGACTGCCCAAAACACCGCAAGGATCACATCAGCCTACAACGAACTAATAAATAATAATAATAAAGGATCATCTCAGTTTTTTGGATTTTTTTATAGCATAGATATACTGTGTTCTCTTGTTCCAGCAATTCTCAGTTCCAAGATATCTATACATTAGACCAAATTCAGGCCTCACCTAAAATCTTCGATCCTTTGACGAAGCTCCAATGTTGCCCCACTTCTGACGGTGCCGCGGCTGTGGTGTTGGCGTCAGAGTCTTTCGTCATTCGTCATGGGCTTATTGACCAAGCTGTTGAAGTTCTGGGCATTGAAATGGCCACAGATCTGCCTTCCACATTTGGCAAAAGTGCAATGGCTTTGGTAAGTTCGATTATTTTTATTTCGTCGGCAGATTTTATGTAAAAGAATAATAGGAAAACAGTTTAGTTTCAACCAAGAAATGAAGTAAATTTTCTTAGTCATCTCCTGCATTATTCCGATGAAATATTCCCGGTACACATATGTAGTTCGAATCTCAGCACAATCAAAGTTTTCCGCTTGTGAAATCGATGTGACAGGGTTCACCCCACTCCTTCGTCTAGATTTGGAATTTTTCTTAGAAGGGCCTGTTCACAGGTTTGGAAAAAGTTTCTTTTGCTGGTCTTCATTACTTTTTTACCCTGTTCTGTTATTACGGAATTGGTCGAATTAAGTTGTGACCGCTCTAGTTCATAAAAGCGAACCTAAATTTTTATTGCTGTGAATCAGGTTGGCTACGACATGACGAAGCGTGCAGCGGACCAGCTCTACAACAAGACGGGCGTTCGTCCGGAAGAAGTTCAGGTCGTGGAACTTCACGACTGCTTCTCAGCCAATGAGCTCATTACCTACGAAGCGTTGGGGTTGTGTCCACCTGGAGGCGCCGCTGAGTTCATCGATAATCGACAGAATACCTATGGAGGTCGCTGCGTTGTCAATCCTAGGTACGTTCGGAGACGTAGCTTGATTTTAGATCTTTTAGTAGTCCAAAAAGTGGAACCAATGATTGTTTTCAGCGTAGTTCTAGATTCATCATCTAAGTCCTGGAGCAGCATTACCTAATGTCGCACCTTGTCCATGAGGCCTACCTGGTTCTAGAGTTCATCTGACTCATCTAAAACAGTTTCCAAACTATTTTTTGTTGGGAAGGAGAAGATGAAGGAATCATAATGATCTCAATGACAATTCATATTTGTGTAGTCTATACACCCCTGGATATGACTGAATTACTCTCGTGCAAGAGTGTGGTATTGGAGACCAAAATGGCGGATAGCAGCGGAGGGGTGGGTACCCCTCTACGTGGCACCAGTACCTATGAGGCTGAGCTGCGACCCACACTATATGCTATCTGTTTATATCCGATGCTTAGCTTAGCCTAGTGTGGCTCGCAGCTCAGCCTCATAGGTACTGGTGCCACGTAGAGGGGGTACCCACCCCTCCGCTGCTATCTTGGATTTTGGTCTCCTTTTCGTCCGGTGACAATATACTTGGTCTTGTATGATTGGGCATCAGACATAGCCAAGACTACCCACCGAATAAATGTGCCGGCAATAGTTTCTCCCATTCTTATTACATGACTCACAGTTATTACATGAAGTAACGGTGGTACGGTATGCTATAGTTACCGTTAAGTTTCAGATTGCATCATAGTATGCCATAGAAAACGTTAGTAATTTTATAACTGAGTAGATAACAGTGATGGTGCTCATCTCTGCGTACATTAATGTTGAAATATTTTTTAATTAATTAGGCCCGATGCTCTTTTACAGAATTTTGGGCAATTCGATGACTTTATTTGACTACTAACTTTGTTATTTTTTACAGTGGAGGTCTGATATCGAAAGGTCATCCCTTGGGAGCCACTGGCTTGGCTCAATGTACTGAGCTTGTGCTGCAGTTACGTGGGGAAGCTGGCAAACGCCAGGTTCCTGGGGCGAAAATCGCTCTTCAGCACAATATTGGCCTGGGTGGTGCTGTCGTTGTCGCCCTGTACCGCAAAGGATTCACGTAAGTAGTATGATACCATGATAATATGAAATGATACTGATGATAGAAATAAGGAAGTGCCTAGCAGCACTAGGACTTTTTTAAAGACTTTTTTTTTTAAATCACCCCTGCTTGCACTCTTAATTTCTCTGTTTCGATTAAAGAACTCTCTGACAAGGCCTCATTTCCAGTTTCAGGGTGGATTTTATAAGGTGCTGAAAGTGGAAAAGTTGTCTATAGCATTGCACCAACGTTTCTTTTCGGAAGGTTAACGGTATAACGAACTCTAAATGAGCATGTAGTCTGTCACTATCTTTATTAAAGTCATCCCAAGACCTGACTGGTTAAAGAGGTTATTCATTCGAAACGTGAGTATAATTATGAGAGCAGCCACTCCGACAAATTACTATACGTATTATGTTATTTTAGACGCTCCAAGGTAACTCGTAACAACGCATCAGCATCCCCCGGTGCGAAGCCAGAAGATTTCCTCGCGAACAAGCTGTTCGTAGCCTTGGACCAGGCCATGAAAGATGACACTGACAACTTGATTGAAAAGGTATTTCATATCTGCAAATGGCTAAAGAAAAGTAGAGACGTTGGGTAGAAAAAACATTAAAAAATGTGTCAGTCGCCTCAAAGGCTCATATTAAAGTGAAAGTCGCGTGTACTTTTTTCCACACAGTTTTTGTTCTCGAGTATTTTTCTCAATTTCCGCATATGTACTTACTTTAAGGTCGCTAAAGAGGTGGACGCTATAGGCAAGAACTGTGATGGTGGTTCATGTCTCTTCGAGAACTGCGTGACTTTTGGAAAAGTGTACTTTTGTGATCGACATGTCTTGCGTCCTAAGACCCATTCGAAATTTTGCTGTGTTTTTCAAGAGTTTTCAACAGTCACTTACGTCTCAAAAAAACAAAATATTTGGGGGCTAGAGACCGTTTAGATACCCTTGAGACCCCTCTTTACTGGCCTCCGCCCTGGTTACCCCCTTTAACCCTCACTAAGAAAGGTTTTAAGTCAAAATAAATGGTAAGTTTAATTCCATGAATAAATTTAATAATTGTTGTATCTCTCAGGTACGAGGAATCTTCGCTATAAGAGTGAAGAACGGCACTGGCGGCAAGGAAGGGTACTGGCTGATCGACGCGAAAACCGGCAAGGGGAGCGTCACCTTCAACGGAAAAGGTGTAACTTTAATTTTTTACTACAGCTTTTCTTGAGGAGCCGGGAATCAGAGGCGTCATTTCAATTTTTCTAAGGGGAAAAAGCCTCTAACAAGCCAATCATTTACTTTTCCACTATTTCTTCCAAGCTGAGACAACCGACGCTTTACAAATGAAAAGTATCTACTAGCAACCTTTTTTTTTTCTTCGTTTTCACATCATCCCTTCATAGTTTTAACCTGGTTGTTATTTTTCAGCTAAACCCGACGTAACATTCCTTATGGATGACAGCGACGTCACTGACCTGCTGACTGGCAAGCTGAACCCACAAAAGGCGTTCTTCCAGGGTAAAGTCAAAATTCAGGGCAACATGGGACTTGCTATGAAACTCCAAGAGCTACAGCGCCTTGCCAGCAACCGCATTGAAGAAATACGCTCTAAGCTATAAGCTTTATGTACGTCTCGTTTCCACCAAACACGTTTAAGGTTAAACTGCGGTAAAATTTCAAACTTTTGCACTTAAAAATCTGGAATGAACCGACGTTTAACTTGTGACGAGTTTTGGCTGGATGCTCAAGAGAAAAGATAAGATAAAATTTACTGTAGTTAATTGCAGTCTTTAGCTAATGAACTTAAACCTCCAAATTCCAGAGAGTTTTTCTCATCTTATTTCATGTATGCAAGACGAGATTCTAGTTTTGCGATTAATTCTTCACTCGCTGTTATCGTTATTCTATTGAGAATTAATTGCAGACCTAGAATAGCCCCTTCATTGTTAACTTGTTGATTTGTATCCCGTGCAATGTGGCCTTAAGAGTGCTGTTGGTTTTTGCTCGCTAAATAGCAAAAACTTTTTCCTTGCTTCATTGAATTTTATCTGTTAATTTGCGTGTTAAGAGCACCTTTCATTTTTTATCGCTGACAGAACGATATATTAGATTTCACTGGAACATTGATACCTTTATACCTACGTGCTTTCAACGATGTTCTGTTGCTGGCATCTGCGACCTATATATTTATCTATTTAGCAATCGATAAACTGTAAAATGAAGGAAGGAATACCTACCTACTTAGGTTGGTTGACAATCTATACCTATCTGCTGAAATATAGGCTACACACATTTTGTCGCAATTAGTTCTTCGAAATACTCGTAGTGCACTTTGAAAACTTCTTTGGCTATAGGTAGGTACTGTCGGTTTCACAAGTTAAGTTATTAGTGTAATACCTTCCAGGGTCCGATTTGACTGTCGTCAGATGAAGTTAACGAGCGATTGAATTCAATGTTTACTACCTAGTTGTGTGAACTATTTGGCGCGAAATACCTACCTACCTGAGAGACTGAGGGTGGTCAAGTCGATCCTGGAAAATCGAAAAATATATTTACCTAAATACTTCGCTGTTTTAAGTGTTAGATAATTATGGTGGTGGTGTATGGTAATACTAGTACCTGACAATTTCATTTCCTTGACTATATATTTAAGTATGAAGTAGGTATGAATTAAAATATCAAATCATAAGAAATGGTGCTTAGGTAGATACTTAAGGTATGTTAAGGGCTGTGTTGTATAACCAAACCTAGGAAGAAATATTGAACTATTAAATTGTTTGGGTACTTAAATGAAATATATATTTTCTATGCCTACTAATGAGGAGACATTAGGTAAGTAGGTAAATACAACAAGGTACATTAAAAAGAGCAGAGTGTCTGGGAAACCTACAGCCAATGGTGGAGGATCTCGTACCTACCCATCCACGAAGCCGCAATAATTGATTTTTTTAAAGCCAAATAAGAGTAACTTAACAACTACTGATTGGCACTTCATAAATGAACGTACCTAGTCACCTGCCTATTTATTTTGATGGCGTTTTACTAGATAATACCTGAGATAATAGTAATCCCACATCCCATCCCATCCCACACTATATTAAAATCCTCTCGGTGTCCCAAAATTGTGTTTGCCACTACAGAGATTCCGCATGTCAAGTTATAATAAACAAAAAATCGCTGAGCCCTAAGAGGCCGTGCAAAAGTTACGAGTTGCGGAACTCTAAGAAAATGGGGTAGTGTAGGGTTTCGGGGTTTCTTTGTGGCTTTTTGCATCTTTCGAGCTACAGTTGATCTGAATAGCTCATTTTATTCCTCATGAAATGCACTACAAGATAAACACAAACTAAACCGTGCCAGCTAACGAAATAAACGACTTTTTGATTGAGGAAAATGATTTTCGGAAATTTTTTGGTTTGTAGCGCTGTTTAGATTTACAATTTAAACACACGCCAAACCGATAACATTGTAGTTTTTTATACATTTCTTATTCGCAATGAATCAGGCTTTAAGACACAGCAAAGCTTACCCCAAACTATGAAGAAATATCCATTTCTAAGCGCATCATTGACCATCATACGTTGAAAACCACTAAAAAAATTCTACAGAAACTAACATATCACACCGAATTATAAAGATGAACGAAATAAAAAGGTATATTAATGGATGTCATGGTTTAAGCTACAATTTGATATACAATACATGCATAAAATGTTTTGAGAAAATACAGAAAAAAAAATAATTTAAAAAATAATAAAAAAACTGATTTATTTTCGGATATTTGATTTCGCGCCATTTCTAGCAGACGCGGTCAAAGGAAATGCCAAAGGAATTTGGAAGAACGTAGAATTATTTATTTAATTATTTAATTTTTTATATTATTTAATTAAATAAAGCTACTAAAGATGAAACTATTGAATTTTTGACAATTTAGAAATTAACCTTTCAAAATTATTTATCATAGAAAAGTGAGTTTGTTACAGATGAGACAGAGACTATTGGTTATATGGGACTGTGGCTTCCAAACTCAGTTGTGTGGTTTTGGAGCAGTGGCTCTAACATTAGCCTATCATATGTGGGGGCCAGGGATCGAATAGGTACTAGCGGGACTTTTTTTTTTAATTTCATTTTTTTCTTTTTCACCGATAAGTAGGTAAGTATATACGGTAAGGAAGTCCTGGCGATCACTCTCTCTATAACAAGCACTCACTCCCTATAACGAACATTCCCTCTTTATAATCTACAATCTTCTCTTTATAACGATGTCCTAATTTATAAAGAACACTCCCACTTTATAATCTACAAAACTCTCTCTATAACGAGGTGTCTCTCTATAACGAACACTTGCACATTATAATCTACAACACTCTTTATAACGAGGTCCCTCTCTATAACGAACATTCCCACTTTATAATCTACAACACTCTCTCTATAACGAGGTCCCTCTCTATAACGAACACACCCACTTTGTAATCTACAACATTCTCTCTATAACAAGGTGTCTCTCTATAACGAACACCCCCACTTTATAATCTACAACATTCTCTCTATAACGAGGTCCCTTTCTATAACGAACATTCCCACTTTATAATCTACAACACTCTCTCTATAACGAGGTGTCTCTCTATAACGAACATTCACTTTAACATGTAGCAAACTCTCTAAAACTACAAAAACGTAAGCTATTGGTTATGTGGGACTGTGGCTTCCAAACTCAGTTATGTGGTTTTGGTGCAGCGGTTCCAACAGTAGCCTATCATGTGTGGGGGTCAGGGAGCGAATACTGACGGGACTTTTTTTTTTATATTTCATTTTTTTCTTTTTCACCGATAAGCAGGTATTAGGTAAGTATATACGGTAAGGAAGTCCTGGCGATCACTCTCTCTATAACAAACACTCACTCCCTATAACGAACATTCCCTCTTTATAATTTACAACCTTCTCTTTATAACGAAGTCCTATTCTATAACGAACACTTCCACTTTATAATCTACAACACTCTCTATAACGAGGTCCCTCTTTATAACGAACATTTCCACTTTATAATCCAACTCTTCCTCTATAACGAGGTCCCTCTCTATAACAAACATTACTTACCACTTTATAATCTTCAACCTTCTCTTTATAACGAAGTCTTAATCTATAACGAACATTCGCACTTTATAATCTACAACACTCTCTATAACGAGGTCCCTCTCTATAACGATGTTTCCCATTTTATAATCTACAACACTCTCTCTATAACGAGGTGTCTCTCTATAACAAACACCCCACTTTATAATCTACAACATTCTCTCTATAACGAGGTCCCTCTCTATAACGAACACTCGCACTTAATAATCTACAACACTCTCTATAACGAGGTCCCTCTCTATAACGAACATTCCCACTTCATAATCTACAACACTCTCTCTATAACGAGGTGTCTTCTCTATAACGAACACCCCCACTTTATAATCTACAACTCTCTCTGTAACGAGGTGTCTCTCTATAACGAACACCCCCACTTTATAATCTACAACATTCTCTCTATAACGAGGTGTCTCTCTATAACGAACAATCTATAACGAACACTCCCACTTTTTAACCTACAACACTCTCTATAATAACGAGGTCCCTCTCTACAACGAACATTCCCACTTTATAATCTACAACTCTCCCTCTATAACGAGGTCCCTCTCCATAACGAACATTACCACTTTATAATCTACAATACTCTCTCTATAACGAGGTCCAGGTCCCTCTCTATAACGAACACCCCCACTTTATAATCTACAACATTCTCTCTATAACGAGGTCCCTCTCTATGACGAACATTCTCTTTAACATGTAACAAACTCCCTATAACGAATATTCTCTATAACAAACACACAGCCTATATAAGTATTTTGATGAAATTTGATGTGCACCTGTCAATGATCATGGCCGAGGGATTTTAAGTTTAAAGTAGAGAATTAGGTACTTAAGAATAATTAAAAATTCGTGTTTTTGATTAGTCGGATAAGCAACAAGAGCTGAGTTTTCAATCTATAACATTAGGAATTAATAAGTACGTTGGGAAATAGATCTTGGAGGGTCCTTTGGAATAAAATTACAATTAGTACCTAGAAAATTACAGCAGTCTTTGACTGAATTTCGATCGATTTGGCTCCAATCCCAGTTACTGACGGATTATTCTGAAATTTAGTTATACTTTTGTTTAAAACAACGTTAGGTACTTAAACATTTGTAGAGTAGAATTTCGTAATAACCTATGGCCGTTCTTTTTAAAAAAGTGCTCCAAATGAGAAACCACGCTTTTGAATGGTCGGAACTCGAAACGCATTTTGCAAACTGAATCTTAATAAAATCACAATAAAAAGAACGAAAATTTGATACTGAGTGAGAAGGTTAATTGCGGATATTGTAGGACCCTTGATTTTTTTTTTTTTTTTTTTCACTAAAAAGTAGGTAGGTATGGTGAGGTAAATTTGCTCTAACGCCGTTCGTTTAATAAAAGTTTAGAGG
The DNA here is from genome assembly GCA_950004255.1 of Mesopsocus fuscifrons. Classification (NCBI taxonomy): domain Eukaryota; kingdom Metazoa; phylum Arthropoda; class Insecta; order Psocodea; family Mesopsocidae; genus Mesopsocus; species Mesopsocus fuscifrons. Next base: position 7,034,679 of record OX465378.1, read on the forward strand.
GCGTCAATCTAGCCGCAGCGCGCCGCGGCTAAATGGACGACCTTCATAGAAAAACAAAACAAACCATGAGGCCGAAGACCCAGGTGTCTAGCCCCACGCAGTGGCGAGGTTAAGGGCAGGCGGAGCCTGCGCTTTAGCTCGTAGTTTCATTAAAATGGTCGTACAATACAAATTTTTACAATGTTTGAAAAAGAGCGCGAAACGTGCTTGACGGTGATTGGAAGAGTTGGTTTGACGTCATAGTACAATAGCCTCTGATTGGTCAATTCAGACTAACGCTCAATGCTAAAGTGTGATTGGTTGGAGTTGAATGACGTCATAGGGTCGTAGCCTCTGATTGGTTGATACTGTGATCATCGGTGCATTTGGCGTTTGGAAGACACGAGGTGCTGAAGTTCCTGGGCAGGCGACTGCGTTTCTGTTTTAAAGACTGATTTAAGCTGGAAAAGAGGTTCGCACTGCTGGTAAGTAACGTAGCACATTCTTCCCCTTGTTTTCTTGATATTTATCTTGTTATTTGGTTAGAACTAAAGCCCAAATCTCTCGTTGCCGGTACTGCCGGTTGAGTCGGACGCGAACACTCAAGATGGCGTCGATCTTCAATGTAAAAATTATTCACTTGAGTTCGGAAATTGTTGGAAGTGAGGCCTACCAACCCAGGTACATCAGCGTAACTTCAGAAATACATCCAGTAGCTCTTATTTCAGTAATTTCTACATCATATATTGCAAAATGTCGGCTTGTGCAAAAAATTACCTACTCGCTTACCTATGGCGCATGGCGTCTCTACTTCTGGGGTTGTTCTTTTCTGATGTTATGGTCCCGATACCTATATTTGGAGCTTGAAGTACGATCTACTTGTGTAATTGCGGGTCTATTATGGAATTTTCAACATTTTCAAAGGTGAAAATTCTCAGATTTCTCCGACCTGTCCCAGCTTGTCATGGCTTGTTTCGTGCAGCAAAATCTTGTTCTGCGGCTGAAGCGCTGGGCTCTCAAGGTCATAGTCCTTACAACGATATTTTGAGACAGTGCTATGGAAAAACGATGCACTAATTGGGTGTACCAACAATTAGATACTTCTCGGTGGTCCCCTAAACCTCGGTTTAGGTTGCGTCTCTACCAGTATCGTGGTATGGTTGTTTTTAAGCCTTTTTTGTGGTTAAAATTGTTGGGTTCCGGGAAAGGGGACCACCGAATTTTTTCCAAGTTTTTTCGCCAAAGGGTGATTTTGAGATTTTGATTTCATTAGACGTTTCAAGCCACCCTGATTCCAACAAACAAATTTTTGAGTTTTCAAATTTTTCGTCGGGACTTAGAATAATTTTCGTGTCCCCTCGAAAATTTTACAAGTTATTTAGTTTTTCAATCACTCATAACTCTTCTATTTTTCACAATTCGGACTTGGTTTATAAGACTTTTTCGTTTGTCTCTTTGCTGCCTAAAACTGACTGGAGGATATTTTTTTATATATATGAAGCAGCCGCCCTTGCTTGCTTACACCCCTGTGATTCACCTCTAGCGGCGGCTCACTCTGCCGCTTGGTGCAGCGGGTTACTGGACGCACTGACTGGAGGATATTTTTTTATCTATATTAAGCAGCCTGTTTGTTGACAACTACACTTTATTGGTTTGACTTTGGTCCCGGGTACACTCTAGCCGCTTCGGCCTGGAACATGGTGAGTTCGTATCCTCCTCGATTGACGGTCTTGAACTGGTATTCGGCGAGGTACCCTAGGAAGTGCTCCTTCTTCCGTCAGTATCTTGGTACGCTCTCTTATGTTGCGCCACTGCCGTTCGATGTTTTGGGTGTGGACGCTGGGGTCGTTTCTGTCCACGAAGGTCACGCTATGGTTCACTTTAAAGTGTTGGAATCCTTCCTCGTTGAGGCAGTCGTATGCCTTCCAACAGTCGGACATGACGACTGTTCCGGGGAGAATGTTGTCTTTTATGAGTTGTAACAGTGTTCGCGAATCTCTCTTGTCCACAGGGATGAAAAATGTTTTGTTGGATCCCCTGTCGGTTCCTCCGAACACCCACTGCCCTTCAATTCTGCGGCCTCTGTTATACTTCCTTTTGCCGAATTTTGCCTCGTCTATTTCAACAATTTTCCCTGGCCCTCCTAGGGGCGTCGACCTATTCAATGCCCACTCGATGCACACTTCCCGGCAGTAATTACACCAATCTACGGCTGTCTGCTTCGTTACACCTACCTCGCGGACAATTGTGTTGAGACGGGGCGGGGAGGTGAACGCCCACCAGGCCACTATCTCGAGGATAGTCGGTATGTCGAGTCGTTTGCTTTCGAAGAAGGCTCCGGTTCTGGCAGATATATAGGTTTTGCATTTGTACTGGCGTCCGTGGGTCTTCCGTTTTCTCTGACACCTGTACCTGAGGGTCTTCTTGTCGAGGGGGATGGTGCGGCGGCAGGTTGGGCAGGGTATTTGCTCTTTAAGTAATCTCTGCGTCAATAGGGCGTCCAGCAACATGGGCCAGTTGTCTCTGTACTGCCTATAATATTGGCTTATTGTTGTGATTGGCATTTTTGCGGATTGTCTTGGAGACAAAGGTACTGTACTGTTTACACGTGGCTGCAGTTTCTGGTGACACGATGTGGGAAATGTCGCCATTTCCGCTGTCACGCGACAAATGGCTGCGGGGTCGGGGATGGAACTTCGGTTTTTGTGATATTTTCCTTCTGTGTGAGCTTTTTCTCCGTTCTTTGTTTTCTTTAGCTTGTGCCCCATATCTCTACCCTTCCCAAGGCCCCAAGACCGGAGGAGAAGTGCGATGAGTAGACCTTTACCGAAATGTTTATCGAGGCTGTGGTGGTTCAGAAGCCACCTGGAACTGTAGGTCCCCATTGTGTACTAACACGATGGGCGGTGAGCTGCTATTTGGCAGTGCTAAGCACGGTGGGTAACTCTTGAAAGAGTCTATTGTCCCCTATCTTCTATTGCGCTCGGAACGATAATCAGTCCAAAAATTGGAACCCTGGGCTCCCCTACCACTTCTCCAAAGCCAGGGCGAGACCTCTTACTGCCCTCCAGAGTAAAAACGCTCTGAAGCTCTAAGCACTTTTTTGATCTGTGCTCCAACATTTCTAAGGTCGTGAAAAAAATAATTCCCCCGAACCTTAGCAAAACACCACATTTCTGCAGGTTTATTCCCTTTATCGAACTACAGAAAACCCACTCAGCTAACACCTTCAAAATTTATTTTAAGAAGAACTGTTCTCCATATATTTCATTATGCGTGCCTTATCTTCTTACAATAAATTTTGAAGGTGTTAGTTGAGTGGGTTTCCTGGTGTTCGAGAAAGGGAATACACCTGCTGGTCAAAAATGTTTTCTCTCGGATGTGTTCTTTTAATTTGAAAAACGATGTGAGACAGTTGGGGGGTTGTTCTGGAGAATACGGGTGGTATTTGACGAGTTCGAATACAGCGTTCGCTACGGCAGTCATGACAACTTCCGAACGATAGGCTGGTGCGTTACCAACTCACCCCTTTGAGTTGCCTCGATTTTTTTTGCGCAGCTGAATTATTATAAAGTTGGTTCAGTAGTTGCCTGGTATTGTGGACCCTTCTATAGAAAATCGATCAAAACTATCCCTTCCCAAAAGCCAAAGCATAATAACCTTCCGGCTACAGTCACCACCCTAAATTTGCGGGGCGGCGGAGAATCTGGGTGCTTTCGTGGTCGTTGGATCATAGCGATGTAACCGTGTTTATTCCTGGGTTAGAAATCAGAAAACTTCCTTTCTCCTACTGGAGTATACTCAAATGTGCGGGTGTGACAGGTCAACTCCACCTGCCTTTCGAGATTCCTTAAGGTTGCGCTGTCCCCATTTGAATTAACATTGCGACTTTCGAAACGTCTGTCGTGGTTTCTACTGAACGTATCTTCTTGAAATTTCACATGAAGGTAGATTGAATAAATATCTAGAACTATACTGCAGCCGATTTTTGAATTTTCTTTCGGTTTTCTAACAAAAACATGTTTTCCAAAAAGAAATTCTGCAAAACACTGTTCATAACTTGTACGTACGTACGTACGTCACTCTGTCGCGCGCCAGTACGTCACACCATTCATCCGATTTTCCTCAAATTCGGTATGTAGGTACCTTATGTAAATATCTGGATACATTTTGTGATAAATTTTGGTAACTCAAAAATTCCTCTTACTAAGTAAGCGGAATTTTTTTCTTACGATGGGATTTGAACTCGGACCTTTCGAGACCCACGTCGGGCCCCTTGACTGCTATGCTACTGAAGGGAGTGAGGGGTTCATTATTATTTTTTTGTTATTGTTTTTATCCACTTGACGTAGTATACCCATTCTATTGCAATGTGAGGATAAATTAAAATGAGGATAAGCTAAAATTCAATTCCTGCTTTCTTCACTCATTTTCAGTATTTTTCATATACCTAAAGTAAGTATATAGGTACCTACTCGGTTTTATAGGGACTTTTTTTGGGTTCTTTTGTTTTGTTTTGTGTGAGGGCTAAGACTGATTGTCATTGTCACACAGTCGTTCGTCAGTTTGTCAGAAAACAATGGGACACTTTTTTGATATTTTCTTGGATGGGTATATACCGTTGAACGTGGGCCACCCGCACATCCATCTTGAACTAATAATTTTAATTCGAAAAATCGTGGCAATAACTCCCTTCATGTAGAATATGATGAAATTGCTTTTCTTTCCTATAGCTGCTAATGGTATTAACCACAGCTTTTGACTGAAAAGTTTTCTTTGTCCATTCTCTCAAACAACAAAGACATACTGAGATAAATCAAAATGAAAGCCAAAGAAAATGGTTCTAAATTCGTCTTGTGAGAAATAACGAACAAAGTAAACTCTTCGAATCACCTGAGAGGAAAACATCAAGAAATTAAGAAATACATACGACAAAGAAACTGGTGACAAAAGCTCGAAGTAATTGCCTCCAAAGAACCTCGAAAAAATAAAGTTTATTTATTTTTTATTTTTTGAAAATCCGCTCAAACAATTTTGTTTATTTTCCCATTTTATTATCTATTTTATTAATTAGGGGTAAAAAATACCTGGAAAACTCTGGTTCGGGAGGTACAGGGTGTTACATCCACATTCTTATACCGAATAGTTCCTCTCTAAATTCGAAAAACTCTTAGCGTGGGCCAAGGCCTAGTGGGATTCAGGGTGGCAGCTTTCGTGAGCTCTGTACACAAGAGGGTCATTTGGTCAGAATCACGCCCCACAGCCGAGTTTTCCTCCAGCCAGTGAATGCCAGGTACCCGTCAGGGCTGGGTAAGATTGAGCAGGACAAATCTGGACAAGTGGGGACTAGATCCTGGCTCCTCTTGCTTCATACCTCAGTTCCCTGCCGCAAACCTTGTCCGGCCCAGTGGGTGCCTGGAACCTACCACAAGTCCCCATCAAAGTTTTGAACGTTCGATATCCAGACCTTGAACAAGCACCAGAGTGCTTCCCATGACCATAGAACACACACCAGCTGGTCTATTATGGATCTGCTCACGTCAGATTAACGACGAAGTGGTGTAGTTTTACTTATGTTTTAGCATTAGAAGCTTAACGACCAAGAACCATAATAGAGCTGCATGAGTTATTTATATTTATATTATTTATTTATACTGCGTCCAACGTCTAAAGTCTATATAAACTATATATCACTGCCCTATTAGCTAGAGTACGATCAATAATAATAATCAAGTGTTCTATTCAAACAGGAGATTGCTGGGACAGATGTAGCAGAAGAAGCTTCGGATATCGTCCTCTCAACTTTTCTTCTGTCGTGAAAGCCGTGCTGTGGGGTCGTAATGTTTACGGCAGCCTAGCCAAATACCTCCAGCCAGCTTGGCCTTCGTGGATTCTGGACAGTCCCCTAAAGGTATTTACTACTTTCGCTTATATACTCCAATTTCCAATTTTGGAAACCCTGTGTTTTTTTATTTTTTAGACATCGAAGAGTGATGTAGACCAATACTTTGTTGGTGGATGTTTTTGTTTATGTGGGTAGCCTCCATGCCTGAGTTGCCATTGCAAACCTGCCATTCCAGGACCCATCGCATCTGGCCAGTTTTAAGGGGGTTGCAATGTTACCGAGACACTATTAAGACACTCTTAAGCTTAAGCAAAATTGAAAATTTGCTATGTGACACTTGTTTATTATTCAGTTCCACTTCAGATGTCTCAAGTTACTTAGAAGGAAATCACAGTAACAAAGAAAAGTCAGTTAAACCTAGCAGCCTCAACTAAACAACTAGCTGTTCTCATGTCTTTTTCTTTTTTTTTTTTTATTAATTTCAGATTACAGACCTGCAACTAACAACTGTCTACGTCAGCGCTTCTGGCGTCATCTTCCATCAGTTCAGTTCTGGTAAGATATTTCTACCATTTCCAGAGTGTGAGGGTGTCGTGTTCGTAACCCACCAAGTTCTCCTTACCCGATTTCGCATAGCACATACACCCTTAACCCATAGTTACTTATTTACTGATGCTCCGCCCCCAATATGCCCTACGTGCCGTTTCGCTGCCGATCACGAGAAATTTCACCTTTCGAAAAACTATCAATCCGACTCTACACTACCAACCCTGGCGTTATGGCAATACTCCGTTTCATAACTCATATCAGTTCAGAACAAACACTAACACAGGGCTACCCATTAGGTAGGTACAGTAGTCTAGCATAGACAAAACAATTCTGGTACCTGACGGCTCCCAGCAGCCGAAGCTTCATTAATAAAAAAATAAAAAAATAAAACTCCGAAAAGTGAGTAAAAAAACGCCGCCTCAGCTAAACACTTATCTTTTCTCATATTTTATTAATTTCAGATTACAGACCTGCAACTACTGCTACGTCAGTGCTTCTAATATCATCCTACTCCTACATCAATTCAGTTTTGGTAAGCTATTTCCACCATTTCCAGTGTGTTAGGGGGTCGTGTTAGTAATGTTAGTAACCTTATAAGACACGAATACACGAAGTTACTTTCACTGCAACTAACTAAGTAACCGAGTAACCTTACGGTCAATTTCACCAGATCTTAAAGTACACTATAGTGTCTCCTAATGAACAGATTTATCTTATCTTATGTTTGGCTTATTACGTGTGCTATAGCAAGATTAAGAGTATAGAGGATACTTGTCATTAGCTGAAAATACGATAACGTAAATCTGTTCATTAGGAGACACTATAGTATACTTCAAGATCTGGGCAAATTCTGAAATCCACCATTAGACGTTAGCCTATGGAAGTTGCGCGGGGGAAAATTTGATTTTAGGTAGATTTCGAAGAAAAATCTACCTATTGTAGTCGTACCAGTAGTCTCACTTTTGAAAAATTTCTTCACAGTTATTCTTTTTATGACCCCTGGATCCCAAAACCACCATCAGTTCAAAAGTTTTATATATATATATCATTTTCACTTCCTTGTGAACACGCTAGCAGCCGTATTTTTTAAAAATAATTGGTTTTGACTATTTAATAAAATATAAGGGACTAAAATCTCGGTCGAGTTCGTTAATGGGGGAAATCGGGGGACTTTTTCGAAATCTGGTTTTTTGTCCATAACTCCCTTAATATTGCAACTAATGAAACGAAAATTTGTCTGAGGGTCGTCTAACAGTACTACCTACAACTTTTCTTTGTAACGTTTTTTGATCCCACCCTTAATGGTTGAATAGGGGTGGAAAAAGAGGGTTTTGCGCACAAAAAAATTCATAACTTGTGTCCTAGGGGTGTTATCGAGTTCTTTTGTTTTGTAATGTATTTGCCTCAATATTACCTACAACTTTTGTCTGAAAAAGTTTTTCGTCCGACGCACCGTTTAGGCAGGGGGTGGGGGGTTGAATTTTCAAAACGTCATAACTCCCTTATTTGGTGAGATATTGAGTTTTATCTTTTTGCTATGAGTTCCTATTAATAATATCTACAACTTTTGTCTGAAAACGTTTTTTGTAAAATCACTTTCATTTTCTTGTTATGGGGGGGGGGGGGGGGTGAAATTTCAAAACTCAATTCCTCCGTTTGCTATTGTGTTATCGAGTTCTTTTCTTTTGTAATGCATTTGCCTCAATATTACCTACAACTTTTGTCTGAAAAAGTTTTTCGTCCGACGCACCGTTTAGGCAGGGGGTGGGGGGTTGAATTTTCAAAACGTCGTAACTCACTTATTTGGTGAGATATTGAGTTTATTCTTTTTTGTATGAGTTTCTATTAATAATATCTACAACTTTTGTCTGAAAAAGTTTTTTGTAAAATCACTTTCATTTTCTTGTTTCGGGGGGGGGGGGGGGGGGGGGGGGGGTGAAATTTCAAAACTCAATTCCTTCGTTTGTTATTGTAGATAATGCAATTGGATCAACTGAAAATCTTCTTATCCGTCTTTCTAAATGGTTTTAGACTGCTTTTAGTTGATGGAAGTAATCTTCGAAATCTACCTACGCCTTTCGGGGCTGCCGAAAGGGATTTTTTTTTTCTTTTTTTTTTTTTTCAGAAATATTTTTTATTTGATGTTCAAGTGTGACCAGTCTCGTACTCATTTGTTCGATATTTCGATTTTTTTTTTAAAAGAAGTTCCTAGGTAGAATTATTTTAAGAAAAATATATGTTAGTAGGTACTAAGGATCTTAGGTTTTTTTCAATAACGAAGTTAGTTTCTTTGATAATACGTTAAAATGTGATAAATAACTCCCACTGCTTTAACTACATCATACTTGCTCCTAAGTTAAAAATACATATTATATCTTCAATCAAAGAAATATAAGTTTCCTCAGGATAGTTACATGAAAAAATGTCAACAAGCATGTCGGCAGCCTTAAGTGATAGGTTACGCCTGCTTAAGTGATCGGTTACGCCGACAGCTAGTTCCACCTAATAACGACAAATTAACTATTTGTTATATTTAACTGTTTGTTGCAGCCTCAGCATGGCTTACCATAACTCGTACGCGGACGATCCAGACTTTAAGCTTATGCTGCGCGAGTGGACTAAAACCAACCAAAGAGGCTACTTGGTGTGTCCGTTTTATGAACACGAGGCTGATCCAAATTCCGGTCGTTTTCACTTGAATATGTGTGTTAATGCTGCCACGCGGGATGTTCTCAATGATAGCAAATACCCAGAGACTGCTCCTTTCGCTGAGAAAATCGCAATACTAATAGCTTCCGGTATCTTCAAAGATGATGAACACCACTATTCGCTGACAAGTCGTTGTGAGAAAATTGCGGCAGAAAGGTTTCAGTATTTGTCCAAAGTCGAGACGTGGCCCCGTTACGACCCCGTTCAGAAACCATGCACACGGTCTTCGGAAGCCACAACAGCTTCCCGTGCCCTCCGTCAATGTAGCCGTTCTACCAGACACCAGAGCGGTAACACACGAGGACGAGTTATTACACGGGTAAATTCTTCCCCGAAACAACACGTGACTGAAGTCGACACAGGACACTGTGATTCAGCAAACGTACCTGGAAATCTATGCCCGCGACCTTCTGAGTGGTCAGAACCCAAAACAGTCACTCATCAGAAACATCCGAAGATGTGCTTATTGACTGCTGAACTTTGTTATCACTATCGTATTAACGGTGGTCCTGAATGTGATACACATCGTTACCACATCTATCGAGATGAACAATGCAAACGTTCTTACTCCCAATGTCGTATCTACCGATTGCGTAATCGTTTGGAGCACTGTGAAACACATAGTCTGAAGCCAGCCGCCGATTCCCACGAATCACGAGCACCGAAACCAAGTGAAAATTTTATGTACCCATCACGAGGCCGGGGTTTCAGCCCCAACCCACGAGCACCGTACACTCCAAGCCAAACAACAAGCTTCTATTCAGCTCCCAAGGAAGAACGCCACGGCTTCATACCAAGAGACATTCCTCCTAACGTACCTGCAATTCCGGTAAAAGAGCGTATACAGGAGACTCACGCTCCGACAAGCATACCTTCAGTTACCCAGGGGGAGCAACCCAAGAAAGACGATGATACAATCCCAAAAAACAGCGTTTCTCTTGAGGATGTGTTGGGTGTCAGCGACACCAACTTTTCGCCAGCATTTCTAGCCTGGCTAAAATCAGAGCCGTGTGAGGGTATGCGCTTATGCCCCTTGAATTGCGGGAGCGAGGTGGCGAACGATAAACATAAAATGCTTTACCACTTTGGATGCTGCTGGAATGCAAGGATAGCCTCTACCAAGCACTTGATGCAGGGAGTCGAGGAGAACCCAATAGCATCTCCTGCCGATGATAATATGGGAATCGATAGGGATGACTCAGACGTATCTCCTAGCGATAATGGCAATGACATAAATGAGGGTGAGACAGCCAGCGGCAATCTCAACGAAAGCAATGAAGCTGAGGCTGCCGCCGTACGCTTGTGCCCAAATTGCGGCAGTCAGATGAGTAGTGACAATGCCCTGATGCTTCAGCACATAATATTATGCGTGATTGAAAGCAAAGAAGAAGAGACTGCGGTATCTCCTATCGACATTGGCAACGAAAGCAAAGAAGAGACTGCGGTATCTCCTATCGACAGTGACAAGGAAAGCAAAGAAGAGACTGCGGTATCTCCTATCGACAGTGACAAGGAAAGCAAAGAAGAGACTGCGGTATCTCCTATCGACAGTGGCAAGGAAAGCAAAGAAGAAGATACTGCGGTATCTCCTATTGACAGTGGCAAGGAAAGCAAAGAAGAAGACACTGCGGTATCTCCTATTGACAGTGACAAGGAAAGCAAAGAAGAGACTGCGGTATCTCCTATCGACAGTGACAAGGAAAGCAAAGAAGAGACTGCGGTATCTCCTATCGACAGTGACAACGAAAGCAAAGAAGAGACTGCGGTATCTCCTATCGACATTGGCAACGAAAGCAAAGAAGAGACTGCGGTATCTCCTATCGACAGTGACAACGAAAGCAAAGAAGAGACTGCGGTATCTCCTATCGACAGTGACAAGGAAAGCAGTGAGGATGAGACTGTTGCATCTTCTGCTGTTGTCCCCAAGGGTTTCCGCTTGTGCCCTTTCAATTGCGGAAGTCTCATTATAGACAGCCAGCTGCAGATGGTTGAGCACATTGTTTCTTGCTGGACTCAGAAGGAAACTGAGAGAAATAAACAAAGTAAGACCTACAAGGAAAAAGTTGACACAGCCACATCTTCTGCTGATGGCCCCAAGAACGACACAGCCACATCTTCTGCTGATGGCCCCAAGAACGACACAGCCACATCTTCTGCTGATGGCCCCAAGAACGACACAGCCACATCTGCTGCTGATGGCCCCAAGAATGACACAGCCACATCTGCTGCTGATGACCCCAAGAACGACACAGCCACATCTGCTGCTGATGGCCCCAAGAATGACACAGCCACATCTTCTGCTGATGGCCCCAAGAATGACACAGCCACATCTTCTGCTGATGGCCCCAAGAACGACACAGCCACATCTTCTGCTGATGGCCCCAAGAACGACACAGCCACATATTCTGCTGATGGCCCCAATAACGACACAGCCACATCTGCTGCTGATGACCCCAAGAACGACACAGCCACATCTGCTGCTGATGGCCCCAAGAATGACACAGCCACAACTTCTGCTGATGGCCCCAAGAATGACACAGCCACATCTTCTGCTGATGGCCCCAAGAATGACACAGCCACATCTTCTGCTGATGGCCACAAGAATGACACAGCCACATCTTCTGCTGATGGCCCCAAGAATGACACAGCCACATCTTCTGCTGATGGCCCCAAGAACGACACAGCCACATCTTCTGCTGATGGCCCCAAGAACGACACAGCCACATCTGCTGCTGATGGCCCCAAGAATGAAACTGAGGATGACTCTGCCACATCTTCTGCCGATGGCCCCAAGAGTGACAGAGTAACCTATGATCCCGATGAACGAGACGATTCTGAAGACTCGGATGAGTTTTATAACTGTTATGAACGTTCTCTTGAATATTAACACTTTCCCCAGGGAAAAGGAAATCATGTAGGAATAAAACTGTAATGTAAATTTTTCACTTTGTTAATCGTGTACGACCCGATGACGGCCGTTTGCTAACTATTGTATTTTTTCTTCATTTAAAAAGAAAAATTTAAACCAACTAGTTTCTCATAGTCATTACGTAAAACAGTGATGTCAATCCTATAAGTATTATTTTTATTTAAACAACTAGCGCTCTGCTAAGTTTGGAAAATTACACTTGATTACTTTTCATAGTGAGGTGAGGAAAATTGTGCTGGGTCGCTTTGTACATTTCTAGGTTCTAGGTACCTTTGAACTGATTGCTGTGACGTGAGAAGTCGCTCAATTGACTTAACCATGTAGAAGCAGGAGCTTCATGTTACCAAAACGGGTTAAATATTGCCCGTGTGGCATTCTTTGTGCTCTTGATCTCTAATTTGTTAAATATTTGTAGCTTTATGTAGGTGAAAAGTTCTTAATCTTTTTTAGGAGCGTTAACAGGGTCGATTTAATTACTGTGGGTCTGATTGGTTAAACTGATAAGACTGCATATCAGTATTGAGATACTTAAAATGCGTCCCATCATACTCGGTTAACGGTCAAACTCCAGTTAAAGTCAGTTTTTACCGTGCAATAATTCGAATTTAGCCGAAATTAATCATAAATAAAACGGTCTTTTCCTAGTCTTTTGATGCCATAAACATTATGATGAACTAAATATTAAAGACAGTTGTTACCGTGCAATAATTCGAATTTAGCCGAAATTAATCATAAATAAAACGGTCTTTTCCTAGTCTTTTGATGCCATAAACATTATGATGAACTAAATATTAAAGTCAGTTGTTACCGTGCAATAATTCGAATTTAGCCGAAATTAATCATAAATAAAACGGTCTTTTCTTAGTCTTTTGATGCCATAAACATTATGATGAACTAAATATTTAATTGTATTCATACCAAGTTTAAGTTGTAAATGCCATGGAAGTATTTTTTCAGTGGTTTTGATGAGTTCAAGTAAAATTGTATTATACTAATCATGTAATCTCTAGTGTGACATCTTAGTCTAACTGTAAAGACATGTCTAGTATTGTAAGTTCAGTTCAGTTTCGTACAAAATACTATGTCTGTCTAGTATTGTAAGAAACTGTAAATGTTGATTCTCATGAAACAATGTTTCCAAAGATGAAATCCTGTCATTATTAATCGTGTCAACTGTAGTGTGCCACTCAGCTGGTATGTTAAGAAAAGACATGTCTAGTGCTGCAAGTGGCTGTTTAGTTATAGTGTTTATTATTTCCATGAATTGTTTTGGAAGTTGTGTTCCGGATGGACGGCTGAAGAAATAACTGTGTATTCCTTTTAAATAAGAGGAGGAGATTTTCAGTTCAGTTATGATTGGTTTTTCGAAGTATTCTGGTTGGTAGAAAATAAAATCAACTTTTTTGTGACTTTAAAATGAAAGTGAATGCATTTACCAATCATTTAATCTCAAGTGTGCCATCTTAGTATTGTAAGCGCCATTACATTTGGATGAAATTTCTTGCAAGAAACAGGTTTCTGTTCTTGAGTTATTTTTTTGGTGTTTTGACTTCCACTTTTGGAGAAAAAAATTTAAAAGCAAAACAGGTTTCTGTTTTTGGGTTATTTTTTAAAGTGAAAGCGATTTTTTGGCTTATACTTTTGAAGGAAATTTTTTGAAATGTACCTAACACAGGGTCTTGTTCTTGCGTTGTTTTTTTGGTGACATTCAATTTTTTCATTAACTTGCTATTATAGTAAAACTGGGTTCCTACTTTTTAATGACAATTTTATTTTTGTTGATAGGTAAGGTACCTATATCCTATATTTACGTACCTGTGTGAAGACACGAAGGTCTGTTTTACTGCTCAGAAATCTGTGAGTGACAGGCCTCTTATATAACTTCTGCATTATAAAGAATCACTGGAGGGGGCGGTTGGAGTATTTTGGGGCTCTGGTGCTGGAAGTGACTGATCAGGCCGTACTGAACATCGGGTGGATTGTGCAGTTTGCAAGAAAAATAAAGAAGTCCCAGTGGGAGAGTGCTACTGCACTTCACTTTTTAGGTAGATTTCGAAGAAAAATATACCTATTGTAGTCGTACCAGTAGTCTCACTTTTGAAAAATTTCTTCACAGTTCTTCTTTTTATGACCCCTGGATCCCAAAACCACCGTCAGTTAAAAAGTTTATATATATATATATATCATTTTCACTTCCTTGTGAACACGCTAGGAGCCGTATTTTTTAAAAATAATTGGTTTTGACTAATTAATAAAATATAAGGGACTAAAATCTCGGTCGAGTTCGTTAATGGGGGAAATCGGACGAAGGGGGGGAAAATGGAAGGACTTTTTCGAAATCTGGTTTTTTTGCCATAACTCCCTTAATATTGCAACTAATGAAACGTGGTTTTCTCTGAGGGTCGTCTAACAGTACTACCTACAACTTTTCTTTGTAACGTTTTTTGATCCCACCCCTAATGGTTGAATAAGGGTGTAAAAACAGGGTTTTGCGCACAAAAAAAAATTCATAACTTTTGCCCTAGGGGTGTTATCGAGTTTTTTCGTTTTGTAATGCATTTGCCTCAATATTACCTACAACTTTTGGCTGAAAAAGTTTTTCGTCTGACGCACCGTTTAGGCAGGGGGTGGGGGGTTGAATTTTCAAAACGTCATAACTCACTTATTTAGTGAGATATTGAGTTTATTCTTTTTGCTATGAGTTTCTATTAATAATATCTACAACTTTTGTGTGAAAATGTTTTTTGTAAAATCACTTTCATTTTCTTGTTATGGGGGGGGGGGGTGAAATTTCAAAACTCAATTCCTCCGTTGTTATTGTAGAGAATGCATTTGGGTCAACTGAAAATCTTCTTAACCGTCTTTCTCAATGATTTTAGACTGCTTTTAGTGGATGGAAGTAATCTTCGAAATCTACCTACGCCTTTCGGGGCTGCCGAAAGGGATTTTTTTTTTTTAATCGTTTTTTCCCGCACTGCCTTTTTAGGCACGATTTTGCGCGGAGGTGGGCTTGAAATTCCTATAACATACCCTACCTACCTACCTACCTACCTAAGGTAACCCTATAACCTACAACCTATACCGTTAAAGGGGGGGGATTATAGGGAGGAAAGGAAGGACTTCACTTATGAAGTGCATAGCTATAGTGTTCAAGACTGCCCAAAAAACCGCAAGGATCACGTCAGCCTATAACGAACTAATAAATAATAATAATAAAGGATCATCTCAGTTTTTTGGATTTTTTTATAGCATAGATATACTGTGTTCTCTTGTTCCAGCAATTCTCAGTTCCAAGATATCTATACATTAGACCAAATTCAGGCCTCACCTAAAATCTTCGATTCTTGCCCCACTTCTGACGGTGCCGCGGCTGTGGTGTTGGCGTCTGAGTCTTTCGTCATTCGTCATGGGCTTATTGACCAAGCTGTTGAAGTTCTGGGCATTGAAATGGCCACAGATCTGCCTTCCACATTTGGCAAAAGTGCGATGGCTTTGGTAAGTTCGATTATTTTTATTTCGTCGGCAGATTTTATGTAAAAGAATAATAGGAAAACAGTTTAGTTTCAACCAAGAAATGAAGTAAATTTTCTTAGTCATCTCCTGCATTATTCCGATGAAATATTCCCGGTACACATATGTAGTTCGAATCTCAGCACAATCAAAGTTTTCCGCTTGTGAAATCGATGTGACAGGGTTCACCCCACTCCTTCGTCTAGATTTGGAATTTTTCTTAGAAGTAGGCAGCAGTGCTGCACTACAACTGGTTAGGGCTTAAAACCATAAAAAAAAGAGAAGTTTGATTGAATACTGTCATTTAGTCATATCAGATCATCCCTTCTACTTACCATACTCGGAAAGGTTATTGTTAGTTTGGCGAATACTTGCCTCTTGGGCCTGTTCACAGGTTTGGAAAAAGTTTCTTTTGCTGGTCTTCATTACTTTTTTACCCTGTTCTGTTATTACGGAATTGGTCGAATTAAGTTGTGACCGCTCTCGTTCATAAAAGCGAACCTAAATTTGTATTGCTGTGAATCAGGTTGGCTACGACATGACGAAGCGTGCAGCGGACCAGCTCTATAACAAGACGGGCGTTCGTCCGGAAGAAGTTCAGGTCGTGGAACTTCACGACTGCTTCTCAGCCAATGAGCTCATTACCTACGAAGCGTTGGGGTTGTGTCCACCTGGAGGCGCCGCTGAGTTCATCGATAATCGACAGAATACCTATGGAGGTCGCTGCGTTGTCAATCCTAGGTACGTTCGGAGACGTAGCTTGATTTTAGATCTTTTAGTAGTCCAAAAAGTGGACCCAATGATTGTTTTCAGCGTAGTTCTAGATTCATCATCTAAGTCCTGGAGCAGCATTACCTAATGTCGCACCTTGTCCATGAGGCCTACCTGGTTCTAGAGTTCATCTGACTCATGTAAAACAGTTTCCAAAATATTTTTTGTTAGGAAGGAGAAGATGAAATTCACATTTGTGTAGTCTATACACCACTGGACGGAATTACTCTCGTGCAAGAGTGTGGTATTGTCCCCGGCCGAAAAGGAGACCAAAATGGCGGATGGCAGTGGAGGGGTGGTTTACCCCTCTACGTGGCACCAGTACCTATGAAGCTGAGCTGCGACCCACACTATATGCTATCTGTTTCTATTCGATGCTTAGCTTGGCCTAGTGTGGCTCGCAGCTCAGCCTCATAGGTACTGGTGCCACGTAGAGGGGGTACCCACCTCTCCGCTGCTATCTTGGATTTTGGTCTCCTTTTCGTCCGGTGACAATATACTTGGTCTTGCATGATTGGGCATCAGACGTAGCCACGACTACCCGGCGAATAAATGTGCCGGCAATAGTTTCTCCCATTCTTATTACATGACTCATAGTTATTACATGAAGTAACGGTGGTACGGTATGCTTTAGTTACCGTTAAGTTTCAGATTGCATCATAGTATGCCATAGAAAACGTTAGTAATTTTATAACTGAGTAGATAACAGTGATGGTGCTCATCTCTGCGTACATTAATGTTGATATTTTTAAATTAATTAGGCCCGATGCTCTTTTACAGTATATTGGGCAATTCGATGACTTTTTTTTACTACTAACTTTGTTATTTTTTACAGTGGAGGTCTGATATCGAAAGGTCATCCCTTGGGAGCCACTGGCTTGGCTCAATGTACTGAGCTTGTGCTGCAGTTACGTGGGGAAGCTGGCAAACGCCAGGTTCCTGGGGCGAAAATCGCTCTTCAGCACAACATTGGCCTGGGTGGTGCTGTCGTTGTCGCCCTGTACCGTAAAGGATTCACGTAAGTAGTATGATACCATGATAATATGAAATGATACTGATGATAAAAATAAGTAAGTGCCTAGCAGCACTAGGACTTCCTTAAAGACTTTTTTTTTTAAATCCCCCCTGCTTGCACTCTTAATTTCTCTGTTTCGATTAAAGAACTCTCTGACAAGGCCTTATTTCCAGTTTCAGGGTGGATT
Organism: Mesopsocus fuscifrons; assembly: GCA_950004255.1. Taxonomy (NCBI): domain Eukaryota; kingdom Metazoa; phylum Arthropoda; class Insecta; order Psocodea; family Mesopsocidae; genus Mesopsocus; species Mesopsocus fuscifrons. The sequence goes on from OX465378.1 coordinate 7,052,173, forward strand.
TTATAAGGTACTGAAAGTGGAAAAGTTGTCTATAGCATTGCACCAACGTTTCTTTTCGGAAGGTTAACGGTATAACGAACTTTAAATGAGCATGTAGTCTGTCACTATCTTTATTAAAGCCATCCCAAGACCTGACTGGTTAAAGAGGTTATTCATTCGAAACGTGAGTATAATTATGAGAGCAGCCACTCCGACAAATTACTATACGTATTATGTTATTTTAGACGCTCCAAGGTAACTCGTAACAACGCATCAGCATCCCCCGGTGCGAAGCCAGAAGATTTCCTCGCGAACAAGCTGTTCGTAGCCTTGGACCAGGCCATGAAAGATGACACTGACAACTTGTTTGAAAAGGTATTTCATTTCTGCAAATGGCTAAAGAACAGTAGAGACGTTGGGTAGAAAAAACATAAAAAAATGTGTCAGTCGCCTCAAAGGCTCATAGTAAAGTGAAAGTCGCCTGTACTTTTTTCCTCACAGTTTTTATTCTCGAGTATTTTTCTCAATTTCCGCATATGTATATACTTTAAGGTCGCTAAAGAGGTGGATGCTATAGGCAAGAACTGGGATGTCGAGAACTGCGTGACTTTTGGAAAAGTGTACTTTTGTGATCGACATGTCTTGCGTCCTAAGACCCATTCGAAATTTTGCTGTGTTTTTCAAGAGTTTTCAACACTCACTTACGTCTCAAAAAAACAAAATATATGGGGGCTAGAGACCGTTTAGATACCCTTGAGACCCCTCTTTACTGGCCTCCGCCCTGGTTACCCCCTTCAACCCTCACTAAGAAAGTTAAAATAAATGGTAAGTTTAATTCCATGAATAAATTTAATTACTCTTGTATCTCCCAGGTACGAGGAATCTTCGCCATAAGAGTGAAGAACGGCACTGGCGGCAAGGAAGGGTACTGGCTGATCGACGCGAAAACCGGCAAGGGGAGCGTCACCTTCAACGGAAAAGGTGTAACTTTAATTTTTTTACTACATCTTTTCTTGAGGAGCGGGGAATCAGAGGCGTCACTTCAATTTTTCTAAGGGGAAAAAGCCTCTAACAAGCCAATCATTTACTTTTCCACTATTTCTTCCAAGCTGAGACAAATGAAAAGTGTCTACTAGCAACCTTGCTTTTTTCTTCGTCTTCACATCATCCCTTCATAGTTTCAACCTGGTTGTTATTTTTCAGCTAAACCCGACGTAACATTCCTTATGGATGACAGCGACGTCACTGACCTGCTGACTGGCAAGCTGAACCCACAAAAGGCGTTCTTCCAGGGTAAAGTCAAAATTCAGGGCAACATGGGACTTGCTATGAAACTCCAAGAGCTACAGCGCCTTGCCAGCAACCGCATTGAAGAAATTCGCTCTAAGCTATAAGCTTTATGTACGTCTCGTTTCCACCAGACACGTTTAAGGTTAAACTGCGGTAAAATTTCAAACTTTTGCACTTAAAAATCTGGAATGAACCGACGTTTAACTTGTGACGAGTTTTGGCTGGATGCTCAAGAGAAAAGATAAGATAAAATTTACTGTAGTTAATTGCAGTCTTTAGCTAATGAACTTAAACCTCCAAATTCCAGAGAGTTTTTCTCATCTTATTTCATGTATGCAAGACGAGATTCTAGTTTTGCGATTAATTCTTCACTCGCTGTTATCGTTATTCTATTGAGAATTAATTGCAGACCTAGAATAGCCCCTTCATTTTTACTTTCTCGCTAGCCATATATGGCGAGAAAGTATTGTTTTCGTGCAAAATTTCGAAATTGAGATTTTGGGTTTCCCATGATCCTGGGGGTCCCCTGAGTCCAAAAAAGTGGTTTCTGGAAAAAGTCTGTCCGTCCGTCAGTCCGTCCGTCAGTCAGTCCGTCCGTCAGTCAGTCCGTGCAGTGCTCTAGCGCCTATACCGTTCATCCGATTTTGATGAAATTTGGTATGAACCTGTCTAAAATTACTGCCGAGGGGCATTTTCAAGGATTTTTTGATTGGTCAAAAATTGCGGCCGCTATTGTCAAAAAACCGCCAAAATAATTCAAAAATCGTGTTTTTGGTTACTTAGACAAGCGCCGACGGTACACTTTTCAATCTATAACACTGAAAATTGGTATGTGTGTTGACAAATAGATGCTTCGAGGTCATTTTCAACTAAAATTGAATTGGTTGAAAATTACGGCCGTTCTGGACCAAAGTTCGATCGTTTCGGCGCCATTCACATTTATTGACCGATTGTCATGAAATTTGGTAAATTTGTGTAGAACCATGTAACTTAAACATCTGTCGAACAGAATTTTGTTATCTTCAAAATTACGGCCGTTTTTGTCAAAAAAGTGTCGAAAATGAGTTGAGAATGAGAAACCACGTTTTTGAATGGTTAGAACGCATTTGGGACTACAGTAATAGAATGACAGCCATGAAACTTGGTGGGAGTGATCTCAGATAGATGTTCTTGGGTCATTTTCAACCGATTTTGGATTGCTTAAAAATTACGCCCGCAAAAAAATCTCAAAGAAATCCCAAAAAAAAAAAAAAAAAAAAAATCACATGGGGCGAGAAAGTTTAGTGCGACTGTTGTCGGACCCTTTATTAACTTGTTGATTTGTATCCCGTGCAATGTGGCCTTAAGAGTGCTGTTGGTTTTTGCTCGCTAAATAGCAAAAACTTTTTCCTTGCTTCATTGAATTTTATCTGTTAATTTGCGTGTTAAGAGCACCTTTCATTTTTTATCGCTGACAGAACGATATATTAGATTTCACTGGAACATTGATACCTTTATACCTACGTGCTTTCAACGATGTTCTGTTGCTGGCATCTGCGACCTATATATTTATCTATTTAGCAATCGATAAACTGTAAAATGAAGGAAGGAATACCTAGGTACTTAGGTTGGTTGACAATCTATACCTATCTGCTGAAATATAGGCTACACACATTTTGTCGCAATTAGTTCTTCGAAATACTCGTAGTGCACTTTGAAAACTTCTTTGGCTATAGGTAGGTACTGTCGGTTTCACAAGTTAAGTTATTAGTGTAATACCTTCCAGGGTCCGATTTGACTGTCGTCAGATGAAGTTAACGAGCGATTGAATTCAATGTTTACTACCTAGTTGTGTGAACTATTTGGCGCGAAATACCTACCTACCTGAGAGACTGAGGGTGGTCAAGTCGATCCTGGAAAATCGAAAAATATATTTACCTAAATACTTCGCTGTTTTAAGTGTTAGATAATTATGGTGGTGGTGTATGGTAATACTAGTACCTGACAATTTCATTTCCTTGACTATATATTTAAGTATGAAGTAGGTATGAATTAAAATATCAAATCATAAGAAATGGTGCTTAGGTAGATACTTAAGGTATGTTAAGGGCTGTGTTGTATAACCAAACCTAGGAAGAAATATTGAACCTATTAAATTGTTTGGGTACTTAAATGAAATATATATTTTCTATGCCTACTAATGAGGAGACATTAGGTAAGTAGGTAAATACAACAAGGTACATTAAAAAGAGCAGAGTGTCTGGGAAACCTACAGCCAATGGTGGAGGATCTCGTACCTACCCATCCACGAAGCCGCAATAATTGATTTTTTTAAAGCCAAATAAGAGTAACTTAACAACTACTGATTGGCACTTCATAAATGAACGTACCTAGTCACCTGCCTATTTATTTTGATGGCGTTTTACTAGATAATACCTGAGATAATAGTAATAGTTTCATTAAAATGGTCGTAGAATACAAATTTTTACAATGTTTGAAAAAGAGCGCGAAACGTGCTTGACGGTGATTGGAAGAGTTGGTTTGACGTCATAGTACAATAGCCTCTGATTGGTCAATTCAGACTAACGCTCAATGCTAAAGTGTGATTGGTTGGAGTTGAATGACGTCATAGCGTCGTAGCCTCTGATTGGTTGATACTGTGATCATCGGTGCATTTGGCGTTTGGAAGACACGAGGTGCTGAAGTTCCTGGGCAGGCGACTGCGTTTCTGTTTTAAAGACTGATTTAAGCTGGAAAAGAGGTTCGCACTGCTGGTAAGTAACGTAGCACATTCTTCCCCTTGTTTTCTTGATATTTATCTTGTTATTTGGTTAGAACTAAAGCCCAAATCTCTCGTTGCCGGTACTGCCGGTTGAGTCGGACGCGAACACTCAAGATGGCGTCGATCTTCAATGTAAAAATTATTCACTTGAGTTCGGAAATTGTTGGAAGTGAGGCCTACCAACCCAGGTACATCAGCGTAACTTCAGAAATACATCCAGTAGCTCTTATTTCAGTAATTTCTACATCATATATTGCAAAATGTCGGCTTGTGCAAAAAAGTACCTACTTACTTACCTATGGCGCATGGCGTCTCTACTTCTGGGGTTGTTCTTTTCTGATGTTTTGGCCCCGATACCTACATTTGGAGCTTGAAGCACGGTCTACTTGTGTAAGTTCCGGTCTATTATGGAATTTTCAACATTTTCAAAGGTGAAAATTCTCAGATTTCTCCGACCTGTCCCAGCTTGTCATGGCTTGTTTCGTGCAGCAAAATCTTGTTCTGCGGCTGAATATGGTGTTGCAATTTCCGTATAAATACAGAGCTTATCCTTGTGTAGCTCTAAGCACTTTTCCGATCTGTGCTCCAACATTTCTAAGGTCGTGAAAAAAATAATTCCCCCGAACCCTAGCAAAACACCACATTTCCGCAGGTGTATTCCCTTTCTCGAACGCCAGAAAACCCACCCAACTAACGTCTTCAAAATTTATTGTAAGAAGAACTGTTCTCCGTATATTGCATCATGGCGTGCCTTATCTTCTTACAATAAATTTTGAAGGTGTTAGTCGGGTGGGTTTGCTGGCGTTCAAGAAAGGGAATACACCTGCTGGGGTTGTTCTTTTCTGATGTTTTGGTCCCGATACCTACATTATTTGGAGCTTAAAGCACGATCTACTTGTGTAATTGCGGGTCTATTATGTAATTTTCAACATTTTCAAAGGTGAAAATTCTCAGATTTCTCCGACCTGTCCCAGCTTGTCATGGCTTGTTTCGTGCAGCAAAATCTTGTTCTGCGGCTGAAGCGCTGGGCTCTCAAGGTCATAGTCCTTACAACGATATTTTGAGACAGTGCTATGGAAAAACGATGCACTAATTGGGTGTAGGTACCAACAATTAGATACTTCTCGGTGGTCCCCTAAACCTCGGTTTAGGTTGCGTCTCTACCAGTATTGTGATATGGTTGTTTTTAAGCCTTTTTTGTGGTTAGGGTACGCGAAAGGGGACAGGTGAAAGTTTTTTCGTCAAAGGGCGATTTTGAGATTTTGATTTTATTAGACGTTTCAAGCCATCCTAATTCCAAAAAGCCTAATTTTGAGTTTTCAAAATTTTTGTCGGGACTTAGAATAATTTTCGTGTCCCCTCGAAAATTTTACAAGTTATTTAGTTTTTCAATCACTCATAACTCTTCTATTTTTCACAATTCGGACTTGGTTTATGAGACGTTTTCGTTTGTCTCTTTGCTGCCTAAAACTTCTTCCCAGAAAGTTTTTCTGAAATCCCACTTTTTTTTCACTTTCATTTTCAGTCCGTGAGTGGACTCAGATAAAATTTTGAGAGTTTTTTTTTTGGTTTTTCGTAATTCTTTTTTAGGCAAACATTTAGCCAGTGTAGAGGCGAAAAAATATCTCTAGTGAACCATTTCGGAATTTTCCAAAATGCTCCACCCCAGACTTCTCAGCCATACAGCATTGCCGGCCTTATTATTGCTTTATACAGAAGAACTTTGTTGTCTAAATTCAGTTTTGAGCTGTGTCCCAAAAGAGGCATCAGTTGAGCTTGTGCGGCCTTGCCCTTATTTACAGCTTTAGTTATGTGTTGTGCCCACGTTAATTTTCTGTCCAGCGTCATTCCCAAATACGTTCCTGTTGGTGCCCATGTCACGTTTACATCTCCGAATTTAACTACTGGTTCTCTAATGTTTTTCTTTTTTGAGAAGTAGATAGCTGTTGTTTTCTCTGGATTTATTTTAATTCTCCACGTATCCGCCCACTCCTCAAGTTCGTCCAAGTATAGTTGGAGTTTCACTTGAATTTCATCCGGGCTCGAGCCCGATACTGCGATACTTGTGTCATCTGCATATATTCCTAGATGCACTTCGCTCATTTTAGTTATATCTGCCGTGTAAACTGCATACAGCGTTGGGGACCACAGGGCCCCTTGGGGGACACTGGCTTCCACAGGTTTGAGAGATGAGTTCTCCTCCCCTACTTTGCAGTAGAAGGATCTAGATGACAGAAATGACGCTATCAGGTGAACGTAACCGCCCAGCATGAATTCTTTCAGCTTGGCCAGCAGCCCTGCACGCCAAACGCTGTCGAATGCTTTCTGGACATCAATAAGAACACAGGCTGTGTCCTTTTTGAGTTGAAAGTTTTTCACAATTTTCTCCGTAAGTCTCAAACCTTGCAACACCGCCAAATTGTTCATCTGGGAGAATTTTCTTTTCGTTCATTATATCAGTTAAGCACTATCTTGTCGAACACTTTTCCAAACGTGTTTAGAAGGCTAATAGGACGGTACGATTCAGGTAACTTAAGGTTTTTTCCCGGTTTCGGCAGGCAAATCACCTCAGCTTCCTTCCACTGGCTAGGATAATAGGTTTTTTTGAGGCATTCATTGAAGAGACGAGTGAGAAATTTCTTGTTGTTTTCATCTATAGTTGTTTAAGCGCACTTTATTAGCGATCTTGTCCGGACCAGGAGCTTTATTGTTTTGGAGATCTGCGATTGCTTTGGAGACTTCTTCTTCCGTTGTAGGCCGAGGTAACTGCACTGGAGGGGATAGTAGAAAGTTGATCACCTCTTCCTCACGCTGCTTGTGGAAATCCAGGCACAGGCTGGGGTGCGGTTTGAACTGGTTTCTCAGTGCTTCGGCTAGGGCTTCAGCCTTCTCTTGGTGTGATTCTGCCACTTCAGACGGGGTGATCAACGGAGGAATTGTGAATTCCTGGTTTTTTTCGTTTTTTGGTCACTCTCCATAATGAGTTGTCTTTTGCCACTAGCTTCTTGGTTTTCTCCTCCCATACGCTCTGCCTTTCTTCATTTATTTCTTCTTTGATTACTCTTTGTATTTTGTTAAGTTGTCTCTTCGTTTCCGGATCCCTTGTACTTTGAAATTCTTTCCTTATTTTATTTCTTATTTTAATCAGCTCTCTCGTCACCTGTGATATCTCCTCTCGGCTGCATTCTTTTGTAAATATTTTCTTAGTGCTCTTTTCTATCATTTCTTTCATTTGGTTTTTCCAACTTAACGCCATTTCTTCTATATTTTCTGAATACTCAGGTTTCACCGATTTTAGATTTTCGCTCAGAATCTTCCAGTTTATAATGTTTTTTGTTAACTTGTTTTCCTGATGATTCACGTTGCGTAAGCTTACTTGAACTGGGAGGTGATTCGAGTTTAGGTCGTTCATTAATTTTAGGCTCAGACTGTGTTGGACTTGTTTAGTTAAAACTATATCCAGTATATCTGGTGCATACTCCGGAATCCTTGGAATGTGAGTTGGTTTGTCCGGGGCGTGGAGTCGCCATTCCTTTTCTTGTAATATTTTCTTCAATACTCGTCCATTTTTATTTGTTTTCGCACATCCCCAATCTATGTTTTTTACTTTCTCGCCCGTATGTAATACATGGGCTGAGAAAGTTATGTTATCGTGCGAAATTTCGATTTTGAGATTTTCATTGCAAAAGGCGTTTCAGAGGTCCTAGATACCAAAAAAATGGTTTTTAGGTCATGTCCGTCCGACGTACGTACGTCCGTCCGTCCGTCCGTCCGTTTGTCTGTAGCGCGGCTACAGGTCACACCAGTCAACGGATTTGGCTCAAATTTGGAATATAGATGTCTAAAATCAGTTCCGAGATACATTTTTAATTTAATTTTGATTACTCAAAAATTGCGCCCACTATTGTCAAAAAAGTGTCAAAAAAAATTCAAAATCGTGTTTTTGTCTACTCAAGACGCATTTCACGGTACGGTAATAAAGTAAGAACATTGAAATTTTGCAGTCGTGTTCCCAGATAGATGCTCCAGGATCATTTTTATTGTTTTGAAGATGGGCCAAAAATTTGGGCCAAAATTGGCCCATACGTGAAAATCTTGGCCCCATGAACAGTATTAGCGGGAATTTCACAAGAATCCATAAACTTGTGCTTTATAACATTACTTAAAGGTTTGTCGAAGAAATATTCAATCAATTTAAAATTGCGGCCAATATAGGCAAAATAAAGTCAAAAATAGGAAAAAAAGCTATAATCTCGTTTTTGTCTACTCAAGACGCATTTCACGGTACGGTAATAAAGTTAAAAATCAAATTTTCGATAAAAATTGCGAGAAAGTCAAGTGCGACCATTGTCGAACCCTTTATTGAATTTAGGTCGCCAGCTACAAGTGTCGGTATGTTTTCTGAAAATAGAGTTTCTAGGTCAGCCTGAAGAAGTCTCTGCCTGGGACTTTTATAAACCGCTATCACCTTTAATCTTTTGCCGTTTGATAGAGTTATTTTCACTCCTGTGGCTCTTATGGAGTTTGTTTGAATGTCCGCATATGTGTGCTTTATGTTTTTGTTTATGACGATAGCGGTTCCCCCGTAGGGCACATCCCCTTCTCTGTCTGTCCAGTAAATGCAATGTCCAGGTATACTTAGCCTCGATTTTGAGGTGAGGTGAGTTTCATTTACTAGAGATATACTTATCTGGTTTTTCTTCATTATTCGCAATAGTTCTCCCACTTTGTCGTCCAACCCTTCCGCATTCCAGTATAAACATTTTAGCTCTCCCATCCTTTAAGCGAAAACTTTCTGGCACAGCAGGGCTATCACCTCCACCAGCAGTCTCCCCTCATCTGATTGATCAACTGCCATATATTTTCCTTACTTGGCTGCCCCTTCATAATGTTGTTGTCGGAGCTATTTTCTTTATTGTTGTTGATTGTTTCTTTTTGTTGTCTCGTATTTTCTGTACCTCTGCCAATCCCTGCGTAGGTGGCCATTCTAGGAATGAGAGTATTCTCATTGTCTGTTCCATGAGAGTGGTCTTTGTTCGGATTCACATTCCTGGGAGCGGCTGGTTTCCATTTTGCCTGAACCATTTTTTGTTTTTGCAATTTGTGGTAGGTGCACCCCAGGTAATTGGCAGGATGAGGACCTCCACAGTTAACGCACCTGGCTGGTGCTTTTGTATCCGCCTTCATGCACTGATTTGTCAGATGCGGACCCGCGCATTTTACACATTTTGGAGAAGCGTTACAATTAGCACTAGTGTGGTTAAATCTTTGGCAACGATGGCACTGGATCATACTGTTCGGTCTTTTGTACGCTTCTACTTTCGTCTTACAGTAAATCAGTTCTGTTATCTGGTATATTTTTGAGTTGTTTTCAGCCTTTTTTTACAGTGACTAGGTAGTGGCCGGATGGTTTACCATCTTTCCTCTTTCCCGCTTAATTCTGCCTTGATCTGGTCTTCATCAATATTCTGAGGTAGGTATTTGAAGACCACTTTCAGGGTTTTGTTTTCGTCAACATTGTAGGTGTGGAATTCTACCTTTTCATTTTGAAAATATTTAGTGACTTGCCTGAAATCTTCCAGATCCTGCAGTTGAATTTTTATAGTTTCCTCCCCACTTTTAGCCACGAAGGGATTTTTCGAAAACAGCTTGATGGCAGTGGCTAGAGTTGACCAATTTAAGTCGTCCTGTTTATAAACAAATATTGGTGGTATCCTGGTGGGCTTCACTAGGATCCACTCATCTTGATGATTTTCTTTCTCTATATTCTCGCTGTCCGGGTCAGCCTGCATGAGGTTTCCCGTCGTTATTCTCCTTACCAACTTCAAGATCAAGGTTGATCATGTCAACTTCTTCATTTGCCGCTACTTCAACGATAACTGAGTCCATCTTCTTCCGCTTGTTTTGGCTAGCTTGAGCTCGATCAGTATCAACTGGTGCCGGTCGCTTGGTGGATTTACTCAATTTCAGAACGCCAACCTAAGTTCTCTGTTACCGAGATTGCGACAATATGTTGTGGCGACAATATGGTGTTGCAATTTCCGTATAAATACAGAGCTTATCCTTGTGTAGCTCTAAGCACTTTTCCGATCTATGCTCCAACATTTCTAAGGTCGTGAAAAAAATTATTCCCCCGAACCCTAGCAAAACACCACATTTCTGCAGGTTATTCCCTTTATCGAACTACAGAAAACCCACTCAGCTAACACCTTCAAAATTTATTTTAAGAAGAACTGTTCTCCATATATTTCATTATGCGTGCCTTATCTTCTTACAATAAATTTTGAAGGTGTTAGTTGAGTGGGTTTCCTGCAGGTGTATTCCCTTTCTCGAACGCCAGCAAACCCACTCAACTAACACCTTCATAATTTATTGTAAGAACTGTTCTCCATATATTGCATCATGGCGTGCCTTATCTTCTTACAATAAATTTTGAAGGTGTTAGTTGAGTGGGTTTGCTGGCGTTAAAGAAAGGGAATACATCTGCTGGTGTTCGAGAAAGGGAATACACCTGCTGGTCAAAAAATCCCTTTCGGCAGCCCCGAAAGGCGTAGGTAGATTTCGAAGATTACTTCCATCCACTAAAAGCAGTCTAAAATCATTTAGAATGACGGTTGAGAAGATTTTCAGTTGACCCAAATACATTCTCTACAATAACGACGGAGGAAGTGAGTTTTGAAATTTCACCCCCCCCCCCCCCCCCACCCATAACAAGAAAATGAAAGTGATTTTACAAAAAAAAAAAAAATTCAGACAAAAGTTGTAGATATTATTAATAGAAACTCATAGCTAAAAGAATAAACTCGATATCTCACCAAATAAGTGAGTTATGACGTTTTGAAAATTCAACCCCCCACCCCCTACCTAAACGGTGCGTCGGACGAAAAACTTTTTCAGACAAAAGTTGTAGGTAATATTGAGGCAAATGCATTACAAAACGAAAGGACTCGATAACACCCATAGGACACAAGTTATGAATTTTTTTGTGTGCAAAACCCTGTTTTTACACCCTTATTCAGCCATTATGGGTGGGATCAAAAAACGTTACTAAGAAAAGTTGTAGGTAGTACTGTTAGACGACCCTCAGAGAAAACCACGTTTCATTAGTTGCAATATTAAGGGAGTTATGGCAAAAAAACCAGATTTCGAAAAAGTCCCCCCATTTTCTCCCCCCTTCGTCCGATTTCCCCCATTAACGAACTCGACCGAGATTTTAGTCCCTTATATTTTATTAAATAGTCAAAACTAATTATTTTTCAAAAATACGGCTCCTAGCGTGTTCACAAGGAAGTGAAAATGATATATATATATATATATATATAAACTTTTGAACTGATGGTGGTTTTGGGATCCAGGGGTCATAAAAAGAAGAACTGTGAAGAAATTTTTCAAAAGTGAGACTACTGGTACGACTACAATAGGTAGATTTATTAATTATATATATATATATTATATTATTATATATTATTAATAGGTAGATACCCATCAGGGCTGGGTAGATTGAGCAGGACAAATCTGGACAAGTGGGGACTAGATCCTGGCTCCTCTTGCTTCATACCTCAGTTCCCTGCCACAAACCTAATCCGGCCCAGTGGGTGCCTGGAACCTACCACAAGTCCCCATCAAAGTTTTGAACGTTCGATATCCAGACCTTGAACAAGCACCAGAGTGCTTCCTATGACCATAGAACACACACCAGCTGGTCTATTATAGATCTGCTCACGTCAGATTAACGACGAAGTGGTGTAGTTTTACCTATGTTTTAGCATTAGGAGCTTAACGTCCAAGATAACGACCAAGAACCATAATAGAGCTGCATGAGTTGAGTTGAAAAAATTCTCCAGGGAATATTTATACTGCGTCCAACGTCTAAAGTCTATATAAACTAAATATCACTGCCCTATTAGCTGGAGTACGATCAATAATAATCAAGTGTTCTATTCAAACAGGAGATTGCTGGGACAGATGAAGCAGAAGAAGCTTCGGATATCGTCCTCTCAACTTTTCTTCTGTCGTGAAAGCCGTGCTGTGGGGTCGTAATATTTACGGCAGCCTAGCCAAATACCTCCAGCCAGCTTGGCCTTCGTGGATTCTGGACAGTCCCCTAAAGGTATTTACTACTTTCGCTTATATACTCCAATTTCCAATTTTGGAAACCCTGTGTTTTTTTATTTTTTAGAACATCGAAGAGTGATGTAGACCAATACTTTGTTGGTGGATGTTTTTGTTTATGTGGGTAGCCTCCATGCCTGAGTTGCCATTGCAAGCCTGCCATTCCAGGACCCATCGCATCTGGCCAGTTTTAAGGGGGTTGCAATGTTACCGAGACACTATTAAGACACTCTTAAGCTTTAGCAAAATTGTAAATTTGCTATGTGACACTTGTTTATTATTCAGTTCCACTTCAGATGTCTCAAGTTACTCTAAAGGAAATAACAGTAACAAAGAAAAGTCAGTTAAACCTAGCAGCCTCAACTAAACAACTAGCTGTTCTCATGTTTTTTTTTTTTTTTTTAATTAATTTCAGATTACAGACCTGCAACTAACTACTGCCTACGTCAGCGCTTCTGGCGTCATCTTCCATCAGTTCAGTTCTGGTAAGATATTTCTACCATTTCCAGAGTGTGAGGGTGTCGTGTTCGTAACCCACCAAGTTCTCCTTACCCGATTTCGCATAGCACATACACTCTTAACCCATAGTTACTTATTTACAGGACCCATCGCATCTGGCCAGTTTTAAGGGGGTTGCAATGTTACCGAGAGACTCTTAAGAGGACGCTATACCTGACGATGCATTTTTTGCCGCCCATAAGATTAACATTGCGAGTGGCGATTCATTTTCAAGGTTTACCCTTGGTTGGAAAGACACAAAATTTTGCCTCTACCTAGCCCTAGCAATGTTCTAGGGAGTGTTCGAAGCAGATTTCCCAATTTCTCACTGGTTTCTTTTATTGCGACTGTTTTGTAAATGATAGCATCGCATACCTCAAGAAAGGTGCTGTATCTCGAAAACCAGTAAAAAAAATGGGAAATCTGCTTCGAGCACTCCCTAGAACATTGTTAGGGCTAGGTACAGGCAAACTTTTGTGTCTTTCCAACCAAGGGTAAACCTTGAAAATGAATCGCCGCTCGCAATGTTAATCTTATGGGCGGCAAAAAATGCATCATCTGGTATAGCGGACCCTTAAGACACTCTTAAGCTTTAGCAAAATTGAAAATTTGCTATGTGACACTTGTTTATTATTCAGTTCCACTTCAGATGTCTCAAGCTACTTTAAAGGAAATAACAGTAACAAAGAAAAGTCAGTTAAACCTAGCAGCCTCAACTAAACAACTAGCTGTTCTCATTTTTTTTTTTTTTTTAATTAATTTCAGATTCCAGACCTGCAACTAACAACTGCCTACGTCAGCGCTTCTGGCGTCATCTTCCATCAGTTCAGTTCTGGTAAGCTATTTCTACCATTTCCAGAGTGTGAGGGTGTCTTGTTCGTAACCCACCAAGTTCTCCTTACCCGATTTCGCATAGCACATACACCCTTAACCCATAGTTACTTATTTACTGATGCTCCGCCCCCAATATGCCCTACGTGCCGTTTCGCTGCCGATCACGAGAAATTTCACTTCTAAAAACTATCAATCCGACTCTACACTACCAACCCTGGCGTTATGGCAATACTCCGTTTCATAACTCATATCAGTTCACAACAAACACTAACACAGGGCTAACCATTAGGTAGGTACAGTAGTGTAGCATAGACAAAACAACTCTGGTACCTGCAGCCGAAGCTTCACCTGACGGTGCATTTTTTGCCGCCCATAAGATTAACATCGCGAGCGGCGATTCATTTTCAAGGTTTACCCTTGGTTGGAAAGACACAAAATTTTGCCTGTACCTAGCCCTAACAATGTTCTAGGGAGTACCTAAAGTAAGTATATAGGTACCTACTCGGTTTTATAGGGATTTTTTTTAGGGGTTCTTTTGTTTTGTTTTGTGTGAGGGCTAAGACTGATTGTCATTGTCACACAGTCGTTCGTCAGTTTGTCAGAAAAAATTGGGACACTTTTTTGATATTTTCTTGGATGGGTATATACCGTTGAACGTGGGCCACCCGCACATCCACCTTGAACTAATAATTTTAATTCGAAAAATCGTGGCAATAACTCCCTTCAAGTAGAATATGATGAAATAGCTTTTCTTTCCTATAGCTTCTAATGGTATTAACCACAGCTTTTGACTGAAAAGTTTTCTTTGTCCATTCTCTCAAACGACAAAGACATACTGAGATAAATCAAAATGAAAGCCAAAGAAAATGGTTCTAAATTCGTCTTGTGAGAAATAACGAACAAAGTAAACTCTTCGAATCACCTGAGAGGAAAACATCAAGAAATTAAGAAATACATACGACAAAGAAACTGGTGACAAAAGCCCGAAGTAATTGCCTCCAAAGAACCTCGAAAAAATAAAGTTTATTTATTTTTTATTTTTTGAAAATCCGCTCTAACAATTTTGTTTATTTTCCCATTTTATTATCTATTTTATTAATTAGGGGTAAAAAATACCTGGAAAACTCTGGTTCGGGAGGTACAGGGTGTTACATCCACATTGTTATACCGAATAGTTCCTCTCTAAATTCGAAAAACTCTTAGCGTGGGCCAAGGCCTAGTGGGATTCAGGGTGGCAGCTTTCGTGAGCTCTGTACACAAGAGGGTCATTTGGTCAGAATCACGCCCCACAGCCGAGTTTTCCTCCAGCCAGTGAAGGCCAGGTACCCGTCAGGGCTGGGTAAGATTGAGCAGGACAAATCTGGACAAGTGGGGACTAGATCCTGGCTCCTCTTGCTTCATACCTCAGTTCCCTGCCACAAACCTTGTCCGGCCCAGTGGGTGCCTGGAACCTACCACAAGTCCCCATCAAAGTTTTGAACGTTCGATATCCAGACCTTGAACAAGCACCAGAGTGCTTCCCATGACCATAGAACACACACCAGCTGGTCTATTATGGATCTGCTCACGTCAGATTAACGACGAAGTGGTGTAGTTTTACTTATGTTTTAGCATTAGAAGCTTAACGACCAAGAACCATAATAGAGCTGCATGAGTTGAGTTGAAAAAATTCTCCAGGGAATATTTATACTGCGTCCAACGTCTAAAGTCTATATAAACTAAATATCACTGCCCTATTAGCTAGAGTACGATCAATAATAATCAAGTGTTCTATTCAAACAGGAGATTGCTGGGACAGATGTAGCAGAAGAAGCTTCGGATATCGTCCTCTCAACTTTTCTTCTGTCGTGAAAGCCGTGCTGTGGGGTCGTAATGTTTACGGCAGCCTAGCCAAATACCTCCAGCCAGCTTGGCCTTCGTGGATTCTGGACAGTCCCCTAAAGGTATTTACTACTTTCGCTTATATACTCCAATTTCCAATTTTGGAAACTCTGTATTTTTTTTTTTATTTTTTAGAACATCGAAGAGTGATGTAGACCAATACTTTGTTGGTGGATGTTTTTGTTTATGTGGGTAGCCTCCATGCCTGAGTTGCCATTGCAAGCCTGCCATTCCAGGACCCATCGCATCTGGCCAGTTTTAAGGGGGTTGCAATGTTACCGAGACACTATTAAGACACTCTTAAGCTTTAGCAAAATTGTAAATTTGCTATGTGACACTTGTTTATTATTCAGTTCCACTTCAGATGTCTCAAGTTACTTTAAAGGAAATAACAGTAACAAAGAAAAGTCAGTTAAACCTAGCAGCCTCAACTAAACAACTAGCTGTTCTCATGTTTTTTTTAAAAAAAATTAATTTCAGATTCCAGACCTGCAACTAACAACTGCCTACGTCAGCGCTTCTGGCGTCATCTTCCATCAGTTCAGTTCTGGTAAGATATTTCTACCATTTTCAGAGTGTGAGGGTGTCGTGTTCGTAACCCACCAAGTTCTCCTTACCCGATTTCGCATAGCACATACACCCTTAACCCATAGTTACTTATTTACTGATGCTCCGCCCCCAATATGCCCTACGTGCCGTTTCGCTGCCGATCACGAGAAATTTCACTTTTCCAAAAACTATCAATCCGACTCTACACTACCAACCCTGGCGTTATGGCAATACTCCGTTTCATAACTCATATCAGTTCACAACAAACACTAACACAGGGCTACCCATTAGGTAGGTACAGTAGTCTAGCATAGACAAAACAACTCTGGTACCTGACGGCTCCCAGCAGCCTTAGCTTCATTAAGGGTCCGCTCTACCTGACGGTGCATTTTTTGCCGACCATAAAATTAACATTGCGAGCGGCGATTCATTTTCAAGGTTTACCCTTGGTTGGAAAGACACAAAATTTTGCCTGTACCTAGCCCTAACAATGTTCTAGGGAGTGTTCAAAGCAGATTTCCCATTTTTTTTTTACTGGTTTTCGAGATACAGCACTTTTCTTGAGGTATGCGATGCTAGCATTTGCAAAACAGTTGCAATAAAAGAAACCAGTGAGAAATGGGGAAATCTGCTTCGATGACGACCTACAACATTGTTAGGGCTAGGTACAGGCAAAATGTTGTGTCTTTCCAACCAAGGGTAAACCTTGAAAATGAATCGCCGCTCGCAATGTTAATCTTATGGGCGGCAAAAAATGCTTCGTCAGGTATAGCGTCCTCTTAATAAAAAAATAAAACTCCGAAATGTGAGTAAAAAAACGCCGCCTCAGCTAAACACTTATCTTTTCTCATATTTTATTAATTTCAGATTACAGACCTGCAACTACTGCTACGTCAGTGCTTCTAATATCATCCTACTCCTACATCAATTCAGTTTTGGTAAGCTATTTCCACCATTTCCAGTGTGTTAGGGGGTCGTGTTAGTAATGTTGGTAACCTTATAAGATAAGACACGAATACACGAAGTTACTTTCACTGCAACTGACTAAGTAACCGAGTAACCTTACGGTCAATTTCACCAGATCTTAAAGTACACTATAGTGTCTCCTAATGAACAGATTTATCTTATCTTATGTTTGGCTTATTACGTGTGCTATAGCAAGATTAAGAGTATAGAGGATACTTGTCATTAGCTGAAAATACGATAACGTAAATCTGTTCATTAGGAGACACTATAGTATACTTCAAGATCTGGGCAAATTCTGAAATCCACCATTAGACGTTTTTCAGAATCTTTATAATAGGCTATGGAAGTTGCGCGGGGGAAAATATGATTTTTTTTTCTTTTTTTTTTTTTCAGAAATATTTTTTATTTGATGTTCAAGTGTGACCAGTCTAGTACTCATTTGTTCGATATTTCGATTTTTTTAAAAAGAAGTTCCTAGGTAGAATTATTTTGAGAAAAATATATGTTAGTAGGTACTAAGGATCTTAGGTTTTTTTCAATAACGAAGTTAGTTTCTATGATAATACGTGAAAATGTGATAAATAACTCCCACTGCTTTTACTACATCATACTTGCTCCTAAGTTAAAAATACAGATTATATCTTCAAACAAAGAAATATCAGTTTCCTCAGGATAGGTACATGAAAAAATGTCAACAAGCATGTCGGCAGCCTTAAGTGATAGGTTGCGCCTGCTTAAGTGATAGGTTACGCCTGCTTAAGTGATAGGTTACGCCTGCTTAAGTGATAGGTTACGCCTGCTTAAGTGATCGGTTACGCCGACAGCTAGTTCCACCTAATAACGACAAATTAACTATTTGTTATATTTAACTGTTTGTTGCAGCCTCAGCATGGCTTACCATAACTCGTACGCGGACGATCCAGACTTTAAGCTTATGCTGCGCGAGTGGACTAAAACCAACAAAAGAGGCTACTTGGTGTGTCCGTTTTATGAACACGAGGCTGATCCAAATTCCGGTCGTTTTCACTTGAATATGTGTGTTAATGCTGCCACGGGGGATGTTCTCAATGATAGCAAATACCCAGAGACTGCTCCTTTCGCTGAGAAAATCGCAATACTGATAGCTTCCGGTATCTTCAAAGATGATGAACACCACTTTTCGCTGACAAGTCGTTGTGAGAAAATTGCGGCAGAAAGGTTTCAGTATTTGTCCAAAGTCGAGACGTGGCCCCGTTACGACCCCGTTCAGAAACCATACACACGGTCTTCGGAAGCCACAACAGCTTCCCGTGCCCTCCGTCAATGTAGCGGTAACACACGAGTACGAGTTATTACACGGGTAAATTCTTCCCCGAAACAACACGTGACTGAAGTCGACACAGGACACTGTGATTCAGCAAACGTACCTGGAAATCTATGCCCGCGACCTTCTTCAGAATGTATAGCAGCATTCAAGTTTCTCCGCCGATCTAGCCGTGGTAAGGCCCGTATGTTCTGTCGCACACATGAGAAAGGACCCCACATCTATTCTCCTCCAGAACCGATTGATGACAACGTGACTGGGGAGGCGAATGATGACGAGAAACAATCCTCCTGCTTTTCTCCTTCAGTACCACCGAAACCAAGTGAAAATTTTATGTACCCATCACAAGACCGGGGTTTCAGTCCCAACCCACGAGCACCGAAACCAAGTGAAAATTTTATGTACCCATCACAAGACCGGGGTTTCAGTCCCAACCCACGAGCACCGAAACCAAGTGAAAATTTTATGTACCCATCACAAGGCCGGGGTTTCAGCCCCAACCCACGAGCACCGAAACCAAGTGAAAATTTTATGTACCCATCACAAGACCGGGGTTTCAGTCCCAACCCACGAGCACCGAAACCAAGTGAAAATTTTATGTACCCATCACAAGGCCGGGGTTTCAGCCCCAATCCACGAGCACCGTACACTCCAAGCCAAACAACAAGCTTCTATTCAGCTCCCAAGGAAGAACGCCACGGCTTCATACCAAGAGACATTAAAGAATACCAAAAAATTATTTCGGGCCTGAAAAAAGTTAATGTCCCAGAGGACATGGATGAAGAAGACAGGAACGTATTCTCAAATGTAGATTTTCAGATAATGATCAAAAAACTGACCGAAAATGAGAGTTTTTCTGGACTCTACGAATGCCCATATAATGATTCTCATTTGGTTACAATTCACAACATGGTGGAGCACCTCATAAAGTGCTTTGTGAATGCTCGGAATACAAAGCCTGCCCAATCTACAGAGCCCCCTATACAGGAGACTCAAGCTCCGACAAGCATACCTTCAGTTACCCATGGGGAGCAACCCAAGAAAGACGATGATACAATCCCAAAAAACGGCGTTTCTCTTGAGGATGTGTTGGGTGTCAGCGACACCAACTTTTCGCCAGCATTTCTAGCCTGGCTAAAATCAGAGCCGTGTGAGGGTATGCGCTTATGCCCCTTGAATTGCGGGAGCGAGGTAGCGAACGATAAACATAAAATGCTTTACCACTTTGGATGCTGCTGGAATGCAAGGATAGCCTCTACCAAGCACTTGATGCGGGGAGTCGAGTACAACCCAATAGCATCTCCTGCCGATGATAATATGGGAATCGATAAGGATGACTCAGGCGTATCTCCTAGCGATAATGGCAATGACATAAATGAGGGTGAGACAGCCAGCGGCAATCTCAAGGAAAGCAATGAAGCTGAGGCTGCCGCCGTACCTCCTACCGTACCCAATCGTCCCAATCGTTTACGCTTGTGCCCAAATTGCGGCAGTCAGATGAGTAGTGACAATGCCCTGATGGTTCAGCACATTAAATTGTGCGTGATTAAAGCTACTGAGGAAAATAAACAGGGAATCCAGGGAGACCCAGTCACATCTCCTACCGAAAGCAAAGAAGAGACTGCGGTATCTCCTATTGACATTGGCAATGAAAGCAAAGAAGAGACTGCGGTATCTCCTATTGACATTGGCAATGAAAGCAAAGAAGAGACTGCGGTATCTCCTATTGACAGTGGCAACGAAAGCAAAGAAG
This sequence comes from Mesopsocus fuscifrons, assembly GCA_950004255.1. Lineage (NCBI taxonomy): Eukaryota > Metazoa > Arthropoda > Insecta > Psocodea > Mesopsocidae > Mesopsocus > Mesopsocus fuscifrons. Next base: position 7,072,099 of record OX465378.1, read on the forward strand.
AGACTGCGGTATCTCCTATCGACAGTGACAAGGAAAGCAAAGAAGAGACTGCGGTATCTCCTATTGACATTGGCAACGAAAGCAAAGAAGAGACTGCGGTATCTCCTATCGACATTGGCAACGAAAGCAAAGAACAGACTGCGGTATCTCCTATCGACAGTGACAAGGAAAGCAGTGAGGATGAGACTGTTGCATCTTCTGCTGATGTCCCCAAGGGTTTCCGCTTGTGCCCTTTCAATTGTGGAAGTCTCATTATAGACAGCCAGCTGCAGATGGTTGAGCACATTGTTTTTTGCTGGACTCAGAAGGAAACTGAGAGAAATAAACAGGGAATCAAGGGAGACCCTCCTACCGAAAGTAAGACCTACAAGGAAAAAGTGGAGGATGACACAGCCACAAATGACACAGCCACATCTTCTGCTGATGGCACCAAGAATGGCACAGCCACATCTTCTGCTGATGGCCCCAAGAATGACACAGCCACATCTTCTGCTGATGGCCCCAAGAACGACACAGCCACATCTTCTGCCGATGGCCCAAAGAGTGACAGAGTAACCTATGATCCCGATGAACGAGACGATTCTGAAGACTCGGATGAGTTTTATGACTGTTATGAACGTTCTCTTGAATAATAACACTTTCCCCAGGGAAAAGGAAATCATGTAGGAATAAAACCGTAATGTAAATTTTTCACTTTGTTAATCGTGTACGACCCGATGACGGCCGTTTGCTAACTATTGTATTTTTCTTCATTTAAAAAGAAAAATTTAAACAAACTAGTTTCTCATAGTCATTACGTAAAACAATGATGTCAATCCTTTAAGTATTATTTATATTTAAACAACTAGCGCTCCGCTAAGTTTGGAAAATTATACTTGATTACTTTTCATAGTGAGGTGAGGAAAATTGTGCTGGGTCGCTTTGTACATTTCTAGGTTCTAGGTACCTTTGAACTGATTGTTGTGACGTGAGAAGTCGCTCAATTGACTTAACCATGTAGAAGCAGGAGCTTCATGTTACCAAAACGGGTTAAATATTGGCATTCTTTGTGCTCTTGATCTCTAATTTGTTAAATATTTGTAGCTTTATGTAGGTGAAAAGTTCTTAATCTTTTTTAGGAGCGTTAACAGGGTCGATTTAATTACTGTGGGTCTGATTGGTTCAACTGATAAGACTGCATATCAGTATTGAGATACTTAGGGTGCGTCCCACCATACTATTTAATTGTATTCATACCAAGTTTAAGTTGTAAATGCCATGGAAGTATTTTTTCAGGGGTTTTGATGAGTTCAAGTAAAATTGTATTATACTAATCATGTAATCTCTAGTGTGACATCTTAGTCTAACCGTAAAGACATGTCTAGTATTGTAAGTTCAGTTCAGTTTCGTACAAAATACAATGTCTGTCTAGTATTGTAGGAAACTGTAAATGTTGATTCTCATGAAACAATGTTTCCAAAGATGAAATCCTGTCATTATTAATCGTGTCAACTGTAGTGTGCCACTCAGCTGGTATGTTAAGAAAAGACATGTCTAGTGCTGCAAGTGGCAGTTTAGTTATAGTGTTTATTATTTCCATGAATTGTTTTGGAAGTTGTGTTCCGGACGAACGGCTGAAGAAATAACTATGTACTTATTCCTTTTAAATAAGATGTTTAATTTGGAGGAGTTTTTCAGTTCAGTTATGATTGGTTTTTCGAAGTATTCTGGTTGGTAGAAAATAAAATCAACTTTTTTGTGACTTTAAAATGAAAGTGAATGCATTTACCAATCATTTAATCTCAAGTGTGCCATCTTAGTATTGTAAGCGCCATTACATTTGGATGAAATTTCTTACAAGAAACAGGTTTCTGTTCTTGAGTTATTTTTTTTGGGGCTTGATTGTAAAATGGAAGCGATTGTTTTGACTTCCACTTTTGGAGAAAAAAATTTAAAAGTAAAACAGGTTTCTGTTTTTGGGTTATTTTTTAATGTGGAAGCGATTTTTTGGCTTATACTTTTGAAGGAAATTTTTTGAAATGTACCTAACACAGGGTCTTGTTCTTGCGTTGTTTTTTTGGTGACATTCAATTTTTTCATTAACTTGCTATTATAGTAAAACTGGGTTCCTACTTTTTAATGACAATTTTATTTTTGTTGATAGGTAAGGTACCTATATCCTATATTTACGTACCTGTTCAGAGTAGGCACTTTCTGGTAACGAGCGTTGCTCAGCGACATATTTCCGAGGATTTTATCTTCTGTTACTTATTTAAGAACGGAGACGAGTTGGCTTTACCTATTTACAAATAACTACAGCCATTGCTAACTCTTTAGAGCCCCAACCCCGAATAATTCATTATCTAGGCTCAAACCTCCTGACCACCACGGAATACAAGAACGTAGGTGCAGGCCACAAGGGTAGATTGTGATTTCCGTAGATGTACTTCATCGTGAGATGTAGTTGTATGGAGCTACAGGTGAGAGACTAAAAGATATCAGTAGGGACAAAGCTTTTATTAAGTAGCAAGACACGTAATGCGGATTCTAGACAAGGCGCGCAGTATTGCAGTAAAAGTTTTTGGTGGGAAATCACATTCCCGCCATATTAACGCGCTAAATTTCTGCTGCCCCGTCAGATTTTGGTGGGAAAATTAGCGGGGTTGTTGAAAAATAGCCCGCCATGTATACAGCGCCCCCTCACTGGTTTTGCGGGAACTACTAACCTAACTTAACTCGTCCAGTACTTAAGTTAGGTTAGTAGTTCACGTAAAATCTGTGAGGGGGCGCTGTATATATAGCGGGCTATTTTTCAACGACCCCGCCAAAAGTCCCGCCGAAATCTAGAAATTAAGCCCGCCATTTTTCAAATTTCCAGCGGGGAGATTGATTTCAACCCTTCCTGGTTGCCGCGCGAACGTGAACTACCCCATATAGAAACCATTTTGAATAGGTCGTCGTTATCCAAAGGTAAATTTCGTTACAGTAGGACTACCTAGACACCTAGAGTTAGGTAGGTTGTAAACATTTAACACTAACAAGAATTTATCCTTTATTTTATGACTCAGATGACATAAAACTTGCAAAAATCATAGGTAGGACTTGTAATCAAAGATACCATGGTTATAAATAAATAATAAGAGGCATTGCTAGGTATAAATTTGTACCTAGAGTATTCCATCAAAGCAGCATCAAAGCATAATACTGTTGAATCAATTTCAGATTTTAATTCATTCTGAAGAAGTGCAAATCAAAATAAATAGGTACCATCTTCATGGGCGTAGAGTACCGCCCCTCCGCCTCCCCCCTGGGCTGAATTAACGGAAAACAAGTCCAGGTCTTATTGCTCCAGATTTCTAAAAGCCACCCGACTATAGGACTTTCTGCTTGAATCTGTAAAGCAGGTATTCTGGCTGAATGATTAAGCGGTTTTTTGCGTTCTGAAGAAGAATTTTACTCTTTGGAACAGATCTTAGAATTTAAAAAAAAGCGACTTTTTGATTTGTCAAAAATTTTATTTAGATATGAAAAAAGTCATTTTCAAAAAGGAAAAACCTCATTATTTTTCTCAGTCACTCATCCACGTAGGTAATATTACTTTTCTCAATTTCGTCAAAGAAGCTAGCCGTGTAGACTTAGTTTTACCTATTCAGGGGGGTAGGTATTACCTAGATCTTTGTTTTGTTGTAAAATTGTTGACTGAAGCAGAATTTATACATTATTTCATTTTTTAAATAAAGTAAGCATGCCTCTGAATTATTTTAGCGAAAAAATGTTTCTGAATATCCATTCCTACTTCTTGTAATATTTTACTTAGGTACAACCCCCTCCCCCAAATGGCGATAGAAAAATAACTCTCGCCCCCTCTAGGTAAGTTTCAGCACATAAGTGATAGGTACTCAGTTAGTCCGTTTTTTACCTGCTTAATACCGATGGTTTCAAATGAGAATAAACAAGTATCTACTTACCTAAATTAAAAAAAGGGGTGAACAAAAGTTTTCATATAATATAGAAGTCGAAATGTCGAATTTAAGAGAAGGTAGGTACTTGCGAACTAATCAGAACAGACTTGGGCTCCCACCATCGTTAAGGGTAAATCGGCGATTTTCACTCTTGCTGTATTTCCAAGAAAACCGCCGATGGTGGGACGCAGCCTAAAGGTGGAAACTGGAAAGTGTCCTATAAACTTACCAATAAGTTTACAAATAGGTAGGTACATACATCAAGCAAATGTTCAGGTTATGGCAGACCTTCCTAACCTGCAAAATGTAGGCACTTACCTATAATATTTTTAGAAATTAATACGTATGCTTATTGTTCATTCATAAAATCCACCCTAAATGCCAGAAGATAGGTACTTACATAAACTTGCCAGTATTATACCTTTTAAGTGCCTAAGCAGGTACCTAAGTGCTACGTAGGTACCTACTAACAGAGAATTCAATCAAGAATGGGCATTTATGATATTACCTACTTAAATTCAATTGCTCGAACTGTTTTTATATTACTACGAATAACCCAGGATCCCCTGGCTTAAAAAACGACGAGGAATATTTGCACACAGACAAAAAATAACTGTAAGATAAAAAACGGACTGCCGTTCAGAATGAGGAAATTTGAGATTATCGTTGAGTGGGTAAGAGGAATTATACTTGATCCCTAAGTTATCCAAAATCTGCTGAACCTGCCAATCAACGAAATTTCAAACATCCCCAGTATTACTTTGGTTCGCTTGCTTTAGGAGCTTCCTACCATTCCCGAATTTGCTTTTTTTATTCACTTTCATTTCAGTCAGTCATAACTTCGCAAAACGTAACTTGGTTCACACTTTTTACAGTTCATAACGCGAGCCCAGTTGCTCCTTTACAGCAAAAACAATAATAATATCATAATAAATATTACAAGGCATAATGACAACAAAACAACTCATTTTCTGAGAAAGTATTTTCGTGACTTGGCTGACTCGCGCTTAAGTAACCCTTCTTATTTTCTAACTTTCCTTTTTCTTACTTTCACGGCCAAATTGTCATTGATGAAACTATTAGGATAGAAATGGTGAAAAAACACAGACTTTAAACAAAACACAGTTAGTTTTTGAAGATACTAATGGCTTTTACTGGTCTGTCACCAACGATCATCACTAGTCGTAACCTAGATACTTTCAAAACTACTTTTTAAGTACGCATGAAAGCGCATGGGCAGCCAGCAAAAATTTCATAAATTCGGACTATTTTGACTAAGTGACTAGTAGAAGGGTCAACTAACTACAAATACAATTAAAGAACAATACAACAATCAACGACCTATAAACCTCTTAAGTTGAAAAACGACGCGACTGTCCATAAGCGCATGGTTGGAACTCTTGGTAAGAGAGCGAATTTAGAACTAGCCACAGCTAGTTCATTAGTTCGGTAATTTAGAAGCATAGTATTGCGTTCCCTCGAATAACCGCCAACGGTAATGTTCATGAATGGGTGTTCTTTAATACCTTACTTCTTAAAGAAAAATGCCAATAAAAAATTCAACCAAAATAGAACGGTCCCATGACCTATAATAAAGAACACTCACTACGAAGGGGCTGAATAAGAGTCCTCGATAGAGGACACCAACGATTGCGCAGGCGCAACACGCCAAACACACGATTCACACAAAAACTAGAGTTTCGTCATTTTATGACGATTTGCTGTGGTACGAAGAGAAAAGTCTGAAATCCTCACCGAGGATTGGATTGGCAGCGACCACAGATAAGATGCGAGGCTGCTCAAGGGATTATCTGGATAACCCGTTGAAGGGATCGGTTGGCAGTAGTCTGGCTGGTATAAGAACCTCCTGACGCGGCCTCGGATCATTAAGAGGGGTTAAGACGAAGACGAAGAGCAGGGCATTTAGACGGCAGTTTCCGTGTGGCTGTGAGAAGACAGGCGCTCCACGTCGATATCAGGCAGTCGGAGTTCATCGTGAGCGTTATCCACGTACTCGATACTCGACGTCTGGCTGAGCCTCTTGCTGAGGGAGCTCTGCTTACGCAGCACTTCGCTCAGTGTTGGTGGAAGACCGTCGTACCGCGTGTCCAGACCCTGCCGGAAGGCGTTAACCACACGAATCTGGAACACACCAAACAATCAACACGAGCTCTCACCAGTCTAACCGATGATCATCGACTTTTAATTTGAAAAGCCACTAGGCTTTAAAACAATGAGCCGCTCAAAAGCATGCCAAGAAAGCTCAGTAGGTACCTATAAAAAAAACTTCCTATACAGAATGACCCATATTTCATTTTTGGTTCCCGTTCATTCCCAATGGTTCTTTTTATCACACACCTTTTTATATGTCTACAAAAATGAAAATATGGTCTCAATTCGGGTTTAGGCAATATTTGACAGCCTTCATGCTTCCTTAAATCCCTTATGATTTTCTCCCATCTAATAGACTAGGGACTTAGAAGGTGGAGGAAAGGGAACAGCACATAAAAGGTTTGAGAATGATGGTAGGTACATGACACTCCCGTACCTAGTAGAAGGATGCATTTCATTTTCATTTTTACAGGTACACAATTTCACTGAAATCGGCCGAACGGTGTTTGTACGGGGGCAAATCTGTTTTTGACACATTTCTTCAGTATTTTGAAATTATTTTGAAATTTCAATACCATCTGTACAAATACTGATCAAGAATTTTTGTACCTAAGTGGTTACTCTTCCTAACTGGTGTGTATCTACGACATGGTTCAATTGCCTTTACTTTTTGGTCAATAATTTTGAAAGTATTTCTGAAGTTTTCGAGAATACCGGCGTTTTATCAAAACACAACAAATTTTTCATCATCATTTTTTAGGTAAATTGTGGCCTATCCAACAATCTAGTAAAAAATGTTGTTACTATTTTTGTCACTAAATTCTGTCACGTCCAGTATTTGAAAAAAAAAAGAAAAAAAACAGTACCACGAAATAATTTCAATGAAGGCGCTAAGTCAGACAGACTGACAGACAGGCAGACATTTTCCCAAAACATTTTTTTTTGACTCAGCACAAAATGTCAAAATTTAATTCCTGCGATACTTTCTCGCCTCATCCGTATGCCTAGCGAGGAAGTAAAAATATCAAATCCAAAGTGCCTCCCAATAAGTCTGAACTGCCTACCCACAAGTGTAGGTTAAAGTTTTTTCGAAGTTTAGTTTTTTCTCAAAAAAAGTCAAGTCAATATTCTGGGAAGAGAAAAATGTAGCTATAGAAGAGCAAAGCTTTTTGAGTGTATAAAGAGCTAAGAGAAAAAAATATTAAAGTCGTTTCTCTAGAATTCTTGGAAGATAAGCCATTAAGAGTGCATTCATTTGGTAGTCAATTCACTATCACAATAGATCCCATTTGTTTTTCTCCTGAACACTTACCGAAATTAATAGGACTTCCCAAATGAATGGAAACTTAATTTCTATTTCACAGCCTCAAGCCGTAGGAAGATTGCGATATTCGGCAGAACTAAGAGAAAGAATTTTACCATGCTGCGTTGGATCGATTTTAAGTAACGGACCTAATGTCTGATCAGACAATGAGCAAATTTTATCTGTAAGTCTAAGTGGTATTTCAGCGACTAAAAATTGTAGTTACATAGCCCAAAAAAGTGATACAACTTAATAAATTTTTTGAGCAAGAAAAAATATTTCAACGGGTTTTCAGTGCAGGATAGGTAGGTACATTAGGTCACAAAACTGATTTTTAAGTAGGCACCAACCAACAACTTCATTTTTTGATTGTAAGTTAGTTTTACTTTTTTATATTACCTACCTGTTTTTTTTTTTGGAATTTTAGAAAAGTTGTTTGAACACATGCCATGCATTTACCTTTTATTACTTACAGTTTGCTTAGACAAACATGTTATTTGTAACGAAATATTTACTTTCTTTTCACTCATAAGTGGTGGGACCGTATTACAGCCGTATTCCCAGGAAAGAAAATGTTGGTTAGAGGATTTGATCAGCACAGCATTCATTTGGAAGCCTATATTTGGGTACTAACCGTCACAAATTAAACTTCAGGTATATGTCATATGCCTAAAGGTGCAATGGAGGAAAGAATGCAAAAATGGCATTTCCAAAATACCTATTTACTTTAGTGGTTTGGGAGAAAAGACTGTTCAAATTTGAATTTGCCGCAAGCCGGCCTGCACGAATACGGTAGGCACGTCACCTTAGGGTGAAAAAAAATAGATCAATATGTCCTACTAGGGCAAGGAAAAATGGCAGAATATTTAGGTCCGACTTTTACTTTGAAAAAACAATTCAAGCAATTTTTTAGGACTTCCAAATCAGACTCCAAAATGAATGCAGATTTAATAGGGGCCATGAAGTTCGGTAAACGGCCACTTGGGTAAAATTATACTTGGGTGGGCTTTTGAAAATTTTGATTTATCTTTGCTTTGAATATTTGAAGAAAATTGTCATTATTTATTCGTGAGAAGAACCTCGCACAACAGTAATGCGGTTACTCTGTTACTCACAACAGTCATTGGTCGATATTAATCCGATTGATTCAAAAAATTAATACACTTCAATTTTTATGGAGTATCTAATTGGGAAACGCCCAAGTGAAACAGATAATCAATGTCTGATGATGTTATAACTGTGTTATAACTAATAACTTGAGTAACCGGCATAGGGGAAACTCAGTAATGTGGAAATTAAATTTTGTAGGTTGGACTAATCCACCTATGTACTAAAATGTACGCTGCCGAAAACAAGACATGTAATAGCCTTGGGAAAGTCAGAATTCTTTAGTGGTTTGGTGGTTTGGGAACCTTAGCATTAGTGTATTGCAGAATTACCGGAGTTTCCCCCTTAAGGTGAAATGGAAGCGTGTTTTTTTTTAAATAGAGACCCAATAATGCCAACACACTCTCTCAGCTATTTTCACAAAAAACAACCTTATAGAAGTCAAAATAGAATTTTGTCAGAAAAGGTAAATAAACTCAGCTCAGGTTCTCTCTTTTGTCGCGAGAAGTTTCTTGTCGTTTGGAAAAATTATTTCTATTACCTACCATTCTTTGTGGAAAATCAGCATAATTTTAACTGGTAGCATTGATAGCTGAGGTAGCATTGTTTCTTTAATTCACGCACCCTTTTCCTCTTAATTATATGTATGTGTACACGAATAGTAGATAATTTGAGTTACCTCCAGATAGCGTCTGCCGGAGAAGAGCCGCAAACGTCATGGCTGCCGATTCTGGGAACCAATCGTCTTTCATCGACCTCAGTTCCAAACCAAGTCTACTTAAAACCCAGCTTCGAATATTAGTCTGATAAAATCTCAAAAAATTATAAAAGAAAAGAAAAATATTCAGGGACAACATAAACTTGCATTGCTCAACATCAAAGTTGGAGTTTGATCAAGAATATCTTCATTCATTAAAGGACGATGGGATACTCAAAAGGTTTTTGTCACTAGGTTGTTTTATGCAAGAGAGGGCTAAAGATTATTACTAGTCAGGGGGGGGGGGGGGGGGGGGAAAGTGCACTAATAGGTAATAATAAAGAACAATTTAATTCACCCGTTTGCACGAAAAACATCATTATAAATCTGCTCACAACACTACTAACGTATTTCATTCAGATTCGACCGTAAATAGTAATGGCACAAACATAGCATTCAGCACTTATCAGTCTTATCACCAATAAGTACAAGTAAAGAAATGATAGTTCCAAATCTAAACCATGGACTGACGTAATTTAAAGCCAAGCTCAAGGTCCTGATTTTCTACGTCATCTGTTCCCAAAAAGGAAGGCTTTAACAAAAAAAATAAACCATTCTGAATGGTTAAAGATGGGTGTCGGAAAAAACGATACATCCGCCATCACTTAGTTTAGGTTTGCCTCCGACTGACAACGTATTATTTGACCCCCAAAGCACACTTTTGCTCATTTAAGGACTGGTTTCACGATCCTCAGTTAACTAACCACTCGATTAATCTCATACTTAAATATAAGTACTACAGGATTATCGAATCCACTCTAAGATTTTTTTTTTTTTTTTGGAAAAGACAACATTCTTTAGAGCAAAATTTGTGAAGAGGGGTGCCTGAACAGATATATTTATATCTCTCAAAAAAGATACAAAAATAAATTTGAAGGTGCAGTGTAGCTCTGGATGCAGCAACCAACACCGAACATCGACCACTATAGCACCAGTGCAGCACCAGTGCAGCACCAGTAGTGCACTGGTGCGCTGCTGGTGCAATATCGCACCAGTAGTGGACAAATTTGACCAGACCAAATTCCTATTCATAAGCTGTTACTACGCGCATTTTATCACAATATTAATAAAACAATAATATGTCGAGGGAATGAAATTTTTTGCAGGTTGGTAGGTACCTAAAATGCTAAACAGTACAGTACGGTTACTGTCATTATGCTTAGGTACCTACCTACTTTCCCATATTTTTTTTTTCTTTTTAGGATTTAAAAATACTATCATCATTTATGTGCCTACCTATTTTATACTGAAAAGCTTTATTTCATTTTTTTTAAATTTTTATCACTGTCCAGTTAAGTATAATAAAGATAATATAATTAGTCAATTCTCAGAAAGATGAAATGAGAAAAATTGTATAAAGAAAAACGTGAGTGTTATTGGACCCTGAGTGTATGAAGTTGAATTAGCTCGGAGAACGACTTTCCAACCGTCTTAATTTGAGAATGCCTAAGACAGCTCGTACATTTACGAGTGTCCATCGTACTGGCAAATTTATTTGGTTCCCGAGACAACAGCATGCTCCAATTATGGCTTTAAGTTGCACACCTATTTAATAACATCAAGGCAATAACGGTTATCAAAAATAAATAAGAACAATGAACATTAAAAAAGCAACAACACTGATTCAGGGATTCTGTCGGGGTTTGTTGCATTTCAGTCTCCTGTTTCTGGTCTGGTCATTTTTGCAAGCGGAGAAGGTAACCAGCAACCATCAAGACTACGAACACCTACCAGAAAGATCGCACGAGTGCAAAATAATCAGGGAACGACTTCAGTCAGGCAGTGGCGACTTCTGCTTTTTTGGGGAAGTGTCTGTTCGGTTAAATGAAGAGCTCATCTACTTATAGTCTCACTTATTCTGGACATTGCTATGTCCTTTTTTCAAAAATATCTGGCTTGGTATCGGAGAAATCAAAGTTCAAACGGAGCCCTGCCTGCGTCAGCCGGGCATTACAGAGGGTGTTTTGTCCCTGAAAAATTGTACTCTCGCCCACTCCGAAATGAGCCGGCAACGCCAGGAGTCACACACTGGAAAGGGACAATTTCTCAAAGATAAAGTAACCCTGTTTTTTTTTTTTAGCTATAAGATATTTTAGAATTCTTATTATGCTCTCACTTTTTTGGGGACTCCAGCCGCCACTACAGTCAGTCAGGAATAACAGATATTCTTCATAATTTCATAATATTTTGCACTGACGCAAACAAAACCGGGGGTTTAACACAAAAACAAAGAACAAAAAAATAATCTGATAAATTTGAAAGAAAATTTCGTGGGTTGAAAAATAATTGGTTTGGAAACAAAGTCACAGACGATTGATTCAAGATTCGTGTTAACCGAATAACTACATTTTACATACCTCGAATGTAGTCTTATGCGTGTTTTCTTGCTTATTTAGGAATTATTTTAGAGTTGTGTTAAGTTAGTGCCGTTTTTTTTTCGAGAGAGAATAAGGAAGCTGCTTCTCTTTTTTACTTCATTGTTATGTTCCCCATTTATGGCTGATATCACACCAAAAAATCTCGAAATTCGAAAATTGTCAATTTAAAATGTTACTTTCAAATTCATGTTATGGTAAGATTTTGGTGAACTGCGTCAGTCTTTACGTTTCTATTACCTATACGTCTCCTTATTTTCACCTGCGCTAAAAAACAAAAATAAATAAATACCTAACTAGTAAAAATGTACCTAAATAAAAACTAGAATGATTATTTTTTACAAAATTAGTTAAACACATGCATTTATGTTAGTAAGCTTATCACTTATAGAACGTAGTCCACTGTTGTGGTCACTTTCTCTCATGAACAACATAAACAAACAACATACAAACAAAACAAGCAACGAACATATGGATACATTGTTGCTGCGGCAATTCAAACAATGCACAAAAACAATAGAGGCTCGGAGCTGCAAAGCTGAAAGCAACCCATGGTTAGTCTTCCACCAAACGTTCCCAACTCGCTAGATATTCACATTAAATTTAAATTCAACTGGGATCTACAGAATTCCATGGCTGGGCCTCTGATTTTCTTTTTTAGTAACGACGCGTACTTAAAAAATAATCATGCCCAAATGTATCTTCCCATGACTCGCCAAAGAGTTCACAACTTGCTGAAGCCGAGTCAGTCTGGAAAAATCCATTTTGGGACTCTGTTTGCTTTGGTTTTCAAATAGCTCCAGGATATAAATTGAAAAATTATGAAAATCAAGAGTGAAAATCGGATGCCCAAAAAGAATCTATATGACCCCATTTTCTTTTATTTACTGAGCAAATACACAGTTCGCCAATGCCATACCATCGCGCTAAAAAACAGTTTAGGGTAGAAATAATTAACGAATTGAAATTAAATAATTAACGAAATTGCAGGATGGTATAGATCGGAAGAAAAAAAAAATTTAACTGATGAATATGCGAGGGAACGGACGATGTCTAGGTTAAGTGGTGTTATAGAATAAGTAGGTATAAAAGCACAACGCAGTGTCAGCTCCGAAAACAAGTAAAGCACACTACGGAAAATTGCTGGCAGTCCACAGAACCCTCACTACTTGCAGAAACGTGATATTGATACTTCGCTAAATTGCCTTACGTCGAACGAGGTACACTGAAATTTTCAAAAACAAAAAAATTCGACACACTTTTCAATAAGTCTTTTTCTCAATTCTAACTTCCAGAAAGCACATTTTTTACGGTCTGGCGAATATGTAGTGTTAACTATAAAGGCCTGCTGAGACAGCAGTGGGCGGAAAAATAGTACAGTTCGACATAACACAAAAACATGAGAACATAATCGATTGCGCTATTTCTAGGTCTAGGCTAGATATAGACAGGTCTAGATCCATCCCAGCTACGCAGCAGTGTTTTTAAGATGACACGTGCTGACAGTACACTTGGACAGAGCCTCCACTTAGTGCCATTTTTAATATAAACATCCTTTAAAATGGGGCATACCAAGGTAAACCAGGCTGAAAAACTGAGTTAATCTGAGAACGATTTTTTCTCTTCCTTACAGTGGCTTACTTACTTTCTAACCCCCTTAACCGGTATACCTTTGTACTGAAATTACAAAAAAAAAAAAAAAACAAGATTCTACTCAAGAGAAAAAAAAGGGACCCATGAAAGGAGTACCTACAAATTAAGGACCTGACTGGATACAAAAGTAGTCAAGTCAAACGTATGCCAGTTTTTACTTTTTCGTTTAGTCAGTCAAAATAGCAGACCTGACTGTGTGAATAACAGTGAAAAACAACACCGAAATTTTGTGCACATTTGGTGCGTTTCACTGCAGGTAAAGTGCAGTATAAGTAGGTGTAAGTTAATTTTAATTTGAGTTGGTTAACACCCATACCATTCCATGTCATACCAAGCTCTGATGCTAGTTAGAAACAAAGAGGTTTAAGAAAGAACGTATGCTAAAAATCACACAATTTCTGAAAAAAAAAGATATACAAAAACACTTTTCCTGTTAATTTCGTAAATGTAAAATTTTCAGAACAAAGTGTTTGTTCACCTTTTTGGTTTAACGCATTCCCCTATTACCCATCAAAACGTTCTGACGAGTAGCACGAGGCGCACATGCAATCTCTAACACTTCTAGAGATTCTAGTATTGTTCCTTCAAAGAGGAAGGATGAAAAAAATCTATTATTTAATTATGTGAAGACTAGGCACTGGTTTCATTTATTTATTATTTCTGGCTGCTATTCTGAATAATAGTTATCTCACCATGCTGAAACAGATAGGCAGCCACACATCCAGTCTGTGGCTAGTCGATCAGTGCAAGTGTACCGTTAAACATGCCAAGCATTTTTTATTAGGCAGATTGAACCTTTAACGATTGGAAAAATGATATAGAGTTTCTGCAGCTGAAAAAATGGAGCTAGAAAAACGATCGCCAAGAGCCTGTGAACCGCCAACAAGCCAGTCACCGTCCAGTCTTCCACTATACAGGCCCAAGTTGTTTTACAGGTCGTCAAATGAAACTGAGAGAAAATTTCTCTGCCGGCGTGAACGAAAACTGGTCAAACGTGTCCAGAGTGGTGTACCTGTTTTCTTAACACCTAACTTAACACGGTAACATCCTTTCCGCATCCTTTGATGTTAACTTGGGTGATAATCTGGTGTTAAAATAACGGGCCCCTCTGGTTAATGGTCAATACAGCCCCAGTCCTTATTATTTCCAAATTAACCGAGAGCTGTTTTCATTAACTAGAGTTGAATATTCCATCCGTTCTATCCCACAATACTGGGAGACCTAAACATTGGTCCAACGGACAATTAGAAAAATTTGACAAGCCTCTATTAACAGCATCTACAGTACCAGATCCCTATGTTGCGAGATAGGCAGGACTAACGGCCAAGTGACTCCGGTCCATGAGAACAGCCCTAGAAGTCATGTGACAAGGGCCTGTATAGCGAGAGCTGAACCAAAAGACATGGCTGAATAAGAGAGGTGGATACGCTTACAGCCTGATCAGTCGAACTCTTGCTGTAGGGCACTGGTATCAAACGCTCTTGCAACTCCCCCCCGATCACCTTCAAGTAAATTAACCGAAAGTGAATAAAGCTGCAGGTATGGGCCTTCGTGCACCAAAATACGCCGCAACGCAACGCAACGCAACGCAGGTCACTGCGTCACGACGTAGTGATGCTGCTGCAAGACGAAACGAATAGCACACCAACACCAACCAAATCAGTGCCCATAGTGACGCCCTTCTGTAACAGAGTCCGTTATTGCCATAGAGTACAGCCCATGCCACATATACCCACATACACAGAAAGTTACGACCGCCGCCCCATACTCAAAAGGTAACCGAACAAAAAAAAAGGTACCACCAAAACGGAACTTGGCCTTTTTAAGTATAAGTCCGCACTTTTCAACACTGGCGAATGGGAAAGAACTATCAAGTAAGTAAATTCAAAGTGAATAGGGCTGCAGGTGTGGTCATCGTATTTCATAAAAAGGAAGTATAAAAAGTGACCAAGAATGAAAAATTGAGGGTGACGGGACCAAAGCCGAAGGTAGGTACGCAAGTGCCACTGTAGGGGTCCGAAATGGTACGTAAAAATCGAAAAAACAAATGCACAGCTAAGAATATCAATTTTCAAGCTAAGATATTTAAGAATTGAAACAGTCAGAAAATTAGGTCAAGTGGACTCCTTTCTGGGGTACTGACTGAAAAAAATAAGGGATATACTGAAATTATTGAAGTTTTTGAAACAGTGATATCATGAAGTAAATTTGAATAAGTGTCCGAAACAAATTAAGAGGGTGGTCCATCCTGTGACGTAAAACCTTGAACTTTTCGTTAAAGGCGATAAAAAAATTATTGCTTTTCCAGTAATGGCAGTCATTCAGAAAAATCTATTCTTTACCTACTTATTGTAAAGAACCCGCGGTCTTTTTTCAGTGATAGTTTTTTTAAATAGGTCCCTAAGTGATTTAAAAGAATTTGTTTCAAAGCAACCAATGACAGCACAGAACCCAGGTTCCTTGCAATAAGTACCTAAGGGACTGGAAAAACAATACATTATTTTTTAATTGCCGTTAAGGCAAAGCTCGAGGATGTATGACATCATAGGGTGTACTACCGTCGGAAGTAGTATCACAGAAATCGTTTTAGGACATTCACATGTTGGTAAAGTGTTGCTAAATATTTGTGAAATCCACCCTTTTTTTAATTTAATTTTAAATATAAGTTAAAATATTTAAATAGATTAAACTATCTCAGAATGATCCGAAATTGTATGGGGAGACGAGCGGAGAGACCCCGAGCACCGAGCAGAAGACAGGAGAAGAAGGCGGCGCGCGCATGCTTTAGGGTGGGCGCAACAAACCTGGAGAGTGGGGATTAGTTAGACCTTGGTCTCCGTCTGCAGTCGTATGGGAACGTGCACGTGAGAGTGCGAGCATCGCCCGCTGTGCAAGGAGTGCAGGGACCTTCTCTCTTCGAGATCCTCCAGGGTGCTCTTGAATGCTCGGATCACCCGCAGCTGTAACACGCCACACAGTCACACACAAACTCCCTTTATCATGCCCTGCCTCCGAACACGCCATTTTTCTTTCAGCAATTGCACCAATCTTTTTTTTATGAAACTGGATTGCATCCAGCTGAGGTATTTCCGGTTTATTCACACCAAAAAAGCACCATGAATCCACAACTTTCAGTGTTTTTTTCCACACCCCTTGGCGCTAACTCTGGTGCTACATTGGTGTTAAAAGAACTTTTCATTTCATTACTTGAAGGTAGCTTGATACAAAAACACAATCTTTCAGTGTTCTCTCACATAGAAGCAAAAGTAAAAAACAACCCAAAGATACTTCTAAAAAATGGAAATGTTGTTGATTTTAATTTTGCTCTGACAGTGGGAGAAAAACGAAAGAAGCAGGTGACGATTAACTGTATCAGGAGTTCTTCAGGCCCCCTCAGCAAGTTAATTACTTCCAATTGACCACAGTGTCGTGAAAGTCACTGGAGATATTTACTTTCACGCAACTCTGGAATATTAAAAAAAAAAAAAAAAAAAAAAAAAAACTTATGGAAATTTAAAACCTTCTAAGGTGCATTGCTGAAAACGATAATTATCATTTTCAGTGCCTAGTTCTTAAATGCCTTGGAGGGTAACATCAGTACAACTAACTCAGCATCATCCCACATTTAACTTCACTTTCATGTTACTTGATTCGACGACTCATATAGTGCGGTTTCCTACTGTGTGAAGTGAGTGATCGTGGAGATAAGGAAAGAAAGACCTAGATTAAAAAGAAAATTTTAACAGTTCTGTGTTCCGTGGGGAAAGTTTCAAAGCCACTACTCGCAGCTTACAAATTTATCTCAGCTATTGTGGTCGAGCTGAACAGTGGATTGCATAGGTAGGTTATAGAAAGTCCGTACATATAAGTGGTATTTCAGTTTAAAAGGAGAGTCCGAG
The DNA here is from genome assembly GCA_950004255.1 of Mesopsocus fuscifrons. Taxonomy (NCBI): domain Eukaryota; kingdom Metazoa; phylum Arthropoda; class Insecta; order Psocodea; family Mesopsocidae; genus Mesopsocus; species Mesopsocus fuscifrons. The sequence continues at coordinate 7,089,246 of OX465378.1, forward strand.
AAAAAATTGTATAAAAATAGTATGGACAGTTTTCATGCACAAGAAGTATATCTATAGGTAGAATAGGAACTAGATAATACACCGAAAGAGAATTTGGTAAAGTACTAGGAAGTAGAGAATAATTTAGTGCGACTCCTGCGTAATTCATGCTACAAAATTGGATTAAATATTTTTAAAAAATAAGAGAGATCTAAATGATGATGAATTTTGCGAATGGAAGAGTGTTAACTGGAATTAATAACAATAATATTTAAAAATCTAGGCTAACATCTAGTAAAAGGCAAGAAGTTCTAGAGGCATGACCTTAATTATAGTTAAGTGCCTATGGTAAAAGTGTCAGTATCAGTTAAATGAAGATAAATTAGTGAGATCACCACATAAATGAGCCCACAGTCCCAAGCTACTGCCATGAATGAACTAACTAGAATAAGATGTAGATTAATTTGTTCAGAATGATTTCAGTGTCTACCACAGAGAAGATGCTGAGAGAAGTTGGAATACCTAACTCATCACCTGCAGACCAAAAAAGGTTCGAACAAAAAATGGACTTCCGAATTTCTTTTAATTTTTTTTTTAACCTTAGTAAAGTAAGTAAACATTTTTTGAAAATTTGAGAGGGTCACATGTTAGTGAAATTATTTTGTTCTTAAGGCCTAATCACACGGGGTAAGTTGAACAGGTTTACAACGAACCTTTGAACTAGAACAGCCCATTTACAGTTAACTTGTTCAGTTTACACGGGTTTTTAATCTCCTGTTAAAACGCCTTTTCTGAGTAAACTGGGGTATATTTTTATTTTAAAAAATCATCCTAAGTACGGAGTCAATGACAAAAGTAGATCAGGTATAGATTGCAGGTAATAAGTAGGTATGCGCGTCTATTTCTATACGGGAACCAGATTCGTGATCAGAGGCTGAGCGATGAATGACAACACTCACAAAGCCATGCATGCACTCACAAGCAACGTTAACACAACCACCACCACACCTGAAACCTTTCGGAAGAACCAACTGGGCGTAACGCCATCCTCGGTGCAGGGGGTCCCACAAAAAAATTGCAAAAGTACCATCCTTTATCTTGAATTGCCTACATGAGGCATAAAAAATTAAAGTATCGGATCCTTAAACAGAATTTTAAATATGAAACATTCAGTTTTTGTTCTGACTGTAATGTACTGTAATGCTCTTTGGTAAGTTATTAGTTTACGTCGAACGGCAAGATTACCAAAAATGAAAACGATCCATAAGGATTAAAAAAAAAAAGATAATTATATCCAGAAAACTTCAAGGAACCACTTCCCGATGAAAAGCATGGGTAGGTAAGGCAGGATATTTATAAAGGAAGTCTTTTTAGCAAGTTTAATGACTGGTTATCTCTGAATTCGACGTAGACTCAACACGTACCTACCTATAGTTACAGGAAGAAATCACTTCAGACCAGAATATTAAAAAGAAAACTCTCCGAGAAAATTGTAACTGCCCCCGAAACCGTTTTTTAAGTGATATAACGAAATTTGCAACTTCAAATGGTGCAAAAGTTTTTGTCACATTCTCATTCCCATAACTAAAGTTATCTATACAACCATACTTCTTCAAAAATAAGAAAAACTTTCAGCTAGACTTACAGGAAAAATATCCTATGTGTAACCACACCAAATCATGCCACAGCCAACTATAAAGTATTCCAACAAACTTCGGGAGGACAATAACTTTTTTGACAGATCAGTTATATGTAGACGAACAGATATGGCCAAAACCGTATGTGCTCCACTGGTAGGTACATTATTTGACGAATTATTTTGGCAAAGGTTGTGGTATTTAAGAATGTAAGGTGCACTGGGCTCACGAGGAAGGTGCTAATTCTTTTGTTATTTATCTTCCGAAAGCCTTCGTCAATTCAAACAACAAAATCCATTAATAAGCAACAAAAATGTATGGTTTTTTTCCAATAAAGTATCATGAACCATGGAACAGAACTTATCATCTGGACAATCATTCGGATTTGAGCAAATTCTAATGGTATAAGATTAAAGAAACGGAACCCACAGGGTTCATATACGTATTAAAGCTATACAAAAAGGTTTTTTTTTGTTCCTTATATTTCAGATAAAAAAATGTGAATTAAACAAGAATGATTGCAACATTTCTGAATGGTTGCCCGTATTTCAAGAAATTCGCTCGGACAGAAAAACGATGCAAGCTACACAAGCCAACTTTTGCGGTAACAATAGAAGGTCCAGCTTCCAATCAGTTCAATTGAGGCCGAGCTATTAAGCTATAAGCTAAACATAAATCCGATAACGCTATAGTGTACACTATAGTCTACAGTATAAGTGGTGAAACTCAGCGTTAGTTTTCAAAATATTCTGAAAATGACAAAAATTATATTACAATACCCAGATAGAGCAATCGAAAATAGTAGATTTTTTTGAAGGCCCATCAACAATAGAACTGACTGTGGAAGACTATGGTATCTAAGGTAGGAAAGCAACATATAGCATCTCGGCAGAGCCCCAGAATGACGGAAGACCATACAACTGAAACAGACCAATCCGTGAGCTGGGGAGCATGGGAACACCCCATCTAATCCACCAAACAAAATTGCAGCCCTGCGCGCGGGACAGATGTACGAACTATCCGCGAGTCAACAAATCAATCACAAAGAGGATCCCAAATATTCAAATTTTACTCATTAAAAAAAATCAAGGGTTCAACAGCGGGTTTAATCCGAAACAGGTACTTGATACTGGACTATATTATTTTTGAAATATTTTTCCGATTTGTCAGTGCATTTTCATTACTACGGAGGTTCTTCCGACACTTCTACTTCCCGTGGTTGTAAACTATCCTAAAAACTACCATTTAAACACAACAAACAGTGCAAGTAGGTAGGTGCAATTGCTTGAAAACCCTCCACTATACAATTAACATAAAAAAGTGAAGGTTTAGCCCCCGTACACCCCCCCCCCCCCCCCATTAAACTAAAATCTTGCTAAGTTCTACACCACAACGTATACCTAACTAAATATTCTAACTTTACATCAGTAAATCCAAATTGCGCAGGGCTACAATAACAATGCATCAGTAGAGAAGCGAATGTGTTCATGCAAAACAAATTTGACGTAAAAGCGCAAGAACAATACTGACGTCGAATTGATCCGCCGACGGAGCACGGATGCCAACCAGAAGAAGCGCCCAAGGCACCGGAAGATCTCGCGGTCACGGTTGTAAATCTCGTAGTCGGTCGATTTCACCAACACCCATGTTATCCACATTTCACCAGCCAAGACCATTCCATCAGATAGGTATAGTTGCAGGTGAAACAGGCAACTTGGTAAGTCCGTAACATTTTTTTAAAGTACAGATAAAGTTAAAGATTATCCATTTTTTAAAAACTAGTTTAAACAGTTTTCTTCCCGACTTGAAATGGTCTCAACTGACAAACCTTAAGAGGCCTTAGAAAAGGAAAGAAGGTTACCTAGATGGACGGTTAGTAGGCAAAAGGTTACCACTTGATAGAGTTAGTAACAACTCATGATTAAACGCGGTGTCTTTTATTTTTGGCCATGCATGTTGCTTTAATACACGATTTGGTGAATTGATGATGAACCTCAACATTTACAATTCCATGGTTCAAAGTTAGTTACAAACGTCAAAATCAAATGTCCCTTCCTTTAATAACAGCCAGTAAAGCACATACGGACATAACATAACTAACGAAAAAGGGGTTGCAGTTTTTATAGACAATTGCCTTCCAGTATTAGTAGGACTGGGAACTCACTGAGATAATGAAGCGACTCTTTTACTGTTAGTCCGTACATTACCGAAGCAAAAACTGAAATTTTGCTCTGAGACAACTGTTTATTTTTTAGTTATTTAAAAGGAAACAACGGACAACTGAGAAAAGATAGCATTCTTTGTAACTTTCTATAAATTATTTTGATATCTCTGACTCGGAAGCGCTACTAAACTATCAAGTATCAACAAATATCCTTTGGAAGAGAGTGACTTCCTACTTCGGTGACTTTCCGACCCCCTTAATTAAGAAGACACTTCCAACGCTTAAAAGAAAATTCTTCGCCACGTCAAAAATCTCTGAGACTTTTTCTAATTACTTTTCAACCTGTTCCAATCACCAAATTGAAGTTGCAAAATTCATTCTGGTTAAATCTCAATGAAATATTAAATTTTGAAGAATACCACGGCATGGAGATATTTAATAACTCTTTGGACAAATTAATGAAAAATTTAGAGCCAAATCAAACACGTCCGTGAAACGATATTAATTCCAACCCAAAAATCTCACAGAGTCGCTAGGATTTTATTTCAAGCTTCCAGGTCAAAATGACGCTATTGCACATAAAGCGCATACGCTTCTGACACTTTCGCAAAATGTGGAAACGCTTCAATTAGGTGAATAACACCCAAGTTTGCAAATATCGCGATTATCGTCGAAGACCATCTCGATATAGACAAAACGTGGGAATGAGCCTCAGACTGTTAAAACCGCCACCAATAAAAAAGCATGAGAATATTGAGGATGCTAATGACACCACAATACATTTTTAAATACCAGCAGGGCCTGAAAGATACACGTACAGTTGCAACACCCACCACCGTTAATAAAACGCTATAGTTACTCCATGAATGAAAGAAAGAGGAAACAGAATTGTTAGGAAGGGACACTGGACATTTTACCAATGTGCATAAATAACTACATACTACCATTACTACATAGAGTAGAAGTAGTATACGTAGTTCCAGTGCTACTTACAAGTAGGAGTCAAGAATAATGTTTAAACAGGGTATGCAGATATAACGTTTTGAAACAAAGCAACTCCTATTTTTTTTCTTACACTAATAAGTAGGTACTTACCGCACTAGGCTCGTTCCCGCCATTCAAGTTTAAAGTACATATCGCAATTATCTTCAGAATTTTACATGGTATATCTTCGCGATATTTTAAACATGCATGGCGGGAATGGGCTGTAATGTTTTTCAATAAATTTTTTGAGGTTAAACAAACAATTATGTAACAAGAATTCTCACAGAGTATGAATAATATACTAAGTTTTCGTAAGCAGGGTTAAAAAAATGAGAAAATTTATGAAGCTACTCAAAGCATTTAAGTAATAAGTGAAATACTTTTCAACATTCTAGTGAGAATTCCAAAATAGTTGGATCACATTTTAGAATCAGTTTCAGTGCAGATTTACTGAAAATTTAAATATTTCCAAGAGAAGTAAGCATGCGACAGTATAAGATACGCTTTTACTTAGTGAACAATGTGTAGAGTAATGCGTATAGAGGTGGGATTTAGTATTGGAACCGGTCTTGACGTATTAACTAGTTCCAAAATGGGAAACGAAAGCAAGTGGGAGCTGATTTGCTGAGTGGTTTTCAGTAAAAAGCTCAAAATGAGAAGTTAGACGTCAAATCCAGTCTCACATGTGTCTTCCCTTATGCGTTATCTAGGAGGGAAAAGGGTCTGAAATTGACTGGGTTGTTAATTTGGTCTCTTCATCAAAATCGAGTTTTCCACAGGCCACAAACTCATACTGGCCACTTAAACGTTTCCAAGTCAAGTAGCTCAGTAATTCGCAAAAATTAATGAATGTCAGTCTAAAATTTGATAAAACTTTAAACAATGATTCGAAAAGGCACGAAAAAGCTAGTTCGTACCTTGTTGAACAACCTGGCATACTGGTACGCCAAAATGATCAATCAGTGTGCCAGAGAGCTGCCAGGCATTGTTTAAAGCGGAACATATACCTACCGTTTAAGACCCACCTCTAATTAAGCTAAATGTGAAATACTTCTACAGCTAGATGATACAATACAGGACAGTAAGCTTCATCAATGGAAGAAGTACCATACACTTAAAAAAAATCGACGATTGGTGTATTTGCCAACATTTTGTGCATACTGTGTTGCCAAGAGTAAGTGGAGACTTAAGAAACTAAAAGATGTTTGGCAAATGCACTGGCAAGGTGTGAGATTCAGGCAAATGCAGACGATAGCTAGTGCCTAATAATACGGTTAGATTAGAGTAAGCTGGAAAAGGTTAGGCTGGTTAAGCTTAAAAAATGATGCGGATGGGGTCTTTGAAATTGGTCATCAACAATAATAGGTACAGTAGAAAATAATAAAAATAACCTCCTATCTGCACGTTTTTAGGCACTATTTTTACAGAACTGATGATAGGTAGATCCTGATGAAGGTCAATTTCAAAGTTTGTGTGAAGTTAGGAAGGCAATGGAAATTAGTTGGTACGAAGTCATCCAAGACGCTTAGCGTAGCCACGGTTAACTTGGGAAACTAACTATATGCCGAAAATACGTGACTGCTTTGGAAATTTACCTTGGCTTCGTTTCAACTTCGACCAGAGAGAATCCGCCTCCAAGTAATGGAGAAGGGTTCTTTAATGTTAGGCACGGGAACTCAGTGGTCAGCAATGTTTTTTAAACCAACATCAGTCTTGAACGTTGCTGATTTAGAAGGAGACACAAAACTAGGATAAGTAAAGACGCCTGTGAATCCAACCAATGCTTCTGACCATTGGATTCCCACCAATAAAAAATAGAAACAGGCGGAAAATTGGAAAAGTTTCCGAATTTTTCCTGTCGAATCGTCAAAAATCATCTAGTAAGAGAATGAGAAGTAAATACTGATTATTTTACCTACAGTTTAAGTTCCAGCTATGTCATTAACTTTGGGTTTTATCAAAGCAAAAACTAAAGTTAAAGTGCTTAAACTTAAAGCGTAGGGTTGGTCCTAAGTTATTATTTCGATCTTTCGTGCCAGTTAGTCCGAATACTGAGAGGGAAATACCAGTTTCGGAATACGGACGAACTCCTCGTTTTGGATATTGATATCAAGGGCCAAGGAGGAAATTTAGAAATGGAAAAAAATAATAGAACATTCGATGAAATTATTAGGCCCAAGTTTTCAGGTTATGGGAAGGGTGAGGGGTTAGAGGGATCACGGGAAGATCAATAATGTTACTCTCAACTCAAAAAATGTAGGATTAAACTGCGATTTCAGGGATTTATAACTGGACCTACCAACGTCAAAACTGTTAAGGAACTCGTTCACGGCATCAACAAGAAAATAAGTTCGAGTGAGATCATGAGGAATATAAATCATCTTTATAATACTGAAATAGTCAGTTTTGTTACGGGTTGTCAGAGACTTCATCTTTGAATCACCAGTCGCAGTTTTCCCACATTTCATAACATTATTGGACTTCCCCTTAAGGGGGCGTGTACCAGCGAGAAAAAAAATGTCTCAGCATTTTTCCATATCTCGAAAACAGAATTATCCTGTTCTTAGTACAATTGTAGACGAACACGACAATTTTCTTTTCCAAACAAAAATGCTGAGATGTAGCCATTTCAGGGGTTATTCCGGCTCTCAAAGCACCAGCAGAACACCAAGGAGCACCAAGTAGTCCAGAATGATAGCACTGGAAACTGGTATACGCCGCTATATTGGTAACTAAGATGTTAAGAGAACGGGAATATCCCAGTAGTTTGGTTTCTCACTCAGCAAACGGTACACGCCCCCTTAAGGAAAAGATTACTCCAGCTCAGGCTGGATTCGCGTAGGGTCTGCGCTGCCGCGGTAGAGAATAGGCGGCAGGTGGACGAGATGCGGGGGGGAGAGGGGCTGGCCCAGTCTCACCTGGGTCTGCAGGCGCGTCAGGCCTCGAATCCACAGAATCTGCCCAGCTCGAGGCTTCCGGTCAGCGTCAGCATCGAGCTTCTCCTCGCCCAGAGCGATGGCTTCCGTGTACTCCTCGGGATGCCCGCGGCCCCACCTGAAATATGTCAGATATTCGTGTGAATTTATGGAAATCTTTACGACAAACGGAAATTTTTGAAGGCGTGTGCCAGTGAAACATTTCACATGGCAAACTCCGAAAACAGAATTTTCTTGTTTTTTTTTTTTTTGTATAATGGCTGACCAGGACATGAGAATTATATTTTCCCAAAAAATAGATTTTTCCTTCAGCACCGTCTGAAGAAATAAAAGGAGGAGCTACGAGTAGAGTTATAGCGGCTCCGGCCGGAAACTCAATGGTCTTTCCGGAACCAGGGTTCGTTTACGAAAACAACAGAACTGTAACTCACAATCGGTGGATATGAAAAGGGTCGACTCAACAATCCCGGTGAAGAGTTTGTATGTTAAAGGTGTAGTGGTGTAGCAGATATCGTCAGAAACAGAGTGACTGTCAGTGCAAAGGTCTGAGAGACTGGGAGAGTGTTACAAATAAGAAACAGTGCTTTGCTTCGGAGGTTAGGTAGCCATGGCAGTTCTGAATGAGTCGTGGTTTTAAGAGTGGCAATAGAGCCAGTTAAACGGAGACTAAAGTCCATAAACACAGCGTATTATGTTCCAGAGTTTTCAGAAACTATTTCCAGTTATTTTTAACAAGTATGAGGGTAATTAAATGACTATTACAGCCTAAACTAGAATAAGCCAAGCGGTGTTACCAACACGGACTAGCAGGGAGACACTTCAGGCCAGTTACTAATCTGCAACATACAGGTACCTACCAACCGATAACTATTGGGCTAAGATTTTTTCTTTTTTTATGTCATATCAAAGGAAATGAAATTTAAAGTATCCTCCTTAAATGAACCTAATTGTAAGGTCCTAGGTAAATTCCTGTACGACTGGAAGCGTAGTCTTCTCCAAAATTCGGAATCGGAAGGAGATGGATCCAAATCACTGTAGCCACACATTAAGGGGATTCGAGAGTCACCGAAATAGGGAATCAACTCTTCTGCCATTTCTCTCACTACGAAAGCAAACAATTTTATTTCCAGCAACCTCAAATGGAGAAATACCGTCTTTCCGCGGTGGTTTGATGTTTTCTAGTGAGAGCAACGGTTAATCCCTGAGGGAGGGGTTTCCCTGTCTCACCATCATCCCAATGCCTCGAATATTTCGCTCTAAAAAACTATTTGGTGTGAGTGGGGCTGAAGCGGCTATCGAGGCTGCAGAGGTAGATAATCTACCATAATACGATTCAGGACATCGAAAAATCATAGCAATGGTTTGGTTATGGTAAGCAACAAAAAAAAGGAAGCAGGTCAGGTTAACCTGAGGCTGATGAAACTGTTGTAGCAAAAGGGATGCTTAAGAGTGCATTCAAGTTAGAGCCAACTTTTCTTATGTTAGTCCCGTAAGAGGGAAAATAAATTTTCAAGCCGTTACCTGCACGGAAACACTGATGACGATATCTCCGGTTAGTGATAGTACTGACCTGACGTATGACAGATCGGGAGGGTGATATAAACCAAGCAACAGTGCTTTAGGGAAACGGCGAAATCGATTTGGTTGGGTGGGTGAATATTCGAACCAAATATTCCGTAGAATCTACGGTCTTTCGCAAAAACCATACTGGAAATTAATTTTTTGGCTACCAAAGTATTGTACAAATAGCATGAAAAATCCTACATTGATGGTCCCAAAATAGGCTCTCACTAGTTCGGAGAAAGACGGGAGATTGGTACCAACTATTTACTTCGAACGTATGGCATTTAGGGTATCAAGAAAAATTCCAGTTATGGGAGTTGACTCTGCCAAAATAGGGTCCTCCTTGAACGCACTCTTAAACTAGGTAGGTACCGACATTAATTTTTAAGGAAAGAGATAACAAAAACTAGTTCTAATAGTAGAACACAGAGATGTGTTCGGTGATTATGACACGAAGCTACGGGATGCCACAGAGAAAAGGACGGTTAATTTTTGGCGGGTGTAAACAATAGTACGGATATAGGTACTAAAGTTGATACATAATGTGCCCGAGTAAGCTGCGGTGGAAAGACAAACTTACCACTAGAGCATAGAGTATGGGCGCCCTATATATGTTAAGGTACCTACCTACGTTCTGTGCTTTCCCATCTTGTGTAAAAATTCCATGCTGAATTTTGGTTGCAAATCTCCAATGAGTGGTCCCACCATCTCACACCATACAGAGGATGGAAACCAAATTTATTCAGGTATGGTATCCACAGTATGCAAAGGTCCTAACAACGGAGTCAGGACCCTCCTTTCTCTCTCAACCCCAGCTGAGGGCGCCCATAAGGTAGGTAAAAAGACTCTAAATAGCTGAATAGCACAGTACAGCACTAGTCTATGCCGGGCTAGTACGCCTCCACCACATTAGCACTTACTCGTCTCAGCCAGCAGCCATGCGATCTTCAATGTCCCCGCTTGTCGACTCCATTAATATTCGAAAAGGGGGCAGGGAACGAAAATTTTATGAATTGGTGCAAGAGGGATTTTACCTAAGGCTAACGCTAAGATGGACAACTAAAAATTAGGACAAATAAACGGGTGGGAAGTGTTCAAGGGAGGTGACGAGTTTTATTTATGTATGCTGAGAAATTTTCACCTGTAACAAATTAAGCTTCATTTTTTACCCCCCCTGGTAGAAGAAAAAACTTGAGAATTCAAAAAAAATTGGTTTTAAAAAATAGTAAACTATTTTTACAGAAAAACAATGCGTAAGTGTCGCTTGACTGAAAAACAAATTACGACTATGAGTTTTAGAACTAGCAGTAGGTGTTTATTTACAGCAGAGGAATACTGAGAAATCGCTCAAAAATATTGAAGCAGGATATGGTGACAGCCCCACTACTCAGAAAGCCTACCAGATGTTTTATATATCTGTGATATTGCGAATTTTTCTCGCAGGTATAAAACGTGAATATTCATGAAGTTAATGGTTATGCCTTTAAGAAGGTAGTGTGATTATTACGCTAACTTGTGTAAAAAATTTGTGACGTCGACCAAGAGCACTTTCGAGAAAAGAATATTTTTAATATGTTACAGCTATTCCAAATCTTCTGATACTCTTGCGCCTGCTGTCTCTGAAATTGAGATCACTAAGGGGTATTTTAAATATATTCAAATAATTCACGAACCTAACCTAAACCGGCCATGAAAATGATAGCGCACTAGCAGATTAGCGAAGCAATGGGCGCTTAGAAAGGCTGACTACCTTATAAGATGCTATGAACAATTAACAATACCTAGCTGGCACAAACACCTCGGGCACCTACCTAGTATTCTACAAGGGGTCTTTCTGTATAAAAAACATGCAAAGTATCAACAGCAACCTATTTTATATACAACTATACGAAAATAAAATCAACACCACTCTGCACAATATCCATTTAGTTCAAATTCAGTTCAAGTAGGAAAAAGAATGAATAATAGTGAACTTCACAAAGATCTCTACAGAACGGACATTTTCTAAATTTCTACAGCGCTGATATTTAGCTCATAGGGAAGAGAATTATCTCAATCGTAAGCCTAAGAGAAATAGAAATTTTAACATACATCCGTTCTATACTGACTTTGGGGATAAGAAGCACCAAGTAATAAAAAAGTTAGAGTTACTAACAAAATTAGAATATTTAGTATTTATAACAATTCACGATGACCGCATCAAGCGTTTCATGCACAATGCTAAATTTTTTATAGCTGTACAATAATTTATGTACATGGAAATTAGAGCTTAGTATCTAGGTACGTGCGTTAAGCCAAAAATTCGAGCAAAAAAGGTGCAAGCTGAAAATAAAGGGCAATGCAAACCACCAAACAATAAGTATCTCAAAAACTTCATGGGAGTATTTCTCCGAATGAGAAGTATTACGGAACTAATTATTAAAAACGATTTTACTGTCACTGGCTGTGGAGTCAGCAACTAAATACTAACTTTTTAACATAAATGGAACTTATGAAACTGTGAAAGCCGCCACAGTTCTTATTCAGCTGCCAGTTAAACTTAAAGTCAGTGACGTTTCTCAGTTTCAGTTATTTAGGAAGCAGGCTTTCAGTACCTGTATATAAATAAATGGACGGATTTTTTTTTAGCACCTAAATGGTATAGAACGAAGATGTAAACAAAAGCAATATCCTGCACACTTTAACTTCTTCCTATATCGCTGACCCTAAAGAATTCAGAGGTCCAATAAGGTAATACGCAATCTTTAAGAGTAGCCCGGGTCATTATTTCATTTTTCATTAAATAAAAAAAAAAAATTGTTTTTGTTTACATCGACTGGCCAATAGGCCACGAATTAACTTCCCATGGAGCAGTAAACTTTTTTTAAGAACAGTTTCTTGAATTCCGAAGTATGAAACCTGGGAGATCTTAAAAGAACGTTCAATATTAATTAAGGCATTAGGCGATAAATAAGGCAAAGAAGCAAATAAATAAATTCAATTCAGTCTAAAAATTTGTGATGCTGTATACATGTGTCACCTCATCTTTATCAATTGAGTATTACAACACTCACTGCTGGTGCCAAACTTAAGAGGACAAGCTAATTATTCAGCAATTTTTTCCCGTGCGTCTAAAATTAGACGATCAATGCATTTTGCTATTTCCTGCTGCTTAATTATTAATTTTAGTATCTGATCTTTAGCAAAAGACAGTTCAGAGGCAATTACGAAATTTCACGGGAGCAAATATAATGCTCACTTTTTATTTGTCTTTTACTTTAAATCAAGCTATTATGGTTAAAATTTGGCCGATTTCTCTAACAACAGCCACCCTACTATAAATGCAACTTTACAAAATCTGTTTAAAAAGTTAGACTAAACTCCTCTTAAACGCGTGAAAACCCAGAATGTCTTACGCATGTGAAAAAAAGTTTCCACCAACGCTTTTTTACACTCTAGCAGCTCAAACGTGGAACTGGCAGCAAGCGATGGACAGCTCTATAAATTAAAATGCCAACTAAGATTTGCATTGTCTTTAACTACTATAAAATAAAATTAAAAGTCAATAAGATACTTTAAAGTGCGACATGCGGATTAGGAGCTAACAATTGAATAATCTACAGACTCAGCCTCTATCATTCACTCAGTTGCATAAATACTTTAGAAGATTTAAATTAGGTATCTTACTTGTGAAATGAAATGATTTTCAGTTACAATTTTTACTGATATTTTAATGAAATGTTTGATAAGCAAAACTAAATCAAATCATTCTTGTTCAATTCTTGAGCGAATCATTGCCGTGAATGGAAGAGGCTAAAAGCTAAATGCAAACATGCTAACATAACATTTACAGGAACTCCTAAATTGTTAACCTTACTGGTTAGTAGATCGTGAATCTAAAATCCGCTCTTCTTTTTAGGTACGGGAAATGTTACAATTTGTGTTAACAGGGAGGTAATAAAATTTAAATTGTGATGTGTAAGTGTTACAGCACACTTTCCCAGCATTTGTTAAGCAGGCAAAAGAGGTAAAATCTTAGGATAATTTAGGAGTTCACCTGTAAATGCAATGGTGCTGGATAATCACAGACAGAGTAATACGCCTTGAAATTTAAAAAAATTTCGATTAAAACAAACGAATTATTGTTCCATGAATGAAAATCCAGCATCAAACCTGAATCCAGAAACCCTACTTGAGTAATTTTTCATCTCAGACGAAAGATTCCTTGATTTAAATTGTTCTCCGGTGCCGAGTGGCACTCAGAAAACTTAAAACTGACAAAAAAGTGGTCGCTGCAAACAGGTATTAGGTCTAACGCACATTGAACTCAGCCTCAGTGAGTATTTGTTATTTGAAACTCGCTCCCACAAGGCTCCTTGCACAGTCGACAGACAATAGATACACAATTTTCGTATTTTTGCAATTTATTCAATAATAAAAAGGAATAAATTTTTGAGTAGGAATTTCTATACAAGAAAACTAAAATATCGCACAATTTGAGTTATGTAAATATGTTTTAATCTTTTTTACGTCATGATTCCTTTTTGTGCTTTCAGCAATCTATTTCAAAATCTATGTGTAAAGGAACTATACATAGACTGTGCAAGGAACCTCAAAGTAGGCTGTTTTCAATATACACTAGTTTTAAAACTGGAAAAGGTAAGAGAGAGAGCAAGAGCCGACACCGCAGGCAGCTGTGAAAGACGGCACAACTCACGAAAGTATCTTGGGTATCCTTCGAGTCGGCACGCAGGTGACTAATTGGCCCCAGACGAGAGTCCCGACGCCAAAAAATATACACCAGAGCCACTGGTCGAGGGATAAACCCTTTGTTGAGAACGCACTCTTACCGAATTCTATTATTATAACCTGAAACATAGGCGACAGTGTGTTCAATTTACATTCAAGTAAACGATTTTTAGCAAAGAAATAGGAAAAAAATTAAAATAATCCAAAAAATCGTAGGAAGCGAACCTGAAACACCTACCTAGCCCGTTGCTGATAACTATTGTCTTTAGCCCATCTCCTTCAGAAAAAATGCGAATTTTCGCCATTTTTGGGCAACCAATACTTCCACTAATGACATCAATGAGGTAGGAACTAGGGTCAATATGGACGAACATATCAACTCTGACCTTAATAATCATGGGCAATACAAATAAAAGGTATCGATACAAAATGAGTGAATATAGCTTTCAAAAACAACTTGGATTTTAGGTATCTTGGAGTTCTTGTGGTTGTAAAAAATATATCTTAGTAAAATAATTTAAGTACAGACCTGAGAAAGGAGGGTTCCAATCCAAATAGTATAAAAAATAGCGTTTGTGAATATGCCGGAGAAAACGTTGCGTTGTCCGTGAATTTTTCGCGCGTTAATCTCATTGAACAAGGTCATAAGCACGAAACTATTGAAGATAACTGTGAAATGCTGTGATGGCCCACCCGTACCCTCTCCGTGCCGTCCAGACTCAATGTCCAGCATCTTGTCCCCTGAAAAAGAAACAACCATCCATGACAATTCAAATATAATTATCACCTCCATCGGCAGTAGCCTCAGTACCCGAACGGTCCCCTGACGACTTTGATACGGGTACTACTGAACTAATGTACCTAATGCTTCTTTAACTGATATTTAATCACCTCTGAACAGCTCATTCAGTTTCACGTAAACAACTTCTTCAAAACCTCATGGTACTATCTCACTAAAAAATACAATAGGTAGTTTTTCTTCGAAATCTACCTGAAACTACACGTCGGCGTCGTCGGCAGCAGAAAATGAATTTTCTAAAAAAAAAGTACCTGTGTTTGAAAGACCAAAGTCAATTTTTGACACTATCAATAGTTGAGAAGGCATTTTTTTTAAAATTTTAAAATTTAAAATAACGTTGCCTTACCGGCAAATAAAAGCGTAAATATGACGGTAAGTTGATAGACGGCTTGTCCTATTATGTTCTTCATCATAGTGCGTGAGATGAGGGGTTTCGTACGGCCGTAGGGCTTCCTCAGCAGAAGATCAGGGGTGGGCATTTCGGTGGCGAGCGCCAGGGAGGCCAAAGTGTCCATGATCAGGTTCACCCACAACATTTGCACGGCCTAAACAAGAAAAACAACCAGAATATTTATGCTGTTATATCTTAGCCCAACATGATGCAGCAGTCAACAGGATCAAAATAGCTAAAATGGGTACATTTATTGAACTTAGAATATACCGACTACCGAGTAAGTCATGGTAATTATCTTTTTGGTATAAAAGTGCAATAAGCTGAGCCTGAGATATTTTATATTACAAAGGGTGCAATTATGAACCATTTACCACAGCATTCGTCTATAAGCTAAGGTACAATAGTACCTACCTTTAGCGGGCTGTCTTGCACGGCGCAAGAACCCACAAAGGCCACAATAACGGCGACAACATTTACGGTCAGCTGGAACTGGAGGAATTTGGCTATGCTGTCGTACACGTTACGACCCCACAGCACGGCTTTCACGATAGAAGAAAAGTTGTCGTCAGTGAGGATGATATCTGAAGCTTCTTTAGCCACATCTGTCCCAGCAATGCCCTGTTTTAACACAAACAATTAATTATTAATGTGCTAAAGTTACCCAAAATGAAAATTTTGTATTCCTCAAACCACCAGAGTAAATCAATTTCGAAAAAACTTTGTAGTCTGGCTGATAGGGCACTGAGCAGGTAGGTCTCCTTGGTCTTGATCATGCATATTTATACAACGTCCTGGTAGCGAACATAATAAATAGTATATATTACATAGCACATAACAGGAGTGAAGGGTGACGAGAAGAAGTATACCACCTATATGAGCATAAATAAATGTAGAGAATAATGACAAAGGACACAGAAGAGGCATTTCTCGGCTTAGAGCACCTGTTCTGTGAAATTTTGGTCGTTTTAGGTCGCCTTTTAATTTTTGAGTGTCAGTATAAGGTTTTAACTTTCCCGCTACTAAGAGAATATTTACCATGGCAAATCCCACGTCGGCCTTCTTCAGGGCAGGTCCATCATTGGTACCATCACCAGTGACGGCTACCACCTCCCTGGCGGTGCTAATTTTGCTGTCAATGATGCCCTTCACTAGAGTGTACTTGTCTGTTGGTGAGGATCGGGCGAGAACTCGCAGTTTGGGCCACACCTTGTCCAGAAGGTGTTGCTGTACCTGTTGATTTTGAAAAAAATTTAAAATACTTAGGTAATTGTATGAGCATGCTGACTTCGGCTGAAGAAGATGACGCATCACCAGCAGTGTCAACTACCAGAAATTGGTAGCCTTACAGGGGAAAAAGAATGTATGACAGCACGTTACCATAACCCCAGAGTGATTCATAATTTTATGCATACCTTAGAGGCAACTGACCTCGCGGAAACATTTCCTAAAATGCCTAGACACAAAGGCTGCCACCGAAGGCCAAATACCTTCCATTATTTAAATATATTAAGAATTCTGCAAATATTAATTAATAAGTACAAAAAAATTAATGAACCAAGTACCATACTTAGCTCATATAGGACCTACTCTAACTCCAGGGTCCAACCCTAAGGACCCTGGACATAGGGCTATTGAGGATTACGGATGAGCTTATCATTGGCCAAATGATAACATGGAATTGACCCACGAACCCCACAAGATTAGCCTACTGAAGTCGATGAAACGGCCCTGAGTGAGGATCCCCATGTGACTCCTAGTAAGTAAAAATTTAGGCCAGTGCCTAAAGCTAAACCTAAACGATCGGCAAACATCCAGGTGAAGTTATCTAAGGATCTATGTGAAATTGCTGTAAACTAGAATATTTTAGAATGTTTAACTTCGACTTTAAGGATATTGAAACTCACCTCGCCATTGGCATCGCGTATACGCTGGTTGAATTCCTTGCCCTCAAGAATGATAAAGTCATCCCCGGGTTTGATGATACCACATTTAGTAGCAATAGATCTGGCAGTGTTCACATTGTCACCAGTCACCATTCTCACAGTGATTCCAGCTCGCTGACACTTCTTTATCGCGTCTGGTACCTAAGATTAAAACCATGTTAAGACCAACTTTCGTGTCAGTTTGATCCCATATTCTCTAGAATGACACTCTCTGTACTGTTAGGGTAGATCTTTATATCAACGATCTAAAATCTCTTGAATACCTGACTCATACTGAAAACCTCTCAATAGCGAGCACATTTACATGATCCCCTGAGGGTCATCATAGAGAGACAACTTTCGTTGAATTGGCAGGGTTGAATTAATCATAGTGACTCTGGTCCATAAAAACAGACCATCAGAATTATTTTTCTAAGTAATGTACCTCGGGCCGGACAGGGTCCTCAATGCCTACAACAGCAAGGCATGTCAGGTTGGTGACAATATGCTCTTCATCCTCCCAGTTGGGTTCCTGGTCGATATGAACCTCATTGATTTGAGCCTTGCCAGGCACAAAGTCTCGGTAAGCAATGCTGATGGTACGTAGTCCGTCGCAGGCCAGAGGCTCAATCACTTGTCGTACCAGGCGGTCCTGCATATCTCTTGTGAACTTCTCTAGATGACCATCTCGCCCATATATAAACGCGCACCTGTGCACAAACTTTTGGTTAGCTTGTAACTATAGAAACTCTGTATCACTGCAGCCCTTGGAAGACTGTGACCCAGTGGGACACCAAGTGTCACCAAGAGAATGGTTCGGCCAGTACATCTTCAGTAGAGGGATAAGGGTGAATGGAAGCGACAAGCCCAGCAAACCATTTCAAGAACTGTCTACCGTACCAGATCTCTAGCCATTGTGATAGTACGTGACGATCGTGCCTCTCAGTGGCCGAGTGGTCAAGGGGGCCGCTTTGTGTCCTGAGAGGTCCGGGTTCGAATCCCGGCGGAACTGAAAAATTTTCCGCTTGGCTTCGGCCCACTCCTAAACTAGCTTCGGCCACTTCATCTTCGGCTTCGACCAAAAACATCCAACAAACCAACTCATCAGAGCATAATGTTCTCTGAACGTCGCGCGTTAAAAAAAAAAAAAAAAAAAACGTGACGAGGATTCACATTTTACTTGAGATGCTGAACATGTCAGAGTCGAAACCGGATCAGAAAAACTTCGATAGGATCGGGATCGAACCGGTGTGACCCAGCTTTCGATGCTCCTCTAAAGACAATCATCTAAACCTCTTACTTGTGCATGACGATTTCGGAAGCACCCTTGCAGAAAAGACGGAAACCACCTCCTGCTCTGGGGACGACTGTGCTCATACTTTTCCGAACAGAATTGAAGGTGAACACTCTAGTGAAGCTTTCTTCCGGGAAGTCGTCGCGCACTGTTTGGTAGTTCTTGTTGAGCGCCTGGACGAAACCCAGCAAGGCGCACTCAGTCTTATTTCCTACTTGCATTGGCAGTTGCGAAGGGTCTTCAGAAGGCTGAAATTTGGAAAATGAAATAAATAAATAAATAATTAGTCTAAAACTAGAAGAAAAACAACGCATTTGCAGTGGTAATTTATGTTCCATTTGTTCTTTTCTTAAGTCACTCAGTGGCCGTCTTGCAACAGGAAGTCACCAAATACCTAGCGTACGACACATAAATGTATAACTTTACCCATGTATGGGGCATGTCACGTACTGCATTCCTAGGGAAACATCAATACTGAACCAATCTCTATTAATAAGGCGTGATCGACAAACAGTCTACCCCTAGTTTTCAAACTTACCATGATTCTTGAAGTGTATGCACAGTTGATAGCGATAGCGTGAATAAGCAAATTCCCAACGACAGGCGGAATATCAGAAAACTTGGGTGTTGTCTTGGCTAGTTTTTCGCAGATGTACGAGTTGACAACCGTCATCCGATTGGTGGTGAGTGTGCCGGTTTTGTCTGAACAGATGGCAGTAGCATTGCCCATGGTTTCACAGGCATCCAAATGTCGTACCAAGTTGTTGTCCTTCATCATTTTTTTGACAGAGTAAGCCAGGGAAAGCGTCACAGCCAAAGGGAGACCCTCTGGTACAGCCACCTAAACATAGAAAAAAATTAAAAACCAACTCAAAGACGGAAGAGATTTGGTAGACTTTAGCAGCTTGAGAAATCCGCCATCATTCCTACAGTTAGACGCAACCGATGAAGCAAACCTGGCAACAGAATGAACGACAAAGTTAAAATCCATTTAGCTACCTACATTATTTTGAACTATCAGTAAAAAAAATCACAAAAAACTTACCACAAGAACAGTGACACCAATGATAAGATGTCGGACCAATTCGCTGGCATATTTGCTTTCCCACGGTTTTTCCTCCACTACAAACGTTTTGACACAAAACTGCACCACCAAAATCAGCACTGTCAGCACTGCTATCGTCGATCCTGTCATTAAAAAAAACTTAGAGTAGAAGCATCTAAATTAGGCAGAATTTCAACTGGAACTGGATGAGTAAGGATAGTACAATAAGTTTATCTAAAAAAGAGCTTTGTTTTGGTTTCAACCGATCATCACCTCCCATTTCACTTTAAACGAAATTTTCAGGGAGAAGATAAATATATACATGCCTAGAGGATTATTTAGTTGATTCTATATTAGTAAATCATTCGTATAATAGATCAGAAGACCATCTTCTGATCAAATGTATATTTCTTACCTCCGTATCCGATCTGGATAGCAAGTTTGGTCAGTTTGGCCTGCAGGACTGATTTTTCTTTCTTGTGAGATTCTGCAGGTTCATCTGTCTTGCGATTTTCTGAAGGAGGAGGAAGCTTTTCAGCGAGAGCCGCCGTAGAGGGCTGATGACTGTTCCCCGTAGCTTCCCCTAAAACATATAACGTACTCAGGATCCTTTCGACAAAGTTCAGTTAAAGTTTCAGTTTCAGTGACTAAAACTACATCGACAAGGAAACGGAAGTTAAGATAGCATGGCAACTAAGTAAGAAGTGAATACTACTGTTTTTCTTTTCAAACACAATTCAAAATTCATACTTTGATTCTTCTACTACACAGCGAAATTTTAATTGAGGCTGGCCGAACTGGCAAACTACTCTGGATAAGTTGTCAGATCATCCACTAAGGATCAGTAAACGTAACCTATAGTTACAGATAACTGACAGTAACGGTAACAATTTTGAAACCTAATTTAATACTTTACACCCAAGCAAACTGTTACTGTCAGTTGTTGGTAAGGTTTAATGACCGTTTAACAGACAATCGTTGCATCCACCGTAATAAGACTTAACTAAAACAACAGAACGAACCAAAGCATGTCGACAGGTAAAAGTCACTTATAAAAAGAAGTTTCGATACTGAAAATAATAAAACTGAACTTTTAAAAAATTATGAATGTAAATTAAAGCAAATTTTATTGTATGTTTTATTTATAAAGTGACTCCATGTGAAGACAGCGGTTTACGTTCACACATTAACCAATCTAGAAAGAAATAAACTAAATTCTACGGCACTACTACACAATACTTTTGAGTAAGAACTGGATAGGAAAGTTTGGATAGAAGAAACACTTCAAAACAATTTTACTAGAAGGGAAAACGACAAAAATGCAGTTAAACTCAACATGCAGAAGGGATGACATTAGAACATAACGAAGTTCTATACCTGGACATTCTCAGTACATCGTGTCATGAACATTATGGATATCCTCACGCTGGGTTTTATTCAGCCAGGCTAGTATTGCATTCTTTTAAAACACTACTGAATAAAGAATGAAGAAGTACGCAATTTATTTACTAAGTACCTACGTACTAAAGAAAGAAAGAAATTAGTAATTGTATACCTAGTCACTAATTTATAAATTTCATTAGTAATTTTATTAATTACCTAGTTACCCTTGATTTAAAGAATATGCCAGAAGAGGAACCAAGTTTACAGCTGGCCTTTTCTAAAATAATCAAACTTAAAAGTAAAACAAAAAGCAAAATTCACCTTGTCCGCTCATTTTCTTCTTCAGCTTTTTAGCCTCTGAGGGTGGGAAGTCGCATGCGTTGAAAACCAAGCGTTCATTAGTCAAAAGTCACAAACTCCTCACACTTCCTCTTCGAGGGACAACTGTGGGACAACTGTAGGAGAGGGCAAAACAGAGGGAACCATTGCAGACTGGTACAAAAACACAAACGACAGTGACCCCACACACAAAAATAAGTAGGTACATCTTTGAAGCCGCGTGCCCAGTTTTATCGATTTATCGATTGTTTCATCAAACAAATTTATTTAAAGAATCCCTCCAATAAACGCTGGGTAAAGCAAAATTGTTTTGTAGAAAAGTAGTGATCCAAAAGCTTTTGTGATGGCAGAAACCTTCCTGGCAAATTTTCGAACACTGAATATGACCTATATATTTCCAATTTTTGGGCAACATTAAATGTTTAAAAATGAGTCACGGTGAGTTATCCAATCTAGAAAGCTTTTGGCTCACAATTTCAACTCAAATTAGAAAATCTATACAGCGGCTGGTTAAAGACATTCCTAATCTAAATCAATCGTGGCATAGATTTCCCAATTGAAAATTTAACTGTAGAGAAGATAATTAACTCTTTCAAATCCTCAAATGTTTAATACCGTTAAAAAGTTATCGAGCGAGAATGTGAGTGATAGCTAGACACCGATGTAAATTATTTTGAAACACCACATCTGCAAGGCACAAACGACACACGGCATACGGTGAGTGCATTGTATCATGAAATTTTGTTAAAAGAATGGGTATAGAAATTTTAGAATTTTAGATAGAAGAAGTTAGAAAAATTGATGATCCCAAATTATTATGAGTAGGTACCAGAAGATAAAGGAATGACAGAGAAGGAAGAGGAAAATGTTTCTGACCTTGATCCACCACAACCTATAAGAGCTCGATTATAAAAGATTTTGTTCAGAGCTCTCATAGATCAGAATGGTAACACGGTACTGAAGTGTTTGTGTTCTAGTGACTCATGAAGCTTCGGCAAACGATCATGCATCCGACAAATTACATGAGAGTATAATCACTAAAGACCTAAAAATGAAAAAGCTACGTGTACATGCAAACATTTCAAACAATAGAAATGCCAAGAAATTTGAAAAAATTTACAGCATTTACAATATACAAATTTACATTCATGTAATTCTATGATGAAGCCGGAGTTTTGTTAGCAGTATATCAGTGTTGCAATAGCAAATCTAGAAAAAAAGCAGCTAGAGAATAATTTAACAACACAGCCACCAAATTAAATCTTTAAAGTTGCATTAAGGGATTACCGAAAAATCACCCAACAGGTAGGGTTAATATGGATCTTGTCTTCGATTTATTTAATAAGTCAAACTTCCCGTAACTGCTAAGGCTTGGGTTTAAAGAGTTCTGTGAAGTTCTGTGCAGTTGTGGAAGTTTGACATTGTCAACAAAAAACCGTGAACCCTACCCCGTTAGAAGACTACGGTAGTACTTTAGTTAAGCCTTAGTTTATGATCAACTGCATAGAAGTTAACATAAAGCCACGAAAAGAAACACAATTAAAATTAGACGAAAATTAGGAAGAAGACAAGGTTTAAAAATAATTTTATTCAGTGGCATCTGACATGAATACGGAAGTGACTGTATAGTGGAATTTATTTCTTAGTCATGAGCTATGACAGTATTTCTCTCTTTCTTATCACAGTTATCATTTCCCATTCAAAGAAATTCCTTTGCTATTTTCAGTACGTATTCCCTCAAAACGAGACTAGAGAAAGTCTTGCAAGAAATTTGTATATTCCGTAGACTGTCAAATAATTAATACTATTTAATCGCACCGAGAATTGTGCAATTGTATTTAAAAAATTTTAATGGTGGCGTATGTTGCAAATTTAGCGAATATGTACCTTTGCGCTGTTTCTTGATTTCTTGTTCGTGCTCATCAACAGCAGCGCCCAACAGCGTGAAAATAATTCCTGCCTGAGAGTTTACCCCAACAGCTGTCACCAGCATTTTTCCAGACCCCTCCATCACGTGTGTGCCTAGAAAAGTGCCAAACGCATTGATTATCCTAAAAAATATAAGCGAATTAATACTTTTCTGAAGCATAAATTAATTTTTGGGAGTTCCCTGAGTTGAATTAAAAGGGTTTTCGGGAAAGCTTGTTCGCCGGTTCGTTCTTATTGAAATCTAGTACGCTCCTGCCTAAAATCTTATTTCTTTACTGAAAAAAGAGTGACTAAAAAAATTCCTATCTCGTCAGGTTTTAAACTTTCCCAAAACGAATCAGTAAATCCCATAACCCCATCATTTATAGTATCGCCACCCTGACCTGCCTGGCCCGAGGGCATTCTGCACTGTTACTGTTCACAGAATGCCCTCGGGCCAGGCAGGTCAGGGTGGCGATACTATACTTAAGAAACGGCTTAATCGGAATTGGTAGTATTTAACAAGATCACCCGCAAACTCAAAATAGCACTGAGTGTGAAATTACAGCCTAAAAAGTGATGAAAATTCCTGTGTAAATATTGTTGTGACCTCTGACCTGATAGGACCATTGGATCGGTGTTTTCACCCTTCTTGACGTGGTCGGACTCGCCCGTGAGTGAAGATTCGTCTACTTTAAGGTCATTGCTCTGTATGAGGACGCCGTCAGCAGGTAGAAGATCTCCATACTTTATCTAAATAGCAAAATATCATTAAGTTTAAGGAGTCATTGAAAAAGACAAGCTCAGCTGGTAAAATTTACATCATAATAACAAGTATTTCATTACTTATGTCCCAACAAATATCTAGACAAAACTTTGGTAGGTTCAATGATCCTCACTTAAGTGTAGGTTAGTCAACTCTCGATAGCCGAGTGGATTAAATGGTCGACTTTTGAGGAGCAGTGAGAGCCGGGTCACACCGGTTCGATCCCGATCCTACCAAAAAGTTTTTCTGCTCGGCATTCACCTCTGATATGTTCAGCATGTCAAGTGAAATGGATATCGAGGCTGTGGTGGTTTGGAACCCACCTAAAACTGTAGGTCCCCATCGTTTCCTCGATGGCTGGGGAGCTGGTATTTGGTAGTGCTGCCAGCTGAGCATAATGGATAGTTCTTGAAAACGGTCTAGTTGCTGGGCTTGTCCTCCCCCCCAACCCTCAGCTATTGTTATTAGTCAACCCCAAGGGTCAAATCTGTAGGCTAAACATGGCACTAACAACTTTCCTGTATCATCCCTTTTTACAAAAACGGATGTTATTTCTCTATGTCATAGTATCGAAGCACCTTCAATGGTATTTGTTTAATGAATATTTGAGTATTGCATTCAATTGTTATATGGGTTTGTTTATACGTGACACCAGCTTTCACTTGCGTTACTTCAAGATGGTCGCTACCTTCATAGGTATCTCCAAAAACAAATAGGTACGTACCTGGCAAATGTCACCGACAACTATGTCGCCGACAGAGATTTGCTTGACTTCATTTTGGCGGATGACGGAAAACCTGTGCTCGCCTTCAATTCTATTCTGCAGGCCGCGAAACTGCCGTTCTTTTTGGTAATCATTGAAAGCCGTTACTATGACAACCACAATCACGGATATGAGGATGGCTAAGCCCTCTATCCAACCTGTTTCCGCTTCTCCTTCTTCCACACCAGGCCCTGAAATCATTATACAATAATTAGTATTGACCACACTACAGTTACTAGTAGATATAGACCCATTTTCACCAAGAAAAATCAAAGAAACATCGAACCAGTTCCTTAGGTTCTAGAGCCATATTTGACTTTGATTTCCAAGCAACGTTGATTTTTCTTCGTTAAAATAGCCCAAAGAATAGCAGATATAGTCATAATCTATGTAGCTAAGGATTTCGTTTTATAACTTAAATGCCATGTTTTAGGTGGTACGGCTAAATGTTGCTTAGCAGAACTCCCCTGATTCTTACTATTAAATAAGAAAATTATGGAAAAAAAGTTTAAACCATTTTTTAAACAATACGTAATATGAACCTATGGTACCAGGTACCTATGAAGAAACACAGTATAGCTTTTCGCTTGCTGTAACCGCCATTGTTAAGGGTGTTCGAAAGTCACCGATACAGGGGAGCTGCCTTTATAACATCCCAAACAGTAATAAAGCAAAAAATTACGAAATTTTGGTAGCCCCCGATTAGAAAACACCTTGTAAATTAGTGTTCGAAATCGAGCTGGGCGCAGCAGTAGCAGTCATTGCCTATGTCGCAACTGACCTATTTATAGAGTGGTCAATGCCCACTTTACCACAGTAACCTAATTATTGTAGCCCGATAAAATACCTTCCGAAATCACAATTTCCCTGGCCAACCCAGGAAACTTCATTATGAAAACGATCACGCTAGAATTACAAATCAGCGCTGTGAAAAACTGAAAAACGCAAGGGGTATTCAGCGAAGTTTCAATCACCAAAATGGCAGAAATAAACCAAAGGTATTTTTTGGGAGGATTAAACGTCCCTCTCCACAGAATAATTGTACAGTCTCATAGAATATTACTTCTTGATTTTACCAATACATATTTACTTGTAGTAGGGTGGGCAAATGGCAGAATAAGGATTTAGTTTGGGTAAGGTGCATCCACATCATACAGTGTATGACTACATTAGTATTACCAATTTTTTACTACTCAGCTGAAAGCCGATTTCTTTTACATAGCTACTAGGTATAACAGCACATATCTGTTGCCTCCGACATTGTAGCCCCTTACATCTTAACTACATCTATCTAGTGACACATATAAATAGTTAACTAATAACAGTTAGTTAGTTAGTTAGTTTAACTTTTTAACTAAACTGGAACGGTTTCAGTCCATCAAAACGGTTTTATCAGGTTAAAATGGTCGTTTCATATATGATAATCTATATGGCGCTTTTTCAACTTGCACAGCCTGATGGGGACTCATTCCAATATAGCTATGGCCTGTCTCATAGTAAGGATACATTCAGAAGGAGGGAAAGCAGTTAAGGGTGGTTAAAATACTCAAAACATGTAAATAAAAAAGACCTCTCTCTGAAGAAAATCTCATTAAATATGTAAAGGGTCAACAACAGACGCACTTCATAAGCAGCGCTATCGCGATTTAGAAGTGAGCTCGAGTTTTTTACAATCTACCTCAGTAGTTCATTAGTGGAACTCACCAGCATGTTAGGGTGCGTTCCACCATACTCAGTTAACGTTAAACTCCAGTTAAATTCCAACTGTTGCACGGTAAAAACAGACTGGAATTTAACCGTTAACCGAGTATGGTGGGACGCACCCTTACGGTTCAAATTTTATTTCGTGGATTTGGCCAAGTTACGTTAACAGCTTTTTGGTAGTGGCGCCTGTTAGTAATCTCCACTAGCTTTTGGTTAGTGATAGTGGCTTCCACAAACTAACGAACTACTAATATTCATTCGAGTATTGATCTGATTTTATCACCAATTTTTCGCAAATAAAATAAAAAATTCAGCTCTCAAAATCTTCCCGCCTTTGCGCCTAAAAATGTTTCAGCTTATCTTGATACTAGTCCGGAATCATTGAAACAAAAGTTTCACACAAAACGGTTGAAAAATATAACATGTCTAAATCAAAGCGAGGAAGTAAAATGAATATTTCAGCCACCCCTAGCGACCCCTAATCCACATATAAATGCAGAGTGCCTGATACAGGTGCAGATTACACGACAACCAAGAAGGGTGGAGACAATCAGCAGTTGGCAGGGTTAAGGGAGGTTTTACAAGAATTCCTAAAGGATAAATTTTTCATATTCCATTAGGTCCTCTAAGGTGTACATCCCTCAGGACTAGTTAAAAAGAGAGGGGTAGGTAAGGGGCAACACACATAAATTATTCCAAGGTGCAGATGAACTAGGTATGGCCTCAAATAGAGCTGGAAATGTACGAGCAGTATTGGTTGGACGACAACGAAGTTTCAATAACAGCATTACAAAGACATAATTATAGGTTGGGCGGTGAAGTAATACATTTTGCATTCACTATCGATTTTGAAATACGTGAATGTGAAGTCACTGAGTGAATACCGCCATGTATTGTCTCGAATTATTCAAATTTTCTTTTTTCAAGTTTTATTCTGCTTCAGTCGACTGAACAGCCGCTGTGGGGTTTGGAACTGACCTCAAACTGACCTGAATTTTTCCGAATAGTTTTACAAATATTCATTTTTAGGAGGAAAATAAGAAATAGCCTTCAAAATGTAAGAAGTGATGTATAAACAATGAAAATTTTTAAAAGCATATTCAAAGGCTAAAAACTCATAAAAATAAATTAGTATGAGCTGCCAGAAAATGTAAAAAATCCTCTCAAAGCTTTATGTTCCGAAAAGAAATCAGAGAATATTCCGCCTTTCCCCGGCAATATCTTTTAGAATTCCATCTTTAAGAGGCATCACCGTAAAAAATTTCAATTGTGGCAATTATATGTTTTTCTCATTACTTTCTCATTTCTTCACAGTTCCTTCAGTTTTAACTTTGCTCTTTATGAAAAATTTTCCATTCAATTTTTCAAGTATTTCAGGCCCCTTCAAGATGTTCTGATTTATCAGTTTTATACACACAAGGTTTAACTACGGGTGGCAAAAGTACAGGTACAATAGGTACAAACGTGGAGGCTGAATCGTCACATAAACTACGGGGCACAGTTTTACCTGGCTCTGAATGGTGATCCGTCACAAAGGAAAAAAATATTATCAGATAGGCGCAACAGTTTTTATACCTTTTGAGTACCTATATCAACAGGGTACCCTTCTTACACAGAAACAAAAAAATGAGCAAATAGGTGGACCCACCAACTCTACTTGAAATTAGTAATGTTTCCTGTGAATCATCCCAGTATCGCATAGAGCTTCGACAGACCATAGTTCGGCTTCGGCCCAGAGCTCTGCGCTATATTCCAGGTACTCCGCATAGAAGTCATCAGTCAATCAATGCAGAACGAATGACAACTTGTACGACTTCAAGATAGATAATTTAGCCGCTATGTCATGAAATAGTGATATAACTAACGGAGTAATCCGGATTTGACTATAGCATTGGAAGCCACAAGAGAACTAGTTTAGGGGCTTTTGCTCAAAACCTTGTTAGGTTTATAGACTCCATTAGGTAATTAAATTATGCACTATCTAACCAATATAATGAAATTAAGGCTGGATTTCACCACTTCTTATAGTATACTATAACTAACAGATTTATCTTATCGTATGAAATCCAGCCTAACTGTAATATGAAACTTAATAAAAGGTATTCTAAGAGTGGATCCAAAGATATTCTTGATAAATTGGTAGTTAGGTTAACCTGCATTTTTTTACATGTGTGAGCGCCTGTGGGCACTGAGCACAACACCTCAGGAGTTTGGCCGCAGCCATTACGTCCATGCCCAAAGCAGAAAAAATTGCTTAAGCCGTGATTCGAACCCAGTTCTCAGGACAGGCCATTGAGGGGCACAACCTGCAGTTAAAATTTTCGAGAACTGATATTTAAAATCTGGATGGCTGTCAAATTAAAAGCAGCCAGATAATTGGGGTCCAGCTAAGTGCCTTTTCAATCAATTTTCCCTCTTCCACTCAATGACATTTAAAAAGGCAACAGCGATGTAATTTACATAAAACCAATTATTACTTTTTGCTATATTTGAATTTATTCAGCGATTTTTTTTTTAATTTGCCATTTTTCATCTTGAAGTTTCAATTTTAGAATTTCCTGCTAAAAAATCATTTGGTTTTTAAAATTTGGTCCCTTCTCACCGATACACACAGGTGAATGATCGTCGGATCCGTCCTTACTAGTGAAATTACGTAAAAGTTTTCTTTCATAAACAAAAATGTGTATACCAATTATTAAAACAAGAATCAAGGTTTAGTTAGCCAGGACTATGTTAGGATCTGGCCATTGCAAGAGTTAGAAACACAATTTATTGCAAATTTGTTTCCAAATATTCCTCTAACATTTATGCTGTTTGTGTAAAATAAAAAAATAAAAAGTGTTAATAAATTTCAACATACCTTCTTCTGCTTCTGGGTGATAGAAAGACAGCGCCAAGGATACGATGGCTGCGATTTCGAGAATGATGAGGGTAATATCTTGCAATGCTTCCCATACTAATGTGAGGAAAGTTTTTGGAGGCTTAGGAGGTATTGTGTTGGATCCGAATGTGTCTTGTCTATGTTCTAAATCTACTTTAACGTCACTCAATCCTGCAACAAAAAGACAAACAAATATATTAGTTCATCATTTATGCACAAGTTCACTTTTTTTCAGCAATTAACATCTGTGCCTTTGAGCCAAAGGGATAAGCTGTAGTGCTGTAAATATAAA
Source organism: Mesopsocus fuscifrons (assembly GCA_950004255.1). Classification (NCBI taxonomy): domain Eukaryota; kingdom Metazoa; phylum Arthropoda; class Insecta; order Psocodea; family Mesopsocidae; genus Mesopsocus; species Mesopsocus fuscifrons. The sequence goes on from OX465378.1 coordinate 7,118,727, forward strand.
AATAATTGCTATGGCTCTTGGGAGCCATTCAGAATTATCTTTGCCCCCATACGCATAACACCGTAAGACATATTACCTGAACGTTAAAGAAAGTTCAAAAGAAAAAATAGAAAAATTGATTCAGTACGATAAGCTGTAATTACAGCCGATTCCTCAATTTTCCCTGCTGATTCATTTACAGTTTTAGGTGGGTTCCGAACCACCACAGCCTCGATATGCTGAACATATCAGAGGTGAATGCCGATCAGAAAAACTTTTTGGTAGGATCGGGATCGAACCGGTGTGACCCGGCTCTCACTGATCCTCAAAAGTCAACCATTTAGTCCACTCGGCTATCGAGGCTACCTATCCGATTATTTCTGAAGGAAGGGATTACAGGTATGGGGGGGGGGACGAATCTCAATCTCGCTCCGATCGCTTTTAAGGTTTCTCGTATTGGATTTTCTCTGAACTATTTTTATTCCAGCTTGAGATAGGTCTGTATCAGAACAAATTTTTCAAATATGGTTTTAGAATTTTTTAGATGTGTGCTAGTTTGCACTGCAACTTAATAAATAGGTGTTCACTCGGCTATCGAAGCTGTACCAATGAGGCGATAAATAAATACTACAGTTCTTTTCATCCATAGTTGCTTCAGACAGTCTATCAACGATGCCACCCAACACGACAGTCGACAGTGGCTACCAGACAATAACTGACTTATACTCCCGCAGAGTACATTCCGTAAATATCTAGGAGAAGTACAAAAATATATACTTGCAGTTCTTTATCAAGAATGTAAAAAAAATTCAACGCTCCAATAAGAATCATTTCAACTGGCTCGAGTCCAATTCGCCAACTTTGCCATTTTGTCTTAGCAGTGAGAAAGGGGCAGAAACAATTTAACCAGACAACACTTTATGACTGTGATTTCTGCAGTTAACTGTTTTTATAGAAAATACAAACTGTAGCTCTGACGTGCCAAGAAAAACGAGTAATCGATATATATCCCCAGCATAAAAATAAAAGTGAAGCTTTGAGTAAAACATCATTTTTCTCGAAAAGATAATACTTGACTAAGATTGTGGGAAGATGAGTCGAATTTATTTTTGGGTTCACTTTAGTGTCTACCAAGTCAAGAAATAGGTAACATATATTTTGTAAAATTTGCCTATTCCAAATGACAGAGCTGGATTTCAAAATAGCGAAATTTAGAGATTTTAGTGGGGTGCTCACTCAGCTAGAAACCCAGTCGACGATACAGCCAGTTTACACGTCACTGATAATCTGTTCCTTTAAGACTGATTCTCACACAGGTTGGGCAATGAAATGGATGAGTTTCCCAAGGCTTTGAAGATGGCTTCTTACACAGGTAGAGCAATCGAGTGTGTGACTTTAACGTGCCTTTGAAGGTAGCTTCTTATACAGGTAGAGCAATCGAGTGTGTGAGTTGATCGTGCCTTTGAAGGTAGCTTCTCACACTCTGGAGTAATCAAGTGTATATGACTTTCACATAACTCGGCAAAGTCATGTTAAATTCATCCAATTTATTGCTCTACCTGTGTTAGAAGCTGTCTTTTGCTTAAGGTTGCACTGTCCCCATTTGAATTAACATTGCGACTTTCGAAACGTCTGTCGTGGTTTCTACTGAACGTTTCTTCTTGAAATTTTACACGAAGGTAGATTGAATAAATATCCAGAACTATATTGCAGCCGATTTTTGAATTTCCTTTTGGTTTTCTAACAAAAATATTTATTCCAAAAAGAAGTGCTGCAAAACACTGTTCACAAATAAACGCCGTGCCTCAATACGACTAAACTGAAGACATTGGGATTTTCGGAATTGTAAACAGGAAGGTCGCAGGTAGATATGTATTGAAGCGGTTTTTTCAATTTCCCTTTTGTACAATAAATATGGCTAGTTGAAAACATGCAAAAATCGCAAAACAGCCATAAAATACAGTGTACGGCTTGATGCATCCACGACAAAGGGCAGATGGGATATATACCTGGACAAGCTTTCGATAAACATTGTATGCTAGAGTAATAGACAGGTTTCATGGAAGTGTCGTAAGGAAACCAGGGGAAGAAGTTAACCAGTAAGGAGCTACTCTAGTTCTGCATTCTGTCCTAAACATAACAATAAAAATAGATAGAATAGATAGATTAGTTCAAGTTACCCGGAGTTTGTATCTTGAGTAAAAAGGCCTTAAGATAGAAGATAGACTCTTCTCATTTCAAACCTCATTAGGATTACTCAAGTAGTGTTAGCCGTTACTAACAAAACTAATTAGGGTGCGTCCCACCATCCTCGGTTAACGGTTAATTTCCAGTTAAATTCGGTTTTTACCGTGCAATAATTGAAATGTAACTGGAGATTAACCGTTAACTGAGTATGGTGGGATGCACCCTTAGTGTAGTAAAGGCAGTTACCGGAAATGGGTGTAAAAAAAAATAACTTTTTATTTTGACTCAGGGGACCTCAGAACGCAGAATTTCAGGATCAATTTATAGTAATCCAAGATTACAATAAAATTCACAGTATACTTTTCCTATAAATAATCTATCTCTCTATCTCTACACTTCGTTCATGAGACAGTAAAAAATTATCTCATTAAAAAGTTATCTCATTGAAAGAACTTTATCAAAGTCGATATTGTAATTGAAGCTTCCAGTTCTCTAACAGTCAGTTCATTTTCGACATCCATTATTCCATGTTACATGATTTTTCCTGCTAACAATGAAAATTGAAACTAATGAAAAACTCGTTGAAATTAATTAAATTATGCGACATGTTCCTCAATTCATTCAATTTCCTCTAATTGGAAGCAATACAGCAACAGGATCCACCCACTTCATTTAGTTTCAAAAATTTCTAACCAAACCCACTGCCAGGAGACTCAGCAATTTTATGACGAACGCTGCAATTTTTATTTATTTATTTTTTTAAACTGTTCAAAGATGTTCAATGATGGTTTTGGATCGGACTTGTACTCAGTTCAGTTATAGGTTTGTGAAAGCTATATGCACTCTTTCAGTTCAGGCCGATTCGAGCTAGTGCTGCGTGCTAATTATAAAAAAAAACAAGACTATGCCATGATAGCGTTTGCAAACCTGATGAATTCAAAACAAAAACCTCTGAAGAATTGCAAAATCTGTCTAGAAACGTGCCTGGAAACTAGTTATGCTACAACTAGGTGAAATCAGGAGTTTTTCTATCCAAGGGAAAAATAAAAAATAATTTTAACCATAGGTGGGAGAAATGCATCATCAGCTGCAGCAGAGCCTTATCATAACTCCTTCGATCAATGCACAAAGTACGGTCAAGGGTAAATACTCGTCTCGCTGCCTCACCGTGTTCGAGCGGTCAGACATATCTTGTAAAGTTATGATAAATTTTGATCTAAATTTTTACCTGTTTTTTTTTTTTTTTTTTACAAATTAAGTAGTAAAAACGTTTTGGCACTCTGTCTATTCTACAGAGCACTTCTATAGGGCTATAGGGACACACCTTCCCCGAATTTGTGCCATTTTTGACACTTTTGAACATGCCGTCAAAAACTCCTTCTAAAAGGAAATTAAGGGTCCGACAATGGTCGCACTTGACTTTCTCGCAATTTTTACGCCAGCGGTATCGAAAATTTTGATTTTTTTTTACGCAATTTATTTTTTTTTGACCAAAATTTTAACTTTTTCTAAAACATATTTTGCCATACACTGGACAATAATTTTAGGCACCTACTCACCGGATTTCAAACATATCCGTCAAATGGTGAAGTGTCGTTCGACGCGCAAAGTACGTGTTTTCTATTTTCCATTTTCAAGTAATTGAAAATTTCTTGAAAATGACCTTGAAGCATCTATCTGAGACCATTTTCACCAATTTTTAAGGAAATCTGTCGATTAGGGTTGTTGCAAATCCGTCTTAACCAATCAAAAACGTGATTTCCATGTATGGAAAATTTTCCTACGATAATGCCAATATTGGCCATAACTATTATGTTGGATAAATTTCGTTCGGTAAAACATCAAAGTAGGTTAAAGTACACCTCCCTACCAATTTTAATTGAAATCAATCGAATAGTGCTACCGGAGTGACGACCAACGCGTTTGGGCCAAAACTGGGCCAAGTTATTGGCCCACCTCCAAATGATTGTAAAACACCTAAAAGCATCTATTCAAAAACACTCTTGCAAATTTTCAAGGTTCCAACTTGATATACGTAGCTTCCAGCCCTTCTTAACTGTCAAAAAACACGATTTTTTGCCTTTTTTTGACCATAGCAGGCGCAATTTTTGAGTTATCAAAATTTATCAAAAAAAATGTCCAGATATTTACATTAGGTACCTACATACCGAATTTGAGCAAAATCGGACGAACGGTGTGACGTCCAGTTGCGCGACAGAGTGACGTACGTACGTCGGACGGACATTTTTTAAAAATCACTTTTTTGGACTCGGGGGACCTCCAGGATCATGGGAAACCCAAAATCTCAAAATCAAAATTTTGCACGAAGACATAACTTTCTCAGCCCATGTATTACATATACGGGCGAGAAAGTAAAAAATACTGTAAAAATTCGATAGGAGTTGCTGGATTAACCCGTGCGTATAGCAGATGGTACATGTGTTTGCTATAGGTGGTCTAACTGTCAGTACTTGCCCCCCAACCAAGTCAAAACTCAACTCTAAAAAAAGAGTAATAATTATGGTTCGGGAGCTCGTGGGGACAAACATGCGTGAAGGGCTTGACAATTTTCACCCTCCCAGCGGGATGCGGATTTGGTCCAGTTGTTCAAAAACCGTTTTCTTGCTGTTGGGGTCTGGGGCTTTTAGCCCCCAGAATTTTTTCAAAAATCAAAAAAGGGCCTTTTTTCTCGGGAGGGGCTTGATGGGTTTAAGTGATGAGAAATGGTGCGCAGTAACCCCCAGTCACTAGAAACACCAAAGCAAGAAGGTTTGTCCGGGGCTTTCCCCAAACAAGAAAGGTTCCAAAATCTCAAAAAGGGCCAAAAAAATCGGGAAAAGCTTGATGAAAAATTCCTTCACCGGGAGGTTCCCCATGATGGCCCGAGTCCAAAAAGCACTTTCTTGGTGTTGGGGCCCGGGGCTTACCCCTCCCAAGAAAGCCGTTTTTGGAAAATTTTCGATTTTCCACCTGAAAAGAGTGAAAAGGTTGATGGACAAAATCGGTCGCAAATGGTGCGGAGTAACCCCCATACACTAGAAACACCAAAGCAAGAAGGTTTGTCTGGGGCTTTCCCCCAACAAGAAAGGTTCCAAAATCTCAAAAAGGGCCAAAAAAATCGGGAGAAGCTTGATGAAAAATTCCTTCACCGGGAGGTTCCCCATGATGGCCCGAGTCCAAAAAACACTTTCTTGCTGTTGGGGCCCGGGGCTTTCCCCTCCCAAGAAAGCATTTTTTGGAAATTTTTTGATTTTCCACCTGAAAAGGTTGATCGTCAAAAACGGTCGCAAATGGTGCGGAGTAACCCCCAGACACTGGAAACACCACAGCAAGAAGGTTTGTCCGGGGCTTTCCCCTATTGCCACAAGTGTATCTTCACATTTCGACTGGTAATTATATATCTAAATAGCACCGTCGCGCTTCGCAAACAAAAAATTGGTTAAGGTTAAGCTAAAGGAGGTTTCTTATATATCTAAGCAAGTGAAAATATATTGTAAGTATGTAGTTAGTCTTAGTTATGACCCTTTAAATTATCAACATGATTAGTTTCTATATTTGTTAATTCATTGCACTTTCCTAATTTATTGTCACAAAAATCACGGAAAGTTACCATTATCACATACATAGATATGGGTACCAATGCAACAATTTACCCAATTGACGTTCTACTTTTAAGACTAAGTAGACTAAGTAGGTCTTAAATTTCTGAGGACATTCTGGCAACTTTTACTGACAAAAAAATTAGAAAAAATCAACATTGCGACAGATTCCTTACAGTAGTGTTTTAAGAAACTCTACAAACCTGCGTTCTTTCTACAGCTTGAGTTATTTATTATTATTTAGCACCGCATTTTGTGTCTTACTTTTTTTTTATTCTGAGTCATGATCCAAGCCGTCAGATGATTCAGAAAAATCATCCTCAACGTCGTCGCCCTCCTCTTCCGACTCACTTCCTTCGGGAAATTCCAGGTCTTGTGGAACTGGAGGCTTCGAGTCCCACTGAGGACTGAAGCGGTCATTTTTCAGTTCCCACCCGTTTTCTGTAGGGGACAATTCCCTGTTCGGATTGTCGAGGTGGGGGTGCCGCCAGATATGTGAAATGTAATTACTCCTCAGAATTTTATTGAAGAATACGCTCTGGCATGGAGGGAACTGGGATGGTAGTATGTTTTTAATTGCGGCGAATGGAGCTTTCCCTCCTACAGGCTTCGCATATTTAGTGAATAAGTTTTTTCTTGCCTCGTTGACCTTTTTGCATTTTTGGCTATACATTTCACAAGTAAAGGCTTCTACGGCGTCTTTCGTTTCACTTGATACCTCCACTGATGTGCCCAAGGCTGCGAATGCAGACTGGTATGCATCCTTTTTACTTTACCTGTATACGGAGTATACGTAAGGTAAAGTATTGTATTCGTGCGGGCCAATTTTCGGCAAACCTCAACTTTGAACCGTCATTGCTCCCAGACCTCAAAAGCGATTGGAACTTGCATATACATTTCGGAAACGTCCATGCCTTCGGAATATGAAAACCATCTCACTTTTGTCATCCGACGAAAAGTTTGCCCCCAGGAATTTTTAGAAGAGGTCAGGTACGCCGTGTCAGTACGTATGTATGTATGTATGTAGCTATGTATGTATGTATGTATGTAGCTATGTATGTGGCATTGACCTGGACGGCACACTTTTCAACCGATTTTCTTCAAAATCGGTAGTGACCTTTCTAAAATTGGAAGAAATAAAAATCCAGAAGCCCAGTTTCCCCCCTTTAAAATTAAGGGGGGTTACCCCCCTAAAACACCCCCAAAAAGTAGAAAAAAAATATTTGCTCAAAATCGGCTCTAACGATTTCGATCAAATTTTAGACAATTATAGAACAAATAATTACGAATCCAATGATACCACCCACTACCCCCGCATAACTCCCTGGCCGCTAAAAAAGGGGGGGAAGTCCCCCCTGGACCTGTAAAAGGGCGAAATCAGTGGATTCAGTTTTTTGTGGTATATGAGTAGTTCTGGATATGACACGTGACAACGGCCATACTCGTCACAAATGGTATATGGCTTATTTCGAGCCTCCCCCCCCCCCCCCCAGGGAGGGGGGCAATTTTGAGTGACTTTTAAAGTGCGGCTTATGGGGTCTCAAACTGTTCGGGGGAACGTTGTGAAGCAATTTCTTGTATCAAAAAGTTTTTCTGAACGTATCCAAGCACCCTACTCCCTAAAGGGGGTAGATTTGAGTGGTTTCCGAAATATGGGTTGTGTGGGCTCAAAATGATCGGGACATCGTTCTGAGGCAATATATTTGGTCAAAATGTTTTTTCGCCACCCCCCCCCCCCTTATGGGGGGAGTTTTGGTTACTTTCCAAAGTACGTTGTATGGGGTATCAAAATGCTCGGGGAAACGTTCTGAGGCAATTTATTTTGTCAAAAAGTTTTTCCGAGCTTCCCCAACCACCTCACCTCATTTTAGGGGGTAGTTTTGGGTGGTTGCCATAGTACGTCGTGTGGGGTCTCTAAGTACTCGGGGGAACATTCTGGGGCCATTCCTTTCGTCAAAAAGTTTTTCCGTCTCCAATCATTTAACCAAGGGTTTTTTCTAGGAATCACGCAAGTAAGCAGGTAAAGTTTTGTCCGACCGTGTCGTACCGCTTGTTTTACTACCCGTTCCGAATTCTACCCAATACTGGTGTCGTGAAGGATCGATATTTATAATGAAGATTATGACAACATCGGTGTCGTTTGTTTTTACCATAAAATGGAGGTCCTTTTTGAGGGACATCGACTGAGATATTTGGTAGCAATGAAGAAATAACCTTGAGTCGGCTTCTTCATGGTCACACCTAATTTCAGAAACTTCCTGGTTTTCTGCACCATCATTGTTACTGAGTAAAGTAAACTATTTTCGTGCCTAATAGTTTCTGGTTTTCCTCTTTCTTCCACTCCTCCGCAAGATAGTTGACCAACGATTTTTTTAAATTCGAATTTCGGAGTGCTTTTTGAAGATCCCGGGGGGCCTTCTGATGCGGACCTTGTATGATATAGTCGATTGCCTCTGCTGCGTCTCCCCTTCTTTGCCTTTCACAATCTTTCACTGAAGGTGTGATGTATTGGTCGAATACTATGTCCACTCGAGGTGCTTTCGTGGCGCATAGTCTAGTGAGGATATATCTGGCCAGTTCGCCGAAGGTTTCTGGCAAGTTCCTTGTGGGAAGGGAATGAAGGAAAACCATACCGTCTACAACATCAACGTCACAATACGAAGGAGGTTCAGCATTAGCATGAAACTTTTCCAACCGTTCCACAAGTGCTGCCTTGTTAGTTTTTGCCATAGTGCCATCAATACTCGCAAGTGAAAGAGGTAAAGGCGTCAAAGAGTGTTCTAAAACCGATTCAAGGTCCAACTTCTTTTCAATGGCAAGAGAGCACATCCTCGCAAATAACCCGCAGACTACTGTTACCTCTTGCAGTTTGCACGTTGGCATTACCATGTTAATTATCCGTTCATGGAGGGATTAACCCCCCCCCTCCACCCCCCCCCCCCCCCGTGGATATGGCTATGCTAGGTACTGTACAAACTGTGACTATTATCAGTCACCCATATGAAATCGTGAGATTTACTTTTAAAAAAATTGACAAAAATAATAAATAAATTTTCCAAAAAATGCTTTCTTGGGAGGGGAAAGCCCCGGGCCCCAACAGCAAGAAAGTGTTTTTTGGACTCGGGCCATCATGGGGAACCTCCCGGTGAAGGAATTTTTCATCAAGCTTCTCCCGATTTTTTTGGCCCTTTTTGAGATTTTGGAACCTTTCTTGTTGGGGGAAAGCCCCAGACAAACCTTCTTGCTTTGGTGTTTCTAGTGTATGGGGGTTACTCCGCACCATTTGCGACCGATTTTGTCCATCAACCTTTTCACTCTTTTCAGGTGGAAAATCGAAAATTTTCCAAAAACGGCTTTCTTGGGAGGGGTAAGCCCCGGGCCCCAACACCAAGAAAGTGCTTTTTGGACTCGGGCCATCATGGGGAACCTCCCGGTGAAGGAATTTTTCATCAAGCTTTTCCCGATTTTTTTGGCCCTTTTTGAGATTTTGGAACCTTTCTTGTTTGGGGAAAGCCCCGGACAAACCTTCTTGCTTTGGTGTTTCTAGTGACTGGGGGTTACTGCGCACCATTTCTCATCACTTAAACCCATCAAGCCCCTCCCGAGAAAAAAGGCCCTTTTTTGATTTTTGAAAAAATTCTGGGGGCTAAAAGCCCCAGACCCCAACAGCAAGAAAACGGTTTTTGAACAACTGGACCAAATCCGCATCCCGCTGGGAGGGTGAAAATTGTCAAGCCCTTCACGCATGTTTGTCCCCACGAGCTCCCGAACCATTAAGAAAATGCAGAGCAGCTGAATAGAGCTTGAAGAGCTTGGTGTACATTTAGGAAGCCCACAAGGAGCGCACACCAGCCCAGATGGCGAAACGCTTAAAATAACAATGTAAAAAATGATCGGGCTAATGGCTGAAAGCTAGCAAGAGAGTGCGGCAATGTAAGCAGTATGGTGGCTAAAGAACTAAATAGTGATATAATAATAGTGCATGACCCCTTCATAGCAAAACAATGCGGGCACGTCCGTCACTACAGTCATAAAATATTTATGTTCTCGTAGCCCACAATCCGCTATGGGAGCACGCATTCCAAACTTCACGTCAAGCTTGAAGTTCTTAATAAAAACACTAGCGGGCCAGTCACATAAGAGGGTGGGCGAACATGTCTCTCTTGGAGGCCCAATAATAGCTAATTTTGTGGTACATTTACACATAATTTTCTATCCCTATTTTTTACTGTCAGTCTTTGTTGTTTTGTCTGAATTACATTTTCTTTTTTAACTGTGGCCCGATTTGTGTCCTGAGAGTTCTCAGTTCAAATCTCAGCGTAAGCAATATTTTCCGCTTACGGCATTGATGTAGTGCCAACTCCATTTCGGCTTCAGCCAAATATCTGACACCCATAAACAGAAATAATAATAGCGGCCTCACTGTGACCTAGTGGGAAAAGATCAGACTCACATGTCTGAGGTCCTGGGTTCGAATCCCAGCAATTTTCTGTTGGTAGCATGGATGCCTCTCGTAATATTTGTTTAATTAACATCTGTGCCTTCGGGCCATGAGCGTGGGCTGCGTGGGCCACTTAAAAAATAATAATACTAATAGTAAATAAATAAAATAATGACAATTTGTTGCTTTGACTAGAACTTCTCAATGGCTTACTTGAATGCGTGATACAAGTGGACTGACCGTAACTCTCATGATTTGCTCGCCTTTCCGTTGGGAGCGATAGAACGTCTTAGTTGGTGGATTGGGGTTCGAGTTATGGAGAGTGCCCTTGGGGGCTATTCCCCCCTCTAACATTACTATCCTCTTAACACCAGTTAACACGAAAAGATAGCATTGCAAGCTGGTGATTCTTGGTGCTATTTTGCTGCTAAAGCAAGGTGTTTGGAGAGTGGGATTACCCTAGCTCGTTAAAGCCCAAAAAGCACTGGGTTAAGGCCAACTTCCAGTGATATTTACCCGCGCAGTTTGTGGGGTGCTAAATGAATATTAAGAATAGGAATAGCTTCCTTGCAGACCTCAACAGACTGAGTTTTAAGGGGTAGGGGTGGCGAAGGCCTTAATTCAGTGATAATCTAGGTTAGGCACGTTAGTTTGAAAATTCTGCTAGGCTCAATTTCCCGTTAGGAGTAGAGACATCGCAGTATTGTCGAAGGAACCAATTAATGGCCGCTTTGAAGGGAGACCTTCCGAGAAAAGTTCCCCTTCGTGCTGCAGTGGACAATCCAGTGTAGCCAATATAAGGCTGGCAAAAACCCGACCCACCCTGAGCTCTTCCGGCAATCGTGGCCATCGACAGTAGTGGATTTTTTGAGGGAGAACAGTGAAAAGCTGAGGTTTCTAAAAATGCCCTGCGCGATTACAATACTTTCTCGCCAGACAATGGCAACATAAAAACATGAGCACTGTGCCAAGGCCAATAGAGAGGTCTTGACTCACCTTCAGAATTAGACACATGGAAATATCAATCCATTGCTACCTCCTCAAAGCATTTTTATGCAGTCTAAATACAATTCACTCTATTTTCTTCAATTTCATAAGTAAATTTCGGAGTTTCCAGCCTTGCTCAATTGCTCATTTTGGAAGGAAAATCATTACAGCCAAACAAATATTACTCATCTATCGCAGTAGGAATTCGGGAGTTATTTTTTTTGGACAACATGTTTTGAGAACACATCAACACCATCCATCCTGACTGATTTGTGACAAATTGTGAAGGAGACGGCTGCGCTAAGCTTATGGCTCCATTCGTTCTCCTACTTCTTAAACAGAGTCTTACCTTCGTTTGGATGTGTATAAAGCTTTTTACAGATCTCCTGAACGCCGCCATATTCTGCGATTTTGAGCACACCTTCGCGCCCCCTGTGCTCCATCAACTCCCTCAACTGCTTTAGGGACAGCCCATACTGGGCCGGCCGCCCGTCGATCATCGCCATTGCGGCCTCTCAACCTGAAACCAAAAATTCAGGTTCCCGTTGGTAGTTGGTAGTTTCAAGAACATCACAAGGGCAGGAAGCTAAAAGTCACCATCACAATTTTTTTTTGGCAAAATTTTTCTTGTCTCGACTTTTCCGATTATTGTTAAATATTTCTGAGAGATGCTACATCTAACCATAGACATATTAAGCAATATTTTTATTTCGTTAAAGTGTTCGACAAACAAGTGTTGACTAGATTAAATTTTATAGGACTTGACAAAACATTATAATATTTGAAAAAAGCGTACTTACACTATATTTGATACAGTTTTGATTTGTAACCCAAAATATGAGTGTGCGTAAGCGAGCCCTAAGGGTGAACTTCCCGAGACCGAACCACTCGACGGTAACTAAGGTACTGAGCTTTCAGCAAGGGGACACAAAGTAGATCAGCGCCAAGCCTGGTCCTGCGCCTTCCAAGCCCCGCCCCAATCAGTTTTACCTTCTCCATCGCATGTAATACATGAGTTGAGAAATTATAATATTTTATATTTTCGATTTTGGGGTTCCCATGATCCTGGAAGTCCCCTGAGTCCAAAAAAGTGGTCCGTCCGAAGTACGCACGGGCAAAAATTGGGATACTCGAAAAATGCAGGGAAATTTGGGAACCTCTATCTCCCTATAGAACTTACGACTACATCTGGGCGAAATTCAGACTCTGTTAATCATTAAGAAATGCATCAATAGCTGTAACACAGCCTTAAGGGTCCGCTTAACCTGACGATGCATTTTTTGCCGCCCATAAGATTAACATTGCGAGCGGCGATTCATTTTCAAGGTTTACCCTTGGTTGGAAAGACACAAAATTTTGCCTATACCTAGCCCTAACAATGTTGTAGGTCGTCATCGAAGCAGATTTCCCAATTTTTTTACTGGTTTTCGAGATACAGCACTTTTCCCTTAAAAAATTGAGGTATGCGATGCTAGCATTTGCAAAACAGTTGCAATAAAAGAAACCAGTGAGAAATTGGGAAATCTGCTTCGATGACGACCTACAACATTTTTAGGGCTAGGTACAGGCAAAATTTTGTGTCATTCCAACCAAGGGTAAACCTTGAAAATGAATCGCCCCTCGCAATGTTAATCTTATGGGCGGCAAAAAATGCATCGTCAGGTTAAGCGGACCCTTAACTGAAATTGATTGTAATCAGCGCAAAGCACAGAAATAGTGAATACCTCCAACTTTCCAAGGCTTCCCATAAAAATGATAAGTTTATGTAACAATCTTGAATGTGTTAGGTAAGCACAAACCGATGAGAGTTTATGAAATTTATGAGGCTCATGTAAACACACAACCCTTCGACCTGTGTTAAATAGCTCAGTTTTTAGGTCAACATGAGTATGACGAACATTTTGCAAGTTTGAATGAAGTGATCCACATTTAGGGCTTCACTACGAAATGCGGCCGCTTCTCCTTATGCTGCCCTAAACTGTTCAACAGCCTTTTCTATACAAATAATAGGGCAATCATGACACTAACCCTTTCGAAATTTAAGAGGAAATACCAGGATTTTGTTTATTTAAGCAACAAAAAATGTTATGTTTCTTATATATTTATGTCTTTTAAATTTATTTATACTAATAAATACCTAAGTAGGTAGTACGTATATTATCCTGCTTGAACCTAGCGGCTAATAGGACGCCTGAAGGTAATCTAAGAGGGAGGGGGTATGTACAAATGTCATAGTTATAATACCAGAGACACTAACCCAGGTACTAAAATTAAAACTGAGTCTATCCTTGGTTCTTTTACGAATAAAACATGAATACTAAGTAAGTGCCTTAACATTATGTCTAGTTACTTTGCAATTTTGGAGTACCAGGTGGCAACTGTGGAGTAACAAAAAGTCATTCTTTGAACTTTTTGCAAAAGAAATGACCAAAGGTAACGAAATTTTAAGTTATAAGAAAAACTGCTTGCTCGTCAACCTCAAAATTTGGTAGAGTTTCGGAATTTTTTTTATAACAAAATAGAAAAAAATAAGTATATCCTCTTATCTGGTTGATACGGTGAATAGCAGTGACAGCAGTTGGTCCTCAATTTCGAATTACATCACGATAAGCTTATTAATTCGGGATTTTATACACCTCTTGACTAAGAATTATCTGCTTAAACAACTTAATCCTCAAAATTCAATCATGAAAACAGACTTAACTGGTAAACTGAAGTGTTTTAACTAAGTTTGATCTCAATTCCCAGAGATATTTTTTTTAAATCGATTTTTGATTGTACTGATTCAAATTACCCTTCCTAATATGAATGAGATCGCTTACATAATTATTTTAGGTCGTATAGAAAATTTAGTTACATCAGAGCAATAATTGTAAGGAAGTACCAGCCCATGGTACAGGAAAAATGACATGGAAACACTAAAATAGGTATCTACCTGATAGGTAAATAGGTACCTCCTTGGGGTCTATAACTGTGCTACAAGCTATCCGAATAGTTATGAAATTCTCGTAGGGTGAATTTAACCATTTTTTAAAGTATACTATACTTGGTTCAATTGTACTTGTCATAAGTTAAACATACGGTAAGACAAATCACTATAGTGTACTTTAGGGAAGTGATGAAACCCAACCTAGAGGATCAATTATGAACGCACCTATAATTATTAGCCATATTTGCGTCAATCACTCCCTTTCAAGATAAAATACAGGAAGGGGACGGGTAATTAAATTAAATTGATTTGACTCTGTCGTCAGAGCTGAAAGTATTGACAGAATTATCCAAATACCAGCTCCCCACCCACTGTATCAGTTTGGGGACCTACAGTTTTATGTGGGTTCCGAACCACCATGATGCGATCGGGACCGAACCGATTTTCAGCCCTATTACACAGCTTTATACGCCATATATAAATTCATAAACTTTATACAGTGGCCGTCATCACATAACGAGATATTTTTTATGTGGCTATTGTTCAAAGTTCTAAGGGGTATGCCCCACAGGTTTTTGAAAGACTAAATAAAAATAACATGCGTGTGTCAACAACAATCATTTTAACTTGTTTAAGACGACGCTATACCTGACGGTGCATTTTTTGCCACCCCTAAGATTAACATTGCGAGCGGCGATTCATTTTCAAGGTTTACCCTTGGTTGGAAAGACACAAAATTTTGCCTGTACCTAGCCCTAACAATGTTGTAGGTCGTGTTCGAAGCAGATTTCCCAATTTCTCACTGGTTTCTTTTATTGCAAATGCTAGCATCGCATACCTCAAGAAAAGTGCTGTATCTCGAAAACCAGTAAAAAAATGGGAAATCTGCTTCGAACACGACCTAGAACATTGTTAGGGCTAGGTACAGGCAAAATTTTGTGTCTTTCCAACCAAGGGTAAACCTTGAAAATGAATCGCCGCTCGCAATGTTAATCTTATGGGCGGCAAAAAATGCACCGTCAGGTATAGCGGACCCTTAAGAAACGAACCGAGATTAGTAATCCTACAGCAGCACCTACGATTACCTATCAAATACATTTAACTGAACGGTAACAGTAAAGAGATTTGATTATCAAACAATGTCGGCCTATTTGAGATAGCACCTTCTCCCACTTGTGTTTACCCGTCTGTCAGTTAAACACCTTGTGCTTTTAAAACAAAAACGAGCCGACTTCGTAAAATTTGTATGGGCTAAAGGGTTTAAAATTTGATTTCGGGGACTTTTTCAAAGAAACTGATTTTTATCGAACGATATATTCCAGAGGCTGCACCCTTACTCTCCACCCTAAGTTAGGTATTTTCTGGGATGATCCTGTCGGGATAGCTTACGTAAGCTAGTCTCGCCAGTTAACGATGTCCAATATCTGGAGCAGCAACTTTAGTTACCTCTTTGTAGTTCTGAATAGTTCCAGTTAACTATCTCCAATATCTGGATTTGCAACTTCAGTATGTTCTTTACTTCTCGATAGTTGACATCTCCCCAATTAACGATTTTCAATATCTGTAACCCAGTTCTCCGAGCGACAATATAGAGCTACGTATAATCCTGGTTTACTACAGTAGGATTCGAGTTAGAGGTTTTTCAGTGACTACTGCAATTTGACTGGCTACCCCTTCGGGGTTCATCTTTCTATGAATCTTGTTGGGAATCATTGGAAATCATTATGAAATCTCAGGGAATCTTGGATTTTTTTTTGAGTGGTTACCCCTTTGGGGTTCATCTTTCTATGAATATCGTTTGGAATCTCTTGAAATCTTTATGGAATCTCAAGGAATCTCTGGAGTGGTTACCCCCCCGGTCAATACGTAAAAAATAACAAATCTGTGTGGTAAAATACTGCCATTTAAATAAGAACCGCGACTCTGACTCTGAATATAAAATGTACTTACTTCATAAAATAAATTCCAACAAATCCTTACACAATTTCGTTTTTTTTTTTTTTTTTTTTTTTGTACAAATTCCTATAACACAGATTTACCTTGCGTTCGTTCTGATTTCTGCCGCGGTAGTACGAACTCCATACTAAACAAACGGAAACACTCTTGCCAGGCATTGTCGCACACACTAATTGCCTACATACCCATAGCTTATTAGAACCGTGAATCACGAGCCCGACATTATGTGTCATACGTATTATTATACTGTATTTAACAAAAGCTATGGCGGATAAGGATCGGCATTTTTACTGGCATCCAGGTACTGCAATTTTGCTACATCGTGTCTACTATACCTGCAATTCTGCCTTGACGTAGTAATGTCCAAGCGAAATAAAATTCGTGTAAGAAACCCTCAGGAATTCGTCGCCGCATATGGCTAATGAGAAAGTAAACATACCTACAGGACTTTGTCGCCGCATGGGATTGGGTTTAAAGTTGTACCTGGCAGGTAATCGAGTAGGTACCTACGTGGAATCAATACAGTAAAGTGCAAGGAGGTAGGTACTTAAGTATCAATCTGTGAGAGTCAACGTAGCTTTGGTGACAGCAATTTTTCTGATAAAATACAAGATTGTTGAGACTTAATGATAAACCATGAAAGCAAGAGGTCACGTAGTCTACTTCAAAATCAGTTGCAAACGAGTACAATAGGATGAAAAAGATAACGCAGGTCAGAGAAGTTCAAAACCCAACCTTTTTCCAAGCGAAAATCCAAAATCGTTATCCACGCTCCTGAGTGGAAAAGGGAAATATCCGTTTTTCCCGCCTCTCATGGATAACAATTCACCACCAGAATTGAATACTGATGTTTTAAAAACACATGAACACACACCACACGTCACGAAAATAGACGCAGAAACGGGAAAAAATGTTTAAAATCGAAAAAGCAAATTCTCAGGCGACAGGGCAGCCATGTTGGCCCCAGTACTGATTGGATCCGGTAGGGGCGCTAGTTCTTCTTTGCCGCCTATTTTCACAATAGGAAATTGGATTACTTTTACTCGAGTTGCTTTGTTCACTTTTCTTCTTTCAAGTAGAAAAGAAAAAAGAAAAATTAAATCTTTCCAATGCAGCTTTTGCATATCTTTGGTCTAAATTATACTGTACATTATTTTTTAATTCAGAAAACTTTTTTCTGAGATTTTTATTTGGCAAGGTAAGTAATAAAAAATGCCAACGCCTTTATTGTGAAGAAAATTTCACATTGAACCACCTCCCAATACCTTGAATTCTTGCTAAAGGTAGGTAGTTACGTAGCAATTTGCCTCTCATCGAACCAAAAAGGTAAATAGGTGATTAGTTTGTAAGTATAGGTGAGTAATTCCGAAAGTTGGAAGAATCGGCCAAAAAAAGACCGCGAAATTGTGTTTAGTCTGTAGGTACCTACTTAGGTATGAGGTGCTGAAGTGACGAAAATTTGAATAGAACCCACCTAAAACTGTAGGTCTCCACTGTACATTGAATGATATAGCTACGGAGCTGGTGCTGCTACTAGCTGAGCACAGTGAATAAATAATTCTTGTGCCCTGGGCTCCACTTAAGGCTCCACCTCTGAGCAGGAAAATGCCCCGAGTGGGTGTGTGACGACAGTGAAAAGTAGGTACGTACCTATTTGTGGTCTTTGACGGGATTTCCTAATTAACAGACTCATTGTCTGCATTCAGCCGTTTAGAAAGATCACCCACGTTGCATATTCAAAACAAATAACTAGATGAAAACACGGTAGTCGCAATTGTATCCATTGAAATTGAATGAATGGCTATTTTCATACAAAGCACATAAAGCAGACAAAGCGCACAAAGCAGTCGCTTCATAATATACCTAGTTATTAAAATGAAACATCCTGCATGAAAATTTCCCAGGAAATAGAATTTTCATTTGGAAAATAGCACAATAGAAAGAAAGAATCAGCAACTACAGGTATAGCAACAGCAATGCACAAACGAACCCTTTCACCACATTAAACAAAAATGATATATATTTTTTTTATATCTACATAGAGAGAAAATAACAAAAGAATAAATGCATTCATGATATTGATATTTATATTGGAAATTTTTTTACTTCTCCATATGGAAGTATTCTGGTTGGGAAAAAAAATCAACGTTTTCCTTCTCACTAACGACTGGAGTTTCAGAGGGCCCTGATCCTCCAAAAAAATTATTTTTATGAAATTTTACGAATTTTGCCATTTTATAGGTGAAGCCTAATAATTGTTTAAAAATTGCGATCTAGCTCTATGATATTTTAACAGTAGTTAGGTACATGGACAGAGTTTTTGGTTCAGTCGAAAAATGATTTCAGTTATTATCCAATTTATCAGTCTTTACCAATGAGTATAATTACTTAATGGAGCAGCCAGTCAACAACCAGGGCAATTTTCTAGACTAGAACATCATTACCAGGATAGTTTCATCGACTTAAAACTCTTTCCACGTACAACAAGATGTCAGGGTCCAATTTCACGCTCAAATTTGTATTATGTTATCAATAAAAATTGTATTAAAAAAAATTTTAACGTGTAAGTAGGCTCCTTCAATGATGATAATATTTTATTTTTGAACACATTTATATTGAACTTCTGCCAACTCACTGAAATAAAATTATTATGTCTATAGCAGAATCTGCCAGCCAATGGCAAGAGGCTATTTGAAATAAAGGGTCCAACAATGGTCGCACTTGACTTTCTCGCATTTTTTGCACTACTGAAAAACAAAAAAATTTGATTTTTTTATGTAATTAATTTTATTTTGGCCACAATTGTGATTTGATCACAAAGATATTTAGCACACCCCTAGACAATAATGAAATGAAGCATATCCATTGAACGGTGAAGTTTCAGCTTACGCACAAACTACTTGTTTATTCTTTTGTTTATAGCGGCCGTAATTTTTGAAAATTCGAAATTCTGTTGAACATCTGAAGCATCTATCTGAGATCACTTTCACCAATTTTCAAGGTCATTGGTCCTTAAGTGTAGTGTCAAATCCGTCTTGACCAATCAAAAACGAGTTTCTAGTTTTTTTTCTTCCAATTTTTGACTTTATTTTGTCTATATTGGCCGCAATTTTGAATTGATTGAATATTTCTTCCTCCAATCTACAAGGAATGTCATTAAGCACAAGTTTATGGATTTTGGTGAAATTCCGGGTAATACTGTTCATGGGGCCAAGATTTTCACGTATGGGCCAATTTTGGCCCATCTCAAATAAAAAAAATATTATCCTGGAGCATCTATCTGGGAACACAACTGCGACATTTGAATGTTCTAACTTGATAACCGTACCGTCAAAAGCATCTTGAGTAGACAAAAACACAATTTTTAATTTTTTTTGACACTTTTTTGACAATAGTGGGCGTAATTTTTGAGTAATCAAAATTATATTATAAGATATATCTTGGAACTGATTTTAGACATCTATATTCCAAATTTGAGCCAAATCGGTTGACTGGTGTGACCTCTAGCCGCGCTACAGACAAACGTACGTACGTACGACGGACATGACCTAAAAACCACTTTTTTGGTATCTGGGACCTCTGAAACGCCCGATAACATAACTTACTCAGCCCATGTATTACATACGGGCGAGAAAGTAATAAAAACTGTCGGGTCAGCAGAGAAATTGCAAGAAAAATTGTACCAAGAAAAATATGAGCGTGTAACTGGACCCTAACAACTAGGTATAACAGTAGTAGGTAGGGAAAATTTATAAAATGGGTAAGGAACGGTAAGGTAATCAACTCAGATGCCATCTTCTAAGCGAAGGGGATGTGCTGTAGTGGCACTCACTAGAGTTGACATTTTTCAAATTATAAATCAAAAGAAAAAAAAATAATCCTTATAAATAGAAATTAAGTGGAACATACCTAAGCCCGAGACCAAAGAAGGCGAGAAGTTGTGAGGGTCATCGGTATGGGGTCCATGAATCCCTGAAACCACAAGAAAATTTGCCGTGAAATGCGAGCATTGTGTTTGTTTGTAAACACGCGCAAATGTAAACAGCGTTGATCTAACAGAAACTAATTAACTTTTTTCAAGCTGAAGCAGAACAGATCAATTACTACGTCTGCAAGGAATAAGAAATAGGCACAGGTTCATTTCAATGACTTGTGGTTTCTTGAATTTCAAAGGTAAACGAATATTTGATTAGATTCTTTGTTTACACTCCTGAAGTTACCACTACACACTACACAATACTATAGTACCGCCACCCTGACCTGCCTGGCCCGAGGGCATTCTGTGAACAGTGAACAGTGTAGAATGTCCTCGGGCCAGGCAGGTCAGGCTGGCGATACTATACCATTTTCAGTACATTTTTGTTTTGTCTTGACATAACCTAATTTCTTTGCACTAAATAGAGTAGTAGGCAGTGTCCTCAAACTGCACTAATGTGTTAAATAACTAATAACTGAAGAGGGTATAGCGCATCGAATCATCACAGCAATGCTCTGATAATTTTTAGTAAGTAAAATTGTTCTAAACCACCATCAGACTGAAAAATCAATGCGCGTAGAAGTTCATTGTACAAAGAAGGAATTAAAAAATGCTCCCAAACGAATGAAGCCTTAAAAGCCCTAGAGAAAAAGAATGGGATGTCCGGGCTGTATTTATTTTAGGTTTCTGAGAGAGCCCGGTGGCGCCAGAATCCCTAGGGGTTGGGAGTGGGGGAAAGAAGAGGGGGGGGAGGAGACCACAAAAAAATTATTTAGCTCGGCTCCCTTCCAGTTAAGCTACCGAATATACTTTTTACACCACCCTCTACTGATATGAATCATTAAACTGACATAGGTACTGAAGTCTAGAACTTCCAGGCAATGGTGGTTGACCTAGGTCCCGAGGTCAATAGTAGAGGGGTGGGGGGACAAGCCCAACAACTATAGACCATTTCAAAAAGTATCCATCGGGTCGTGCCTAGCTGGCCATACTCCTATAGTAGGTATGGTATAGCCACTCTGACTTGCCTGGCCCGAGGGCATTTTGCACTGTTCACTGTACACACAATACCCTCGGGCCAGGCAGGTCAGAGTGGCTATACTATAATGTAGAATACTCTCGTCTTTCAGAGGGACCTGAACTACGGAAAACATTACCACAGTACGGACATGTATGGGCCATGTATGGGACATGTATGGGGCATATATGGGGCATGTATGGGGCAACCCTCGTTGAAATAATCACGAAACAAGTTTGCTGGATAAATCAATACTCTCCAGCCAATTTTCCAGAAATAAACACAAGCGAAATTAGGTTGGGAATTTCGCGAGCATTCCTTTAATAGAATTATCAGCTTTATAATTTACGAAATTCCTAATTCTAATTCACCAAACTTGTTTTATAATTCCTTTAACGCGGTGTTCCGTCTCGCCGGGCTTTTACGACTGAAGTAGCGCAGAGGTTCATCCCGGTACCCCTGCTAATTTTCTTTTCGTATTTCCCAATTAAGGGTCCGCTATACCTGACGATTCATTTTTGCCGCCCATAAGATTAACATTGCGAGCGGCGATTCATTTTCTAGGTTTACCCTTGGTTGGAAAGACACAAAATTTTACCTATACCTAGCCCTGGTTTTCGAGATACAGCACTTTTCCCCTTAAAAAATTGAGGTATGCGATGCTAGCATTTGCAAAACAGTTGCGATAAAAGAAACCAGTGAGAAATTGGGAAATCTGCTTCGATGACGACCTACAACATTGTTAGGGCTAGGTACAGGCAAAATGTTGTGTCTTTCCAACCAAGGGCAAACCTTGAAAATGAATCGCCGCTCGCAATGTTAATCTTATAGGTGGCAAAAAATGCATCGTCAGGTATAGCGGCCTCTTAACACATGTCCCTTTGTGGCTACTGTGTGGGCTACAAACACAACAGGGAGTGGGTCTCTAACCTTTAAAAAATCCCCACCAACTTGACTGTAACAGTACCATACTTCGCATTTTGCTGTGACGTTCTTCGTCACCCTTTGTGATGGGCCAAATTCTGATCAAGCCAATCCACCCGATAAATATCTTTTTGTGAAGTTCCAATCAATAAATGCCGGGGAAGCGTCAATCAAGTTAGTAGCGAACGATGCTGTCATCGAAAATGTACAGCCCAATCTCATTTCGAACATTGTATACGACCACGTTGGGCGAATAGCTATAAAAATTGATTTTTTTGGCAGCCACTAGAGCACAATGTCTAATAACATTAGATCCATTTCTGTTGTCTGATGACGTACACACCGTGTGCAGACCAGAGACTCTTAAGCGACAGAAAGTGGCTAAAAATAACTGCACACAGCTGAGCATTTCCAACAGCAAAGAATCAAGAATCGCTCGATCGAAATAGATCAAGGCAAGATGTTCACCCCACCCAATCGCCCGTGGTAATTCTTACCATTTGAACCGGCCATTTGGATCATCACTGTATCATATCACTAATCGCGTAATACCGGAAAAGAAAGTTACTCCGTATCCGGATGGCTATATCGTACTAAGGGTGGCATACACAAAGTACTAAAGTCCCCTTAAAAGTTCACTGTAGCCTGGCACCAGCGTTTCTTATCAGAAGGTTGACTTTTAGGCAACACTACAGTGGATTTTAGCAACTTGTGAAACCTACCCTAACCGTCAAAATTGTCATAAGAAACTGTGGTTATAAAGTGGGCGGGACTGGCGTAGCGGCAGACCACTGGCCTTCTAGCACCGCCTTGTGAAATTTTTTCAGGTATAACTTTCCCACCCGTGAGATGACCCTCGTATCTGATGGTACATCTGGAGGCGTCCATAGACAGCCTTGATGAGTGTGGGGTGTGAGCTCAACCCTCACACACTCAAGTACTGCCCACAATATATCATTATAACTGGAGAGGGTAGATAGGGGCGGAAATAATGGTGGCCACAGAATTGACAGCGAGCTGGCATGATTGCCATGAATACTGCAATGAGAAGGGATCCTACTGAATAGAGTGCAATTTGAATGAGAGAGCGAGGGTAGGAGAGAAAAGCAGAGGTAAATGTATGGAACAGTCATTAAGTGCGAAAAAACTGCTAGAGGCAGATTGCAAGTGAGAATATAAAAAGAGAGAGGTAATAACAGAAGCTGCTGAATACACTGTGAAAACATCAACAAAGATAAGAAAGCACCATTGAAATGGAAGAGGGGAAAACGCTGGGATAGTCAATGGCAACACAACGCTGAAGAGGGTGCATACAACTGAAAAATGTTATTCGTGGAACACCGTCAGCAAATGAGGGAAGTCTGAGATAAAGTGAAAGCGCCTCACTGGCCACGCCCCGATGACCTCAGCAATGATCCTGAACGAGGGCTCAAGTTTTCACTGAAAATGAGAAAAAATTCGATGGGAAAGTAAACAATTACTTGACTTTTCAACGAAAGAGGACGGTAAGTGGTCAACGATACTTGCAACCCGATCCCTGACAGTTAGGGGAGCCAAGGTCCACCCTTTTTTTGTTGTTTGAATTTGTTGTCGACGAGCCAAATAGATGTTAGATTTCTGCATGTTGATAATTTTTGGGTATCCAAAAACAATCGAATGAAACTCTCCCTAAAGCATCTGTCCGCCAGGTTTGAAGGTTATCGGTTATCTAACGTAGTGTCTGCCAAAATGGTTCAAAATGGACACTGTTTGGAATACAGGCAGAAAAAAGTCACTGTTGTCTCTACGCTGAACATTACATAAACGTTCAGGCAGACGTTTTGTAATAACAAAACATTTTTGGGACTTGGGTGACCTCCAGAATTATGGAAACCCCAAAATCCTGTATGATTATTGATTACCATTACAATACTATCAGTAAGGTATTTCGTAGACGTAGAAGATGGGAAAGTGAATAAATGTTTCGACTACGGACGCAACTTTCCGGTATGTGCGACGTCAGGAACATCTACCTCCATTTTAGGAGACAAAATAACACTTTTTAGCCTATTTAAACAATCAGAAAAAGGATTTATTGAAAATCTTTGCACTTTTTAAGGAAAATAGCCATGGAGACGTATAAGACATGGTGTGAAGCAAAGCCGTATCCGCAGGGGGGGTTTAGGGGGTAACCCCCCCGCCCCCCCCCCATGTACGAAAAATTAACATGCTAATGCCAAAGTGAAGGAAAATAAAGGGTTCGACAATGGTCGCACTTGACTTTCTCGCAATTTTTACGGAAAATTTGATTTTTTTTTTTTTTACGTAAATAATTGTCAGAATTTTAACTTTTTCTAAAATGTATTTTGCCTCACAATGGGCGATACTTTTAGGCACCTGCATACCGAATTTCAAACATATCCGTCAAACAGTGAAGTGTCGTTCGACGCGCAAAGTATATGTTTTCTATTTTGCATGTCACCGTCTTAAATTTTAAGTAAATGAAAATCTATTGAAAATGCCCTTGAAGCAACTATCTGAGACCACTTTCACCAATTTTCAAGAAAATCCGTCGATTAGTGTTGTTGCAAATGTGACCTAACCAATCAAAAACGTGATTTCCATTTTTGGAAAATTTTTCCTACGATAATGCCAATATTGGCCCAAATTTTTGGCTCATCTCAAAAAGAATAAAAATTGATCCTGTAGCATCTATTTGGGAACACTATTGCGAAATTACAAGGATCTAACTTAATAACTGTAGTGCCAAATCCGTCTTGACCAATCAAAAACGAGATTCTAGTTTTTTTTTCCTATTTTTGACTTTATTTTGCCTATATTGGCCGCAATTTTGAAATGATTGAATATTTCTTCGACGAACCTTTAATTAATGTTATTAAGCACAAGTTTATGGATTTTTGTGAAATTCCGGCTAATACTGTTCATGGGGCCAAGATTTTGAAATGCGTCTTGAGTAGACAAAAACACGATTTTTATTGACACTTTTATGACAATAGTGGGCGCAATTTTTGCTTAATCAAAATTATATTAAAAATTGTATCTCGGAACTGATTTTAGACATCTATATTCCAAATTTGAGCCAAATCGGTTGACTGGTGTGACCTCTAGCCGCGCTACAGACAAACGTACGTACGTACGTCGGACGGACATGACCTAAAAACCATTTTTTTGGTATCTAGGACCTCTGAAACGCCTTTTGCAATGAAAATCTCAAAATCGAAATTTCGCACGATAACATAACTTTCTCAGTCCATGTATTACATACGGGCGAGAAAGTAAAAATATAGGCGAAACCCCCCCCCCATGGCCCTAACCCCCCCCCATGACCGCTTTCTGGATACGGGCCTGGTGTGAAGGAACGTTAAAAGAAGTCTGAATCTGGAAGACTGGAATCATTAACTAAGGTGAAAGAGTAAAGGTGAAGTAGACGGAACCGGAATCGTAATGAGTGCTTGAAAGAAGGATAATGGGGGCAGAGAGGTACTAGTTAGCAGAGGGGTGTGGGCGGCGGGGGGGGGGGGGGGGAAGCCCAGCAACTAGGCCATTTCAAGAATTATCCATCGTGCTCAGCAGGTAACACTACTAAATGCCAGCTCCCCAGCCATCGTGTTAGTAAACGAAGAGGACCTACAGTTTTAGATGGTTATCGAGGCTCATAAGGGGTACCTGAGCCACCAAGTGGCCGTGGGTTAGATGAGTGTGTCGGAATCTAGCAAGCAGCACCTCAAGCATAAACATGCCGACATAAAATTGGACATTAACAGAAAATTATTGGTTGAACGGTGTAGCGTCCGTTAACGACGAAGAAATTCAGTTATCCACAAAATAAAGTACTGATCCGAAGTTTGTCAGATACGTCTTACTACGAAGTATCAGCAAGAGAAAATAAAGGGTCCGACAATGGTCGCACTTGACTTTCTCGCAATTTTTGCGCCAGCGGTATCGAAAATTTTGATTTTTTTTTACGTAATTTATTTTTTTTGGACCTTCTTAACTGTCAAAAAACACGATTTTTTGCCTTTTTTTGACCATAGCAGGCGCAATTTTTGAGTTATCAAGATTTATCAAAAAACGGGTCCAGATATTTACATTAGGTACCTACATACCGAATTTGAGCAAAATCGGACGAACGGTGTGACGTCCAGTTGCGCGACAGAGTGACGTACGTACGTACGTCGGACGGACATTTTTTAAAAACCACTTTTTTGGACTCGGGGGACCTCCAGGATCATGGGAAACCCAAAATCTCAAAATCGAAATTTTGCACGAAGACATAACTTTCTCAGCCCATGTATTACATACGGGCGAGAAAGTAAAAATGGAAATCAAGGTGAAAATCCAACCTGATTGCCTGTGTGCAGGTCTCTACAGCTAAGCTACAGCGCCTCTCCTCTTTCTCATATAATGTGGTGTTCAGAATGACAAGCTTGTCTGAGCTTTATGCAAAACAGAACATTGCAGGTCGGTAAAGTTAACTTTACAGGTCTCGTACGTAACCATCTTACGTGGAGAACTACAAGGAAGAAATTAGATCAATTATCCGCAAACTAAGTAACTGATCTATATAAACTTTGCAAGAGAAAAGGTTTAAGATTCCCACCTCCCGCTGCTGTCTTATCTGTCAGCTAACATGCAAAGTAGATTACATCATGGTCAATAACGGTAACAAATTACTTTTGCGGAGTTTGGTTGTTTTGATTTTGATTGAACGAAGGGACGGACATTTTCCTGGAACCACTGAACTGAGTGGACTCCCACGGAAAACATAATTTTCGCTTATCAGCGAGAAAGTAAGAATCTCTATGAAAGATTTGCACACTGAGAAGAGAGAAATGCAGCACTCACCTATAAAGAGAATTGCAAGAACAGAAGGGCTTTGCACACAACTCAAAGAGGAAGAATAAAAGAGAGAGCGGATATTGGTAATATCGCTGAATTGTATAAGCAGTCAAGAAAGGAGCCGACGAAACAATGGGTTACCTTGTACTCCGGAGACTATTTATGTCTTAATTCTCTCGTTTACAGCTTGCTTTATTGAGTTTAGTGGTAACGTGACGTAGATCACAACTCTTTGACCGAGTTTTTGCTCATCAGCAGGAAGGAAATTTCAGAAATAGGTAGTACGTGGTCGTGTTACGTAGTTCGAGGTCCTGTTTTAAGGTTTTGGGGGGAAAAGAAAACTTTTAAGTAGTAACCCTGAGAACTGAAGTTGTATGACATGCAACACGGTTAACTTTATGGAGCAACATTGAGGCAGTTTTTGGGTGGGGTAAGCCCACTTAGACATAGGTGTAGGCCGAGGGGTTAACCACTCGTTGGGAATCTCGTTGGGAATCATTGAAAATCTTTATGAAATCTCAGGGAATCTTGGAGTTTTTTGCAGTGATTACCCTTTGGGGTTCATCTTTCTATGAATATCATTGGGAATCTATGGAAATCTTTATGGAATCTCAGGGAATCCCAAAGAATCTCTGGAGTGGTTACCCCTCGGTGTAGGCACAGTGGTATCTAGTACTGATGCACGAAAATTTCTGGTCTTGCATTTCTTGCATGCAAGAACAAGAACAAGAACAGGAGTTGATTATGGCTGCGAGAACAAGAACAAGAAGTGACTTGCAAGAACAAGAACTCTTGCAAGAGTTCTTGTTCTTGCAAGTCACTTCTTGTTCTTGCAGCCAAAATCGACTATTGTTCTTGTCCTTGTTCTTGTTCTTGCATGCTGGAAATGCAAGAACAAAAGCAAGACAGACATTTTCGTGCATCACTATTTGGGAGTGTGGAATAAAGGTCTGAACCCCCCTTCCCCTTCCCCCCAGATTATCTGTATAGAGAAACTGTCCATGCGGAAATAATTCGTTTTTCTGATCAGGGGTGGCCATCTCATTTGTATTAGTTTCAATTCGCCGTTATAGAGCACGGCAACTTTCTTGCCGACTGAAAATCTCCCGTCAAAAGACTACGAATAGACTGGAAAGAATAATTGCAACATATTATGTTATTAAAAAGTACAAAGACACCCATTACTTTTGTTTTCTTCAGTTCGTTCCTATAAACCTCCAAGCATCGCCAGTGCTGAGAACCGTTGCTCGAGTGCGCATTGAAAACCTCTCGACCTACTTGTGCATACTTGAGCACTAAACACCTCTCGACCTACTTGTGCCTCAATAGTCAATGTTTGGGACGATTATGTATAACATGACAGACGTCTGGGACAGGCTACCCACTCTGCCGTGTGAGTCGGCGGCTTTTCCCGGCGGCGTTGACACAAAGCGCAAGCGCTTAACGTTCACGGGGCTCGCAACTCGATCTACTCGATATACTGCCCGCCGCCGCTGCCGCTTCGCACTCATTTGGCATGAATCCAACCACACTACTCCACGTCACCCTGACCGGCTTCGACCGCTCCTGTCCACCTTATGATTAAACGTTTTCCCGTCAAAACTCCCAAATAGTGAGATTCAAAACCGAGAGAAAACACTAATGATGCCGTTTAGTCGGCCACTACTTCAATAGATTGGGGAAACTTCCCAGAGCTGGTAATCTAGAGGGCTATCTTCCCACCTGATAATAAACCGGTTGAGTCAACCGCCAGGAACAAACAGCGATCACACCTTTCACACCGATTGACTCTCAACCTAAACTATGCTTGACGGAACCAGAAAGGCATTTTGGAGATGCAGAGCAATTACACATGAGCCTACCCTTCAGAAAAGACCAAAAACTAGCAGCGAAAACCCCTCCCCCGTTAAGGGCCGCCACTGGTCACGTAAGCACTGTGCATGTATCATGGGCGCACTAGTTGATCGTACCTTCTGCTGCTCGCGCTGGGGCAGACAGACCTGCTGAACATCAGCGCAGGGGGCCGGGGCACGGACTGCCGCCCATGATCGCTGGCCAGCTCCCAGGCGCCTAGGGACGGCGCAAGCGTGAGTAATAGCGCAGGCGTCCAAATCCAAATCCTACCTCCACACGACCCCCAAGGGGCCAAACTTCCCCCATTTATTCATAGTTATTATT
Source organism: Mesopsocus fuscifrons (assembly GCA_950004255.1). Taxonomy (NCBI): domain Eukaryota; kingdom Metazoa; phylum Arthropoda; class Insecta; order Psocodea; family Mesopsocidae; genus Mesopsocus; species Mesopsocus fuscifrons. The sequence continues at coordinate 7,147,740 of OX465378.1, forward strand.
TCTGTCTAGTTCCCAATTAAGCTCCAGGTATATCTTTAGAAATGCTGGATAAAAACTTGGAGTATTCGGAAACAGAACCCTCTTTACAAGTATGACCAAGTGGAAGCGGACGTTACACAAAAGAGAACTGAAAAACTAAATTATATTAAATGGGTCAGCAATGCACTTTCTCACTCAATTATTTCCACTTCTCGGACTTGTTTGCCAACAAAAAAATGAAACTTTTGTTCCACTTTTTATGGCCACTAACGGCCAAATGGGATCTAATTTTTACTGATAAAAGCAGACTGATCAATGGGCAGACTACTTCCAGAAACCCGGGGTCCTGCAGAACCCCAGAGAATATGGAATCTCAAAATACAATTTCAGCCACATGGCAAATGAGGAAGTCATGTCAAAGACCGAAGAGCAGTTTATATAGGAATATCTGAGTACGTGGATATCATAGATCATAGCACAGAGCTATCGCACAGGGTATCAGCCCCGGTAGCTTTCAAATCGGGCTGTCCTCCCGATAATGGGCCGAGAAAGGAGAAATGGTATTTGGCCGATAAACCATTTCGATAAACCAGCCAGGGATGACATTCTCAAAATAGGTAGATAGATCACATTTAAGAAGCTTTATCACTTAACTTATAACTTAGATAGGTAACTTAACTTTAACTTATATAGGTAGGACTATTTTTTGTACCACACCTGTACCTCCTTGAGGGTATACTCGTATAAGCACTAGGCTCCCTCATTTTGAGGCTCTTCAAGCTAGGTTACCAAGGCTCCTCCAGCTAAGTATAATAACATCTCTTGTGTCGGTCGTGCCTAGTGATGCACCAAGAACAAGAACAAGAAACGGCATTTCTTGTTCTTGTTCTCGCAAAGCGACTCTTGCTCTTGTTCTTGCAGTGAAAATCCTATATTGTTCTTGTTCTTGCAGTAGAAATCATTTCTTGTTCTTGCTGCGAGAGTCTTGCAATTTCTTGCATGTACATGGAATTTTATGCTATTAAAATGTGGTTTTTTGCCTACCGAGCGGCCATTTCAAGTGCAATCTATCGTCGCATAGTCTGCAGAGTTTTCCGCACAATATATGGACTGCAATCCATGAATGAAGCTTTGGAAAAAATCTGCCTGGGTTTATGCAAGACTCTTGCGAGAACTCTTGCAAGAGTTCTTGTTCTTGCAAGTCACTTCTTGTTCTTGTTCTTGCAGCCAAAATCAACTCTTGTTCTTGCTCTTGTTCTTGCATGCAAGAAGTGCAAGAACAAAAGCAAGACAAGAAATTTTCGTGCATCACTAGTCGTGCCGGCGAGAGTGTTACAGTCTATCCAAAATATTTTGGTACCAGGTACCAGGTACTGGTATTTTGGTAAAATACTCGGTGTACCAGGGGAGCTGTAGACGATTTCACTATGATACGTGGAATCTATCAGCTATAGGCCAATTCGGACAACTACAATGGAATAGCCATGATAGTAAAAACATCCTTTCCGGTCAACACAGCTGAAACCGAAAGTCGTAGGTAAGTTTTCGAAGTTGATTTCCGCCCGCACTGCAATTCGAAATCGTTTAGGGAACAGTTTAAGAAGACTTTAACTTGACCCCAATCCACTTCCGCTATCAACAACTTTCACGTGCATTTTCCTAAATTTACCCGAATATTTTTCTTATATATTTTTACATGCACGCTATGCTTCAGACATCAACAGGCTTTTGTGCGGATTAGGAACCTTACCACATTTTCAACATTGGCGGTGGAATATATTGACATCTTTCACCCTTTCACTTCTTGCCTTGGCTGAAAACTGTAGGCCCAGAAGTACGTAAGTATAGCACCCCTTCAGGCCCTCAGGAGTATAAAGGTGTTAAAGTTGCTACCCATGTCTTACACCTAGTTTTGGCTTAAAAGCTGTTATCAAAATGTAATCCAGTCTAAAGTGCCGTATTTCACTTAGCGAGTCTCAGAAAGTTATAGACGATCCTTGTTGATTTGAGCTGTGAGTGACACCCTGTTAATCTCTGTTAGTGACACACTATTAATCTCGTTTATTTTAACTCAGTTTTAGCTCCCTACTTTCATCTCTAGATTTTTTAACATTTTTTTTCATTTTGATTTTCGTAACTGGAAGGCAACTAGTGTCACGCCGTAAGCACCTGTCTTGACCGTATGATATCTTTTTACCAAAGTACATAAGAAATAAAGGGGCCGACAACAGTCGCACTTAACTTTCTCGTCCCATATGAAATTTTCATTTTTTTAGAGCATTTTTTTTTTTTTTGAGATTTTTTTGCTGGCGTAACTTTTAAGAAATCCAAAGTCATTTTCTTACTGTAGTCCCAAATGCGTTCCGACCATTCAAAAACGTGGTTTCTCATTCTCAACTCATTTTCAACACTTTTTTGACATAAACGGCCGTAATTTTCAAGATGACAAAATTCTGCTCGGCAAATGTTTAAGTTACGTAGTTTAACACAAATGTACCGAATTTCATGACAATCGGTCAATAAATGTGAATGGCGCCGAAAGGATCGAACTTTGGTCCAAAACGGCCGTAATTTTCAACCAATTAAATTTTAGTTGCAAATGACCTCGAAGCATCTATTTGGAAAACACTTACCAATTTTCAATGTTATAGAGTGAAAAGTGTACCGTCGGCGCTTGTCCGACTAACCAAAAACACGATTTTTGAATTATTTTGGCGGTTTTTTGGCAACAGCGGCGCAAATTTTTGAGCAATCAAATATTCCTTAAAAAATGTGTCTCGGCAGTGATTTTAGACAGGTCCATACCAAATTTCATCAAAATTGGATGAACGGTATAGGCTCTAGAGCAGGGAACGGACGGACTGACGGACTGACGGAGCCATATATGGCTAGCGAGAAAGTAAAAAGAGATGTGGATGGCAGTACCATTTTAAACGAGTTTAAGGGATCATTATGGGACGATTCTACTGTTGAAGGTTTAAGATACGTTTAAGACACGAAAGAAATTTGTTCGTATTTATTTTTTCAATAACTTCCGGCCCGTTGATTTTTCGACAGCAACCTTGATATAGGAATCGACAAATTATGTCAGGAATTTTTAAACTAAATTTCACTGAAATCGGGCAAACGGAGCAGGCGCTAGGTTAGTAACAGACCGGCGGACGGACTAACGGACAATTTGCAGAAGCCAATTTTTTCGACCCATATATGATTCCCAGAATCTTAGAATATCCAAATCTGCACAAAAGCGTTATTTACTTGACGTATATTTCTATGGCTGGCGACAAAGTAAAAACAGGCTGTGGCTAACTCGACGTAGCGAAATGGGTGTGGTATATTTTCCTATTTTTCCGCTTTTCAAAAGAGTTCAACAGTTGAGTTATATATAGAGGCTAACACGCAAGGAATTCGCTGCAGGGCTTTCAACCTAGTCTACGTCATGATATGCACCCCAACCCCTTCAGAGGGAGATAAGTGCTCCCCTCGCACTTATCTTTCTTCTGATAAAAGTGCAGATGCAATTTTAATAATCGTCAGTGTTTGCAGAGAAATGGCTGCAGAAATGTCATTTATTTCACCTTCTTTGACAGCTCTTTTTCAAAATTAGTTTAAATTGATTTATTATCTAATAAGTACCTATTACGTATTATCGTATTATAAAATTTCCGATTTATATTTCTGTATTTATTGTAAGGTGGAAAGTAATGGCGGCGGAAGACCACTTTCTTGGGGGCTGCATGTGCCTTTTAGATTTTTTCTGGAGAGGGTTAAAATATCCTATTTGCCAAGTGAAAGCCTGCGCCTTCGGGCCGTAAAAAGACTGTAAGTAATGAACTGGTCTCTCTATAAAAAAACGCGATTTGAACGATTTCAAGCAAAAGATTGCTAGTCACGGGACGGGGGAGGTTCAGCCTGATAGAGAGGGTGGGGAGGAGTGGGAGGGGGGGGGGGGGGGGGGGGGAGCTTACGAATGTGGGTTAGTCGCAATACGCAGGCCGCCTTCTATTGATCTTACGTACCGTTTGCAATCCTAACCTATACCCTAAAGTCTAAAGGCCAACCCACCCTCCTCTTGTCCACACCCAATCTGCCTAGTTTTTATTTCATACCTATACAGGTATAACATTCTTACTAGGGAAGCACGTTGACCAGTGGCTTACGTTTCCACCTTATAGGGGTATTACGTTTCCCCTTGGGCTCTCCATCCGTTTGAGCAACCAGGGGCGGTTGAACCCTTTGTTGTCCCTGGTTGACGACAAAGGTCGCACTTAACTTTCTCGCTTTTGGAAGGTACCGTATTCAGCATAATAACACGTTCATTTTAACACGGGTTACCAGGCTGACGCTCCCAGAGAAATGGACGTTTTAAAATATCACCCCTCTCCCTGAGTAGAAAGTGTTCCGACAAGAAACTTTTTCATATGAAAGTTGTATGAACTATAAAAACTCAAGGCAAACTTACACGGACTCAATATAACACCTACCAAGTGAGTTATAAAATTTTTGTTCGCCACACCTTGCAACAATGAAGGGTGAGATCAAAAGCTTATTCAGAGACACGTTGTGGGTTCTTTGGTCCTTAGGGTCCTTAAGAGCTGCAAGAGAGAAAAACAATTTCCTTACTTTCTACACAAAGGGGGTAATCGTTATACTGAGATTTTTCAAACCCCCATTAAGGGTCCGCTATACCTGACGAGGCATTTTTTGCCGCCAATAAGATTAACATTGCGAGCGGCGATTCATTTTCAAGGTTTACCCTGGTTGGAAAGACACAAAATTTTGCCTGTACCTAGCCCAAACAATGCTCTAGGGAGTGTTCGAAGCAGAATTCCCATTTTTTTTACTGGTTTTCGAGATACAGCACTTTTCCCTTAAAAAATTGAGGTATGCGATGCTAGCATTTGCAAAACAGTTGCAATAAAAGAAACCAGTGAGAAATTGGGAAATCTGCTTCGAACACGACCTAGAACATTGTTAGGGCTAGGTACAGGCAAAATTTTGTGTCTTTCCAACCAAGGGTAAACCTTGAAAATGAATCGCCGCTCGCAATGTTAATCTTATGGGCGGCAAAAAATGCATCGTCAGGTATAGCGTCCTCTTAACGAAATCATATAGATTTTTCACTGTTCACAAGATGGAGAAAATATTTTAACAGATAGAATTAACAGACATATATACAAACTCTTTAAGTGGCGGTTGTTTTGGGGTCCAAGCGAAAACTATGAAGAAATTTTTCGAAACCGTAATACAGCAACACGGTAAATCGGCACATAAAACTAGGGACGGCCCTGAAAAATGTCTTGTTTTCGATTCTTTTATATCATCTTATTCTTTTACTTTTCCGTTTTTCTCCCTTACCAAGAGGGGGCCCTAGCCCTGACCTCTCCCCGTAAACCCTCCCACGTTTTAAAACAAAACTTTTACATTTTAAAATAAGGGTACTAGAAGGTATTTTATTTTCTCTGTCGTTTTCAGGAGAAGCTAAGAACAGTGATACGAGCAACTGCCAACAAAAGGGTGATTTACACTAAAAGGGTAGACATGTCGCTGGGAACTATTCTAGAAAATTTACTCGAAATTTGATTTCAATCAACACAAGCTAAGAGGCTTCATTAAATTTTCAGCAGGCAAAGTTGTATATTGTAAGGTTCAGGTCCCGCCGCCGAATAAGAGGGTGGAGTGTACCTATCGCTGATGAGTTGGGGCTCGTAACTCAGGCCAGTTTTAGGTCAGGGAATATCGATTGCAGTTCGCTTGTCTCCTGCCTGACTCGCTGTGTTCAGCACTGCATACCATTGCACTTGTGGGCCTAGGGGCCATCAAAAATTCGCACAGAGGTGCAGAAAATCTAGTGAAAGGAAGAGAAATGTAGCTGAGAAAATTTTTACGATTAAGAACGGTCCTGATCTTATATAAAAGGGGCTATAAAAAGGCTCTTAAATTCTTAATTAAAACAAGTTTTGTTTCTGAACTTCGCAGAAAGCAGAAAAGTAGATAATTACTTTTTTCTTCGGGAACTTGAGGTGCATAATTAAATGAAAATTGAATTGTGAATATCTGCTTGTTAACTAGACCAAACTAGTTGCAACGGAAATTTCAGGATTGAGATGGGATTATAATAGCTGAGAGTTGGGGGGTCAAGCCCAGCAACTAGACCGTTTTCAAGAACTATCCATTGTGCTCAGCTGGAAGCACTACCAAATACCAGCTCCCCAGCCATCGAGTAAACGATGGGGACCTACAGTTTTAGGTGGGTTCCGAACCACCACAGCCTTGATATACATTTCACTTGACATGCTGAACATATCAGAGGGCAATGCCAAAAACGTTTTGGTAGGATCGGGATCGAACCGGTGTGACCCGGCTCTCACTGATCCTCAAAAGTCGACTATTTAGTCCACTCGGCTATTGAGGCCGTTTTGAGATGGGATTACTTGGGTTATTATTTTAATTTTATCAGATTAAATATCAATTCCATGTCATGTCAATCATTTAAAAGATATTTAGAAAAACTTCGACATATCAGCTAGAACAACTACTTACGTGGTGGGTAGAACACCCGCCTTACAGAACAGATGGCACACTAAATTCAAGGAGGAAGTTCTTTAATGAAGGAGACTATGAAAAGGGTTCATTAAAAGACCACAACCCTGTGGACATCCGTTGCTGAAAAGACGGTAATTTATGTTTATAGTTCCCAGCAACATTCGACCTCCCACGGTCTGCTTCGAAAAATTTCAGGCGCCAGGCTGTCGCCACCTGGAAGGATCGATGAACTCAGTGCTCCGTGAACATTAACAGACTATACCAGACAACAAAATTAATTGGAAAACAGGTCACCTCACCTATCGTCAAATGTTCAGTTAAGGGTCCGCTATACCGGACGGTGCATTTTTTGCCGCCCATAAGATTAACATTGCGAGCGGCGATTCATTTTAAAGGTTTCCCCTTGGTTGGAAAGACACAAAATTTTGCCTGTACCTAGCCCTAACAATGTTCTAGGGAAGTGTTCGAAGCAGATTTCCCATTTTTTTACTGGTTTTCGAGATACAGCACTTTTCTTAAGGTATGCGATGCTAGCATTTGCAAAATAGTTGCAATAAAAGAAACCAGTTAGAAATTGGGAAATCTGCTTCGAACACTCCCTAGAACATTGTTAGGGCTAGGTACAGGCAAAATTTTGTGTCTTTCCAACCAAGGGTAAACCTTGAAAATGAATCGCCGCTCGCAATGTTAATCTTATGGGCGGCAAAAAATGCACCGTCAGGTATAGCGTCCTCTTAAAAGGAAAAAGTGGTTGGGTAGTACTTCTAGTACTTACTTTCCATGAAAATTACAACAGAACAATAAATGTAATTAATGCTTATTTTTAAAAACCACAGGTGTTTTGGTGAAGCCGAGGAGGTGTGGGCCAATATCAAATAAAATGTTCCTATATGCCGCCTCATTGCAGCCCCGAAAGTGATGTCACAAATCCAGATATCTCGCAGTGTACATTGTCTCTTAGTACCTACGTATTTTATCATAACAAAAAATTATGTTCCAAATACAAGGCAGGTCGTAAAAACGAAGGTAATAAGTAGAAAATACAAAAATATTGCGTGATTTTGTATTTGAATAACCTATTCAAAATACTCTAGGCTGGTCTCTGGTGAGACGGTACCCAAATTTCTCATACTGTCTCTCACAATGACCCTGTCTAAACCATTATCGGCCGGGTTGAGCATAAACGACAAATTATGTCAAAGGATGACAAGCACATGTATAGTCCAAGTCAGGCTGGGAGCATACCGATAAGTCATAATTTCTTGCAAATCTAGGGCAGATCAAAACTTCTTCTTGAGGAGGGAAATGTCTGCTCAGGGTTGGATTGGCATTTTTAGCGTATGGTAGGATATGGAACCCAAATCCGGATCGGCATCAACTGAAAATCTTCAAGAAATTATGACTAATCGGTATGCTCCCAGCCTGACTTGGACTATACCTAAATGTAACAGTCTACCTACATAAGTACTTGTGCTGAAGGGGATACTGCCGTTCCCGTTCAGGTTAACAAGTGGTGCGGAAAATGCATTCGAAGTTGGTGATTGGTGCTTTCTTTGTGCTACGAGAACGAGAACACCTCAACAGACTTTCTTTCCCAAGGTTGGTAAAATCTTACTGATCACTTAAGGGTCCGCTATACCTGACGGTGCATTTTTTGCCGCCCATAAGATTAACATTGCGAGCGGCGATTCATTATCAAGGTTTACCCTTGGTTGGAAAGACACAAAATTTTGCTTGTACCTAGCCCTAACAATGTTCTAGGGAGTGTTCGAAGCAGATTTCCCATTTTTTTTACTGGTTTTCGAGATACAGCACTTTTCTTGAGGTATGCGATGTTAGCATTTGCAAAACAGTTGCAATAAAAGAAACCAGTGAGAAATTGGGAAATCTGCTTCGAACACTCCCTAGAACATTGTTAGGGCTAGGCAAAATTTTTTGTCTTTCCAATCAAGGGTAAACCTTGAAAATGAATCGCCGCTCGCAATGTTAATCTTATGGGCGGCAATAAATGCATCATCAGGTATAGCGTCCTCTTAAATTAAATGCTTACTTACAAAACCAGCTCATATGTGACTACCCTTTCATTCCGTCTTCTTCCAGTGAATCTTCTCCAAATTTCTGGCGTCGGCGCAAGTAGCGACCTGTAGGTATCAATTCTTATCCGATGGACTCTATTCTCCTGAAATTAAAGATAGGTATATAATGTAGAGGTTGGTGACACGATACACACGAAACAAGATTACATATATTTGTGTTTCAAACCGGCCTTATTACCATGGGCGTAGCAGGACCAAAAACCTACCCCCCCCCCCCCCCCCCAGACCTTCTCCTCACCTGGGGGGGGTAGGCATGGCTTTATGTGACGTTATGTGTAGATATATAATAATCTTGGGGGTAGCTAAACGGTTTCTGGAGGGGGGGGCTTAGCCCCCCCCCCCCACAGACCCCCCTTGCTACGCCTATGCTTAATACACATTACACGTAATGAATGGACTATTCTAGTTTTACGGTTAGTTCATTCATTGTTGACTTGTTATAGGTAGGTACTTAGGTACTTACCCAAGTTTTGTAGCTCGTGTAATAAGGGCTTTAGGAATTGCTAGCTTCATTGACACTTTTACGAATATGTATAAACTGAGAAACGACCGGTAACATTCTCCTTTATTACGGCTGTAGGGTACCTACTGTACCTATGGACTTTTCAGATCTTACGGTCCATAAAAGTAGCCTGTGATGGCCCTGATATGACGTTCAGAGTTATGAACTACAGGAGAGCATATCTATGCCACTGACATTCACTGCTTCCAGTATTTATGGACCTTTATATTTGCCCGGAGGGTCTGATAAACCTACCTGAGCTATCCATCCTCTTCACATGCGTTATTACCAGCTCCGACTTCGGCCGTAACCAGAACAATGGGCTCCAACGTCTTAATAATCATACCAGTGATATTCTTTAACAGTATCATGCTGGGAGAAGGTTTCAACGTTTTTTATTCTATAATTTTTCAGTTTGGTTTGGTTTTGTTTACAAATAACGTCGTGGCAATAGCAATAGCATCATAGCAACGACTCTCGAATTCACATATCGATTAAATTGTTCCCGCTAAAATGATTTAAAAGTGAGCCCACATATTTTTATTGATTCCATTTTATAGACTTTATTTTATTTTTATAGTTAGAATAACTATTTCCTAGAACTCGAAGCAAAAAGTCTACTCCACCAACTATTTACCTTCTCACTTACACCTCCCTCAACAAAGAAATTAGGAAACTAGTCCCTAAAGACTTTTTCAACATTTTATTAATAATTTTTGGAGTTTAATATATTTCAAAAAGAGTTAAATTATAATTGGAGGGCGGTAGGACATAAGGGAATAAGTCGATTTTTGCAACTTTTCAGGATGATGAAAAAACTGTTTTTATCGGTACATTTTGCAAATTTTTACAATTTCGCTTGTTTCCTTGCATGAAAAGTGCCTGTTCTATAAGCGGTTAAAAATGTTTATCTGCAAGTTAAGTATTTCCCGAGTTAATGGACTTGTTCCCTTTGGTCCTTCGTAACTATGACTTACTCCCTTAGGCACACCCACTTATTCCCCTTGGGACAGATGCTTTTTCTCCTCCTTCAACTGTCGGAACTACTTATTCCCTTAAGTACATTACTGTAACATTGCTACGTACGTAACTACGTAAGGTCTAGACTGTCTAGAGGAAGTAGGCGTATTACAGTAGGCGTATTATAATAAGTTCAAAACTTATTATTTTTTTAACAAATTAAAGCTCAAGTTTAGGCAGGATGAATTACCTACTACGCTATTCCAGCGATCGGGAATCGAAATATGGATCATGCTATTGATTCATCGACATAGGGATCAGTGGCATGATCAGCAGTTTTCAAATCTTGGTAAAATTGCCTGAAGAACGGTGGGATGAAAGGCATTAAAGAGAGGAGGTCCTTCTTCTTTTCTTTGGTGATGGGTAGGGGACCAGAGTACGCCTTCTTAAGGGAAGCATCGGAGATGCACTGCCCCCTTTTTGAGGCATTGATTTCAGAAAACTCTTCATCTTCCCTCAGTGAATTTTTGAACAGAACTTTCGAGTGGCCACGCCTGTACCGTAACCATTTGCATGTCTGAATCTTGAATTCCTTACTTTTCACTGTTACGTGCGTTTTCAGGAGAGCCGCATAGTCGAGAATGTCACTCTGAACCAATTCTTTGACTCTGAAAGGTCTTTTCTTAGATGCAGAAGCTATTAGTATAGCCCAATCGTGAGGGACGATGATGCTGTGTTCGTACCTTTTTTTTGCCTTTTCAATGACTCCATGGTCAGAATCGCACTCCATCCTGGAATGACCGGACACCATGAATTTGTGGTCTATTGTTTCAATGTTATTATTCTTCTGTAGGAGCCAAAGGCACATGGCCATAAATATTGAGTTTTTATTCTGCCCCGGACAGCAATCGCTGTACAAAATGACATGTCTAATGCCAGGGGGTAGGTCATTCAGAGCCATACTAACGCAGCTGGCTATTTCGTTTGCTCCTCTTTTCGCTTGACTTTCGTCCCATATGAAGCATGTCGCCTCATCATTCTTCATGTTATGAACAGTCAAATTGAAAGTCCAAAGCTGTCTTTTGTAGAACGCTAGGGATGTCTCCAGTTGTGGGGTAGGCAAACACTGCTGCAAGTCGAAAGCCATGCAGGTTGTTTGAGGATCCGTTTTCGCCTTTTCTTTGTCCATCCTTTTGCTGGAATAGGCAAGCTCAGCGTCTTCGTGATGCTTCTTTTGTTCTTCCACCAAAGACGCTTTCTCATCTGTAGGACAGTGCTTTAGCTTCACTGAAAGTTCATCACATCGTTTGCATGTGTCCTTATTTGGCTCCTTGATTTTGATGTTAGCTTTTCGGAAGTACCTGCTATACAGGCCAATGCTGACTGGCTCACTTACTGATTTGCAGTACATATCGTAGGTTTTTCGTAACGTGACAAAAGGCGGCAAATACAATTTACTAGTGTCTTTTCGACAGTAGTGTGATTCGTACACAGGAAGCTTCGCCAAAAATTCTCGCACCTCTTGCAACTTGAAGAGGGTAAGCTTGTGGGCCGGTGTGTTTTTCCCTCGTTTGTCAGGAGAGTCGTAATTCAAAGGTGAAAACTTCATCTTTTGGCCAGCTACCCACAGGAATTTGTTCGTTTCTCCTAACACCGATAAAAAACATCTTTTACACACTCGAACGTCACCATGAGGAGTCGGAAGAAAATGTAAATAAGTTACTGTGCGATTCTTTTTTTCGGGCGTACAACAGTTACTGTTTTTCTTCTTCGCTTCCGGAATTTTGACTTTCATTTTGCTGGTCACGAATGAAGCTCTCTTGTTCCTTGATCCCAAGCTCCAGTATTTTTTAAATATTTCACCCTGAGTCTTCTCGTCAATTTTTGTGTCGCACTTCATGCGGCAATTTGTCAGCCGAGTCATTACCCTTCTTCTGACTGGGCAACCTTTGGCAGTTTCGTATTCCTCGCCAGAGTTCCTCTGCGTCTGCCTCTTCATTTTCTTCATGCGAGTCCCTTTGTTCGGCCTTTTCTTCTTTTCTTGAGTAGAACATGTTTTAGTTGTGTCGGCTGCGAGAACATCCTGAAAATCTAACCGTCGCCGGATTTTCGAACCTGCAAAGAATAGGTAGGTAGTAATCAGTTTTTCAGTAGAAATTATCAAAAGTTTCAGTACAAACCTATTTAAGTATTTTTTCTTAGCAGTACGTCGGTTCTTTTGGGTTTATACCTCCCTACTGCCCTGCCTACCGTAATAAATAAAAAGTAGATAATACTTAAGTAGTTTCGCTAGCTCATAGGTGCCTCAAGGAATTATGCAAGATGTTTCTTTTAATTTTTCAATTTATTAAGTTCGCAACAGGGCTATACGTAGTTAGTCCTGGGGGATTCTAGTACTTAGTCATTTGCCTTTGATAGGCACAACGTGGCTAGCTGCTATACATACCTTCAATTCTTGCTTCGTCAGCTTCAGCCTCAGCATCAGCAGGAGTCAAAATTTCAGCGTAACTATCAGGGGGACACGGTTGCAGAACAGTCAATGTCTCAGCTTCATTATAAGGAGGATTCATATCCATATCATATAACGCGAAAGTTTCAGCGGTAGGTTCCTCTTCACCTAAAAAAAGAAGCAGACTGACTTCAGCCAAAATGGTAAAAATCAAACATACCTATTACCCAATAAATGGGGCGTAATCTCCGTAATCTTAGCCTCAGAAACTCGAAAGTAGGTAATGATTTATCCAACCTGAGCATGATGGTGGCTGAGGTAGTCCTGGGGGAGGTAGTCCCATTGCATCCAGCCAATCCTGAATACGTTTATTATTTGTTTTTTCCAGCGTTTCGCAAGTACTTATCTCCCGACTTTTGTCACTATCTAAAAGAAAGCAAAAAATAATATTAACGCTAGGGAGGTAGATACCGAGTTAGGTTAGCTTTCTCGGCATACTACTCTCCAAACGCATGCTCCCACAGAAGCAAAAATAGTAGAGTATTACCTACGTAAGCATGAAAGATAAGTGACATTTACTAACCTGTGGTTTTCCGACGTTTTGTTTTCACCTCTATCCCCAACATTTGCAGCATTCTTTCGCTTCTTTTCATTTTTCGAGCAATAAAACCTATAGATGTAGGTAGTGTATGACAGGTTATCGTAAACAAAACAAACAATATGGCGTCTCCACGTGGTGTATTCCAAGATGAACGTCACGTAGGTAAGATAAACATGGTAGCTAATATGGAATTTACCAAACGCTCCAAAGGGAATAACTCAAATAGTAGTTATAAGAAATGAGTTACTCCCTTACGTCCTGCGCCCTCTGAGCTCTCCGAATGCAATTTTAGTGCCTAAGGGAGTATGTCACCAGTTATTCCCTTACGTCCTACTCTCTTCTGAATTCGTTCCCTTTTTCACATTGAAATAACTGCAAAACTAATGAACTTGGAATTTTTTTCTTTTCACTGATCGATGGAGGGCATTTTTCCGATTCCAATGATATAAAAATCTCAAAATGACAAAAAATCGACTTATTCCCTTATGTCCTACCGCCCTCCAATTATTATTAGAACTAGCAGAAAAGTGGAAGAATCCGTTGAAATTTAAAAAATAACAACCTTCAAACTTCAAATATTCTAAAAAGAGCGGGAAAAGAGGCGCTCGTTTGTCGCGCAGGTAGGAAAGTCACGTGGTCACGTCTTCTGCTCTCGACCTTGCTCGCCCTAGTCTGTACTCTCCCAAAATTCGCTGTCTCTCTGAAATTTTACCGTTTTTCACATCAATTCCTCTGTAAATCACATCACAAGGTATGTTTTTGCCTAAATTTCCTATTTACTTACACCCATCTCACAGTAATTCAACCTTTGACATTGTGTAATACTTGGCAGGAAATTGTGGATTTTTATTTTTTGTTTTTCAATTTCTTTCGAGGGTGGTAGGTACACACCTACTTACGTGGTGGAGAGGCAGAACTTAAAAGTGGGTTAGATAGTTTCAAGCGCTATTTTCTTGCTTTTTAGAGTAGCACGTTCTGAAATAACTCTGATTAAAAATAGGCAAGTAGGTTCCTTACACTACGTGCCTCAAATAACCGTGGAAAAATTAAAATCTCACTAATGAGATTTTCTCGTGTTGAATTCTGCCTCACCACCTTGATCTAGCGTCATACAATGACCGGATAATACTAATATGTGCCTCTGGGGTCAGACTAATGTTATCGTTATGACGCAGCAGTAGCTAATTATTGTATCTGTCCCCTGTGTTGCCAGATGGCCGAGATGTGTCTGGTATCTATCGATAGATCTTCCTCCTGGAGTGAGATCACAATTTAGACGAATAGCAGCTCGGTATATAGCCTCGAGGCAAGTCCCCAGGCCTATAGGTAGGCCAGTTTCAGGCCAGGTACCTTCCTAGGAACGACCTACGTGCAGGAGTGCTCGAAGCGAATACCGGTCAAGTTAACGGACCATTCAGGAATCCTATTAGGTAGGTCTGCCTATAATTGGTGTGATAGAATGCAAGATAGGTACACTGAGAAGGTGCATGGAAGGTACCTTACCATTCCATGGGCTGTCAGCCCCTAGGTGCACGTTATTATTGGTCCTAGCAGCAGGTCACCCCGCTGATTTTTCCGCTTAATATATATTTTTTTTCTTTTTGTACGTAGTATCTTGTGCGTTCGATTTTGATTATTTGATAAAGCCACAGGCAATTGTTGCTTATTGCGCTGATAACATACTGATGAGAGTTGTGTTACGCAGGGGTAGCAACCCTATCAAGCATACAGCGTTAAAATTTAGGCTAGCAGCATTTCAGTCTGTGCTCAAACTCCCCTTCTCTGGCTACACCCCAGCTTAGTAGTCTTCTTGGTCACAGAAGGTATCTGAAAACGTAGTGAAGTTCGCTGGCTATTACACAACGTGAGCTGGGAACGAAAGTTTCTGAAGCAAACGCTGTAACGTCTGCGCTATGCTCAGAGGTCAGTGCCGTTTATTCCTATGGTATTTTACTATCGAGCTGCTTGTTTCGTGCCAAGATTTTGCCCTACAGCAAATCACCAATTCACTGTCATTTTTATTTCTCAACCACGCCTCTGTTTCGAATTGCAGCTCTATCACGGTAACTTCTTACAGATATTTCTTCAGAAAAATCGTCTCCTAAAAAGGGAAATCCTTATTCCCGCGTACCTATCAAAAATCTTTGGTGATTCTTTCAACAGCAGAAGAAAGTAAACTTTGCTCTTGCCTAGTCGTGTACTCTAAAATGAACAGAGCATGTGCCATGGTTTTGTTCTTGAGCCTCGTCTTATTTAGCTTCTCGTTGTGTCTGAAATGCGCGAGAGATGGCCATTCTTGTATTCTAGTCTTTGAGAATCGTTGACCTTGTAATGACCTTTCCTTGACCGTTGAGCCAGTCTTTTGGACTCTACTCTGGGATGTTCCATATACACAACAGCAATGACTGGTAATATAAACCCATGTGGCGTGATACGTTAATCGTTTTCATTGCCATGATGACTCGTACATTTCTTAACAAGACTATTTTTTATTTTTTAACAAGACTATTAGATGTAGTTTTCTTCAAGCAAACAGAAAATCTCATGAACGCTTATGGTGCCAGTAAAAATAAATATTGCTCTGTTTACTAAAAAAGATGAAATCGTGTTAAATGACCCGGGCGATACACTTATTTATTTAGAAGTGGAGGGCGGAGGTACAGCCTTTTTTCGCAAGAAATACTCATTGACCGCACAATTTGTATAGATTGGTAGAAACAACTGGAACATAACTGTTGAGAAGTTCATGTTTCCAATAAAAAACTTGCTCCCAGCGAGATTTGAACACGGGGCAAGCTCAGTATCCCGACCACTGTGCACGAAGACAGAATTTCGGTTGTTCCCTTTCAAGTAAATACAAAATATAGATTTTTTCAAGATAAGTAGGACCATAGAGTGTTTTTAAAAGGCAGTGGTGCTCCTTGATTTTTTAGGGTTTTTTTTTCTTCATATTTTACGTACGAGTGCTGGCTTTGACGGTCCTCGAGTAACTTTAACTACAGGTTAATGCAATGGTTTTCTTGCGGATTTGATAATCAGGCTAAGGTAACGACCAGTTAATTGCTAGAAAAATTATTGGAACACCAACAGGGCGCCATTAGTATTATTTTATTATTTGTATTATTTGAGGCTCTAGCCAAATTAAAATAGGCTTTTCTATTCTTAGAAAATTCCAAATTTACTGATGGCGATCGTTCGTTGAAATTGTCTGGTTTGTCGGTTAGTGTACTGTTTGATTATGGAGTTCAGGTGCAGCAGAAATGTTTGATTTATTTCAATTAAAATCACAATTTCCTTATCAACATGACGCTGCTAACTTTGGGATCAGCTCTTATCAGCAGCATCCGGCCTTGTAAGGTGTCCTCCCCTTTGCTTATTTACGTGAGTGGTGCTATGTCTTCTTAAGGCTGTAAGACACCGCACTGTTCTTCTATTTATTGTATGTGCGGCCTTTCTCTCGTCCTACTTCGTTGCTGACTCTAGTTTAGTGAACTTGGTAAGTCTCATCATTTTCTGCTTACTGTGGGTCACCCCAATTTTCATAATAACACAAAGGGGAAGTTTAGTTTTGTTGGTCCTACTGCGATATAAGTTAATTTATATTAAATTTATTTTTTTAAACATAAAAAAAGATAACGGATTATTAGGGTTTAACTTCAAAATATGTAGTAGATTTTCGTTCATGATTTTTTTTTTTTTTTTTTTTTTTTTTTTTTTTTTTTTTTTTTAGGTAGGAACCAACCTCAATAGTCAATTCAGTTTGTTTCATTAACATCTGTGCCTTCGGGTCAAGGGCATGGGCTGTAAGCACCAGCCTGGATGAGGTACATGGTACATGGGCCCTTAACTTCATATATTATCATAAAAATATTATATTATTATAGATTGACTTTTTGTACAAAATTTAGTCCGGTCCCGGCTTCTGAGCGGACTTTTCTATTACTTTGTCTTAGCTCTCCCTCTGGACTAACTTCAGGCCATCCTTGTCCAAGAAATATTTCCTCAGTAGGGTAATAGACTGTCAGTTATTTAATATTTTTCTGTAATAATCAAAGTGTTCAACAATTTGATTTCATAGTCGATTTTTTATTTATTTTTCTGCATTTTTATTTTGGCCAGGTATTTGAAGTTAGTCGACTGCAACTAAATAATAATAACTTAATAACTTAATTCATCAATTCATTTTTCTTGATACCATTTTATAAGACCCTCCCGGATATGAATCATACGAATCATTTTTTTTGTAAAAAAAAATCGAATGGTATACTAATTTCTATGTTATTTTTTACAGCCAAAAATGACTACTTACTTCAACTATCCGGACCCTGCCCTCCAGGAGGAGCTTAAGAGCATTGCCAACGCAATCGTGGCTCCTGGAAAGGGAATTTTGGCTGCTGATGAGTCCACCTCGACCATTGGCAAACGTCTCTCAGACATCGGAGTCGAAAACAACGAGGAGAACCGCAGAAAGTAAGTTAAATTAATGCTTCGTTTTGTCCATAACTTACTTACTTAACTGAAAAGGACGTTGAATTTATACAATTATACTTAATTAAGTCTAAAGGTGGATGTCGTAAGTTACCAAGTTTCTGACGTCCATATAAAAGTTGCCTAAGGTTAGCGTGGAACCAACGTCTATTATTGGAAGGATAACTCTATAATGTACTTTTAGGCGACACTATAGTGGACTGTAGTAACTTGGGAAAGTTACCCTAAATTAATTATCCTAAAATGAAAAACTGCTGTAAGGTTTTTTCTAAAAAGTTAAAAACTAGTTCGAAATAAATAAATATCCAAACAGATCATTCACCTCGTTCTCATTCATATTGGATCTGATGGTCTGATCTCTGTCATTTATTAATCATTCATTTGTTCATTCATTCATTCGCTGATCAGGTACAGACAGCTGCTCTTTTCTGTACCTCCGGAACAAGCTGCCAACGTGAGCGGTGTCATCTTGTTCGATGAAACGGTGTACCAGAAGGCCAGCGATGGAACTCCCTTCATTGAACTCCTGCGCCAGCGCAACATTTTGCCAGGCATCAAGGTTGACAAGGGTGTCGTTCCCCTCTTCGGAAGCCTGGATGAGTCTACCACCCAAGGTTTGAACGAAAAACCGTCTAAAACCCCCTATCCGATAAAAATAAGAAATCCTTTTCAGAAACGTGATTTTTTTTAGATTTTGACCTATGTTTCACTTGTATAAGCCACTATGCCCGGTTAACGGTTAAACCTCGGTTAAATTCGATTTTTAACTTGAACTAGTTGGAATTTAACGGGAGTTTAGCTGTTTACGTAGTATGGTGGGACGCACCCTTTTCATTTAATCTTTGGCTTTTACTTCAATTAAAGAAGGTATTCATATTTTTCGTTACAAATTATTGTATTTATTAGTCCTTTCTCTGCAAATTGGTAAAATCACGTTTCTTTTGGGATATCTTGTTAAAATGGAGTTGGGGGTTTCCTTACTTTGTATATATAGCTCACTTCCTTAATTTCCTCTATCTAGGTTACGAGAACTTCTGTTTACCATCGACCCGGCCACCCTGACTGGAAACGTGTCCGCCACCATTTTGTTCCATGAGTCAGTTTATCACAAGACCTCTGATGGGACACCCTTTATCGACCTACTGAAGAAGCGAGGAGTTATTCCTGGCATTAAGGTTGATGATGGCACTGTACCTCTTTTTGGAACGGAAGGCGAAACCACCGTCCAAGGTTTGCGCCACGGGCGCGCATGATCTGTATACTTGGGCAAAACCACTGGGATTTTTTTTCGCTCTTTGAAGCAGCTCCGCTGGGTTTGGCCTGGCGAGTTGGTCCATTTTGGCACGGGCTAGTGAATTGGTTTGATGTTGACCAGTATATTATTATCTAAAGCCCTTGATAAGAATTCCTTCAATGCTTTTACCTCTCATTTGTCTTGGCTAACCTGATCTTCACGTCCATCTTGTGCCGTTGTCATCCTATAAATCTGCTTTGGGATATGCATGAACTGAAATTTCTTTGAAACGTCGAAGTATTCTTTGCTTTCGAGATTTCGTAAGTCTAAATAAGTCCTTTCTTCATGCTAACGATGTTTATATATTAAAGATTTACGTTTTTTTTTTTGTGTAAAAATAAGTGACTAAGAATGTCTTTCCCCTGCTTTCTTCAAACCAACGTTGTCTACTTACTACTTATCTACTATTTTACTATTTACTTATCATTATCAGTGAACTTACTTGATTCGGTATTGTGTAGGTCTAGACAACCTGGCCGAGCGTTGTGCTCAGTACAAGAAGGACGGGTGTCAGTTCGCCAAGTGGCGTTGTGTCCTCAAGATCACCGCCACCACCCCCTCTCCCTTGGCCATCCTGGAGAACGCCAATGTCTTGGCTCGCTACGCTTCCGTTTGCCAGGCCAACCGCATTGTCCCCATTGTTGAACCTGAGGTTTGCACCTTATCTATTTTATTCTTTTGTACCAGTAGGTTTCTTTTTAAGTTAGAAATAGCAGGAATATAATAAATATAACAGTGCCTCTCAGTGGCCGAGTGGTCAAGGGGTCCGCTTTGTGTCCTGAGGGGTCCGGGTTCGAATCCCGTCGGAACGGAAAAAGTTTCCGCTTCCGACATGGATGTTTTGGCTTTGGCCCACTACTAAACTGGCTTCGGCCCACTTCATCTTCGGCTTCGGCCACCAAATCTAACAAAGCAATTCATCGGCGCATATGTTCTCAGAACGTTGCGCGTTAAAAAAAATAAAATAAATATAATTAATAATAAAAAGATTTTTTTAAACTTTTGTGTTTCAGTACCCGCAACAAAAGGTTAGTAGGATTTCTGTAGTACGTAAACATAAAATTTATGGTTCTTTTATTTCTCAGGTTCTTCCTGATGGTGAGCACGATCTGGAGCGCGCCCAGAAGGTGACGGAAACTGTCCTTGCCGCTGTGTACAAGGCACTGAACGACCACAACGTCTTCCTTGAAGGCACACTCCTCAAGCCCAACATGGTTACTGCTGGACAGTCCTGCCCGAAGAAGTACACTGCTGCGGAAATCGCCAAAGCCACCGTGACCGCTCTTCAGCGCACTGTCCCCCCAGCGGTCCCCGGTAAAGGGAGCTGTTGTTGCAGCTGATGATAGAGTTCTCCCTAGACGTAGCCTTAATAGTCCTTTAGGAATCTATTTGACAGGTTTCCCTAATTTCGCAGTGTTTTGTTGAGATCACTCACTTTTCCCCCTTAAAAAATCTAGTTTTGCCATTTTAGCGTTTGCTAAATGGTTGCATTTGAAAAAATCAACTGGAAAACTTGGGAAATCTGCTAAAACGTAACATTAGGTGAAATTCAGAGTAATTCATTAGCCTGGGAAGAAAGTAAAAAATAATTTGTCGCTCGCAGTGCTAATCTTATGAGAGAGGCAGAGATGCACAATCAGCTAAACTAGAATCTTAATCCAATGAATCAGATCTGATAATCTTATTTTTCAGGCATCACCTTCCTTTCCGGTGGACAGTCTGAAGAAGAGGCCTCCGTGAACCTGGATGCCATCAACAAGTACCCTGGCAAGAAACCCTGGGTGCTGACCTTCAGCTATGGACGTGCTCTTCAGGCTTCCGTACTCCGCGCATGGGCTGGAAAGGATGAGAACGTCGTCAAGGCTCAGGAGGAGCTCGCCAAGCGTGCTAAGGTAAGTTTTGCGGAAAAGTGTCAGCGGCGCCGGCGACTGAAGTGTTAGAGTTTGGTGTGCACCTTCGTTGAAACATAATGTAACAAATTCCTTATAAACGAGTAAGAGAAATTTCGAAAGAACAAATTGTAATAGGTTCTTAAAATTCATCGCTGACAAATTCGATAATTTTGGGGTAGGACTCCAAATATCCATTTTGCTTCGGCCAACAATCCGGTTATTTAACATCTGTACCTTGGGCCAAGGGTATGATAAGGGCTCTAATCATCAACAAGTGATATTTATGATAGCAAGCCCCTTAATCCCAGTTATAACATCCATTTTCCTTATCATAACAAAACTGTCACTCTCATTCCTATAACAGAAGTGAAATAACAATTTTTTACATTTGCGTGTTATTTTGATTAACAAAAAGCATGCTTGGATGTGTCTGTCTTCAGGCAAATGGATTAGCAGCAGTCGGTCAGTACGTAGCCGGCTCAGTCGATAGCCTCGTGGGAGGAATATCCAACTTCGTAACTCTTCACTCATACTAAAATATCACAAGGTAACTTGTACTCTTCCGTTCAAGTGTGATTTACTGCAAATCACTTAATGGACACTTTCACGGGGTATCGTTGCGGATGAAAATTAAGAAGTCTTACCGTTTTTTCATTCACATGAGTTTTTGATGAAAGCAGCACTGATAACTGCTCTCATATTGGTCACCCCTTTGAGGGGTTGATATAGGTTCTAAAAAACATACAATAGGTACAAGTGCGGTGGCACCTGGTGGGGGAAGGCTGAACTGCTGGTCCAGCTACTTTATTATTAGAGATCTTACTAATTCGAATCATCAAATGTCCAATAGAATCCAGACTAACTGTAAGTCGAACAGCTTAAAAACATTCTAAAGATAAAACTTTTGTTAATAAACCGACATTAATTAAACCCTGGCAAAACCAAGATGGCACAACCGTAACTCATCATAAAAAATGCATATCGCTGTCATTCACACTGTACATTCACTTATAAATCATACCTACAGTTCATTTAACATTTCAGTTGCACATGATTATTTATTTATTTATTTTTTGTCACAGGCTAACGGTCTGGCGTCCCTGGGACAGTACTCTGCGGGAAGCATTGCCGGAGCTGCAGGAGCATCTAGCCTTTTCGTCGCCGGCCACGCCTACTAAGCACTTCAAAATATTAGCCAGCTTTAAGTCTTTTGGGAAACTTATTAGACATTATTTTGTTAGACAGTCTCTCTGGCAAGCAGATATTATTCTGAAGTATGTTATAAATATGAAATCTATAAACATTATCCGTTGACAGTGTTTTCTTTTTCTTGCACAAGGTCCTGTAGTTTACTGTATTACCTGTAGTAGTGTTGCAGTTAATAAACTGTTGTAGGATTACACAAGTCCACTTTGACGGTTTGACAAGATACCTATTATGTTATGCATGTCTAACTTAGGTCATAGGTAAGTTATGAAAAGTGCCAAATGTCATTAAAGGACACAGGGCCAAGTCCTTGGCGCGAATCACAAGGATGTTGGCGACATATTTTGTCATGAAAGTGCCTGCTCTGCAGGATACCTGCTTTCCAGCATCCCCGGACCCCAGCCCCCATCAACCTTAAAGTCTGTGTCTATGACCGGCTGTGAGGCTTACGTGATTTGCGCCAAGGACTTGGCCCTGTAATGATATCACTAATTTTGGGGGCTGAGTGAATGTGGAGAACTTGGCCAAAAATTTTGATATCAAACCCTTTTAATGGCTGTTGAGTTAGGCTAATTTTTGGAGGGTTATAAACTTGGCTGTTTTTTTACATGTAGTGTTTTTGATCGGATACTTTCCTACTGGGAATGTAAAAAGATTCAGTCCCCTACAATAGAGCTGGTAAGGAAGCATGGCATCTGGATGTTCGATGAATGATAGGTAGTGTTAGAAGTTATGTACCTACTTAAGTAAAGGCTTTCCTATGGCTGACAGTGCAGAGACTGTGAGCCTGATATTAGCGTGCGGTCGTAAGCCTGACTTATTATGGCTGAAGCCACTAGCCGGCGTATGAGCAGTCAGCTTAGTTAGCAGTTTTTTATCATCCCAGTCCCCTTTACCTACTTTCAGTTCTTAGTAGTCGGTATACTGATTGCCCCAAGAAAAATCTAAAATCAAAATGCAAACAAATAGTCAGGTAGTCCTTAGTCCCTTTCTAAGAAATTGGAAGTAAAAACAACCTCGGATATGTTACGTATACTGAGGCTTTGTGTTTAGGTACCCACCTAAAACTGTAGGTTCCTAACAGGATGGGTAGGGGAGCTGGTGTTTGGTATTACTGCTAGCTCAGCACAATTGATAATACCTATACATGAAATGATCAAGTTGCTGGCTTATCCCCCTCCTCCCCCCTAATAAAACCGTTAGGAGGGTACTAATATGATTGGTCTAATAACAGAACAGGATACAAAAGAGTAGGTAATTCAAATTTTTAATATAAAGAAAAATCCTCTCGCTCGTCTCTACGGAATAGAGAGGAGGAAGGAGATTTTTTTTTTAGCGAGAAGAAAGGCAAAGATGAAATGATCTATTTCAATGACTTTCAAAACCTATTCAGCAATATTCATCAGCGCTCTTAAATGTCCTCAATGCGGTGATGGCCTAGTTCAAAGCACACAGCCTTTAGACCCTGATGCCCACTGGGCATTGCACTTCCGCTAAGTGCGCTGATTTCTTAGTTCCTGCTTCGACGGTTATGAGAATGACAGAAAGGTAAGGGATTTAAGGGTGGATTCGAAGGTCCTTTGTTAAATATAATAACTGAAAGTTAGTGCAATATTAAAACTTATGGACCTAATACTAGGGATAACATAGACCCAAAACACTTAAAATAAGTCGCTAAAGATTCAGTCTTCGTTAGTTTAGTAGGTATTTAGTTACAATTAATTTTCTATGAGTTTAGTATTTTCAACGAACTGGACTCCACAAATGGGAATGATATTCCTGCGTACGAAGAGTTCCTCGAAAATCACTCGAATAAACTTCATGAGAACCATCACCTTTGTCTCTCGGCTCTCCACTGTCTATTTCAACTCTACGGAAAAATAGATGGATTTTCGAAACAGAGAGGTAAAATGAAGGAGATTAGTCGACATATGCATGCACTCTGAAGCACCATTAGCGTTGATTTTTTGAGATCAAGATACCAGAAGCCAACCACAAAGCCAAAACTTCTTTGAAAAATCCATCAAAATAGTTGTTTGTATCAGGGCTAATTTTATACGAACTTTACGCCCCTCTGATAATCTTACTACAGAGAAGCTTTCAAGAGAAAAGGGGAAATAAACTGGAAATGAAGCTGGGCTTACGAGAAGTGTTCCGGTGTCTAGAAGAAGCTCAAAAACTTCTCCAGGTTAAACCTCCAGGAAGTCAGGAAGCGGAAATGGCTTCGGCGGCTGGTGAGGCGTTGGAAATGCTCACAACATGGCGTAAAGTCATTCAAAAAATGTAAACGGGTAACGTGTTACAATCGCACTCTTTTCATAAACGTAAGCCTACTACGGACTACCACACTGCAGAAGTCTTCAAGTCGAAGAAGGGATCATTAGCCTAACTTCACTCAGAAAGGCACAAGGCACCTCTCGATGTGTGTGACAAAGAAAAATTTTGTGAGATTTACTGCTAGCTTCTCACAGCACTTCATCGCTCCTGAGGCGATAACTCTAAACGAAAGATAACGTTCTGATAACTTGCACGGAGCCATGGAAGCCTAAGTATAACGATGTCTAGGTAGATAAATAAAATACATGAAATAACTGGATGCATAAAATTAATTTATTTTCGACCTTGATTTTTAAGCACCCATGGATTTTTGATAATTGTACGATCGGCTTCATTTTCAATGGACTCAATTATCAATTTTCGATTATTTCTGAAAAAAATTAAAAATATCAATCACCAACCACTCTAGAAACTTTCAGAAGTGACAGAAAGTGGGCCAAAATACGTGAAAGCATTCATCGAATTGCAAATAAATCTTACAAACAAATGAAGCAGGGGTTTGGAGGCTTCTCGAGTGACCTTTTGAAACAACTGGGACTCACGGTTAGAACAAAGGTTCCAAACAGTTTTATCTTGGACAAGTTTTCCGCATAACTGGGAAAAGAAACGGACATAAAGCTTTAATTTCATTAATCGGACTTACCTGCACTCGACTCCACACTTGCACGACCGGCAAGTTCGACAAGGGAAGAAACAACCAGCGCAGGCTTCATGTAAGCAGTCACACAGGTCCATCGCTGATCCCACAATCAGACCGTACTCGTCATGCCCTGTTTTCCCACTGGAAAAGCAAAATTAAGTTACCAACGTCACGGACACGAAGGCTACAGCTGACGTACTCTTAAATTTATTTTAGCGAGCCTATATTAAATACATTTTTAGAATCTGTGGATGCAACTTATCATTCTACGTTAAGTACTTTTATTTCCAACTAACAATCGAGACATACCTTTCAATTTGGAATTTTTGGGACAGTTTTCTCTTCTCTCTGTTGCTGTGGTCAGGATCGAACTGACCCATGAATTGATCTTGCAGACTGAGGCTTTTCATTGTGCGGGTAAGACGTTTCTGAAAAAGTTTTTGAATTACAAACCCGAAAAGTAGGTAGGGTAGGACGGGTATTTCCTCACTGTCGGTCCAAGTAGAAGTCGAACATTGAAAAAAGTTATAAATTGACCTACACAGAGGATGATCTAATTAGAATCATTAGTGTTTCTCCCTGCCGGTGAGGTAAGTGCCTATCTACTTACTAACAAATACCATTGCCCCTTTCATGGAACTCCAGCTTCCCCGAATTTCAAGGAATTCTTACCGATTTGCTTCCTTCTGGAACATTCGTAGCCTCCCCAGACTGCTGTTGTGGTGGTGGCGCCTAAAATAAAAAAAAGGTACAGGTACAGTACGTATACCTACAGATTCACTTCATAATGCTACGTTTTAGTTCAGTGTTCGCACTGAATGGCTGTTCCAACTCAGATAGGTTAGGGATGAAGGGTCTCAGGTAATTGACCACGCCCATGAACGACAACAAAGTAGTTTTGTCAATGGGTGGCTGCACTTCAAGAATTGCTCGAATTCGATCATCATCAATATGAAAACCTCCACCATCAAAAAGGAATCCCAACACGCACCAGATTAGGACGATAGGAAATGAGAAAAGAGAGAAACCAGTTTCTTACCGACGCCGACGCCGAGGCAATGGCAGGAGGGGGAGCTGGTTTAGATGAATCCTGTTCAGGCTCAGAATCACTTGACAGATCAATGGTTATTATTTCTTTTCCGCTCATGATGATTTTGATAAATTTGTACAAAATGAAAACCTATTTTAACGTTAGAAATGATTTTCTGCGATTTGAGTTGAGGTTTTCCTTCAGTTTGTTTATTTTATTTATGAGTGACAGACAGTATCAACCAATCAGAGGCTACGACGCTATGACGTCAACCAACTCCAACCAATCACACTTTAGCATTGAGCGTTAGTGTGGATTGACCAATCAGAGGCTATTAAAATATGACGTCAAACCAACTCTTCCAATCACCGTCAAGCACGTTTCGCGCTCTTTTTCAAACATTGTAACAATCTGTATTCTACGACCATTTTAATGAAACTATTACTATTATCTCAGGTATTATCTAGTAAAACTACAACAAAATAAATAGGCAGGTAACTAGGTACGTTCATTTATGAAGTGCCAATCAGTAGTTGTTAAGTTACTCATATTTGGCTTTAAAAAAAATCAATTATTGCGGCTTCGTGGATGGGTAGTTACGAGATCCTCCACCATTGGCTGTAGGTTTCCCAGACACTCTGCTCTTTTTAATGTACCTTGTCATAGCCGTATCCACGGGGGGGGTTTAGGGGGTTAAACCCCCCCCCCCCCCCCATGAGCGGAAAATTAACATGGTAATACCAACGTGAAGCAAAAATAAAGGGTCCGACAACAGTCGCACTAAACTTTCTCGCCCCATGTGATTTTTTTTTTTTTTTTCGATTTCTTTGAGATTTTTTTGCGGGCGTGATTTTTAAGCAATCCAAAATCGGTTGAAAATGACCCAAGAGCATCTATCTGAGATCACTCCCACCAAGTTTCATGGCTGTCATTCTATTACTGTAGTCCCAAATGCGATCCGACCATTCAAAAACGTGGTTTCTCATTCTCAACTCATTTTCGACACTTTTTTGACTACAACGGCCGTAATTTTGAAGATAACAAAATTCTGTTCGACAGATGTTTAAGTTACATGGTTCTACACAAATTTACCTAATTTCATGACAATCGGTCAATAAATGTCAATGGCGCCGAAACGATCGAACTTTGGTCCAGAACGGCCGTAATTTTCAACCAATTCAATTTTAGTTGCAAATGACCTCGAACCATCTATTTTTCAACACACTTACCAATTTTCAGTGTTATAGATTGAAAAGTGTACCGTCGGCGCTTGTCCGACTAACCAAAAACACGATTTTTGAATTATTTTGGCGGTTTTTTGACAATAGCGGCCGCAATTTTTGACCAATCAAAAAATCCTTGAAAATGTGTCTCGGCAGTAATTTTAGACAGGTCCATACCAAATTTCATCAAAATCGGATGAACGGTATAGGCGCTAGAGCACTGAACGGACTGACGGACGGACTGACGGACGGACGGACTGACGGACGGACAGACTTTTTCCAGAAACCACTTTTTTGGACTC
The DNA here is from genome assembly GCA_950004255.1 of Mesopsocus fuscifrons. NCBI lineage: Eukaryota > Metazoa > Arthropoda > Insecta > Psocodea > Mesopsocidae > Mesopsocus > Mesopsocus fuscifrons. Next base: position 7,175,285 of record OX465378.1, read on the forward strand.
AGGGGACCCCCAGGATCATGGGAAACCCAAAATCTCAATTTCGAAATTTTGCACGAAAACAATACTTTCTCGCCATATATGGCTAGCGAGAAAGTAAAAATATAGGCTAAACCCCCCCCCCCCCCCCCTTGACACTAAACCCCCCCCCCCCCCCCCATGACCGCTTTCTGGATACGGGCCTGTACCTTGTTATATCTACCTACTTACCTAATGTCTCCTCATTAGTAGGTATAAAAAATTTATATTTCATTTAAGTACCCAAACAATTTAATAGGTTCAATATTTTTTGGTTATACAACACAGCCCTTAACATACCTTATCTACCTAAGCACCATTTCTAGTGATTTGATATTTTAATTCATACCTACTTCATACTTAAATATATAGTCAAGGAAATGAAATTGTCAGGTACTAGTATTACCATACACCACCACCATAATTATCTAACACTTAAAATAGCGAAGTATTTAGGTAAATATATCTTTCTATTTTCCAGGATCGACTTGACCACCCTCAGTCTCTCAGGTAGGTAGGTATTTCGCGCCAAACAGTTCACACAACTAGGTAGTACACATTGAATTCAATCGCTTCATCTGACGACAGTCAAATCGGACCCTGGAAGGTATTACACTAATAACTTAACTTGTGAAACCGACAGTCCTACCAATAGCCAAAGAAGTTTTCAAAGTGCACTACGAGTATTTCGAAGAACTAATTGCGACAAAATGTGTGTAGCCTATATTTCAGGTATTCCTTTCTTCATTTTACAGTTTATCGATTGCTAAATAGAAAAATATATAGGTCGCAGATGCCAGCAACAGAACATCTTTGAAAGCACGTAGGTATAAAGGTATCAATGTTCCTGTGAAATCTAATATATCGTACTGTCAGCGATAAAAAATGAAAGGTGCTCTTAACACGCAAATTAACAGATAAAATTCAATGAAGCAAGGAAAAAGTTTTTGCTATTTAGCGAGCAAAAACCAACAGCACTCTTAAGGCCACATTGCACGGGATACAAATCAACAAGTTAACAATGAAGGGGCTATTCTAGGTCTGCAATTAATTCTCAATAGAATAACGATAACAGCGAGTGAAGAATTAATCGCAAAACTAGAATCTCGTCTTGCATACATGAAATAAGATGAGAAAAACTCTCTGGAATTTGGAGGTTTAAGTTCATTAGCTAAAGACTGCAATTAACTACAGTAAATTTTATCTTATCTTTTCTCTTGAGCATCCAGCCAAAACTCGTCACAAGTTAAACGTCGGTTCATTCCAGATTTTTAAGTGCAAAAGTTTGAAATTTTACCGCAGTTTAACCTTAAACGTGTATGGTTGAAACGAGACGTACATAAAGCTTATAGCTTAGAGCGAATTTCTTCAATGCGGTTGCTGGCAAGGCGCTGTAGCTCTTGGAGTTTCATAGCAAGTCCCATGTTGCCCTGAATTTTGACTTTACCCTGGAAGAACGCCTTTTGTGGGTTCAGCTTGCCAGTCAGCAGGTCAGTGACGTCGCTGTCATCCATAAGGAATGTTACGTCGGGTTTAGCTGAAAAATATCAACCAGGTTAAAACTATGAAGGGATGATGTGAAGACGAAGAAAAAAGAAAGGTTGCTATGGCCCGGCTTAGTTTAGTTGATACTTGTCAAAATCTCACTCTAATGTCTAAGAAGACAGACACTATGCTTGAGAAGGAAGCAGTGTTCAGGCCTTTTAAAAACTCTAGCCTATTTATTTATAGAATTTTAAGAAGACCCAGCAGTTGTTTTTTTCTCAAACAAGTGTCTGTCTTCTCAGACATTAGAGTGAGACTTTGAAAAGTATCAACTAAACTAAGCCGGACTCTAGTAGACACTTTTCATTTGTAAAGCGTCGGTTGTCTCAGCTTGGAAGAAATAGAGGAAAAGTAAATGATTGGCTTGTTAGAGGCTTTTTCCCCTTACAAAAATTGAAATGACGCCTCTGATTAAAGTTACACCTTTTCCGTTGAAGGTGACGCTCCCCTTGCCGGTTTTCGCGTCGATCAGCCAGTACCCTTCCTTGCCGCCAGTGCCGTTCTTCACTCTTATGGCGAAGATTCCTCGTACCTGGGAGATACAAGAGTAATTAAATTTATTCATGGAATTAAACCTACCATTTATTTTAACTTTCTTAGTGAGGGTTGAAGGGGGTAACCAGGGCGGAGGCCAGTAAAGAGGGGTCTCAAGGGTATCTAAACGGTCTCTAGCCCCCAAATATTTTGTTTTTTTGAGACGTAAGTGACTGTTGAAAACTCTTGAAAAACACAGCAAAATTTCGAATGGGTCTTAGGACGCAAGACATGTCGATCACAAAAGTACGCTTTTCGAAAAGTCACGCAGTTCTCGACATCCCAGTTCTTGCCTATAGCGTCCACCTCTTTAGCGACCTTAAAGTATATACATATGCGGAAATTGAGAAAAATACTCGAGAACAAAAACTGTGTGGAAAAAAGTATAGGCGACTTTCACTTTAATATGAGCCTTTGAGGCGACTGACACATTTGTTTATGTTTTTTCTACTCTACGTCTCTACTTTTCTTTAGCCATTTGCAGAAATGAAATACCTTTTCAATCAAGTTGTCAGTGTCATCTTTCATGGCCTGGTCCAAGGCTACGAACAGCTTGTTCGCGAGGAAATCTTCTGGCTTCGCACCGGGGGATGCCGATGCGTTGTTACGAGTTACCTTGGAGCGTCTAAAATAACATAATACGTATAGTAATTTGTCGGAGTGGCTGCTCTCATAATTATACTCACGTTTCGAATGAATAACCTCTTTAACCAGTCAGGTCTTGGGATGGCTTTAATAAAGATAGTGACTAAATTCTCATTTAAAGTTCGTTATACCGTTAACCTTCCGAAAAGAAACGTTGGTGCAATGCTATAGACAACTTTTCCACTTTCAGCACCTTATAAAATCCACCCTGAAACTGGAAATAAGGCCTTGTCAGAGAGTTCTTTAATCGAAACAGATAAATGAAGAGTGAAAGCAGGGGGGATTTTTTAAAAAAAGTCTTTAAAAAAGTCCTAGTGCTGCTAGGCACTTACTTATTTCTATCATCAGTATCATGTCATATTATCATGGTATCATACTACTTACGTGAATCCTTTACGGTACAGGGCGACAACGACAGCACCACCCAGGCCAATATTGTGCTGAAGAGCGATTTTCGCCCCAGGAACCTGGCGTTTGCCAGCTTCCCCACGTAACTGCAGCACAAGCTCAGTACATTGAGCCAAGCCAGTGGCTCCCAAGGGATGACCTTTCGATATCAGACCTCCACTGTAAAAAAGAACAAAGTTAGTAGTCAAAAAAAGTCATCGAATTGCCCAATATTCTGTAAAAGAGCATCGGGCCTAATTAATTAAAAAATATATCAACATTAATGTACGCAGAGATGAGCACCATCACTGTTATGTACTCAGTTATAAAATTACTAACGTTTTCTATGGCATACTATGATGCAGTCTGAAACTTAACGGTAACTAAAGCATACCGTACCACCGTTACTTCATGTAATAACCATGAGTCATGTAATAAGAATGGGAGAAACTATTGCCGGCACATTTATTCGCCGGGTAGTCTTGGCTATGTCTGAAGCCCAATCATACAAGACCAAGTATATTGTCTCCGGACGAAAAGGAGACCAAAATCCAAGATAGCAGCGAAGAGGTGGGTACCCCCTCTACGTGGCACCAGTACCTATGACGGGGCAACAGAAATTTAGCGCGTTAATATGGCGGGAATGTGATTTCCCACCAAAAACTTTTACTGCAATACTGCGCGCCTTGTCTAGAATCCGCATTACGTGTCTTGCTACTTAATAAAAGCTTTGTCCCTACTGATATCTTTTAGTCTCTCACCTGTAGCTCCATACAACTACATACTACATCTCACGATGAAGTACATCTACGGAAATCACAATCTACCCTTGTGGCCTGCACCTACGTTCTTGTATTCCGTGGTGGTCAGGAGGTTTGAGCCTAGATAATGAATTATTCGGGGTTGGGGCTCTAAAGAATTAGCTATGGCTGTAGTTATTTGTAAATAGGTAAAGCCAACTCGTCTCCGTTCTTAAATAAGTAACAGAAGATAAAATCCTCGGAAATATGTCGCTGAGCAACGCTCGTTACCAGAAAGTGCCTACTCTGAACAGGTACGTAAATATAGGATATAGGTACCTTACCTATCAACAAAAATAAAATTGTCATTAAAAAGTAGGAACCCAGTTTTACTATAATAGCAAGTTAATGAAAAAATTGAATAATGTCACCAAAAAAACAACGCAAGAACAAGACCCTGTGTTAGGTACATTTCAAAAAATTTCCTTCAAAAGTATAAGCCAAAAAATCGCTTCCACTTAAAAAAAAACCAAAAAAAGAAACCTGTTTTACTTTTAAATTTTTTTCTCCAAAAGTGGAAGTCAAAACAATTGCTTTCATTTTACAATCAAGCACCAAAAAAATAACTCAAGAACAGAAACCTGTTTCTTGTAAGAAATTTCATCCAAATGTAATGGTGCTTACAATACTAAGATGGCACACTTGAGATTAAATGATTGGTATAATGCATTCACTTTCATTTTAAAGTCACAAAAAAGTTGATTTTATTTTCTACCAACCAGAATACTTCGAAAAACCAATCATAACTGAACTGAAAAACTCTTAATGGTTCGGGAGCTCGTGGGGACAAACATGCGTGAAGGGCTTGACAATTTTCACCCTCCCAGCGGGATGCGGATTTGGTCCAGTTGTTCAAAAACCGTTTTCTTGCTGTTGGGGTCTGGGGCTTTTAGCCCCCAGAATTTTTTCAAAAATCAAAAAAGGGCCTTTTTTCTCGGGAGGGGCTTGATGGGTTTAAGTGATGGGAAATGGTGCGCAGTAACCCCCAGTCACTAGAAACACCAAAGCAAGAAGGTTTGTCCGGGGCTTTCCCCAAACAAGAAAGGTTCCAAAATCTCAAAAAGGGCCAAAAAAATCGGGAAAAGCTTGATGAAAAATTCCTTCACCGGGAGGTTCCCCATGATGGCCCGAGTCCAAAAAACACTTTCTTGGTGTTGGGGCCCGGGGCTTACCCCTCCCAAGAAAGCCGTTTTTGGAAAATTTTCGATTTTCCACCTGAAAAGAGTGAAAAGGTTGATGGACAAAATCGGTCGCAAATGGTGCGGAGTAACCCCCATACACTAGAAACACCAAAGCAAGAAGGTTTGTCCGGGGCTTTCCCCCAACAAGAAAGGTTCCAAAATCTCAAAAAGGGCAAAAAAAATCGGGAAAAGCTTGATGAAAAATTCCTTCACCGGGAGGTTCCCCATGATGGCTCGAGTCCAAAAAACACTTTCTTGCTGTTGGGGCCCGGGGCTTACCCCTCCCAAGAAAGCATTTTTTGGAAATGTTTTGATTTTCCCCCTGAAAAGGTTGATCGTCAAAAACGGTCGCAAATGGTGCGGAGTAACCCCCAGACACTGGAAACACCACAGCAAGAAGGTTTGTCCGGGGCTTTCCCCTATTGCCACAAGTGTATCTTCACATTTCGACTGGTAATTATATATCTAAATAGCACCGTCGCGCTTCGCAAACAAAAAATTGGTTAAGGTTAAGCTAAAGGAGGTTTCTTATATATCTAAGCAAGTGAAAATATATTGTAAGTATGTAGTTAGTCTTAGTTACGACCCTTTACATTGTCAACATGATTAGTTTCTATATTTGTTAATTCATTGCACTTTCGTAATTTATTGTCACAAAAATCACGGAAAGTTATCATTATCACATACATAGATATGGGTACCAATGCAATAATTTACCCAATTGACGTTCTACTTTTAAGACTAAGTAGGTGTGAAAACGGCTCTTGCCGTTTCTTAAATTTCTGAGGACATTCTGGCAACTTTTACTGACAAAAAAATTAGAAAAAATCAACATTGCGACAGATTCCTTACAGTAGTGTTTTAAGAAACTCTACAAACCTGCGTTCTTTCTACAGCTTGAGTTATTTATTATTATTTAGCACCGCATTTTGTGCCTTACTTTTTTTTATTCAGAGTCATGATCCAAGCCGTCAGATGATTCAGAAAAATCATCCTCAACGTCGTCGCCCTCCTCTTCCGACTCACTTCTTTCGGGAAATTCCAGGTCTTGTGGAACTGGAGGCTTCGAGTCCCACTGAGGACTGAAGCGGTCATTTTTCAGTTCCCACCCGTTTTCCGTAGGGGACAATTCCCTGTTCGGATTGTCGAGGTGAGGGTGGGGGTGCCGCCAGATATGTGAAATGTAATTACTCCTCAGAATTTTATTGAAGAATACGCTCTGGCATGGAGGGAAGTGGGATGGTAGTATGTTTTTAATTGCGGCGAATGGAGCTTTCCCTCCTACAGGCTTCGCATATTTATTGAATAAGTTTTTTCTTGCCTCGTTGACCTTTTTGCATTTTTGGCTATACATTTCACAAGTAAAGGCTTCTACGGCGTCTTTCGTTTCACTTGATGCCTTTACTGATGTGCCCAAGGCTGCGAATGCAGACTGGTATGCATCCTTTTTTAACATAAGGGAGTGTGGCCGTACTTTCCCCTTTCCAACAAATGCCGCTGTTGCGTCACACCCTGTGTAGGCATGAAAACCAACCAAGGCCTTGCTCACTTTAAGTCCCAGTTTCTTCGCCAGTCCGGTGATGTCCAGAACTCTTTTTTTACTACCCGTTCCGAATTCTACCCAATACTGGTGTCGTGAAGGATCGATATTTATATAATGAAGATTATGACAACATCGGTGTCGTTTGTTTTTACCATAAAAAAATGGAGGTCCTTTTTGAGGGACATCGACTGAGATATTTGGTAGCAATGAAATAATAACCTTGAGTCGGCTTCTTCATGGTCACACCTCATTTCAGAAACTTCCTGGTTTTCTGCACCATTATTGTTATAGTACAGCCAGTTTAAGCTGCCTCCCCTGAGGGCATTCCGTTCACTCACGTGGAAAGGAAGATCATGTTCTTGTAATGGGTCTATTGTTATTTGCTTGTTCCATGTACAATCTATTGAAAAATGGTTTAGGTACAGAAATGGTACCAGACGTTTCATCGTCGACAATTTCATCCAGGACTTTTCAGTGTGGGGTTGGTAGAATTTTTTAAGCTAATAGGAAAATATTAACGTTCCTAGTTGTTATGGAAAGTTGACAATTATACAGCTAATACAACACTAGAATGATGTTATTGATATGATTTTAGTGACACGATCTACTTTTAGAAATAACTCAACGACACGTAGTTCGCTCGCTATTATTAATTAATAAGTTGATATAAATATGTTGATTAGCGGAGATGGGGTTAACAATGACAGAAATATTAGAAACCCAATCTTCTAACAATCTAGGTACTTAAGTTAAGTGTGATACCATTGGCGACTGCAGTTATTATTTGTCTCAATTTGGGAATGTTCACTGAGGGACCACCCTGAACCTTGCTACCTGCATTGAAACGTTACTCTATGAAACGGTAGGGGCTGTTTCACGCCTGATTACACAATTACCGGAGCTTAGGTAAAGGCAGCTTAAACTGGCTGTACTATACTGAGTAAAGTAAACTATTTTCGTGCCTAATAGTTTCTGGTTTTCCTCTTTCTTCCACTCCTCCGCAAGATAGTTGACCAACGATTTTTTTAAATTCGAATTTCGGAGTGCTTTTTGAAGATCCCGGGGGGCCTTCTGATGCGGACCTTGTATGATATAGTCGATTGCCACTGCTGCGTCTCCCCTTCTTTGCCTTTCACAATCTTTCACTGAAGGTGTGATGTATTGGTCGAATACTATGTCCACTCGAGGTGCTTTCGTGGCGCATAGTCTAGTGAGGATATATCTGGCCAGTTCGCCGAAGGTTTCTGGCAAGTTCCTTGTGGGAAGGGAATGAAGGAAAACCATACCGTCTACAACATCAACGTCACAATACGAAGGAGGTTCAGCATTAGCATGAAACTTTTCCAACCGTTCCACAAGTGCTGCCTTGTTAGTTTTTGCCATAGTGCCATCAGTACTCGCAAGTGAAAGAGGTAAAGGCGTCAAAGAGTGTTCTAAAACCGATTCAAGGTCCAACTTCTTTTCAATGGCAAGAGAGCACATCCTCGCAAATAACCCGCAGACTACTGTTACCTCTTGCAATTTGCACGTTGGCATTACCATGTTAATTATCCGTTCATGGAGGGATTAATCCCTCCCTACCCCCCCCCCCCCCCCCCCCCCGTGGATATGGCTATGCTAGGTACTGTACAAACTGTGACTATTATCAGTCACTCATATGAAATCGTGAGATTTACTTTTAAAAAAATTGACAAAAATAATAAATAAATTTTCCAAAAAAGGCTTTCTTGGGAGGGGAAAGCCCCGGACCCCAACACCAAGAAAGTGTTTTTTGGACTCGGGCCATCATGGGGAACCTCCCGGTGAAGGAATTTTTCATCAAGCTTTTCCCGATTTTTTTGGCCCTTTTTGAGATTTTGGAACCTTTCTTGTTGGGGGAAAGCCCCGGACAAACCTTCTTGCTTTGGTGTTTCTAGTGTATGGGGGTTACTCCGCACCATTTGCGACCGATTTTGTCCATCAACCTTTTCACTCTTTTCAGGTGGAAAATCGAAAATTTTCCAAAAACGGCTTTCTTGGGAGGGGTAAGCCCCGGGCCCCAACACCAAGAAAGTGTTTTTTGGACTCGGGCCATCATGGGGAATCTCCCGGTGAAGGAATTTTTCATCAAGCTTTTCCCGATTTTTTTGGCCCTTTTTGAGATTTTGGAACCTTTCTTGTTTGGGGAAAGCCCCGGACAAACCTTCTTGCTTTGGTGTTTCTAGTGACTGGGGGTTACTGCGCACCATTTCCCATCACTTAAACCCATCAAGCCCCTCCCGAGAAAAAAGGCCCTTTTTTGATTTTTGAAAAAATTCTGGGGGCTAAAAGCCCCAGACCCCAACAGCAAGAAAACGGTTTTTGAACAACTGGACCAAATCCGCATCCCGCTGGGAGGGTGAAAATTGTCAAGCCCTTCACGCATGTTTGTCCCCACGAGCTCCCGAACCATAACGGTAAGACTAAGATGTCACACTAGAGATTACATGATTAGTATAATTCAAATTAACTTGAACTCATCAAAACCCCTGAAAAAATACTTCCATGGCATTTACAACTAAAACTAAACTGAACTTACAATACTAGACATGTCTTTAGGGTGCTTTACATACTGAGGGTGCGTCCCACCATGCCCAGTTAAAATTAAACTGGAGATTTACCATGTTAAATTAACTTAAAATGGTAAACATAGGAAAAAATCTCCAGTTTAATTTTAACTGGGCATGGTAGGGCGCACCCTAAGCAGGCAATAGTACACAAGAATAATAACTGTAGGTTATAGTGAATTTGATCGATATCACAGTTCCTCACTTAGAAAATTTACAGCGAGATTTTATCATCTATTTTTCCGCTTAAACCGGAATCTAATTTAATACCCCCGGAAAACAAAAATATCCTTAAACTTGGTATGAATACAATTAAATATTTAGTTCATCATAATTTTTATGGCATCAAAAGACTAGGAAAAGACCTTTTTATTCATGATTAATTTCGACTAAACCAAGTTTTGAACAAAATTGGTAACAGCAGGCAAAATATTGACGAAATGACGTTGAACGGAATTTTTTTAACAGCTAAGAGGAAACGTGCAAAAAACTTAAGTAGGTATAAAAATTACAAATTAGTCAATCATTAAGGGTGCGTCCCACCATACTCGGTTAACGTTAATCTCCAGTTAAATTCAAATTATTGCACGGTAAAAAATGACTTTAACTGGAGTTTAACCGGTAACCGAGTATGGTGGGACGCACCCTAAGTATCTCAATACTGATATGCAGTCTTATCAGTTTAACCAATCAGACCCACAGTAATTAAATCGACCCTGTTAACGCTCCTAAAAAAGATTAAGAACTTTTCACCTACATAAAGCTACAAATATTTAACAAATTAGAGATCAAGAGCACAAAGAATGCCACACGGGCAATATTTAACCCCTTTTGGTAATATGAAGCTCCTGCTTCTACATGGTTAAGTCAACTGAGCGACTTCTCACGTCACAGCAATCAGTTCAAAGGTACCTAGAACCTAGAAATGTACAAAGCGACCCAGCACAATTTTCCTCACCTCACTATGAAAAGTAATCAAGTATAATTTTCCAAACTTAGCAGAGCGCTAGTTGTTTAAATAAAAATAATACTTATAGGATTGACATCACTGTTTTACGTAATGACTATGAGAAACTAGTTTGTTTAAATTTTTCTTTTTAAATGAAGAAAAAATACAATAGTTAGCAAACGGCCGTCATCGGGTCGTACACGATTAACAAAGTGAAAAATTTACATTACGGTTTTATTCCTACATGATTTCCTTTTCCCTGGGGAAAGTGTTAATATTCAAGAGAATGTTCATAACAGTCATAAAACTCATCCGAGTCTTCAGAATCGTCTCGTTCATCGGGATCATAGGTTACTCTGTCACTCTTGGGGCCATCGGCAGAAGATGTGGCAGAGTCATCCTCAGTTTCATTCTTGGGGCTATCAGCAGCAGATGTGGCTGTGTCATTCTTGGGGCCATCGGCAAAAGATGTGGCTGTGTCATTCTTGGGGCCATCAGCAGCAGATGTGGCTGTGTCGTTCTTGGGGCCATCAGCAGAAGATGTGGCTGTGTCGTTCTTGGGGCCATCAGCAGCAGATGTGGCTGTGTCGTTCTTCGGGCCATCAGCAGAAGATGTGGCTGTGTCGTTCTTGGGGTCATCAGCAGCAGATGTGGCTGTGTCATTCTTGGGGCCATCAGCAGCAGATGTGGCTGTGTCGTTCTTGGGGTCATCAGCAGCAGATGTGGCTGTGTCATTCATGGGGCCATCAGCAGCAGATGTGGCTGTGTCGTTCTTGGGGCCATCAGCAGAAGATGTGGCTGTGTCGTTCTTGGGGTCATCAGCAGCAGATGTGGCTGTGTCATTCATGGGGCCATCAGCAGCAGATGTGGCTGTGTCGTTCTTGGGGCCATCAGCAGAAGATGTGGCTGTGTCGTTCTTGGGGCCATCAGCAGTAGATGTGGCTGTGTCATTCTTGGGGCCATCAGCAGAAGATGTGGCTGTGTCATTCTTGGTGCCATCAGCAGAAGATGTGGCTGTGTCATTTGTGGCTGTGTCATACTCCACTTTTTCCTTGTAGGTCTTACTTTCGGTAGGAGGGTCTCCCTTGATTCCCTGTTTATTTCTCTCAGTTTCCTTCTGAGTCCAGCAAAAAACAATGTGCTCAACCATCTGCAGCTGGCTGTCTATAATGAGACTTCCGCAATTGAAAGGGCACAAGCGGAAACCCTTGGGGACATCAGCAGAAGATGCAACAGTCTCATCCTCACTGCTTTCCTTGTCACTGTCGATAGCAGTCTCTTCTTCTTTGCTTTCCTTGCCAATGTCAATGGGAGATACGCCTGAGTCATCCTTATCGATTCCCATATTATCATCGGCAGGAGATGCTATTGGGTTGTACTCGACTCCCCGCATCAAGTGCTTGGTAGAGGCTATCCTTGCATTCCAGCAGCATCCAAAGTGGTAAAGCATTTTATGTTTATCGTTCGCCACCTCGCTCCCGCAATTCAAGGGGCATAAGCGCATACCCTCACACGGCTCTGATTTTAGCCAGGCTAGAAATGCTGGCGAAAAGTTGGTGTCGCTGACACCCAACACATCCTCAAGAGAAACGCTGTTTTTTGGGATTGTATCATCGTCTTTCTTGGGTTGCTCCCCATGGGTAACTGAAGGTATGCTTGTCGGAGCGTGAGTCTCCTGTATAGGGGGCTCTGTAGATTGGGCAGGCTTTGTATTCCGAGCATTCACAAAGCACTTTATCAGGTGCTCCACCATGTTGTGAATTGTAACCAAATGAGAATCATTATATGGGCATTCGTAGAGTCCAGAAAAACTCTCATTTTCGGTCAGTTTTTTGATCATTATCTGAAAATCTACATTTGAGAATACGTTCCTGTCTTCTTCATCCATGTCCTCTGGGACATTAACTTTTTTCAGGCCAGAAATAATTTTTTGGTATTCTTTAATGTCTCTTGGTATGAAGCCGTGGCGTTCTTCCTTGGGAGCTGAATAGAAGCTTGTTGTTTGGCTTGGAGTGTACGGTGCTCGTGGATTGGGGCTGAAACCCCGGCCTTGTGATGGGTACATAAAATTTTCACTTGGTTTCGGTGCTCGTGTGTTGGGGCTGAAACCCCGGCCTTGTGATGGGTACATAAAATTTTCACTTGGTTTCGGTGCTCGTGGGTTGGGACTGAAACCCCGGTCTTGTGATGGGTACATCAAATTTTCACTTGGTTTCGGTGGTACTGAAGGAGAAAAGCAGGAGGATTGTTTCTCGTCATCATTCGCCTCCCCAGTCACGTTGTCATCAATCGGTTCTGGAGGAGAATAGTTGCGGGGTCCTTTCTCATGTGTGCGACAGAACATACGGGCCTTACCACGGCTAGATCGGCGGAGAAACTGGAATGCTGCCATACATTCAGAAGAAGGTCGCGGGCATAGATTTCCAGGTACGTTTGCTGAATCACAGTGTCCTGTGTCGACTTCAGTCACGTGTTGTTTCGGGGAAGAATTTACCCGTGTAACAACTCGTACTCGTGTGTTACCGCTACATTGACGGAGGGCACGGGAAGCTGTTGTGGCTTCCGAAGACCGTGTGTATGGTTTCTGAACGGGGTCGTAACGGGGCCACGTCTTGACTTTGGACAAATACTGAAACCTTTCTGCCGCAATTTTCTCACAACGACTTGTCAGCGAAAAGTGGTGTTCATCATCTTTGAAGATACCGGAAGCTATCAGTATTGCGATTTTCTCAGCGAAAGGAGCAGTCTCTGGGTATTTGCTATCATTGAGAACATCCCGCGTGGCAGCATTAACACACATATTCAAGTGAAAACGACCGGAATTTGGATCAGCCTCGTGTTCATAAAACGGACACACCAAGTAGCCTCTTTGGTTGGTTTTAGTCCACTCGCGCAGCATAAGCTGAAAGTCTGGATCGTCCGCGTACGAGTTATGGTAAGCCATGCTGAGGCTGCAACAAACAGTTAAATATAACAAATAGTTAATTTGTCGTTATTAGGTGGAACTAGCTGTCGGCGTAACCGATCACTTAAGCAGGCGCAACCTATCACTTAAGGCTGCCGACATGCTTGTTGACATTTTTTCATGTACCTATCCTGAGGAAACTGATATTTCTTTGTTTGAAGATATAATATGTATTTTTAACTTAGGAGCAAGTATGATGTAGTAAGAGCAGTGGGAGTTATTTATCACATTTTCACGTATTATCATAGAAACTAACTTCGTTATTGAAAAAAACCTAAGATCCTTAGTACCTACTAACATATATTTTTCTTAAAATAATTCTACCTCAAAACATCTTTAAAAAAAAATCGAAATATCGAACAAATGAGTACGAGACTGGTCACACTTGAACATCAAATAAAAAATATTTCTGAAAAAAAAAAAAAAGAAAAAAAAATCATATTTTCCCCCGCGCAACTTCCATAGCCTATTATAAAGATTCTGAAAAACGTCTAATGGTGGATTTCAGAATTTGCCCAGATCTTGAAGTATACTATAGTGTCTCCTAATGAACAGATTTACGTTATCGTATTTTCAGCTAATGACAAGTATCCTCTATACTCTATATCTTGCTATAGCACACATAATAAGCCAAACATAAGATAAGATAAATCTGTTCATTAGGAGACACTATAGTGTACTTTAAGATCTGGTGAAATTGACCGTAAGGTTACTCGGTTACTTAGTTAGTTGCAGTGAAAGTAACTTCGTGTATTCGTGTCTTATAAGGTTACTAACATTACTAACACGACCCCCTAACACACTGGAAATGGTGGAAATAGCTTACCAAAACTAAACTGTAGGAGTAAGATGATATTAGAAGCACTGACGTAGCAGTAGTTGCAGGTCTGTAATCTGAAATTAATAAAATATGAGAAAAGATAAGTGTTTAGCTGAGGCGGCGTTTTTTTACTCACTTTTCGGAGTTTTATTTTTTTATTAAGAGGACGCTATACCAGACGATGCATTTTTTGCCGCCCATAAGATTAACATTGCGAGCGGCGATTCATTTTCAAGGTTTACCCTTGGTTGGAAAGACACAACATTTTGCCTGTACCTAGCCCTAACAATGTCGTAGGTCGTCATCGAAGCAGATTTCCCAATTTCTCACTGGTTTCTTTTATTGCAACTGTTTTGCAAATGCTAGCATCGCAAACCTCAGGAAAAGTGCTGTATCTCGAAAACCAGTAAAAAAAAAAAATGGGAAATCTGCTTCGAACACTCCCTAGAACATTGTTAGGGCTAGGTACAGGCAAAATTTTGTGTCTTTCCAACCAAGGGTAAACCTTGAAAATGAATCGCCGCTCGCAATGTTAATCTTATGGGCGGCAAAAAATGCACCGTCAGGTAGAGCGGACCCTTAATGAAGCTTCGGCTGCTGGGAGCCGTCAGGTACCAGAGTTGTTTTGTCTATGCTAGACTACTGTACCTACCTAATGGGTAGCCCTGTGTTAGTGTTTGTTCTGAACTGATATGAGTTATGAAACGGAGTATTGCCATAACGCCAGGATTGGTAGTGTAGAGTCGGATTGATTGTTTTTGGAAAGGTGAAATTTCTCGTGATCGGCAGCGAAACAGCACGTAGGGCATATTGGGGGCGGAGCATCAGTAAATAAGTAACTATGGGTTAAGGGTGTATGTGCTATGCGAAATCGGGTAAGGAGAACTTGGTGGGTTACGAACACGACACCCTCACACTCTGGAAATGGTAGAAATAGCTTACCAGAACTGAACTAATGGAAGATGACGCCAGAAGCGCTGACGTAGACAGTTGTTAGTTGCAGGTCTGTAATCTGAAATTAATTTTTAAAAAAAAACATGAGAACAGCTAGTTGTTTAGTTGAGGTTGCTAGGTTAAACTGACTTTTCTTTGTTACTGTTATTTCCTTTAAAGTAACTTGAGACATCTGAAGTGGAACTGAATAATAAACAAGTGTCACATAAGGTTACTAACATTACTAACACGACCCCCTAACACACTGGAAATGGTGGAAAGAGCTTACCAAAACTAAACTGTAGGAGTAGGATGATATTAGAAGCACTGACGTAGCAGTAGTTGCAGGTCTGTAATCTGAAATTAATAAAATATGAGAAAAGATAAGTGTTTAGCTGAGGCGGCGTTTTTTTACTCACTTTTCGGAGTTTTATTTTTTTATTAAGAGGACGCTATACCTGACGATGCATTTTTTGCCGCCCATAAGATTAACATTGCGAGCGGCGATTCATTTTCAAGGTTTACCCTTGGTTGAAAAGACACAACATTTTGCCTGTACCTAGCCCTAACAATGTTCTAGGGAGTGTTCGAAGCAGATTTCCCAATTTCTCACTGGTTTCTTTTATTGCAACTGTTTTGCAAATGCTAGCATCGCATACCTCGAGAAAAGTGCTGTATCTCGAAAACCAGTAAAAAAAATTGGAAATCTGCTTCGAACACTCCCTAGAACATTGTTAGGGCTAGGTACAGGCAAAATTTTGTGTCTTTCCAACCAAGGGTAAACCTTGAAAATGAATCGCCGCTCGCAATGTTAATCTTATGGGCGGCAAAAAATGCACCGTCAGGTAGAGCGGACCCTTAATGAAGCTTCGGCTGCTGGGAGCCGTCAGGTACCAGAGTTGTTTTGTCTATGCTAGACGCTAGACTACTGTACCTACCTAATGGGTAGCCCTGTGTTAGTGTTTGTTCTGAACTGATATGAGTTATGAAACGGAGTATTGCCATAACGCCAGGGTTGGTAGTGTAGAGTCGGAATGATAGTTTTTGGAAAAGTGAAATTTCTCGTGGTCGGCAGCGAAACAGCACGTAGGGCATATTGGGGGCGGAGCATCAGTAAATAAGTAACTATGGGTTAAGGGTGAATGTGCTATGCGAAATCGGGTAAGGAGAACTTGGTGGGTTACGAACACGACACCCTCACACTCTGGAAATGGTAGAAATAGCTTACCAGAACTGAACTGATGGAAGATGACACCAGAAGCGCAGACGTAGGCAGTTGTTAGTAGCAGGTCTGTAATCGGAAATTAATTTTAAAAAAAAACATGAGAACAGCTAGTTAATTAGTTGAGGCTGCTAGGTTTAACTGGCTTTTCTTTGTTACTGTTATTTCCTTTAAAGTAACTTGAGACATCTGAAGTGGAACTGAATAATAAACAAGTGTCACATAGCAAATTTTCAATTTTGCTAAAGCTTAAGAGTGTCTAAATAGTGTCTCGGTAACATTGCAACCCCCTTAAAACTGGCCAGGAATGGCAGGCTCGCAATGGCAACTCAGGCATGGAGGCTACCCACATAAACAAAAACATCCACCAACAAAGTATTGGTCTACATCACTCTTCGATGTTCTAAAAAATAAAAAAACACAGGGTTTCCAAAATTGGAAATTGGAGTATATAAGCGAAAGTAGTAAATACCTTTAGGGGACTGTCCAGAATCCACGAAGGCCAAGCTGGCTGGAGGTATTTGGCTAGGCTGCCGTAAACATTACGACCCCACAGCACGGCTTTCACGACAGAAGAAAAGTTGAGAGGACGATATCCGAAGCTTCTTCTGCTACATCTGTCCCAGCAATCTCCTGTTTGAATAGAACACTTGATTATTATTGATCGTACTCTAGCTAATAGGGCAGTGATATATAGTTTATATAGACTTTAGACGTTGGGCGCAGTATAAATATTCCCCGGAGAATTTTTTCAACTCAACTCGTGCAGCTCTATTATGGTTCTTGGTCGTTATCTTGGACGTTAAGCTCCTAATGCTGAAACATAAGTAAAACTACACCACTTCGTCGTTAATCTGACGTGAGCAGATCCATAATAGACCAGCTGGTGTGTGTTCTATGGTCATGGGAAGCACTCTGGTGCTTGTTCAAGGTCTGGATATCGAAGGATATTGTAGGTTCCAGGCCCCCACTGGGCCGGACAAGGTTTGTGGCAGGGAACTGAGGTATGAAGCAAGAGGAGCCAGGATCTAGTCCCCACTTGTCCAGATTTGTCCTGCTCAATCTTACCCAGCCCTGATGGGTACCTGGCCTTCACTGGCTGGAGGAAAACTCGGCTGTGGGGCGTGATTCTGACCAAATGACCCCCTTGTGTACAGAGCTCACGAAAGCTGCCACCCTGAATCCCACTAGGCCTTGGCCCACGCTAAGAGTTTTTCGAATTTAGAGAGGAGCTATTCGGTATAACAATGTGGATGTAACACCCTGTACCTCCCGAACCAGAGTTTTTCCAGGTATTTTTCACCCCTAATTAATAAAATAGATAATAAAATGGAAAAATAAACAAAATTGTTAGAGCGGATTTTCAAAAAATAAAAAATAAATAAACTTTATTTTTTCGAGGTTCTTTGGAGGCAATTACTTCGGGCTTTTGTCACCAGTTTCTTTGTCGTATGTATTTCTTAATTTCTTGATGTTTTCCTCTCAGGTGATTCGAAGAGTTTACTTTGTTCGTTATTTCTCACAAGACGAATTTAGAACCATTTTCTTTGGCTTTCATTTTGATTTATCTCAGTATGTCTTTGTTGTTTGAGAGAATGGACAAAGAAAACTTTTCAGTCAAAAGCTGTGGTTAATACCATTAGCAGCTATAGGAAAGAAAAGCAATTTCATCATATTCTACATGAAGGGAGTTATTGCCACGATTTTTCGAATTAAAATTATAAGTTCAAGATGGATGTGCGGGTGGCCCACGTTCAACGGTATATACCCATCCAAGAAAATATAAAAAAAAGTGTCCCAGTGTTTTCTGACAAACTGACGAACGACTGTGTGACAAGGACAATCAGTCTTAGCTCTCACACAAAACAAAACAAAAGAACCCCTAAAAAAGTCCCTATAAAACCGAGTAGGTACCTATATACTTACTTTAGGTAGGTATATGAAAATACTGAAAATGAGTGAAGAAAGCAGGAAATGAATTTTAGCTTATCCTCATTTTAATTTATCCTCACATTGCAATAGAATGGGTATACTACGTCAAGTGGATAAAAACAATAACAAAAAAATAATAATGAACCCCTCACTCCCCTCAGTGGCATAGCAGTCAAGGGGCCCGACGTGGGTGTCGTAAGGTCCGAGTTCAAATCCCATCGTAAGAAAAATAAAGGGTTCGACAATGGTCGCACTTGACTTTCTCGCAATTTTTATCGAAAATTTAATTTTTTTTTACGTAATTTATTTTTTTTTGGACCAAAATTTTAACTTTTTCTAAAAAATATTTTGCCATACACTGGACAATAATTTTAGGCACCTACTCACCGGATTTCAAACATATCCGTCAAATGGTGAAGTGTCGTTCGACGCGCAAAGTACGTGTTTTCTATTTTCCATGTCACGGCCTTAATTTTCAAGTAATTGAAAATCTATTGAAAATGACCTTGAAGCATCTATCTGAGACCACTTCCACCAATTTTCAAGGAAAGTTGTCGATTAGGGTTGTTGCAAATCCGTCTGAACCAATCAAAAACGCGATTTCCATTTTTGGAAAATTTTCCTACGATAATGCCAATATTGGCCATAATTATTATGTTGGATAAATTTCGTTCGGTAAAACATCAAACTAAGTTAAAGTACACCTCTCTACCAATTTTTATTGAAATCGATCGAAAAGTGCTACCGGAGTGACGACCAACGCGTTTGGGCCAAAACTGGGCCAAGTTATTATTGGCCCACCTCCAAGTGATTGTAAAAGACCTAAAAGCATCTATTCAAAAACACTTTCGCAAATTTTCAAGGTTCCAACTTGATATACGTAGCTTCCAGCCCTTCTTAACTGTCAAAAAACACGATTTTTTGCCTTTTTTTGACCATAGCAGGCGCAATTTTTGAGTTATCAAAATTTATCAAAAAACATGTCCAGATATTTACATTAGGTACCTACATACCGAATTTGAGCAAAATCGGACGAACGGTGTGACGTCCAGTTGCGCGACAGACTGACGTACGTACGTACGTACGTCGGACGGACATTTTTTAAAAACCACTTTTTTGGACTCGGGGGACCTCCAGGATCATGGGAAACCCAAAATCTCAAAATCGAAATTTTGCACGAAGACATAACTTTCTCAGCCCATGTATTACATACGGGCGAGAAAGTAAAAATTCCGCTTACTTAGTAAGAGGAATTTTTGAGTTACCAAAATTTATCACCAAAAAAGTATCCAGATATTTACATAAGGTACCTACATACCGAATTTGAGGAAAATCGGATGAATGGTGTGATGTACTGGCGCGCAACAGAGTAACGTACGTACGTACGCACAAGTTATGAATTTTTTTGTTCGCCAACCCCTGTTTATTCACCCGTATTCAACCATGAAGGGTGGGATCAAGAAACGTTACAAGAAAAGTGGTAGGTAGTATCTACTGTTCACAAGAAAGTGAAATATACAGGTAATATACCTATATAGGTACAATACAATATAAACTTTTGAGCTGATGGTGGTTTTGGAATCCAGGGGTTTATGAAACGAAGACCTGTGAAGAAATTTTCCCAAAGTAAGACTACTGGTAGGTACGACTACAATAGGTACTTAGATTTCAAAGAAAAATCTAAAATCAAAATGCAAATAAATAATAGTCCTTTTCTAAGAAATTGGAAGTAAAAACAACAATGGCATCTTGCCATAGTTTTCATTGGAAATACACAACGTAGGTGAAGTCTTCAACTGCGGTAATTGTGGAAAAGGGAAATGAAAAAACCGCTTCAATACGTTATCTACCTGCAACCTTCCTGTTTACAATCCCGAAAATCCCAATGCCTTCGGTTTGGTCGTATTGAAGCACGGCGTTTTTTTGTGGACAGTGTTTTGCAGAATTTCTTTTTGGAAAACATATTTTTGTTAGAAAACCGAAAGAAAATTCAAAAATCGGCTGCAGTATAGTTCTAGATATTTATTCAATCTACCTTCATGTGAAATTTCAAGAAGATACGTTCAGTAGAAACCACGACAGACGTTTCGAAAGTCGCAATGTTAATTCAAATGGGGACAGTGCAACCTTAAGGAATCTCGAAATGCAGGTGGAGTTGACCTATCACACCCGCACATTTGAGTATACTCCAGTAGGAGAAAGGAAGTTTTCTAACTGATTTCTAACCCTGGAATAAACACGGTTACATCGCTATGACCCAACGACCACGAAAGCACCCAGATTCTCCGCCGCCCCGCAAATTTAGGGTGGTGACTGTAGCCGGAAGGTTATTATGCTTTGCCTTTTGGGAAGGGATAGTTTTGATCGATTTTCTATAGAAGGGTCCACAATACCAGGCAACTACTGAACCAACTTTATAATAATTCAGCTGCGCAAAAAAAAAATCCCTTTCGGCAGCCCCGAAAGGCGTAGGTAGATTTCGAAGATTACTTCCATCCACTAAAAGCAGTCTAAAATCATTTAGAAAGACGGTTAAGAAGATTTTCAGTTGACCCAAATGCATTCTCTACAATAACAACGGAGGAATTGAGTTTTGAAATTTCACCCCCCCCCCCCCCCCCCCCTTAACAAGAAAATGAAAGTGATTTTACAAAAAACTTTTTCAGACAAAAGTTGTAGATATTATTAATAGAAACTCATAGCAAAAAGATAAAACTCAATATCTCACCAAATAAGTGAGTTATGACGTTTTGAAAATTCAACCCCCCACCCCCTGCCTAAACGGTGCGTCGGACGAAAAACTTTTTCAGACAAAAGTTGTAGGTAATATTGAGGCAAATACATTACAAAACAAAAGAACTCGATAACACCCCTAGGACACAAGTTATGAATTTTTTTGTGCGCAAAACCCTCTTTTTCCACCCCTATTCAACCATTAAGGGTGGGATCAAAAAACGTTACTAAGAAAAGTTGGACAAAAAACCAGATTTCGAAAAAGTCCCCCCATTTCCCCCCCCCCCCCCCCCCTCGGATATATATATATATATATATATAACGGTCCCGACTCAGGAACTAACCCCTTGATATATATATATATATATATAAACTTTTGAACTGATGGTGGTTTTGGGATCCAGGGGTCATAAAAAGAAGAACTGTGAAGAAATTTTTCAAAAGTGAGACTACTGGTACGACTACAATAGGTAGATTTTTCTTCGAAATCTACCTAAAAATCGAGGCAACTCAAAGGGGTGAGTTGGTAACGCACCAGCCTATCGTTCGGAAGTTGTCATGACTGCCGTAGCGAACGCTGTATTCGAACTCGTCAAATACCACCCGTATTCTCCAGAACAACCCCCCAACTGTCTCACATCGTTTTTCAAATTAAAAGAACACATCCGAGAGAAAACATTTTTGACCAGCAGGTGTATTCCCTTTCTCGAACACCAGGAAACCCACTCAACTAACACCTTCAAAATTTATTGTAAGAAGATAAGGCACGCATAATGAAATATATGGAGAACAGTTCTTCTTAAAATAAATTTTGAAGGTGTTAGATGAGTGGGTTTTCTGTAGTTCGATAAAGGGAATAACCTGCGGAAATGTGGTGTTTTGCTAGGGTTCGGGGGAATTATTTTTTTCACGACCTTAGAAATGTTGGAGCACAGATCGGAAAAGTGCTTAGAGCTACACAAGGATAAGCTCTGTATTTATACGGAAATTGCAACACCATATTTTCGCCACAACAATCTCGGTAACAGAGAGGTTGGCGTTCTGAAATTGATTGAATCCACCAAGCGACCAGCACCAGTTGATACTGATCGAGCTCAAGCTAGCCAAAACAAGCGGAAGAAGATGGACTCAGTTATCGTTGAAGTAGCGGCAAATGAAGAAGTTGACATGATCAACCTTGATCTTGAATTGGTAAGGAGAATAACGACGGGAAACCTCAGGCTGACCCGGACAGCGAGAATATAGAGGACGACGAGAAAGAAAATCATCAAGATGAGTGGATCCTAGTGAAGCCCACCAGGATACCACCAATATTTGTTTATAAACAGGACGACTTAAATTGGTCAACTCTAGCCACTGCCATCAAGCTGTTTTCGAAAAATCCCTTCGTGGCTAAAAGTGGGGAGGAAACTATAAAAATTCAACTGCAGGATCTGGAAGATTTCAGGCAAGTCACTAAATATTTTCAAAATGAAAAGGTAGAATTCCACACCTACAATGTTGACGAAAACAAAACCCTGAAAGTGGTCTTCAAATACCTACCTCAGAATATTGATGAAGACCAGATCAAGGCAGAATTAAGCGGGAAAGAGGAAAGATGGTAAACCATCCGGCCACTACCTAGTCACTGTAAAAAAAGGCTGAAAACAACTCAAAAATATACCAGATAACAGAACTGATTTACTGTAAGACGAAAGTAGAAGCGTACAAAAGACCGAACAGTATGATCCAGTGCCATCGTTGCCAAAGATTTAACCACACTAGTGCTAATTGTAACGCTTCTCCAAAATGTGTAAAATGCGCGGGTCCGCATCTGACAAATCAGTGCATGAAGGCGGATACAAAAGCACCAGCCAGGTGCGTTAACTGTGGAGGTCCTCATCCTGCCAATTACCTGGGGTGCACCTACCACAAATTGCAAAAACAAAAAATGGTTCAGGCAAAATGGAAACCAGCCGCTCCCAGGAATGTGAATCCGAACAAAGACCACTCTCATGGAACAGACAATGAGAATACTCTAATTCCTAGAATGGCCACCTACGTAGGGATTGCCAGAGGTACAGAAAATACGAGACAACAAAAAGAAACAATCAACAACAATAAAGAAAATAGCTCCGACAACAACTTTATGAAGGGGCAGCCAAGCAAGGAAAATATATGGAAGTTGATCAATCAGATGAGGGGAGAAGACCAAAACAAAGGAAATGCACTGCTGGTGGAGGTGATAGCCCTGCTGTGCCAGAAAGTTTTCGCTTAAAGGATGGGAGAGCTAAAATGTTTATACTGGAATGCGGAAGGGTTGGACGACAAAGTGGGAGAACTATTGCGAATAATGAAGAAAAACCAGATAAGTATATCTCTAGTAAATGAAACTCACCTCACCTCAAAATCGAGGCTAAGTATACCTGGACATTGCATTTACAGGACAGACAGAGAAGGGGATGTGCCCTACGGGGGAACCGCTATCGTCATAAACAAAAACATAAAGCACACATATGCGGACATTCAAACAAACTCCATAAGAGCCACAGGAGTGAAAATAACTCTATCAAACGGCAAAAGATTAAAGGTGATAGCGGTTTATAAAAGTCCCAGGCAGAGACTTCTTCAGGCTGACCTAGAAACTCTATTTTCAGAAAACATACCGACACTTGTAGCTGGCGACCTAAATTCAAAAAACATAGATTGGGGATGTGCGAAAACAAATAAAAATGGACGAGTATTGAAGAAAATATTACAAGAAAAGGAATGGCGACTCCACGCCCCGGACAAACCAACTCACATTCCAAGGATTCCGGAGTATGCACCAGATATACTGGATATAGTTTTAACTAAACAAGTCCAACACAGTCTGAGCCTAAAAGAAAAGAACGACCTAAACTCGAATCACCTCCCAGTTCAAGTAAGCTTACGCAACGTGAATCATCAGGAAAACAAGTTAACAAAAAACATTATAAACTGGAAGATTCTGAGCGAAAATCTAAAATCGGTGAAACCTGAGTATTCAGGAAATATAGAAGAAATGGCGTTAAGTTGGAAAAACCAAATGAAAGAAATGATAGAAAAGAGCACTAAGAAAATATTTACAAAAGAATGCATCCGAGAGGAGATATCACAGGTGACGAGAGAGCTGATTAAAATAAGAAATAAAATAAGGAAAGAATTTCAAAGTACAAGGGATCCGGAAACGAAGAGACAACTTAACAAAATACAAAGAATAATCAAAGAAGAAATAAATGAAGAAAGGCAGAGCGTATGGGAGGAGAAAACCAAGAAGCTAGTGGCAAAAGACAACTCATTATGGAGAGTGGCCAAAAAACTAAAAAACCAGGAATTCACAATTCCTCCGTTGATCACCCCGTCTGGAGTGGCAGAATCAGACAAAGAGAAGGCTGAAGCCCTAGCCGAAGCACTGAGAAACCAGTTCAAACCGCACCCCAGCCTGTGCCTGGATATCCACAAGCAGCGTGAGGAAGAGGTGATCAACTTTCTACTATCCCCTCCAGTGCAGTTACCTCGGCCTACAACGGAAGAAGAAGTCTCCAAAGCAATCGCAGATCTCCAAAACAATAAAGCTCCTGGTCCGGACAAGATCGCTAATAAAGTGCTTAAACAACTATAGATGAAAACAACAAGAAATTTCTCACTCGTCTCTTCAATGAATGCCTCAAAAAAACCTATTATCCTAGCCAGTGGAAGGAAGCTGAGGTGTGATTTGCCTGCCGAAACCGGGAAAAAACCTTAAGTTACCTGAATCGTACCGTCCTATTAGCCTTCTAAACACGTTTGGAAAAGTGTTCGACAAGATAGTGATATAACTGATAGAACTGATATAATGAACGAAAAGAAAATTCTCCCAGATGAACAATTTGGCTTCAGAAAAGGCCATGATACGGTGTTGCAAGGTTTGAGACTTACGGAGAAAATTGTGAAAAACTTTCAACTCAAAAAGGACACAGCCTGTGTTCTTATTGATGTCCAGAAAGCATTCGACAGCGTTTGGCATGCAGGGCTGCTGGCCAAGCTGAAAGAATTCATGCTGGGCGGTTACGTTCACCTGATAGCGTTATTTCTGTCATCTAGATCCTTCTACTGCAAAGTAGGAGAGGAGAACTCATCTCTCAAACCTGTGGAAGCCAGTGTTCCCCAAGGGGCCCTGTGGTCTCCAACGCTGTATGCAGTTTACACGGCAGATATACCTAAAATGAGCGAGGTGCATCTAGGAATATATGCAGATGACACAAGTATCGCAGTATCGGGCTCGAGCCCGGATGAAATTCAAGTGAAACTCCAACTATACTTGGACGAACTTGAGGAGTGGGCGGATACGTGGAGAATTAAAATAAATCCAGAGAAAACAACAGCTATCTACTTCTCAAAAAAGAAAAACATTAGAGAACCAGTAGTTAAATTCGGAGATGTAAACGTGACATGGGCACCAACAGGAACGTATTTGGGAATGACGCTGGACAGAAAATTAACGTGGGCACAACACATAACTAAAGCTGTAAATAAGGGCAAGGCCGCACAAGCTCAACTGATGCCTCTTTTGGGACACAGCTCAAAACTGAATTTAGACAACAAAGTTCTTCTGTATAAAGCAATAATAAGGCCGGCAATGCTGTATGGCTGAGAAGTCTGGGGTGGAGCATTTTGGAAAATTCCGAAATGGTTCACTAGAGATATTTTTTCGCCTCTACACTGGCTAAATGTTTGCCTAAAAAAGAATTACGAAAAACCAAAAAAAAAACTCTCAAAATTTTATCTGAGTCCACTCACGGACTGAAAATGAAAGTGAAAAAAAAGCGGGATTTCAGAAAAACTTTCTGGGAAGAAGTTTTAGGCAGCAAAGAGACAAACGAAAACGTCTCATAAACCAAGTCCGAATTGTGAAAAATAGAAGAGTTATGAGTGATTGAAAAACTAAAAAACTTGTAAAATTTTCGAGGGGACTCGAAAATAATTCTAAGTCCCGACAAAAATTTTGAAAACTCAAAATTAGGCTTTTTGGAATTAGGATGGCTTGAAACGTCTACTTAATGAAATCAAAATCTCAAAATCGCCCTTTGACGAAAAAACTTTCACCTGTCCCCTTTCGCGTACCTACCCTAACCACAAAAAAGGCTTAAAAACAACCATATCACAATACTGGTAGAGACGCAACCTAAACCGAGGTTTAGGGGACCACCGAGAAGTATCTAATTGTTGGTACACCCAATTAGTGCATCGTTTTTCCATAGCACTGTCTCAAAATATCGTTGTAAGGACTATGACCTTGAGAGCCCAGCGCTTCAGCCGCAGAACAAGATTTTGCTGCACGAAACAAGCCATGACAAGCTGGGACAGGTCGGAGAAATCTGAGAATTTTCACCTTTGAAAATGTTGAAAATTACATAATAGACCCGCAATTACACAAGTAGATCGTACTTCAAGCTCCAAATATAGGTATCGGGACCAAAACATCAGAAAAGAACAACCCCAGAAGTAGAGACGCCATGCGCCATAGGTAAGCGAGTAGGTACTTTTTTGCACAAGCCGACATTTTGCAATATATGATGTAGAAATTACTGAAATATGAGCTACTGGATGTATTTCTGAAGTTACACTGATGTACCTGGGTTGGTAGGCCTCACTTCCAACAATTTCCGAACTCAAGTGAATAATTTTTACATTGACGATCGACGCCATCTTGAGTGCTCCCGTTCGACTCACAACCGGCAGTACCGGCAACGAGAGATTTGGGCTTTAGTTCTAACCAAGTAACAAGATAAATATCAAGAAAACAAGGGGAAGAATGTGCTACGTTACTTACCAGCAGTGCGAACCTCTTTTCCAGCTTAAATCAGTCTTTAAAACAGAAACGCAGACACCTCGTGTCTTCCAAACGCCAAATGCACCGATGATCACAGTATCAACCAATCAGAGGCTACAACGCTATGACGTCAACCAACTCCAACCAATCACACTTTAGCATTGAGCGTTAGTCTGAATTGACCAATCAGAGGCTATTGTTTTATGACG
Source organism: Mesopsocus fuscifrons (assembly GCA_950004255.1). Taxonomy (NCBI): domain Eukaryota; kingdom Metazoa; phylum Arthropoda; class Insecta; order Psocodea; family Mesopsocidae; genus Mesopsocus; species Mesopsocus fuscifrons. The sequence goes on from OX465378.1 coordinate 7,202,095, forward strand.
TCAAACCAACTCTTCCAATCACCATCAAGCACGTTTCGCGCTCTTTTTCAAACATTGTAAAAATTTGTATTCTACGACCATTTTAATGAAACTATTACTATTATCTCAGGTGTTATCTAGTAAAACGCCAAAAAAATAAATAGGCAGGTGACTAGGTACGTTCATTTATGAAGTGCCAATCAGTAGTTGTTAAGTTACTCTTATTTGGCTTTTAAAAAAAAAACAATTATTGCGGCTTCGTGGATGGGCAGGTACGAGATCCTCCACCATTGGCTGTAGGTTTCCCAGACACTCTGCTCTTTTTAATGTACCTTGTTATATCTACCTACTTACCTAATGTCTCCTCATTAGTAGGTATAGAAAATATATATTTCGTTTACCCAAACAATTTAATAGGTTCAATATTTCTTCCTAGGTTTGGTTCTACAACACAGCCCTTAACATACCTTAAGTATCTACCTAAGCACCATTTCTAGTGATTTGATATTTTAATTCAATTCTACTTCATACTTAAATATATAGTGAAGGAAATGAAATTGTCAGGTACTAGTATTACCATACACCACCACCATAATTATCTAACACTTAAAACAGCAAAGTATTTAGGTAAATATATTTTTCGATTTTCCAGGATCGACTTGACCACCCTCAGTCTCTCAGGTAGGTAGGTATTTCGCGCCAAATAGTTCACACAACTAGGTAGTAAACATTGAATTCAATCGCTCGTTAACTTCATCTGACGACAGTCAAATCGGACCCTGGAAGGTATTACACTAATAACTTAACTTGTGAAACCGACAGTACCTATAGCCAAAGAAGTTTTCAAAGTGCACTACGAGTATTTCGAAGAACTAATTGCGACAAAATGTGTGTAGCCTATATTTCAGCAGATAGGTATAGATTTTCAACCAACCTAAGTAGGTATTCCTTCCTTCATTTTACAGTTTATCGATTGCTAAATAGAAACATATATAGGTCGCAGATGCCAGCAACAGAACATCGTTGAAAGCACGTAGGTATAAAGGTATCAATGTTCCAGTGAAATCTAGTATATCGTTCTGTCAGCGATACAAAATGAAAGGTGCTCTTAACACGCAAATTAACAGATAAAATTCAATGAAGCAAGGAAAAAGTTTTTGCTATTTAGCGAGCAAAAACCAACAGCACTCTTAAGGCCACATTGCACGGGATACAAATCAACAAGTTAACAATGAAGGGGCTATTCTAGGTCTGCAATTAATTCTCAATAGAATAACGATAACAGCGAGTGAAGAATTAATCGCAAAACTAGAATCTCGTCTTGCATACATGAAATAAGATGAGAAAAACTCTCTGGAATTTGGAGGTTTAAGTTCATTAGCTAAAGACTGCAATTAACTACAGTAAATTTTATCTTATCTTTTCTCTTGAGCATCCAGCCAAAACTCGTCACAAGTTAAACGTCGGTTCATTCCAGATTTTTAAGTGCAAAAGTTTGAAATTTTACCGCAGTTTAACCTTAAACGTGTATGGTTGAAACGAGACGTACATAAAGCTTATAGCTTAGAGCGAATTTCTTCAATGCGGTTGCTGGCAAGGCGCTGTAGCTCTTGGAGTTTCATAGCAAGTCCCATGTTGCCCTGAATTTTGACTTTACCCTGGAAGAACGCCTTTTGTGGGTTCAGCTTGCCAGTCAGCAGGTCAGTGACGTCGCTGTCATCCATAAGGAATGTTACGTCGGGTTTAGCTGAAAAATATCAACCAGGTTAAAACTATGAAGGGATGATGTGAAGACGAAGAAAAAAGAAAGGTTGCTAGCAGACATTTTTCATTTGTAAAGCGTCGGTTGTCTCGGCTTGGAAGAAATAGTGGAAAAGTAGATGGTTGGGTTGTTAGAGGCTTTTTCCCTTTAGAAAAATTGAAATGACGTCTCTGATTCCCGGCTCCTCAAGAAAAGCTGTAGTAAAAAATTAAAGTTACACCTTTTCCGTTGAAGGTGACGCTCCCCTTGCCGGTTTTCGCGTCGATCAGCCAGTACCCTTCCTTGCCGCCAGTGCCGTTCTTCTCTCTTATTATGGCGAAGATTCCTCGTACCTGGGAGATACAAGAGTACCTAATTAAATTTATTCATGGAATTAAACCTACCATTTATTTTAACTTTCTTAGTGAGGGTTGAAGGGGGTGACCAGGGCGGCGGCCAGTAAGGAGGGGTCTCAAGGTTATCTAAACGGTCTCTAGCCCCCATATATTTTGTTTTTTCGAGACGTAAGTTACTGTTGAAAACTGTTGAAAAACACAGCAAAATTTCGAATGGGTCTTAGGACGCAAGACATGTCGATCACAAAAGTACACTTTTCCAAAAGTCACGCAGTTCTCGAAGAGACATGAACCACCATCACAGTTCTTACCTATAGCGTCCACCTCTTTAGCGACCTTAAAGTATATACCTACATATGCGGAAATTGAGAAAAATACTCGAGAACAAAAACTGTGCGGAAAAAAGTACAGGCGACTTTCACTTTTATATGAGCCTTTGAGGCGACTGACACATTTGTTTATGTTTTTTCTACCCAGCGTCTCTACTGCTCTTTAGCCATTTGCAGAAATGAAATACCTTTTCAATCAAGTTGTCAGTGTCATCTTTCATGGCCTGGTCCAAGGCTACGAACAGCTTGTTCGCGAGGAAATCTTCTGGCTTCGCACCGGGGGATGCTGATGCGTTGTTACGAGTTACCTTGGAGCGTCTAAAATAAAATAATACGTATAATAATTTGTCGGAGTGTCTGCTCTCATAATTATACTCACGTTTCGAATGAATAACCTCTTTAACCAGTCAGGTCTTGGGATGGCTTTAATAAAGATAGTGACAGACTACATGCTCAGTTAAAGTTCGTTATACCGTTAACCTTCCGAAAAGAAACGTTGGTGCAATGCTATAGACAACTTTTCCACTTTCAGTACCTTATAAAATCCACCCTGAAACTGGAAATAAGGCCTTGTCAGAGAGTTCTTTAATCGAAACAGATAAATGAAGAGTGCAAGCAGGGGGGATTTAAAAAAAAAAAAGTCTTTAAAAAAGTCCTAGTGCTGCTAGGCACTTCCTTATATTTATCATCAGTATCATTTCATATTATCATGGTATCATACTACTTACGTGAATCCTTTACGATACAGGGTTAAACCTCCAGGAAGTCAGGAAGCGGAAATGGCTTCGGCGGCTGGTGAGGCGTTGGAAAGGCTCACAACATGGCGTAAAGTCATTCAAAAAATGTAAACGGGTAACGTGTTACAATCGCACTCTTTTCATAAACCTAAGCCTACTACGGACTACCACACTGCAGAAGTCTTCAAGTCGAAGGAGGGATCATTAGCCTAACTTCACTCAGAAAGGCACAAGGCACCTCTCGATGTGTGTGACAAAGAAAATTTTGTGAGATTTACTGCTAGCTTCTCACAGCACTTCATCGCTCCTGAGGCGATAACTCTAAACGAAAGATAACGTTCTGATAACTTGCACGGACCCATGGAAGCCTAAGTATAACGATGTCTAGGTAGATAAATAAAATACATGAAATAACTGGATGCATAAAATTAATTTATTTTCGACCTTGATTTTTAAGCACCCATGGATTTTTGATAACTGTACGATCGGCTTCATTTTCAATGGACTCAATTATCAATTTTCGATTATTTCTGAAAAAAATTAAAAATATCAATCACCAACCACTCTAGAAACTTTCATAAGTGACAGAAAGTGGGCCAAAATACGTGAAAGAATTCATCGAATTGCAAATAAATCTTACAAACAAATGAAGCAGGGGTTTGGAGGCTTCTCGAGTGACCTTTTGAAACTACTGGGACTCACGGTTAGAACAAAGGTTCCAAACAGTTTTATCTTGGACAAGTTTTCCGCATAACTGGGAAAAGAAACGGACATAAAGCTTTAATTTCATTAATCGGACTTACCTGCACTCGACTCCACACTTGCACGACCGGCAAGTTCGACAAGGGAAGAAACAACCAGGGCAGGCTTCATGTAAGCAGTCACACAGGTCCATCGCTGATCCCACAATCAGACCGTGTTCGTCATGCCCTTCCTTCTTCCCACTGGAAAAGCAAAATGTTACCAACGTCACGGACACGAAGACTACAGCTGACGTACTCTTAAATTTATTTAAGCGAGCCTATATTAAATACATTTTTAGAATCTGTGGATGCAACTTATCATTCTACGTTAAGTACTTTTATTTCCAACTAACAATCGAGACATACCTTTCAATTTGGAATTTTTGGGACAGTTTTCTCTTCTCTCTGTTGCTTTTTTCAGGATCGAACTGACCCATGGATTGATCTTGCAGACTGAGGCTTTTCATTGTGCGGGTAAGACGTTTCTGAAAAAGTTTTTGAATTACAAACCCACAAAGTACCTAGGTAGGGTTTTTCCTCACTGTCGGTCCAAGTAGAAGTCGAACATTGAAAAAAGTTATAAATTGAAAAATCCTATGAACTAAGTACTAGGAGGACCAGGACCTACTTGAATTCAGGGGTTCTCCTTCAACCTCTGTACCTACACAGAGGATGATCTAATTAGAATCATTAGTGTTTCTCCCTGCCGGTGAGGTAAAGTGCCTATCTACTTACTAACAAATACCATTGCTCCTTTCATGGAACTCCAGCTTCCCCGAATTTCAAGGAATTCTTACCGATTTGCTTCCTTCTGGAACATTCGTAGCCTCCCCAGACTGCTGTTGTGGTGGTGGCGCCTAAAATAAAAAAGGTACAGGAGCCCTAGGTATTATGGATCTTTTTATCACGCGTGATCACGCAGTTATCACGAAAACATAGGGAAAATAGCATTGCAAATGTTTATCACGCGGTTATCACAGGTACAGTACGTATACCTACAGATTCACTTCATAATGCTACGTTTTAGTTCAGTGTTCGCACTGAATGGCTGTTCCAACTCAGATAGGTTAGGGATGAAGGGTCTCAGGTAATTGACCACGCCCATGAACGACAACAAAGTAGTTTTGTCAATGGGTGGCTGCACTTCAAGAATTGCTCGAATTCGATCATCATCAATATGAAAACCTCCACCATCAAAAAGGAATCCCAACACGCACCAGATTAGGACGATAGGAAATGAGAAAAGAGAGAAACCAGTTTCTTACCGACGCCGACGCCGAGGCAATGGCAGGAGGGGGAGCTGGTTTAGATGAATCCTGTTCAGGCTCAGAATCACTTGACAGATCAATGGTTATTATTTCTTTTCCGCTCATGATGATTTTGATAAATTTGTACAAAATGAAAACCACAAAATCTTTATTTTAACTTTAGAAATGATTTTCTGCGATTTGAGGTTTTCCTTCAGTTTGTTATTGATTTATGAGTGACAGGATATGCAACAGAAAAATCTTAATTTTTATCCCGTCAAAATCCTCAATAAAATATAACTGATTTAATAATTATTTATTTATTTATTATCATATTATTAATTTTAATTCAAAACTTCAAAATAAAAATACTTGTGGAGAAATATTTTTTGTTATGTTGGTACACTATTTGTTATTGTTTTGAAAGAAAAAATGTCCTTTTACATTTTGAGACACAAAAATTGTGAAAATGAGACTTTTTGACACACTCTTGTGCTTTTTAATGTGTTTAGTTGTGGAGGCCACTTGTGATAACATAGAATTAGGTACCGAAAAATGCTGCCATGTCTGTTGACGAAAATGAAACTCCATACGTTCCACATGGACCCTAAGTACGTCAAGTGCTCCTTCTTGTAAGTTTAATAAGGATTATAAATTATTTGGATTTGCGGGTAATTTCTGTTCCTAAGGAACCAAAGACCATCTCCTTGCTTTTCTTGAATAACTTCAGAAACAAGAGTCAGAAATGAATGTTTTTTTCAGGCCATCAGAATTGCTTGACTGTGAAGAGCCAGTGGAACATAAAGGAAACAAAACAGCGAAAGACATAGCAAATAGTCATGGGTTTGTCAAGTTTGGCGGATCCAAGTACGAAGATGTTGAAAAGACCAAGGTGTGGTGTTGCCGAAAATTGAGTGCCATGGAGCTACGAGATTTGTACGAACTGGTGTTCCTTGCATCAAGTAAGTTTAGGTTAGGTATGTACGATTGTACGTAAATGCCTTACTACAGTTACTACCAAGGAGAAGAGGTAGTTATAATTGATGAAAGCCTTGTGTGACGACACTGCCTTGCGGGAGTGTCATCGGCTATGCCCTAATAAATAATCTAAACTAAACGTAAGTATTTTACCCTAAAATAGCCCCATAAAGGGTGCGAATAGGTACACATAGTTTACAGAAACTCTCAGTTTACCTATTAAAACCACTGTGAGAAAGTGCTTTGGAGCCATGACATTGCCTCTATCTTGTCATTAATTTTTTTCTATGTACCGAGGCCATTATTTCGTGACCACCCTGATCTACAGTATTCTTCTGGGATTCCTTGGTATGGACCGGTTTGGGCTGGCCCAAACGGGAACGGCCGTAGGGAAACTTCTCACACTGGGTGGCGTTGGGGTATGGTGGCTGGTTGACATCGTGCTTCTGGTGTCTGGTTCCCTCCTACCAGAAGATTCAAGCAACTGGAACCCTTACGTCTAATAGTGCTGAATCCACTCCGGTAACTAAAAACCTTAGGTATGTTGGGACGTTTCTAAGATTCCAATTTGACTAGCTGTTCTCTGTCTCCTTATTAAGGCACCTCCACGTGTAAGCTGAACTACCCGCCAAAGGCTTTTACCCTAAGTTTGGCCATGTGGAGGCGTCTTAACGGTGTTGTAAAGTCACCAAGATAGGCAAGATACTCTTTAGACAGTGTTTTATTTACGAGCTCCTCGCGCTGATGGAGTTTAAATTGAGTGCTGGTAAATAAAAAGTGGTAATACTCATTTTGACTTAGAAACGTGTCTTCATTACTACCTTATTGGGTGCTGGGATGACTCTCGGACTACGTTGCAACAGCTTGTTTTGTTTGATCTCTTCTGAGGGTGGACCTGGACCAAACGGTCGTCGGGCCAAGTCAATCATACCATTTGGTGGGTTGTCGCTTGTCGCAGATTCAAGTAACGAATCCAACCGACCGAATCGTGGGGTTGTATTGGCCCCACAACCTTTGACCCGCCCGGCTAAGGTTGCACTTTATATCATCTACATGGTCTGGCAACACCGACACCGTCGGTAGGACACTATAAGTTCCTAACACCAGAAGAGCCTTTCCTAGCCATAGCAGAGGATTGAAGATGGTTTTTCCGGTTGTCAAACATGGCAGACCTGGGTTGTCATGAGATTCGACACTCAGAAGGACTCCTTTTTACATGTACCAAGGTACCAGCTCTTTGGTCAGTACAAGACCACCAATCTTGCGATTTGGCTGTTTTTACAAATGATGAGACAGCCAGTCGAGAGTTGTGTGACCCACACATCACCAACCAATTTTTTCATACCATTGTGTCGTTAAAGGAAAATACATGGTTTTATAATTGTAAGCCGGGGACAGTGGCGCAAGAAGTTTGCAGGGGTGTTACTGCAAACTTTACCACAGGAACGCGAAATTCCTCAGGAATTATTTCCTTACCTGCCGGCTGCACGTTTAAGTTGGGGTCTATTTTAATAAAAGGCAAGGTGACCATTCAAATGTTAGCGTCACTGCCAAAGTTTACATTTTCGGAGCCATTGAATAGTTCCCTCTTTGAGGAAGTGTTATCACACACCTTCAATATGGCTACCAATCTGTCAGCACCGCACCCGCTCTTCCTGAAGGACCCTTTCTCAGAAGTCATCAGTGAGATTAAGCGGTCGGTGGAAGAACAGAATAAGAGGGAGGTGGCGACAAAGCATCTGCTCAGGTACAAAATCACGACTTACTCGTGTGGAGGTATCACAGTCGCGTTTTTGTTGCTCTTTATGGTCGTTTTTAGATGTTTATCTCAACGGAAGCCTACTTCTGATGTTATTTTGTTGGAGGCGCCAAAGCCAGACAAGAGGGACGAGGAGGTAATACCGTCCTCTCCTCCAGTAACAGTGGCGCCCCCTCCTCCAGCACCAGTGGCTTACCCTCCACCAGTACCAGTGGTGCCCCCTCCTCCAGTACCAGTGGCGCCATCCCCTCCTCCAGTGTCAGTGGCGCCACCCCCACCGCCAATATCACAAGCACCACCACCTCCGGTAAACAAGGGTACCCATCGAGTCACGAGACCAACACTTCCGCCAGTCCCATGGGCCCTGCATTCTGTGAAGTCGTCGAGACACCCGCACACGAAGTCGACGTCGGGTCGGGTGTTGGACGGCGCAGAAGGGATCTCCACACTCGGAACCGCTCGTGGCCACGGGCCTGACGCCGAGTACGAAGTCCCACGCGGCATGGGTTGGAAGGCGCAGAGGGAGAGAGCTCAATCCCTCTCGGAGCTCGATGAGCTCATTTTTTAGACATAAGTTAAGTATTGATTAGGTTTTTCTTTGTGACAAGTTGTTGGTTGGAGAATTGGCAAATTGGCGGTGGAAGTTCCTTTTTAAAATTGAGGTATTATTGGAGAGTGAATTCTCGTTGGAATTTTTTTTTGGATATTTTTTGCTGCTGTTATTTAAGTTTTTGAGGGTTGAAAGTTAATGATTGTTTATTGGTTGCTGCCCTTAGGTTTGTAATAGATTTAAGTGTGCATACTTAGAGTTAAATTTCTATTGCATGGTCGGAGTCTCTAATCGCGAGGCCAGGATCACGGGGGAGTCGGGAGGCTGCAAGACCTTCACCGGACTGGACCTCTCCCACTGACTGTACGCTGTTCCTGCTGCCCGCTGACCATGCACGAGCCCACTCCCAGTACTGCTAGCTGTGGAGTGGGAACCATTCGATGTCGGACGCCCTTCAAGGTGGAGCCGCTGTGCAGGGACCTCTCAAGCCCCGTCGGTCCACAGGGTGGGTCCACACCGCCGAAGCCACGCCGCCAGCTGAAGCGCCCAAGGCTGGTCAGTTGGAGCCGTCTTGCGGGGACCTCTCAAGGGATGACAAAACCGAATGCTGAGGTCTGAAGAGGGGCAGTCAAGAGGATTCAGCAGTCAAGCGGCATTCGAGCATTCGAGGGGATTCAAGATTCATTCAAGCAAAAGGAAGAAGTCTTCCGAGTCGAAATGGGTGCCTCTGTGTTAAAGTAAGTTAATTTTTATATTGTTTATTTAATTATTTGATGTGTTGAGAATATATAAGTATTATATATATATTGGAATATGAAATGATAACCCCGTATGGTCCATACACGCCTCCCGAACCCCACTTAGCTAGTGCAATGAGCTATTCATAACACCCATTTGAATTAACATTGCGACTTTCTAAACGTCTGTCGTGGTTTCTACTGAACGTATCTTCTTGAAATTTCACACGAATGTAGATTGAATAAATATCTAGAACTATATTGCAGCCGTGTGTCACCGGTCGAGAGACCGTTGCCTCTTTGTCCCTTTTTATATGGCCACATATGCTCAAAAAATCTGTGACTTCCCATTTTTACTTATTACTGTTCCATATGTATCTCTCCTTTCAGATAGCAACATCTACATGTTAAGCCCTACGTAAAGTACATAGGAGGACTGGTGAGCCCGGTCTCTCAGACCGGGTACGAGTCCGGTGACGCTGGGTGTGAGAGATCGGGGGTGCCACTGTTGCCAGATGGTGAAAGGCACCAACTTTTCTTTTTGAAAGGATAACGCTATAGTGAATTTTTAGGGGACACTATAGTATAGACTTTAGCCACTGGTGAAATCTTAAGGAAAACTTAGACGATGCTGTTGTAACCAAAAACGCAATGAGATAGATTGGGACATGAATCACCAATAAACTGTGACATCTTCCTCATTAACAGTGCGAAATATTCCTACTAAATCACGATAAGAACCTCGCGAATGCAATGTAAACTGACAGAAAACAAACAAGGGACTTACTTTCGAATTTTAATTACTATGAACTCATCAAAAACTATTTTTATGATCAAGAAAGTAGGCAATGAAACTTCAACGCCCATCACCGATGGGACAAATTAAAAGTGATTGATGACTTTCGAAAATTTCAAGTAGTTAAAGTGAGTAATTTGTAATGTGACCCAAGCTTTTGGTTAACGAGCCACAAACCACAAGATGCCTTGCCAAACTATTTAAATCGGCCATCGACCCTTTTTTATTAAAGTTACTCAAAAGAGAGCTTCCCTTTTTTATCAGGCATACCTACATTTCGAAGAAAAGGTACCTAAGTATAGGAAGTACTTAGTACTTACCTAATTGTAGTGGTTGTACCTATATACGAGTACATATACAGCGTTCTTCATAGATTATCGTTTCTTGGCCAGTCACTTCAAAAATTTTATTTGGTGACCTATACATCTTTTAACCTCTACCTACCTACCAATCTATTTCACAGTGCTGTAGATCCATGTGTAAAATCTGTAGGCCATATTCGCTATGTGGAAAACGAATTAGGTACCTACCTACTTTTGGGGAAGGGAAGGAGAGGGTGGGAAAGTGGGTGCTTTTTTTATGTGCAGAACTACTGCTGAGGTCAGGTGTAAGATGTATACAACCTCTATCATTGTGATCCCCAGAGCTGAATGACTCTGTTAGTGCTTAGAGCTGACAAACCTAGATAGAGAATAGGGTCATTCATCAGCTTAAGTTTTTTTGTGTAGAGAGCGACAATAGAAAAATCAGCATCAACGTAGTTTTGGGCATAAAACCACAGGAGTGAGGCCGAAGCCGAAGAGGAGTTTGTCGAAGACGAACAAGAGCAGTTTAGAAATAGGCCGAAGTCATGCCGTTAGCGGAAGGTGTTGGTTCAATTGGGATTCGAACTTCTCGGCTACTGGCTGTATCCATTAGTCTAGGATTTCAAAGGATCCCATAAAACAACATTATGGGCCATAAAAAATATGGAAAGTTTCCTGGTTACGGCTCTGTGGAGGAGGATAATTAGCCGAAGCTGTTCCTCTTTAGAGACACGGTGACATGCCGAAATTAACTGAGATACAGCCCTATGTCACAGTTCATAACACTTCTCGCTCTAGCACTTTCATGCTTAGTTTCACCTCGAGTGCCGACTACTGCCAGCCCAGACATCACCTCCAACTTTTCACTTTCTTCATATCCCAGTATTAGAACCAGGCCCAGGGCTGGATTAGCCACGCTGTTTCATTATTTCGAATTTAAAAAAAAAATATATATATATTACGATAGTAAGTTACGTAAGTGGTCAGCTGAAATTCCGTTCAGGTTTCAGGTTCAAGTCTTCAAGCAAACTAATTTTTATAAAGCCCGGTGTTCAATAGGTAGGTTCTTAGGTATACCTACCAATAAGGCGCATGTATATAAGAAAATTCCCGATGAACATATAATATCAACGCTAATTATTTGCTATCAACGTCCCCTAGTGACGGTACTGTTTATGTTTTGGGAAATAGTTTGTAATGTAATAAATAACGATCTCCGACCCTGACTCCGCGACTCGCGGGCTTTCAAATGCACTTTCGTCGAATCGGAACGAACGGATGCCGAGGGACTCATTCAAAGCAGATGGGGCGTGAAATTTTCTAGTTTTAACCATCAAAGAAGGCCGCTCACACAGCCAGGCCACCCCAAACAGACACACCCAATCCGTGCTACCTCCTAAATAACTATTATTACTTAAGGCTGTGCAACCAAACAGCTGAAATTGAGCATCTCTTCTTTGAGTAAATGTTGTAATACCTACTCTGAAATCCACACGCGTTTCACAATTTCACGTGTTTGTCAAACACATGAAAACTTGCAAATTAACCCTCCAGAGGTGACTTAAAAATTTGTAACAAGAGACCGTGTTTTCCAACCCTTATTTTGGGATAATTTTGTCCTCTTTTTCTCTTTTATCCAAAGCATTTCCATAGTAGGACTGCCGTTAGGTCATTTTCGCCACTTTCATGGTAATTTTTAGGTAAAATCATTAAAAAATATTTTTTTCCAGTACCACTATTTTTACCCCGGTCTCAGGAGACCGGGGTCACTTTTTCGAATTACTGGCTGATCCTTATTACTTTTTGAACTTTTTATTCATATTTTGAGGTCTTGAAAGTTACGTTTCAATGACCAGTTCACTGAAATTGCGAAACGCTTTTCAGAAGTGTCTTTTTGGGAGCCCGGTCTCACAGACCAGATGTCTGCAAATGACCCCGGTCTGAGAGACCTATAGGGTCACCTTTTCAAATTATTGGCTGACCCTTACTGGTTTTTTAAATTTTTATTCAAATTCTATGTTCTTGAATGTTATGTTTCAATGACCAGATTACTGAAATTACAAGACTCCTTTCGGAAGTGTTTTGGGGTCCCCGATTTCAGAGACGTGAGGCCCGGTCTCACAGACCGTGTGTCAACTGTCGTGTCACCGTTGCCTCTTTCCCACTTTTTATATGGCCACAAATGCTCAAAAAAATCTCTGACTTCCCAATTTTTTACTTATTACTGTTCCATATTCATATCTTTTTTCAGATAGCAACCTCTACAGGTTAAGCCCAACGTAAAATACATAGGAGGACTGGTGAGCCCGGTCTCTCAGACCGGGTACGAGTCCGGTGAGGCTGGGTGTGACAGACCGGGGGTGACACTGTAGCCACTCCTGTTGTCTGTACAAGATTTCAGTAGGCAGTATGTCATACCTGAGCCTAAGTTAGGAAGCTACTGGGAGGTACAAATCCTCACACCAAATGGTTGGGGAGAAAACGAAATTTTCGCACTTGACCGGTCTCGGAGACCGGTCTCTGAGCGTGACGTTCAGAGAACATATGCGCCGATGAGTTGGTTTGTTACATTTTGTGGCCGAAGCCGAATATGAGTGGGCTGAAACCAGTTCAGGAGTTGGCCGAAGCCAATACATCCATGTTGGAAGGGGAAAATTTTTCCGTTCCGCCGGGATTCGAAGCCGGACCTCTCAGGACACAAAACGGACCCCTTGACCACTCGGCTACTGGGAGGCACAGCTTCTCAGATATCAGAACTGTCATCATCTGTAAACCAAATTTGAACCAAATTGGCCAGAGGGTTTGGGCCCAGGCTCTCCCACATGACATATTTTGCAATAACTCAACCCGGTGGGGGGTCGGAAATTCTATGAGAATTTGTTTGGCCACATAACTCGCATGAGGAAGTCTTTATCCGAGTATATTGAATACCCACATGGCATGTTTTCTAAAATTCAAAAAACAAACCCAACTCGCAAATTCGAGTTTTCCCAGATATGCCGCTAATGGGGTATTTTATCCCATAATATGCACTATTATCCTTGAGAAAATGAACGAAATCGTAGGAGCCAATTTTGATAAAAAAATAAAAAACCGGTTTTTTTGAGGTTTTTTGTGTGTCTTTCAATTTTCACCAATGGAAAATCGGAAAAAGTATATTCTGCATATAATTTTTTTACATCTGTGTACCAAATTTGAACCAAATTGGCCGGATGGTTTGGGCCCAGGCTGTCCGTACATAAACCTATACGTATAATATATACTTGCACTTCCACGCACACACACAAACACAAACAACGTGTTAAAAACGCTTTTTTCAGAGTCTGGCACCTCTGCTCGACGCTTTGCAATGAAAAACTCAAAATCAATTATCTGCACGATCACAATACTTTACTTTATACTGCGTATAATAGAGACCGGTAATTGCAACACCACTTCTCTCTTAGTTAGTTTTTTTTTACTTACCTACATAGAAGCAAAACATAGTGTCCTCCGGTCAGTCATCTGTTTTGCGTTCGAAAAGCTTGGATATTTTTTAAACGAGATACTCGTAACTAGCACGAGGGAAGTCTTAACCGAATATTTTGGGAACCCACATGATGTTGACATAAGTGATTTAAAAGTATTAACTGGGACCAGTAGGTATAGGTACTGGGCATAGCCGTATCCAAGGGGGGGTTTAGGGGGTTAACCCCCCCCCCCCCCCCCCATGAACGGAAAATTAACATGGAAGTGCCAACGTGATGCAAAAAAAAATATAGGCACCCTCCCATGACCGCTTTCTGGATACGGGCCTGGTACTGGGTATCATACGCATACTTCGAGGGCCTATACCGAAACAAGAATAATTTCAGTGCTGAAAAAGTAAAAAGTTCTAGTAAGTAAATAAGCAAAAGCTGACAAAGAATGCAAAAATTTGTTCCCCTTTTAATCGCGAATGAAAACATTAAATTATGGGTTAATTCGCAAGTGGTGTGGGTTCACTTAAGAGTTGGTAACGAAGATCGAGGGGCGGGTACTACATTTCATAATTGAACAATTTAACCAGAGTGAACTGAACGCCAATGCTGATATTACCAACGCTTCCACACTTAACCAGAGTTTCGCGCTCTCTTCCAAAATGGTACATCTCCTTTTCCATTTAAAATCTTCAAAAAAGAATAAGAGCACTGCTTGGTAGATACAAGGTACTTAAGTGTCTGCGATATTTCGGGACCGGGGACACTCTCAGCATTTTCTGTTCCGAACTAAGTAGGTACCCTTTACTTATCTGTCGCGTTTCTTTCTACCCAAATGTTAAAAATATTCTTGTGATTTGAAAATCCACAATAATTAGGTACACAAGAATAAGGTGGAGGATATCGTCAAATTCTTGTGAGCTGTCGACTGGTTGTGCAAGATGAATATGTGGATGATGAGATGATATAATGTTGTATTGAATAAAAATCGACATAATATGTACCTATAAGAAAGTGGACGACAGATACAGACGTATAAAAGAAATATCTTAACTGTAGTTAAAAAATTGCCTTCCTCTCTCAGTTCTAAAGTAGACACTTTACATCTACTTTAATGAACACCGCCAAAAATTTTGTCCTTCATATCGTATATTGTTTTTCTTTAAAATCACACTTTGTGCTGCATGTGTAATGTGTACCTTTCAGCAACAGTTTGGTATAGCGTATAGCACTCTTTTGGTTAATAATTAAGATAGTGGGTAAAAGACTACATTGCCAGGTTTCAAAATTGAACCCTTTATAAGGGCCAGTTGGTTCCTAAATGTCGGAGTGATTGCACGAAAGAAAATACTCCAGAGCTGGCTTCCAAGGGCTTGTACTCAGCTTTCCCAGTAGGACAAGACGACTTTTCATTCTCGTTTCCCCTTAAAAGCGGGTCCTTTTTAGAGTCCTCGACTGACCCCGCCCTCTCTGGGCAACTACAGAGTGTCCATGTGAATCCGGCACGTTAGTAATGTGTCAAGGGGTGATATGTGATGAGCCATGGATTTGCGAAGACGTGAAGAAGGTAGCGATTTACCAATGGTTACCATGAAGACTAATAAATCTTTTTCTATCGAGTCATTAATTTCGCGGCAAGATCAGACGGAAGAAGAGTGCAGTGGTGAAGATCCTGAGGTGGGGATAAGTGAAAACAGTGATTTATGTTACGTAGGAACAGAAGAACCTGACTTGGTGTCACCATTCCAACCGTTTGTTGCTGCTCGAGGGCTTTTCGACAATTTCCCAAGACCTTCTTTCCCGCCGGAAAAATTAAATGACCCGTCTTTCTCCCGTAACGCTGGACTGCCTATTCGTTTGCTGCAAAAATTTTCGACAGCACCCCCATACTTCAATTACAACTGGCCGTTGCTGTATAATTCCTGGCTTCAGAACGCTGGACTTTTGGGTGGACTGATGGGGGTTCCGAGGCCCCCAAATGTGGCACCTGATTCGGTACCTCCAGTCAGAGGTCCTGCCCTCTCTGGCCCCGATCAAGATTCACCGACGTCGTTTTTACCCCTCAGCTCCCCCACTGAGGAATCCGACACTTCCTTGTCTCCATACGACCTCTCTCGTGCCTCTGGTAAGTCCTTCAATATGGATAATGACAACTCTCTACCTTCTAAGCCTGTCTTCAAAGCGGTATAGGGCAGTTTGATTAAAAATTATTTTTGAGTTACCTATACCTATTCGTACCTAGTCATACAAATAAATAAATAAACCATTTATAGGTAGGTACCAACTGTCAGCAGCGAACAAGAGAAACTACTGCCAGCTCTCCTATAATATGGGTATATTATTACAATAAAAATAGGTGGGCATTCTCCTTAACTGACAGATTTTTCGATTTTTCGGACAAACCATGTTCTCCCCTCCTCATCTGGTTGTTGCCGATGAACAATGAAACAAGTGTTCGCGAATGAAGACCAGGAGGAATTACTTTGAAAAAACTAACTAAGAATGAATAGACAAGGTCACTTAAGTACCGGAAGCAAAATTATAAGTGACTTACAAATAACAGATCTCTATATACTGTCTTCAACCTTCAACTTTATCTATAATAATTGTTTTATTTAGGTCCGTTGATGGAAGTCAGTGGTTCCTACCTATACCTGAGTTACGTCAACAAGTAACCTCGCTGGCACTCCCTACTCTGTTTCTGTCGACAAAAATGGGTTTCTATATACCTACCTACCAATAATTGACAAAACTTTTTATTACTATACCTATCAAATAAGTTAGGAAGATGTGCCTTATATCTTCAAAATTAAATTCACAAAAAAGTGACTGGTAATAAAAGTGACAAAAGTGTCACTGGTTGTGATTAGCATTTGCCAAGCAGGGGAGCAACAACTGTCAGTTCTTTTATCTTTCTGGATTAGGGGTGACTGAAACGTGCGACACATGGCTTTTATATTCAAACTGACACTGACATCAAATCATGGGCGTAGCCAGACATGTGGAAAGGGGGCTCGAAATTAAATTTTCCTCTTCCAAATTACAAAAAAAAGTGTTAAGTACATCAAAATCTTGAGCCCTAGCCGAACTAAGTAAATCTTACTTCCTCATTTTCCGTCAGAATCACTCCCTCTCCCTCACTCAGCAGAACTGAAAATTGGTTACAACACGCGTTGGAGAACTCCAACGTCCGAAAACTGAAAATTTGTAAATGGTTTCTTCTAAAGTCTGATCAAAATCGTTCAGTTAGTGTCTGTGAAATAATAAAAAAACAAATTTTGACCTTCCACCTTTTCTTACTTTACCTACAGTATAAATTTCAGAACAGTGCCTCTCAGTGGCCGAGTGGTCAAGGGGTCCACTTTGTGTCCTGAGAGGTCCGGGTTCGAATTTTTCGCTTCCGACATGGATGTACTGGCTTCGGCCCACTACTAAACTGACTTCGGCCCACTCATATTCGGCTTCGGCCACTTCGTCTTTGGCTTCGGCCAAAAACATCTGACAAACCAACTCATCGGCTCATAATATGTTCTCTGTACGTCGCGTGAAAAAAAAATCAGAACAGAAAAAACGCTTCACTCGGTACCAAGGTTTCAAAATATTGGTATATAAGTGCCTACCTACCTATGTACCTTCGAGTAGGTGCAATAAAGATTTATTACCTACATATAAAAAATCTAGCGTTGTTAAGTTCCATCAAAAAAATAATTAAAAAGCACATGATAAATGAGAAACATGTTGTATAGCCTTAAGTCAGGCCCGTATCCAGAAAGCGGTCATGGGGGGGGGGGTTAACCCCCCCCCCGTGGATACGGCTATGCCTTAAGTAATAGGTTGTAACCAACGGTTGTTAGAGAAAAGTTCTTGATTCTGAATGATGCAAGAGAAATTCAAATTTGGATGTCTAAGTTGAATTTCTAGTTAGGATAATGGATAATGGAAATGATCATTCATGAAGTGATCTATCTATATGGATGAGAGTTTCTGAGTTAGAGGGTCGACAGCCTTCAATGAACCTCTTTACCATAGAGAGCCGGAAAAATACAGACTTCTCCTGTATAATCCTTTTATAGAATAGAATCATGATATCCCATGTCGGGTTAATTTCAGACACTACAAAACATTGTATTTCAGAAAAAATAAATATCCGGCTGTTTTATCAAAAAGCGGACATTGAAAAACGTCAACAAAGACTATTGTGTTGACAGTATTAAATTTGTGAAGAAAACAAGTTGGGTCGGTTGGTACTAAAGACCAGTGGCTGAGCTTAGTAAGCTATAAACTAAATTGGGGTGGGGGGCGTGTGATCGTTCTGCGGACAGCATTAGGGAGGGTTTTTTCTTCCATTCTCTGTGCCTTTTCGATTGGAAAGAAGGGAAGGCCGGAACGTCATGACTCGTAACCGAGTTTTCTGAAACTGAAGGTTTACTCTCCAATAAGTTACAAGAAAATTTTTTTTTGACAAATTTATTCCCAAAAAACTGAGTTGATAACTTGGCAAATTCATTTATAGGATTCATTTGTTTTTTGTTTTTACATATTTTTCCTCCTCAGAGTTATCGTGGAAATGTGAAGAAAGAAATAATTCCCGTCTTAGGTACCTACGGTTACTTATGATGCATCCCACCATACTCGGTTAGCAGTTGAATCCCTGACTCTATTTCCAGACCCTTTTATTTTATTATTCTGTTTCATTTAGTTTCAAGCGAAGCAAAATGCGGGGGAAAAGACAAAATAGAAACCTGACGAAACGAGACGAAAATTTCACTTTCACGGAAAGAACTTTCAATTTAGTACTTAATTGGTTATTACGTTGTAATCTTTTGTAGGCCCCTTCAAAGCGTAGGCCCCAAGCTATAGCTTATTTAGCTTAATGGTTAAGAGGACGCTATACCTGACGATGCATTTTTTGCCGCCCATAAGATTAACATTGCGAGCGGCGATTCATTTTCAAGGTTTACCCTTGGTTGGAAAGACACAAAATTTTGCCTGTACCTAGCCCTAACAATGTTCTAGATTTCCCAATTTCTCACTGGTTTCTTTTATTGCAACTGTTTTGCAAATGCTAGCACCGCATACCACAAGAAAAGTGCTGTATCTCGAAAACCAGTAAAAAAATGGGAAATCTGCTTCGAACACGACCTAGAACATTGTTAGGGCTAGGTACAGGCAAAATTTTGTGTCTTTCCAACCAAGGGTAAACCTTGAAAATGAATCGCCGCTCGCAATGTTAATCTTATGGGCGGCAAAAAATGCACCGTCAGGTATAGCGGACCCTTAATCCAGTACTGCTGATCGGACGGACCGGATACCGGATAGTCACCAGAAATCAAAACTCCCTAATTATCGTACTCTTATACTTTTTTCCAGCTAACGCAAGTCCAATGGAGGAAACTTCTCAAGACGAAAGTGGGAGCAATGAGAGACACCCTTTACATTCGGCACAACCTACGTAAGTTATCAATCACAGTTTCCCTACTAATAGCACCTTATTTACTAAATAACTGAAAGAAACTGTCGGTAGGTACCTACTCATGTAGTGATACAAATTCTGCTGGGCAATAGGTTTTTATAAACCTTTTCTAGCTTGAGTATTGTTTCACGTACCTAAGTAATTGGTAGGTACCACTCGTTCTGTAGAAAACTTTTTCGGCCGCTTATATAGGGTGTAAAAGAAGGGACTCAGTTGATATTAAAAAAATGCCGAGAACTAAGTACTATTTTTTGTGTTGTCGAAAGTCATCATATATCATAACATTTGGAAAGTTGCCGAAAATATCAATGGCATTGGAAAGAAGTGTAGGACAATAAATTTTTCTTTTACTTTCTTCACATTACTTACTTCGCATACTTGCTCGCTTAGTAGCCTTCCAAAGCGGAAGTTACCTACACATTTCTTACTGAATGGGGGCCCAGACCATGACAAGACTTTCTTGGTTTTCTCTTTGTCTTGGTAAGTTTAGTATTTTTTCAAATTAACCGACATGAAGTTCTGTTCTCGGTTTTCAGTCAATCTAGTTAATAGGTCTCCTGAGTCCCGCTTGGGGGAAAATAAGAGAAATGGTGTCCGAACCACGGGGAGGGAGGCCGGGGCCTAAGCGGGCCTCAAAGTCCAGACTAGTGCCACTGCTTCAATTTTGCGGCTACATCTCATGCTCTAATAGAGGGAAAATATATGTGTCTGTATAACGACACTCTCCATGGTGAAAACCTCTCTATAACAAGCAAACGCTACAGTCCCTGACTCATAGCAAACTCTCCTTATAGCGAGCAACATGACCCGGTCCCTTGACGTTTTACACAGAGAGAGTACTGAATATACCTACGTCAACTGTATGGAGAAACTACCCTATGTTTTTGGGGTAGACTACCCTATGCCTAAACTTGTCTCCTTATCAGAAATCTAATTTTTTTAAAAAATAAGTTAGTGGCTGGCTTACATTTTATAACTTAGTCCTTCCCGACGGTAAATCGTAAGCTGAATAAAGGGTACGATAACCATAGTAACAAAAGAAAATATTTCAAGCAATCTGGCATCGGATTTCAACCCAGTGCTTCCGACTTGAGAGCCCAATGACCACAGCACGAAAGAGAGGCCTTCTGGCTATTTTTTACATCCACTTTGTGGGGTATATCCCTAATAGAGCCAGAACTGCCTGATTGTACCTACCTTGTACGAGGAAAGTGATAACAAGACATTAAAGAAAACATCTAATCTCATTTTGCTGAAAATATCACGACCAGACTAAAGCCTAGATAGGTCCATATTCAGGTTTTCTCTCGTCTCAGCCATCAATTTTTTCGCTTGATTCAAAACTTCAAAATTTCCCTATAATATTTGTGTGAGGAAATGGACAAAATTATTAATTTTCAGAGGAGATTCCGGTAACAGAGAGAACCTGACAAATAGTAAAACGAGGCGGCGGCGAACCGCTTTCACCAGTGAGCAGCTGCTTGAACTTGAGCGGGAATTTCATGCCAAAAAGTACCTCAGCCTGACTGAAAGGTCACACATCGCCTCCGTCCTCAGTCTGTCTGAGAATCAGGTATGATTATTAACCAGTATTAATTATACTTAGGGCCCGATCACACAATCACACTGATATAGTTTTTCATGAAAAAAAGACTGGGAATGGAGTAAGGGTGGATCCAGGGATCCCTAAAATCCGGTAGTACCTACGTAAATTCCTGTAAAAGCATTAAAAATATCCTCCCATAAAATCTAAAAATCTCTCCCCCCCCCCCCCCCCCACTGAAATTTTTGCCTGGATCCGCCCTAGGAACAAAGTCTTTTAACACAATTTGCCCTTTTAAACCGCAAGTGGGAAAATATTGACTGTTGGCCCCAAGGGTTTGGCCAGAAGGGGACAGTTACGCCTTGGGGCTATATGGCTTGCTTTTCTGACCCAGTGTAGTAATAAGGAATTTTCTCTTTTCCTTTTTTTAAATCTTATAGATAGAAATAGAAAACGAAAAGAAAGAAAAATCAGTTTTATCTAATTCTTTAAAAATCTGTTTTTACCTGAAGCTAAAACTTAAATAAAAAATACCAAACAGCATGTTTACATTTTCAGGTGAAAATATGGTTCCAAAACAGGCGCGCAAAATGGAAGCGTGTGAAAGCAGGCATGGGGTCAGCAACGTCAGGTGGGCAGGTGGGCAAAGGGCCTAAGATAGCGGTACCTATACCTGTTCATGCAGACAGGTTCGCAGTCAGAAGTCAGCATCAGCGCCTCGAAAAATGCCCAAGTCTACTTTTATTGGGTGGACACTAATGTACCTAGCAATCGTGATGGAAAGAAGGGAGTATACCCTCTGACGACATACAACCTTGAAATTTCAGTTAAACGCACACTATAATGAACGTAGGTGTTTTCTTTTGCAGTCAGACAAGTATCCTTTCTTTACTTAGAGAGAGGCAAACGGAAAAAAACATCTGCATTTTTATGTAGGTAACAGTTTTTTCGAAAATTAATTTTTAAGCAACTAATGATGACAAAGACCTCTGGTTTTTTGCAGTAAGTCAGGAAACAAATATTTTAAATAAATATCAGATTGTAGACACGGTTTTATCTGATAAATCAAGGCATGTGACGCCAAAGGGTGTACTACCATCTTAACGTAAAAATAATCTTATATGAGATTATCTATAATTGCACAGAATTTGCAACAAAAGTTGTAATTGTTCCCCAAACCCCATTGTATACATTTAATATTATGTTACCTTTGGATAGGTTAGTTCATTTACCTCATATTTAATTTTGGATGGAAACTAAAAATTGACTAAAATGCTAAAGATACCGTACACATCGGTGTCTTGGCACCGGTCAGTGAGAATATCAACGAAAAGAAGTAACGAAAATGAAACTGTTTTTTTTTTGTTACCAAAAAGTCAAGTCGATATCCCATGTTGTACAAAATAAATTGTACTTAATTACATAGGTACACATATTTGTAATGGATTGTATGCTGTAGAAGTGGTTAAAATAAATCACTGTAATTCTTAGATTATAATTTTATTCCTACCTCGTCCTTATCTCTACGCAATCGATCCGCAATCATACAATTTCCCAATCGTTTTTTTTTTTAGGTTTTTCCAGATTTCCCTTAAAGTATTGTTGATTTACTATGCTAAAATCAAAATAGAAAGAACCACTAGAAAACTGGACTACACAGTAGGTAGATACTTACAGGAAAGTTATTGAGGCCGCGTCTATTTTAAAATTTTTTAAATGTTTCCAAAAGGATGGTAAATTTTTGGAAAATTACTCACAGTTCTTTAACCCTATGCAAGTGCACTATTTCGAAAATTGATCCATGGATACATATTCGGTCGGAGGAGGTTAGTTATTTAAGTTCGCTTCTTAGTGGTAAGGACGTGGAAACTGATGAATCCTTTTGGATTGTAGATTTTGACATTACACCCATTTATTTATTTAAAAGGTTAGGTTAGGTGGGCCATGAGTTGGGCCAACTCCAGGTAAGCGGTGGGCCAATAATGTCTTGTAGGGAACATAAGGGCGGTCTGTGATGATAACAATGCATGGGTGACACCTCGGCGCCAAAGAAGGTTTCTTAACCTCCCAAGGTGTGCTAGCAGTTAAGAGGAGTCTTTACATGATCAAAAATAAGAACTTCCTAGAAAAAAAATTCAGAGAGCTCCTGTTTCTTTAGAGCAATGGTTCTTAATTCTCACTTCTAATTTTTTATTGACAATTTCTTCTTAGAACCACATGAACTACTGCAAATAAGTAGGTACTTGGTCCAATAAATTGAAGAATACAGGTACAATATACGATAGGTACTTGCTGCAAGTTGGGATTTTAGGGTGCTGACTTTGGTTTCAAGCTTAGAAAATCCTGAATTTTTTTAGGAAAGTTTTCTCAACCCTGTGGTCGCTCGAGTAGGTAACTGTTTCGAAAATATCTATTTAAAATGAAAGGCTACTTATACTGAATGAAATACATAATACATTTTCACAAGCCTGATGGTAAAATTTGAAATAAGAAAACTTCGGAAGAGTAAAGTGGGTAAAGACTCATCTTAAGGGTACAACGACCACCTTTGTTAGGCGCATGTGCGGTGGGGACACATTAAGGGCGACCACTACACTACCCTATCAGTCCCTATTAGCAGAAGCGGATTTAAGGGGGTAGGTATAGAAGACTCACTTTTCCCTCACGATCATTGCCACTGAATTTTTTCTCTGTGTTTTTCCTTTAGATGTGACGTAGGTGTAAAAGTTTGACGATAAATGAAAATGAAGGGACTCCAAAGTTTCTAAATATTTAAGTAGGTATTGCTTTCTGGAAATTACTATCATACCTGAAAAACTGTATGATAGCAGAGATATTTTAGTTTTAGTTTTAGACACCACTGGAGTTGGTCTAACTAAAATAATCAAGCACAGGTCGAAAACTAGACCCAAACTAAACCGTCTAGGTATTGTTCTGCGACTCGAACACTGACACTAGAGGGGTCAACATATCCCTGCTTG
The DNA here is from genome assembly GCA_950004255.1 of Mesopsocus fuscifrons. Lineage (NCBI taxonomy): Eukaryota > Metazoa > Arthropoda > Insecta > Psocodea > Mesopsocidae > Mesopsocus > Mesopsocus fuscifrons. The sequence goes on from OX465378.1 coordinate 7,225,807, forward strand.
TCTATTACGAATCTGTTAACGCCAAGTTAACGACTTTGATAACGACGAAGTGGTGTAGTTTACCTATGTTTTAGCATTAGGAGCTTAACGCCCGAGATCACGACCAAGGTCCATAATAGAGCTGCAGTAGGTATAAATCGAAATCTGAGAAATTCATGTAAGTTATAAAATACGTTTTTCGAATAAACATGATTTTTATACGAGTAGGTATTATAAATTGTTCGATGTCGTTACAATTTTTTCAGACTTACTCGAGAATAAATAACAAACAAGTTAGCAGATGCCAAAAAATGGTATCGTACAGTCCGCGCCCTTTCTAAATCCAAAAGCAACATTAATTCAATAACTTGAAAAGTCACCCTAGTTCTCAATGAATTGTTTGTAGGTCGTTCGCAAATTGTTGAATGCAAGCTAAACGCTTCCAATGTGTTTACACAGTGGATCATCTATTGTCCTTTACAAATTTGTTAAATGGGTGGTCCCATTATGCCAACATAAATCATCAAAGGACAAAAAATCACTGATAAATTGTAGGGTTGGTAACAAGGGTAGGTTTCGGTTGCTGAGGCGTCGTTTAGCCCTGCATGGGAATAGGGTGGTTTTGTAAACGGTTAACGAGGTATTTCTGCAGGAATAAAGAGGAATATTTGCATTTGATATTCTGTGATAATATAATATACATAGTACGTAGATATTTATATACAAAATACATAACAATAAAGAAAATTGTCTCGGAGAAAGACCTTACCCAGTCTGGTTTCTATGGAATCTTTCAAGCCTTGAAAACCCGTACAGTCTTGGATCTACGCAGAGTACAGAGAATAAAGAGAAAGTACAGTGCAGTGTGATTTAAGAGGGAACTCGTAACTTTGTGGTATTTTCTTGCAATCCATGTTTAGTTAAACGTTAGTGGACCCAGCACCGCCTCAACCAGAGTTAGTATTAGGAACCACCACCGAAAAACTGTCAAAAATAACTTAGTCAAAACCCACGAAAAATTAATAATACAAAATAACCTAACCTAACCTAAGCGCTTTCGACCTAGACGGTCATCATCAGAGGGGTACAAGAAAGGAAAGAGAACCTACTTGGGTGTTAGCCGGCCCGAAGTAAGTTGATCTGTGCTCTTTGACAGTTTTTCGGTGGTGGTTCCTAATACTAACTCTGGTTGAGACGGTGCTGGGTCCACTAACGTTTAACTAAACATGGATTACAGTGCAGTGGTCTACGTGTCCAGATACAGCAAAATAAACTATGAGAGAGATGAGAGATATGAGAGATGGACGAGTGAGAAGAATTTCTCACAGTTACAACTGAGCGAAACGCGACAGTGCGTTTTAAATCAAATCATCACTCACACTTGAGCAAATCACATTTCAAATCTGATTCGATCCAGTCACACTTTTCTAGCAAATTATTTCAACAACAAAACACTCAGCTTGAATAACCCTTCTTTTATTCGAAACCACCCCACAAAACTTGACTCGTCCAAAAGCGTGGCAAAATCATAGAGGGGTAAAATGAAATTGAGAACAAAAAGAAAATTCGTCAAGTTAGAAGTGAAATTCTTTCAATAAGTTCACTCAAGTGGCGAAACGTCACTTTTTCCAAAGCAAGACTTTACTTTTTCATGAAAATTTATTGTTACAAGTAAGGATTTCCATTATTTTCATAATGTTCCCTCCTTCGATTCTTCAAACTTGTTTGAATAATTTTTGAGAGAACATGCCGCTTTTCAGAGGGAATTTTTTCCTTAACTTTTTTCCAGCGTTTCCCTACTGGACGAATTTCTGCATGGGTCGGCTACCTCACTATGCGTATGGGATGGGAAAATGCTTCCTAAATTATTGTTGTGACTCGACCCTTGTCAGTTGCCACAACTGCAGCACAGGCTTTAGAGGTAGAGGACAGTTATAGCAAGCCCAGAACTAGACCATTTCAAGAATTATCCATCATGCTCAGCTGGAAGCAGTACCAATTACCAGCTCCCCACCCATCGTAGTCCTATTGTAGCTTCCGAACTACAACAGACATGCTGAACAAACATACCATCAAGGCAGTACCCAGGGGGGGCGGGTTAGGGGGGTTCAAAACCCCAGAAAATTACACGGCTTAAGTTTTGAAGGAGAAAATATAGTTTCGTGTTGCCTAGGTACCTAAACCTATTTTTCTTCTCCTCTCTTCCTTATACAACTTTACCGACAGATTTTGGGGGAATTTTTATTTTGAGTCATTGATAGTGGCCAGTTGGGTGATTAGTGAATTCCTGAGCACGTCGGTGCGTCCGGGCTGTTACGATTCAAGAATAGAAGATCTCATGATGAGCGGTCACCGGTGAAGCTCACACAACGGATTATATCTGAATGATTCATAAGCACCCATCAGACCGATCACGGAGTTGCGTGTTTCAATACATCTCGCATTTTAAATATTTTCCCTCTGTGTCAAGCCGACTCCCGAATTTAAAATTATAAATAAGATTTTGATAGGAAGGGTCCCATGTGGCCCCTGAAAAATTACGCCGCTGTCTCAAAAAGCATTCTTCATGTCCAACTTTTTTTTAAAATGTTCTATGCCTACTGAACCTACTTTTACTAGGCGTATGTTTCTTAATATTAAAGCGGTTAATGTGTCTGACGTTTCCTGAGAGGCCTATGTTCGAATCTTCGGGTCAGCAATACTTTCCACTTAAAGTAGGTATGGATGAAATGGCTTCTATTTGGCCTAACTCCCCGTAGCTTTTCCGACATATATATAAGTAAATTCCAAGAAGACTTCAAAGTATCGGTACCTATATCTAAACTCTTCTCTTCTTGCAATCTGCTAGTGGTCCCACAGTCCCACTATCTAAGAAGTTAGTTTAAAAACTATACTTTATTTTCGTTCGAAAATTCTTAACGCAGTGCCCACAGGATAATGCGAAGATGGGTAGGTACAGGCACCTAATACCGCCAAACTTTTTATAGACCACACAGTCGGTAGGTAGGTACCTATAAATGAGGACCACACAAGGGTACCGCTTGACAGGAAGTTGGTTCGGATTTTAGTATGCACAGTGAACGAGTAGTGCCCACAATTAGGTACCGACTACTAAACCATTCAATCGACAAACATGCTACTTCCAGGTACCTACGCAATATTACCGAATCACCTCTAATTCAGAAACAGGATCGCAAAATTCAGCTTAGTAGTTATAGCAGTAGTAACATGGTAGTTCGTTAAAGTAAAAAATTTATGAAAACCTTAGAAGAACATTTTTTTGTTTAGATGAATTTCTCAGTATGTGGAAAGCTAGGCGTTTTATACTTTTGCCTCACCTCTTTTAGAAGAATCTAAGATCAACAGAATTCTTCAAAAATCACCACAGCCTTCCCCACAGGCGCACATAAACAAAATTGACAGGATCGGTATCAAACCGGTGGGACCCGGTTCGGCGGTTCTCAGCATACCTTCATGTAGACCACTAGGTACGGCACTGGCTGTATTGGCGTACTAGTACCGCTGGGACAGCACACTAGGTACGGCACTGACTGTAGTGGCGTACTTGTACCACTAGGACAGCATATACTAGGTACGGTACTGGCTATAGTTGCGTACTTGTACCTCTAGGACAGCAAACTAGGTACGGCACTCGGGCACTGGCTGTAGTGGCGTACTTGTACCTACCACTAGGACAGCATATACCAGGTACGGTACTGGCTATATAGTTGCGTACTTGTACCGCTAGGACAGCAAACTAGGTACGGCACTGGCTGTATTTGCGTACTTGTGCCCCTAGGACAGCAAACTAGGTACGGCACTGGCTGTATTGGCGTACTTGTACCGCTAGGACAGCATACCTAAGTACGGCACTGGGTGTATTGGCGTACTTGTACCGCTAGGACAGCATACTTAGGTACGGGGTACGGCACTGGCTGTATTGGCGTACTTGTACCGCTAGGACAGCATACCTAGGTACGGTACTGGCTGTAGTGGCGTACTTGTACCACTAGGACAGCATACCTAGGTACGGCACTGGCTGTATTGGCGTACTTGTACCGCTAGGACAGCATACCTAGGTACGGCACTGGCTGTATTGGCGTACTTGTACCGCTAGGACAGCATACTTAGGTACGGCACTGGCTGTATTGGCGTACTTGTACCGCTAGGACAGCATACCTAGGTACGGTACTGGCTGTAGTGGCGTACTTGTACCACTAGGACAGCATACCTAGGTACGGCACTGGCTGTATTGGCGTACTTGTACCGCTAGGACAGCATACCTAGGTACGGTACTGGCTGTAGTGGCGTACTTGTACCACTAGGACAGCATACCTAGGTACGGCACTGGCTGTATTAGCGTACTTGTACCGCTAGGACAGCATACCTAGGTACGGTACTGGCTGTAGTGGCGTACTTGTACCACTAGGACAGCATACCTAGGTACGGCACTGGCTGTATTGGCGTACTTGTACCGCTAGGACAGCATACCTAGGTACGGTACTGGCTGTAGTGGCGTACTTGTACCACTAGGACAGCATACCTAGGTACGGTACTGGCTGTAGTGGCGTACTTGTACCGCTAGGACAGCATACCTAGGTACGGTACTGGCTATGCAAGAACCCTGGTGCGGTGATTACTCGAGCAGTGTTGGCTAAAACGATTACTGCGCTCCAATCTCCACCATGGCACGCCCCTTGACGCTAACTGCCCCCTCCCACTCCTACTCCCCTTCCCAGCAAACTCCCCAAATATCCCCCACTCCGTTCCTCCCCAGAGCTTTTGTTTGTTCTGTGGCTTCCATTAATTCCCCTTCCCCCCCCCCCTTCTTTTTTAACCTCAACATTTCATTTCATCCATTTCACCCCCTCCTCGCTTAGGTTCTGGTTGACGAACTCCCGCAGAACAGGCTGTTGTTGCAACTGAGTAAAGTTCGAAAGTAGTCGAGATAGGGAAACCACTGTTCTGACGTTCCTCTCTATACCACACCAAAAATTTGCTCTGTGACGTTTGTTCTTTCTTCTTTTCTCTTCCAAAAAACCAATGAGTAAAGAGGATATATCTCCACTTGAGGTTGCTGGAAGTTAAGCTCAGTAGTTTCCAGCTTGAAACCTGTTATATAAGGAAAACCAAATAATCAACATACCTACCTCAGAGCAATTTTGAAATTTTTGTTTTGGTAGTGAGAGGATAAATGACAAAAGAGTGGATTCCCTATCTTGGTGACTTTCAAACTCCCTTAAGGGTAGGCGGCAACAACACAAGAGTACCTACCAAAATATTTTCCTTGTTTCTTTTGGTTCAGACTCAAAATTTCGCCCACGGTATGATTTCTCGGTTTCTTTTCGATTTCAGTTGAATATGCCGGAGTCGCCCAGCTCGAATTTTCTGACTCTTTTTACTTTCTCGCTACCCATATATGGCGAGAAAGTATTGTTTTCGTGCAAAATTTCGAAATTGAGATTTTGGGTTTCCCATGATCCTGGGGGTCCCCTGAGTCCAAAAAAGTGGTTTCTGGAAAAAGTCTGTCCGTCCGTCCGTCCGTCAGTCCGTCAGTCCGTCAGTCCGTGCAGTGCTCTAGCGCCTATACCGTTCATCCGATTTTGATGAAATTTGGTATGGACCTGTCTAAAATCACTGCCGAGGGGCATTTTCAAGGATTTTTTTATTGGTCAAAAATTGCGGCCGCTATTGTCAAAAAACCGCCAAAATAATTCAAAAATCGTGTTTTTGGTTACTTAGACAAGCGCCGACGGTACACTTTTCAATCTATAACACTGAAAATTGGTATGTGTGTTGACAAATAGATGCTTCGAGGTCATTTTCAACTAAAATTGAATTGGTTGAAAATTACGGCCGTTCTGGACCAAAGTTCGATCGTTTCGGCGCCATTCACATTTATTGACCGATTGTCATGAAATTTGGTAAATGTGCGTAGAACCATGTAACTTAAACATCTGTTGAACAGAATTTTGTTATCTTCAAAATTACGGCCGTTTTTGTCAAAAAAGTGTCGAAAATGAGTTGAGAATGAGAAACCACGTTTTTGAATGGTTAGAACGCATTTGGGACTACAGTAATAGAATGACAGCCATGAAACTTGGTAGGAGTGATCTCAGATAGATGCTCTTGGGTCATTTTCAACCGATTTTGGATTGCTTAAAAATTACGCCCGCAAAAAAATCTCCAAAAAATAAAAAAAAATAAAAAATCACATGGGGCGAGAAAGTTAAGTGCGACTGTTGTCGGACCCTTTATTTTATGTACCTACCTAGATTATTTGTGTTGGCACTGTGAATAAGTGTTACCTACGCGTCCACAAGAGGTGACAACCATCCCTTTTGAACCTTAATTCCATTACAAAGGAAAAGGGTTGGTAAGACTGACAGTAAACAAAACGAAAGTGTAGATACCTAATAAATTAATTTGAATTTAAAGGTGTTGACGAACAATCTATGAACCTACTCCCGCCCACGTCGTATTAAATAGGAGAATCAAATAATAGAATATAAGAGTTTAATCTTGATAACAATAACAATAGGTTATGAAGAATAGGACTTTGATGACTATGGTTCGATGGTTTCAACTGATTTAACCGGCTGTTAGCGCCTAACTGGCCTGACTGGTCTAAACGGTCTTTTGTATAGAGCGTCATCATGCTGTGAGGGCAATTGCAAACATGCGACCTTTCTTCACCTACTAGCCATTCATGATAGGTCACTATTATCCGATAATTTGAGCTGTGGGGAGAGAAAGACCATACTCCTGCAAGTAAAGAGTGTATGAAGAAAGACCATACTCCTGCAAGTAAAGAGTGTATGAGACAGAGAAACTATTATTTACTTTAAGGCTATGCTTTACTTTATGATGCGTTTCTACCACCCATTTATATAATTTTCGGCACCAGCTCCTCCATTGTAACACAACTATATCGAACCCAAAGCGACGTAACTATAAAGGTACCAACACCAACTACAAACGTTTCTTTAGCCAAAAAAGGGATGAAAAAAAAAAAAAAATTCAAAGTAATTCCCAGAAGAGAGTAAAGTTAAATACACACGCAGGCATTTTCAGAATTTCACAAATACTATTGAGTATAAAGGGTTATAAGTTATAAGTGTTGATTTTTGTATCGTGACTTTACCTACTCGTGCACTACTCCCCCTATAATCAACAACTCATCCCCAAGAACAAACTGCCAAGTGTTCAACGTCTTACTACACTGAAAACATAAAAAGAAACAGAAAAGTACTCAAAATAAACGCAACACCCGTTTTCTAAGCATGGTGAAATTGTGGAAAGGTCCGACGACAGCACTATTAGTCTTGGGGAAAGTATAACGGTTAGTTGACACGCCCAACGGAATTGGTGGCTGAAAGAGGAACTAGCTGAAGGACGTAGTGGACATGACACGAGCGCTTTCCCGACCTATTATTAACAGCCCTATCAAATTTTATGTTCTTTTCTTCTACACTTATCCTTCTGCTAACCAGGTGAAAAAAGTATTGCTGAATCTAACGGGACATTCGAGTTTTTATTGTTTTAGTCTCTAGGTAATTTGTAGGTACCTTCATTGCACTAGGTACTTCGACAGGGTGAGGCACGAGACAAAATTCTATATAACTTTCCAACATTTAAGGTAAACCGAAATCGCCATTTAGACTAAAGGAAGAAGGGTTGATTTCACCAGTTTTTAAAGTCCGTTATAGTGTCCCCTAAAAGTTCACAATAGCGTTAACCCCCCGAAAAAAGAGTTGATGGTTTTCACCATCCTGTCGACAGCGCCCTTATCGTGACTATATAGCAGTGGACTTTTAGCGGGAAGATAAATTTACTAACTTTAAGCAGGCCAAGGCCTATAGTGGGATACAAGACCACGCCCGACAGCCAAGTTTTCCTCCAGCCAGTGAATGCCAGATACCCAGGAACTGGTGAAACCCACCCTAAATTATATAATATTCATTTATGAAAACTATACTTTTGAAAGACAAAAAGGAAGAGCGTTTGGGGTAGGTACCTAAAAGGTGATTTTCTCTTTCGAATGTGACAGCCATTACAAATTCTGTCAGTTGGGGCACAGTAGCAGGTAACTTAGCAGGTACAGCCGTAGGTACGTCCAACAAGACACTTAAATTCACGTTTAAAACGCATGCAGACTTCCAATGCGATAATGTGCACGGTTTATGCTTTATGCATGCATACCTGCCTGTAACCACCCATATAGGTACACATGTCAGGCTTCAATTATTTCTTGACTTCCATCCAAATGTAATCGCCAATCGATGTGGGTACCTATAGCTATAACAGCCTCGATAGTCAATTGTTTACATGGTTGTTTTTAGAAGAAAACTGAGCAGGTTCGATCCCAGTTCTACCTGATCACCTGATTTGATCTGTGGTGGTTCAGAACCCACCTAAAACTGTATGGTCGTGGGAGCTGACACTTTTCTTAAGGGTGGCAGGAATGCATCACCACTAGAAGCAGAGCCTTAAGTAGGTATAGGTATAGTGGTCGTGCGAAAATTCGATTTTGAGTTTTCACTGCAAACTGCTCATTAGAAGTGCCACGATCCAAAAAATGTTTTCTGTTGCCAATACCCCCAGTCACGAGTGTGGGTCTTAAAGAATTCACATTGCGTGCTGCCTACCCCTATTATCAAAATCTACAATTACCTTCTAACTTCCTAATCTACAATCAATAAGCTTAAATACTCCTTTCATTCCAAAATGTCTTCTCCCTTTACAGCAGTAGGAAGTAGTATGGGTGGGTAATAGAATAGTCAAAACAAAGCCCTCGTCTTTGTTAGCCCCTTCTATTATTCAGTCGCCTTGTGTCATTTAGTCATTCCTGTCGATCGAAGGGAGCTCAAATTAGACAGCTCGTTTTGCAGTCCTTCAAGAATAAAAAAGGGAAAAAGTAATAAATATTCCTTAAGAACATTTGCACCTATGCTACCTACCTAAGTAGGATGTTTTGGAAGAGAAGTTATAGACTGATTATAAGTAACTCAATATATTCGTGAAATTCCATTGGACTATGCTAGAAGTGCCAGGGTTTCACTTTTTGGCCAAATCTGGCCCAACTTTTTGGTCAAATACAAATTGGTTGAAACACAAGTCTGAAGATCTCGACCACTAAAAAATGGCAAATTTTAATTTCGTCTGACAGTCTATACCTACTCCAAGTCAGGCTGGAAGCGTACCGATTTCTCATAATTTCTTGCAAATCTAGGGCTGATCAAACCTTCTTTTTGATCAGGGAAATATCTGCTAAGGGTCGGATTGGCATTTTTAGCGTATGGTAGGATATGGAACCCATATCCGGATCGGCGTCAACTGAAAATCTTCGAGAAATTATGAGAAATCGGTACGCTCCTAGCCTGACTTGGAGTTATACCTATACCATTCATTCAAATTCTTTTAGTTAAGAGGAGTAGCAGCACAAGAAAATTTTTATCTATTTAACGGCAGTAGCTAGAGACCTGCAGTTTTTTTTTCTTAAAAGAAGAAAGATGAGCCAAGTTTTCTGATGGTTTAAAATTTCTTAATTTTGTATTTGAACCTACTTATGAATTTTTGAAAAGACACATAATTTTAGGAAGTTTTTCGCAAGGTTTGCCAGCCCTCCGTTCTACTCCTCTTAAATTATTTAGGGTGGATTTCACCACGTCTCTAAAGTGTGCTATATATATATCGAACAGATTTATCTTATCGTATGTTTAGCTTATGACAAATTCACCATAGTCAATTCTTTCGCTAGATCTGGCAGACGAGGGCATTATAGAGATTTTTATAGCACACCTATAACTTTAAATAACGTTCGGTCTGAAAATAAATGGGAGAAACTGTGGTTATCTTCTGTTCCCCTTATTTTCCACCTTCTCCTCCCCTCCTAAGTAGCAAGACGCTGCAGACGTCTCTACATTAAGCAGAGGACAAAAACTGGACAAACTTCCACTTAGAAGGAAACGCCGCTCACAGGCGAAGTGTAACGACAGTTTATTTTTAAAGAAAATGCTTCTTCTGACATAAAAAGTCTATGAAATAAACAAATGGCCTCTTACTGGGGGTCAGATACAATAGGGAAGTAAACTTATGACGTTTTGTAACCTCATGGCAACGCCCCTTTAGGGTGCTTACGACGCTTCTTCGTCGCAAAATGACCCCGGAATCGATGGCAAAGAGCTGCGGCTAACATTGTCTGCAAATTGTTAATGACCCTTATCCAATAACTTGAATTAAAGGACAGGGAATTGGTGAGGTCACTTAGGGTCAATCTGGGGTTAGCTCAGAGAGAGCACAAACAAGGATTACGGTTAGGGCTGCAGCTTTGTCACTGCTACCCTGAATAAAATTTGTATACGGGAAGCTTTGTTTAGAAGTACCGACGGCGTGTTCCACATATGAATATATACCGACTTATAACTTCGAGTTTAAAGGTAAGCTTTTTTTCACTTTACCCTGGGACTCAAAGGGAAACTATAGCACCTGTTTTAGAAATACAGCGAGTCAAGGCCGTACCCAGGAAAATATTTCGGGGGGGGGGGGGGGGGGGGGGGGTTTAGGTACCTAAGTAGCACGAAACTATATTTTCTCCTTCAAAACTTAATTCTCTCTAGTGTAAAGCCGCATAGTTTCGGGGGGGGTTGAACCCCCCTAACCCCCCCCCCCTGGGTACGGCCTTGCAGCGAGTAGGTACCTATAAAAGTTGGGGGGCTGTTCTCGTTCATTTGACGCCAGTGCTGATTCATGGTGTTTTTTTGGTGTTACAAAATGCCGAGAACGGGAATACCCCAGCTGTAAACCACCGGAGAGTCCCAATTTAAACAAACTCTGAAATTTGAAAGGACTGAAACTTTTTCCTGGGAACCTTCAGATGAAATGTTTATATACGCTCTTGGTGGTTAGGTCGGTAAATGGAGGATACGATGGGGGGGGGGGGATGTCAGAGTGAGACTGTTAAATGAAGACGGTTCGCGGATTGCCGAGTTGGAGGAACATTAAATTGAATTAAGAATGAATACAATTTGAATTTTAAAGTGAAACATTGTTATATATTTGAAAGAGGAAAAAGCTAAACATAGATGAAACATTTGTGGATCGATTACACTCGTGTATGATTTTCATTTGAGCACCCTCCTAAATGGTGAAGGGCTGCATAAGATAAATATAAGCGGCAGAGAATTACTGTGATTTTGTTAGTAATTTTCCCCACTGACGCCAGTTCTCCGATTTGCATCGCAACAGGAAACCTCTATTCGAAATTTCATATTTTGAAACATCACATAATAGCAGGGACAGGGGTGTACAAAATACACCAAACATTTCTCAAAGTCCCTAACTCAGAAGTCTATATGCCCATCCGTAGGTACCTATGCTATTAGCTTTTTGAACAAGCTTTATACAGACCCTTGGCTGAAGCTGAGATTCTTACGAAAAATACACGTCTGGAACTTAACAATAAAGTAGGTACTTTTTGGACAACGAAACAAACAAAAATATTATACACTGAAAGTCACATCAGTTCAGTTCAGTTCACAAATCCAGGGCCGTAGCCAACCTTTGCGGGCCCCGGGGAAGAAACCTGCGTCGGGCCCTCGATTTGCTTTTGCTCTTATAGAAGGCAATTTCGAAAACAATACCAGAACACTGATAGGCTCCTGTGCTTTTAAGAAGTTCATTAGACGGGGAAAATTGTAGCGAGAAGTACAGTAGGTACTTATAGATGAAATATGGAAAAATTCCACATTTCAAGTTACCACTGCGCGCTGTAGGAAATTTCCAGGCTAGGCACCACAAAACACACCCTGCACATTGATAAAGGCTTTCCAGTAGGTATACTAGTTACCTATTTAGGTATACGAGAAAGTATAAGAACCTTTGGAAACGTTTATTTATTTTTTCACTAAGGCTGAATTTCACCACTTTCCGATAGTGTCTATAACGAGAGGATTTAACGAATGAATTTACGTTATCGTATGTTTAGCTTACGACAAGCGTGTTCGCAGAGAAACAAGTGCAAGCGCAAGACATTTGTCGTAAGCTAAACATACGATAACGTAAATCCGTTCGTTAAATCCTCTCGTTAAAAGACACTATCGGAAAGTGGTGAAATTCAGCCTAAGTAGGCTTAGTCCCAATTCCTTTCCTGTACCTACACTCGAGCCTGGGATATCCACTAAGGCAAGGCTATAGTTTTCAACTAGACATACCTCAGGTATCTACCTACTGCTCCTTATTCTGGCCTGTTTTTGAGAATCACACTATAGTCTCAAAATGGGAATCTTTTAAGTTGTTCAGTAAAAGTACTGCTTTCATAAGAGTATAAGAAGGGTATAAGGGTATAAGAAATTACAAATTTTTTAGCTTGAAGGTTGCAAAAATGCAAAACCCCTATCCCCAAAGGGAGTCGCGCAACAATTTAGTGGCATAAAAGTCGACTCAAGAGTTAGAGATAGGATTATTTTAACAAAGGGGTCGGGGTCGGATGACTGTGTGGGTGACAGAAGTGGAGTTAAAGTTTTGAGACCCATGACGAAAATTCCCAGGGGGGAGCGGTGCCGCCAGTTAAAGTATACCCCCCTCCCCCCCCCCCCCCCCCCCAGAATCCCTACCCAGTCAAATTTGGTTAACAGACCCCATCAGCAACGCACTCGAATGGCTACAACCTCGCTAATGCACGTTACTGCTTCATAAACGATTCTGTCACTACTTTATGGTTTACATGTTTTATGCATTATTTTTTGTAAGCCATTTAATATTGCTGTTAGGTTTCTTTCGTGGGTGGTTCTTCCAAAACCTTTTTTTTTTTAGAATGAACCGTTGCAACTTCTATACTTATTACGTATCATGGGCAACTTGCTGAAACTTCCAAAATGACTGTAGACTGTAGGTATATTAGGTAGTCGTTTTTTTCATGCATGGGCGTAGCAGGACCAAAAACCAGGGGGGGGGGGCTCAGCCCCCCTAGGCCTTCTCCTCATGCATGGCTTCATGTGACGTTATGTGTAGGTCAGAAAAATCCTGGGGGGGGGGGGGGGGCTTAGTCCCCGAGCCCCCCCCCCCCCGCCTGCTACGCCTATTTCTTTTTGTTTCTCTATATTTCACTGCAACATGGTCATTATTGGAACAACTCAGAATTTCGCCGAGACGTAGGTAGGTATACCTATCCTCAGGGAGAATGCATACCTTATGTACCTATAGGTATACTATCTTTCATAGGATAGTGAACGTGCCAGACCCTTCCGTCCGTCCATCTCAGCGATAGAAATTCTGGATCTATAATTTGTTACTACTTAGCTATATCTAGATCCATGCAGGGGTACAACGGCCATAAAACACTCTTTGATTGATGATTGGAAAAAGTAAGTACAAATCCGACCAAAAACACTCCGTGTAAAAAAAACAGCCAAGTTTATAACCTTCCAAAAATTAGCCTAACTCAACAGCCCTTAAAAGAGTTCGATATCAAAAATGTTGGCCAAGTTCTCCACATTCCGGCTACCACTCGGCCCCCAAAATTAGTGATATCACTTATTACAGGGCCAAGTCCTTGGCGCAAATCACGTAAGCCTAACAGCCGGTCATAGACACAGACTTTAAGGTTGGATGGGGGCTGCGGTCCGGGGGTATAGCGTACAAAATATGTCGCCAACATCCTAGTGATAAACTTGGCTGTTTTTTTTACACGGAGTGTTTTTGGTCGGATATCATATAATTTTTGTAATGTGGTACAATAGTTTCTACCAGTAGATAAAACATCAATTGGCTGTCGAATGGACTCAAATGTTCTTGACATACCTGAAAAGTACCTACCAGTACCTGAAAACCAGTTCCCTGTCAACCCTACACAAATTAGCAATCTCATACCTGAAATACCTGAAAAGTACCTACTCGTACCTGAAAACGAGTTTCCTGTCGAATCTCCACAAATTACCTTCCCATACCTGAAATGTACCTACTCGTACCTGAAAACAAGTTGACTGTCGAATGGTGTCAAAATATCTTGCCATACCTGAAAAGTACCTACCAGTACCTGAAAACCAGTTCCCTGTCAAATCTACACAAATTGTTATCCCATACCTGAAATGTACCTACGTACCTACCTGAAAATAAGCTACCTGACGAATCTACACAAATTACCTTCCCATCCCTGAAAGTATAGTACCTACTCGTACCTGATACCTGAAAGTAGTACGTAATCGTACCTGAGAGGAACAAGGAGACATATACACATTTCACAACATTTTAGGTAGGTAGGTAGGTATTTATTTATTGTTAGGACAAGGAGCAGGAGGCAGTATTTGTTTTGTAAATATCTGCCATAAGTTAGTATGGGAACTTTGAATCGAACCTGAACCTATAATACTGAAGGTACTTCGGGTTTGCGATTTTTCTGGGTGTCCACGGGATGGTACCTATAAGTATGCCGAGTTTCAGCTCAATCGTACCGCTGGAACATGCTAATAATTTGTATAGGTGAGTCAGTGAGTCAGTGAGTCAGTGAGTCAGTGAGTGACCCTCAAAAACAGCTAAGTTTGGGATGTCACTGCTCAGGTACGGTTGGACGTAGAAGTTTGAAATTTAATTTTGGAGGTCCCGTGGGACCCTACTACAGGAGAAGGGTACCCACTGTTCGAGCCACGCCCCCTTGCCTCCTGTAGAGAGGCACGAAAAGTGCACAACTCTGGTTCCTGTATAACATGCTGGCAGTGCTCGAGGCTTTGTCGCGCTTTCTTTTTCTTTAAAACTTGGCTGCATGCACTGCCGTGCATGTTGATTTTTGGAACAAGATTTAAGCTTTAAGCTGAAAGTTCCCCCTCTTTGAATGTGCCCTCTCAGAGTATGCTTTGAATAAAGCAAAAAATAAATACCTACTGGTCAATTCAACGTCAATCTACAATCCTGCTAAGCCAAGTTTAAGGAATATTATTTACATCTCCCTTCCTAAGTAATTCCGCCGTGCTCCTTAAGACTCGATAAAATTTCTACGTCTATGCACATTAGATAGTATTCTTATTTTTTACAGAGGCTAAAAATATCCTCTGAGTTTTGCCGTAGAGGTAGGTACCTACTCGTATTAGGCTGAATTTCACCACTTTCCGATTGTGTCTATAACGAGAGGATTTAACGAACGGATTTACGTTATCGTATGTTTAGCTTACGACAAGTGCGATCGCAGAGAAACAAGTGCAAGCGCAAGGCATTTGTCGTAAGCTAACCATACGATAGCGTAAATCCGTTCGTTAAATCCTCTCGTTAAAAGACACTATCGGAAAGTGGTGAAAGGCGAAATTCAGCCGTATTATACCAGATGTACTTACCAGACTTAGGCACCCTAAGTCCCACCATGCCGAGTTAAAATTAAACTGGAGATTTTGTCCTATGTTTACCATATTAAATTTAACTTTTGTTAAACTTAACATGGTAAATCTCCAGTTTAATTTTAACTGGGCATGGTTGGGACGCACCCTTTACTTATACCTACGAGAGTAACAGGAGAACATACACACACTACGAAGCAGATGGGTTAGAGTACCATCTAGCGACCAAATTCGCAACTAATTTGTGAAGTTTCCTCTGGCTTGCCTACCAAGACATTTTCTCATTTAGAAACTCAATTCCTGTAAAAAGGCAGGGCGCCAAACCACATGAGAAGGAAATAGGTAATAGGTTACCCCCTTACCCCCTAGCTAGACAGTTGGCTTGTTAGATGTTTTTGGCCGAAGCCAATAAGTAGGTACTTAAGGTACATCCATGTCTGAAGCGGAAAATTTTTCCGTTCCGCCGGGATAGGAAACCCGGACCTCTCAGGACACAAAGCGGACCCCTTGACCACTGAGAGGCAGTAGACACTTCTAATTTTGATACAACTTCCACACAAATCCTCCAGAATTATTGCAATTGCCTGCCTGATGTACCACTGGTAAGTGAATTTCTACCTACCTATAGGTAAGTTACCTACCTACCTAATATGCTCTGTCGGAAATGTCATGGCAGCTGGAATTGAGGGGTAGTCGTCTTCTCAGGCTGAGTCAAGATAGCGTAACTCAAACCTAGCATAACAAACAAAAATAGCCCGCGCGTCGGGTGACTCAGCCTAAGAAGACGACAACCCCTCAATTCCAGCTGCCATGACATTTCCGATATAGAGTCATATAGTAAGGACCTTTAAATTATATGAGTAGAGTTATTGTCCCCTGCCAGTCTGAAAATTCACAATAGGTATCTTTGTCCTTACCCCTTCTGCTTGCCTTACCTTACTTCCTTTTAACTGATTTCGTTGCAGTTCTATCTACTCTACCTACTCTAACGTAGTACCTACTCTATATCTCCACTCTACACTCTAGCGGCTATAGTCCAGTTCATATACTTGGATGGGAGTAACGTTAGTCCTTTAAAGGGGTGGATAGAATTTAAATTGTCGTTGCTAAACTCTTTTAGATCATTTGACCCCTTTTCTTCTTAAGTCTACTTCTTATTCTGAACAAAACATAATTTTGGAAACCCGTGTTTTTTAGAACAACGGGTGTCGTTACTCTCACTCAAGAGTGACTATAGCTGGAACGATAAGGGACAAAGACAAATAAAAAGTCAGGAAATCCGCCATTTAACAACGCTCTCTTCTTGGTAACAGGTGAGACAGGGCGACATTCCACCAAGTGACAACTTGATGAAAGTGTTACAATTTACAACAAATCAGTTACAAGTTCTATTGTTTTCCGAGGAACTAAAAATTTTTCAAAGCAACAAACCTTTATTAACCAGGTTAGAGACGAGGAGATTTGGAAGATCTAGCACATTCTACTGCTTCTAGCTAAGCAAGGGCTCCAGAACTGAGTATTTGATACGATTTGCGGCAAGTTTCTTCGTGGTTCCTGAAGTTTCAAATTTATTGTAGAATACTTATAGAAAGTTTCTCTTGATTTCATGAAAGTTAACAAACACACCGAAGATCAAACAGAATACATCAATTCGTCGGTCCAATGTAACAGTGAGCTAAGTCAGTTTTTTTCAAAAATGGGTTTTCGGCAGATTCGGGACCCTGAAGGTTCACTCTTCAATAATAAATCGAGTTTTGGTCGATATACCCGCTCTAAAGTTCTTAATTGTAAATAACTCACATAAAACTTCAGTGTAACAGTGAGTTATGTCGTATTGGAGGACCTAAAATTCACGGATGGTTAGCAAGTAGTAGGTATTAAGCATGAAAATAAGTAGTATCACGGGTACTTTGTCGTCCTATTGTGAAGTGAGGCTAAACATATTGGTTGTTATTGATTGGTCAGTGCTATCTATAAACAGCAATATCTCGGAACTACGATTTTCCAACTTAGCTCACTGTTACACTGGACCGACGAAATATAGTCAACGACTTTAAAGAATATAAATCTGTACAAATATTGAAAAATGTACCTCAAAAGCTTGGCGAAATCAAAAGTAAACAAGCCTGATTACATTTTGCTCCGGCCAATGTACTGAAGTAGGTATAATACTAACTATAAGTCATACTGATGAAACTGAGTCAGTACAGTATTCTTTAAGATAAAATGGGTCGACTGATGTTGATTTACGTTCACCTGAACCAAAACGCAGCACTTTTTCTCATATTATCATCGAAACTAACCTCCTTATATTGTAATAAAAACAGTGTACTTACTTAGCCAATTCTTTTAAGAACATAAAGTAAGTAAGCAAAAATTCATTAAAATGAATTTTGGTTACTTCAGTGTTTGCACAACCAAACAGACTCCACATTTTGGATCAGTGGGTTTATTGATGTTTGGTTGTGCCTACACTGTGTAGTAACCAAAAGTCATTTTAATGAATTTTTGCTTACTTTATGTTCTTAAGGGAATTGACTAAGTAAGTACACTGTTTTTGTTGCAATAAGGAGGTTAGTTTCGATGATATGAGAAAAAGTGCTGCGTTTTGGTTCAAATAAACAGAAACAAACATCACCCTGGGGATGTCCCCAATGACGTAATAACTTCAGTATTCTGTTGAAACTTCGACATTGTTAGAAACTAACGAAGCGTTTGTTTTCCTCTTTTGTCGACCTTATTCTCCCATATTATTTTTCGGTAGGAACTTCAAACTACTGTTCTGGTAGCGATTGCGTCACTAAGGGTGCGTCCCACCATGCCCAGTTAAAATTAAACTGGAGATTTTTTCCTATGTTTTAACATGGTAAATCTCCAGTTTAATTTTAACTGGGCATGGTGGGACGCACCCTAACTCCAGCAACAATTTTTCCACAGGATTAAAATTAGTTAAAAAATCACTATCAAAGTAATTAAAACTGTCAGATTGGAGTCGCTGACAGACAGAAATAAAATATTTTGTTAAATAAGATAATGTTGACCTTCGAGAGTTAAGACTGGCGAAAAAAATGTTTGGGTGTGAACAAATAAATAGAGATATTTCCGTAAAATGGGGAAGTGACGTTAAGATAGTTAAGCAGCCGGCTAATAAAAAATCTACGTCTAATAGACTAGAAAGCAATAATCTGACTGAAGTCAACGTTTTTTTAATCGTAACTTTAACTATTAACCGGTTCTTAACGGCTCCCTCGCAATCTTCCCCATTGAGTTGAGCACCACATTCGGTTGAAAAGTGTCAGTTTCATAACTGGTAACTCAATTTTACCGTGGTGGAATAAATTCTGTTTGAGAAATGGACTCAACAGTGTACGAGAAATCAAATGAGAGACACATAAAAACAACCAATGCAGAAACTGACCCTAGAGATAATTACCGTTACTTAACTTAATATTCGAAACACTGACAACGTGGTTAATATTAGCGAAAGAAAATCTCCAACGTCACAAAATGGCACTCCGCTTAGGCCTTAAGTCAAAGCAAGTAGGTACCGAGGTGCCTTACGCTTTACTTCACCAGTATAGGGTTACAGGGAGAAAACAAACTACTAAACTATCATAATCTAACAATTACAAAAACTATAGTATACGAAAGTTCCAAACTAAGTGACAATATTCCCTCGCCGTCACGTCACATTTTAGTACCAATGCTGTGATACATCAATAAAAGGAAGACTTGATCATTTGGCTACTTTTTAACGTTCAGATCTACGAATTCGTTGGTTTACTTTTTACCTCAAATTACCAAATAGTTACTCGACCGAAGAGTATTTTTTTAAACTTCAAGCTCAAGTAATTTAACGCCAGGTTATTTAAATAAGATTCCTATCCAAACGAGGCTATTTTTAGAACGCTGACTTCTTCAGATTGGATAAGGAATAGCCACACAGTATATTATCACTCTTTGTGGAACAGGTACTTCAACCTTTTGTTAAACCACTACTATAAGCCTGGGATGATTTTCTGAGCCAACTAACTTTACCCCGGAAGAAATGAAGAACCGAGTCAATTATATGAGAGTCCACTGGATATTGCTGACTTCCGAAGTATTAAATTATTTTCAACCAGGATAAAGTTAAGGGTCCGCTTAACCTGATGATGCATTTTTTGCCACCCATAAGATTAGCATTGCGAGTGGCGATTCATTTTCAAGGTTTACCCTTGGTTGGAAAGACACAACATTTTGCCTGTACCTAGCCCTAACAATGTTCTAGGGAGTGTTCGAAGCAGATTTCCCAATTTCTCACTGGTTTCTTTTATTGCAACTGTTTTGCAAATGCTAGCATCGCATACCTCAAGAAAAGTGCTGTATCTCGAAAACCAGTAAAAAATTGGGAAATCTGCTTCAATGACGACCTACAACATTGTTGGGGCTAGGTATAGGCCAAATTTTGTGTCTTTCCAACCAAGGGTAAACTTTGAAAATGAATCGCCGCTTGCAATGTTCATCTTATGGGCGGCAAAAAAATGCATCGTCAGGTTAAGCGGACCCTTAATCACAACAGAAAATAATCCAACATAAACGATAATTCAACAACTCTAAATGCATACATGGTAAATGCCAAGTAGAAAACATATGCACTGGGTACACACAAGTAACATTTGTTGGTAGAACTTGTAACTGAAGTATTAGGTTCTCGTAAGACATATAAAGCATTATTTAAGAAGAATGAATGGACGACTTAAAAGTAATGACAATGATATGAATTTGAGTGATAGCTAGATATTACTAGCCCTCACTTTGGCACTTAAACAAAGCTCAGGCGTTAACTCATTGTTTTTGAATAAAGCATCATCATTTTCTAGTAGGTCGTTTTTATAAAAACTACGTACAGGTTCTTTAAGGCCGCTTATTCAAATATGGTTCGTGATCAATAATTTATAGGCCAATTTTTTAATATTAGGTCCATCGAACGGTCTACTCCCAGACTAAAAAATCCCTTTCGGCAGCCCCGAAAGGCGTAGGTAGATTTCGAAGATTACTTCCATCCACTAAAAGCAGTCTAAAATCATTTAGAAAGACGGTTAAGAAGATTTCCAGTTGACCCAAATGCATTCTCTACAATAAGAACGGAGGAATTGAGTTTTGAAATTTCACCCCCCCCCCCCCCCTTAACAAGAAAATGAAAGTGATTTTACAAAAACCTTTTTCAGAAAAAAGTTGTAGATATTATTGATAGAAACTCATAGCAAAAAGAATAAACTCAATATCTCACCAAATAAGTGAGTTATGACGTTTTGAAAATTCAACCCCTCACCCCCTGCCTAAACGGTGCGTCGGACGAAAAACTTTTTCAGCCAAAAGTTGTAGGTAATATTTGCAATACAAAATGAAAGAACTCGATAACACCCCTAGGACACAAGTTATGAATTTTTGTGTGCGCAAAACCCTGTTTTTCCACCCTTATTCAACCATTAAGGGTGGGATCAAAAAACGTTACTAAGAAAAGTTGTAGGTATATATATATATATAAGTGAGACTACTGGTACGACTTTAATAGGTAGATTTTTCTTCGAAATCTACCTAAAAAATACGTCAAGCTCCTTTAATTTCAATAAAATGTTCACCTCGTTGCTTTCTACAAGATATCAATGCCAGATGGAACGATCAATATTTTATCTGGAATCCAATATACCCAACCATTTGACCGCAGTTAAAGCTAATGAGTCTCATTGCACTAACATCAAGCTATACAATGACAACTCCATCGAATTTAGATGAACTGATAAAAGCGCCAAATACAGTATTTGAACTAATGAGGATGTAATTATTTTTTAGGTCGTCCATTCTTCCTTGAATCGCCCAGATCAGTTAACCGTGTTTTCTTCCTATCACTGGTGTACTATTCAACAACTAGCGATCACCTTAACAAGTCTTCAAATCAAGTCCAAAGGAAGCAGTGGGCAACAATGAGATATAAATATAACTAACTAAAATAGAAACTTATGTTAAGAACTTCAGTACAGGGGTGAAGCTAACTAAAGGACTAGAAAATAACAAAAGCTAGTCTCGAGTTATTTGAAGAACTCAAGGCTTAAGTTATAATACAGTAGGTACAACTCAAGTACAGAGCAAAGGCTAAACGTTCAAGAATTGGTAACATGGAACAGGAAGAATTAATTTTTGCTTGCTTTTACTTAAGAGGACGCTATACCTGACGATGCATTTTTTGCCGCCCATAAGATAGACATTGCGAGCGGCGATTCATTTTCAAGGTTTACCCTTGGTTGGAAAGACACAATATTTTGCCTGCACCTAGCCCTAACAATGTTCTAGGGAGTGTTTGAAGCAGATTTCCCAATTTCTCACTGGTTTCTTTTATTGCAACTGTTTTGCAAATGCTAGCATCGCATACCTCAAGAAAAGTGCTGTATCTCGAAAACCAGTAAAAAAAATGGGAAATCTGCTTCGAACACTCCCTAGAACATTGTTAGGGCTAGGTACAGGCAAAATTTTGTGTCTTTCCAACCAAGGGTAAACCTTGAAAATGAATCGCCGCTCGCAATGTTAATCTTATGGGCGGCAAAAAATGACCGTCAGGTATAGCGGACCCTTAACTCGAACAGACTACTACTCAAAATAAGAAAGAAATAATATTTAAGTTCTCGTAACCAACCATATTGAGCATAATGAAAAGAACAAAAACTACATAAAAAATTATCGGAGTTGTAACAGATGTTTAGCTTTGCCCTATACAAGCAGTTTTACGAGCGCAACTCAGGAAATGAGAATTGCGGCCAAAGAAATGTAATTAAAATAATTAAAAGCTTTAAACGGTACAACAGAATAGACTGACTTTCAAGAGACCACTATCATCCACCAACTTTACTTTCTTAATTCCCATGTACACGTAGGTTTAACAATACAACTTTACAAAACGTTTAGACAATCATATTTATCCCAGTGACGAATCTAGTAATGAATGAAATGAACGCTGGTACGTGCTAACACTTTCTTGGGTACACAACACAAATGCATGATCAGAACCCACTACACAACATAGTACACAACACAAATGCATCACCAGAATTCAGGGTGCTTCAAAATGCTTCAAAACAACATCGTAACCTATTTTTTTTATCAGTTGGCTGAAGGTAACGTTTGACGGCAGCTGGATGCATTTCTACCGCATACAAGATTGACACTGTGACAGGACATTATACGTTTTTCACTCACACAGAATTTCGGCCAGAAATAGCATCGGAAAAAATCCTAACAAAGCACCGATATGAACTCCCACACTTTCTCAGCTGCTTTCGAGATCTCAGGTATTCCCTTGAAAACATAGTGCCGTACAAAGTTAGCATTACTAAAACAGTTTGAACAACTGGGAAATAAGGGAACATGAGTCGGTACTTCGCTAGGACATTACTGAGCTACACTGGTGAACTCTGGAGTCTTACTAATCTAGTTCACCAGTCCCTATGTCAATTTTGCGGCTACAGAAGTGCGTCTACGCAGTCATGTTTCTTTTCGTTTTTTTCTGCACACTTTATAAGGAAATAATTGGATATTTAAATGATCTGAAATATAAAATGTCCTTTTAGCGTCATAAATTAAGAGGACGCTATACCTGACGATGCATTTTTTGCCGCCCATAAGATTAACATTGCGAGCGGCGATTCATTTTCAATGTTTACCCTTGGTTGGAAAGACACAAAATTTTGCCTGTATCTAGCCCTAACAATGTTCTAGGGAGTGTTCGAAGCACATTTCCCAATTTCTCACTGGTTTCTTTTATTGCAACTGTTTTGCAAATGCTAGCATCGCATACCTCAAGAAAAGTGCTGTATCTCGAAAACCAGTAAAAAAAAATGGGAAATCTGCTTCGAACACTCCCTAGAACATTGTTAGGGCTAGGTACAGGCAAAATTTTGTGTCTTTCCAACAAAAGGTAAACCTTGAAAATGAATCGCCGCTCGCAATGTTAATCTTATGGGCGGCA
This sequence comes from Mesopsocus fuscifrons, assembly GCA_950004255.1. NCBI lineage: Eukaryota > Metazoa > Arthropoda > Insecta > Psocodea > Mesopsocidae > Mesopsocus > Mesopsocus fuscifrons. The sequence continues at coordinate 7,249,111 of OX465378.1, forward strand.
AAAAATGCACCGTCAGGTATATCGGACCCTTAAGAGGCTGTGTTGTGATTGATTTTTGTCGACAAAAAAATTGTCCAAAATTAAAACATATCCTCTTAATTTATAACGTGAAAAAGACATTTTCTATTTCAGAACATTTAAATATCCAATAGTTTCCCCCAAAGAAGTGTGTAAAAAAAACGTAAACAAACACATTGTGTGGTCGCCCTTAATCAGGTGCTACCAGACCGTACATAAATACAAGTGTGTTAATGACATGTTGTGAAACGAGAAAGCGAAGAAAGTGCCCCTGAAATAGGGGATTCTCACCAAAGCGAACAATGTGGAGCACAATGTTAAACTCACGAAACCGCTGGTGATAGACGACATATTTTATTTTAGATAATCACCAGACTCATGAGTTGAATATTTTGTCCATGCTTATGATTAAACATCTATTTGGCTGGTAGACCAGAGCACACCTTTTAATTTTACTACTCTGAGTATTAACGTAAACCCCAATCAAGACAACAGGAAATACTGTTGAAATAAGAACGCGCAATATGTTTTGCTTTATGATATTCCAGCCTCTAAGACTGCTCAAGTTGCTCTAATGGTCAACACCCGCATAAAGCCCATTGCATTAATAAATCTTCCAGCACTGATAATCTGACCACTGACAACATAAACACAATGAATCCGTCGAATGTCGGACACTACATTACATTTATTTAAATTATTTAAAAACACTAAAAGAAAAAACCATAGCTTGGTGGTATCATTAGAGCAGTGAGCAACTACAATAAAATAATTTAAGCTGCATGATGTCACTGAGACACGAAGGTGACGCCAAAGGTAGTGTCCGTATTATTGTTTCTGGATGAGTCAGTGGGTAGGAACAAAGCCCGCTAATCTTCACTGTACCAAACTGTGTCGCTTGCATTGACTGCGTCATCCCACTCTGAAAAACCAAAACAAGTTTAGCCTGAAACGGATACTGCGCGAAACTTAGCCACAAAGGCGAGTCATATGATTACTGATATAACACCATTTCATTCATTCATGTAAATAAAATGAGTATTATGATACCTACTGGTCGAAGTTGTATTAAAGTACCACTGTAGACCGCGATGAACATTTGAAAGAAAAAGCAAACACAAGGACTTCGCAGAATTAAAGAGAACACTCCGTGATCGTGGCAGTAGACTAGAGGTACATTCTTAAATATAATGAAATAAATTTTAAACCTTTACGGATTCATTAAAACTTTATTACGGGTTAGTTGAACAAGATAATAATGAAGGAGCTATTCTGCAATACTTCTACGATTAGGTCTAACGCTTCGACAATTAACAGCAGAATTAGAATAACCCCTTCATCGTTACCTTGTTTAACTTCTCCAGGTTTTCCATTTCGTGTAATAAGGCCTTTATAAAGCCAGCACCTAAAGAGATAAGATTTTCGAACACAATATTGCCACTATTGGTGTAATATTCATAAAAAACTGTTAGAGACGTATTACCCCTAGCTCAATAATTTATGGGTCACATTTCCGGCAGGTTTGTTTAAGTTCCCACATGCCTAGTACATGTTTTCCCTTTGGCATTTTATTTTCAAGAGGTTTAAAAGCCAGTCTTCCTTCCTTTCTAACTAAGAACCGCAAGATGAAATATCGATTTAGGAACAATCAGACTTACTGCTTTGTAAGAAGGTGACGAGGTTGCGATGATCAGCATTGGCGAACGGGTGGTGGGGGTTCTCCCCTCCTACTGCACCCTCCTCCTCCCCTTCTTCTTCCTCCTCCTCCTCATCTTCTACACCCTCCTCCTCTTCCTCTTCGCCGTCCTCGTCCACCTCTTCCTCGTCCTCCTCCTCCTCCACCTCCACCTCCTTTTCCTCAACATCTTCCTTATCTTTTCCTCCCGAGCCTTCTTTTTTCTCCTGTACTCCTCCAGAGGCTTGAACAGGCTTCTCTTTGACAGGCGGGCACTCCTAGGCAGGAAAAAAATTATATAAAATTTAGCGCAATTAAGTTTTAGTCACAATCGGTAGATTGCTGTTGTTACGCCGCACCGTTAGTCTGTTTAGGTTTTACCTACCTTAGATGGAGCTGTGGCAGATGCAGTCTCTAAATCATCCGTACTGGTCATCACGTCCGAAACACGTCGCTTCGGGGGTTCCTCCGATTTACCAGTTGCAGCCGGTACCACAGCTACCATTTGGACAGGTACCATGGCTACCATCGGTACCACTGGCAATGTCTGGACCACTGCAACAGGTGACGCTGGTCCTTGAAATTCTGATTTGCCTGCAACATAACATTCCATAGCATTAAAGTAAGGGTGGATTTAGCGTATCCATTAAAGTTGACGTTAACGTGACATCAATGTTTGTAGGATACCACTAAACTCAACTTTTACAGAGTACCACAGTGGACTTCAACAAAATTTAAGAGATACCCTAACAAAAGCACCCTACACCCTATTTTTGGAGAAATTAAGATGGGGTTCCTCTGAATTACCAGATGTAGCAGGTACCACAGCGACTGTTTGAACAGGTACCATAGCTACCGTTTGAACTGGTGCCATAGCTACCGTTTGAACAGGTACCATAGCTACCGTTTGAACAGGTACCATAGGTACCATTGTGACAGGTGACGCTGGCTGTTGAAATTCTTGTATACCTGTAACACACCTCCCGCATTAACCTAAGAACTAATACTGAAAGCAGAGTAACTGTTATTTCTCTCAGGTCCAATGATATGACAAGAGATTAGTGCAGAAGTGGATAGGAAGGTGAGATTAAAGCTTCATGGTGAATTAGGCAGGGACACAAAAGCCAGGGAGGTTTTCGGGTTGTTAGCAATAATCGAATGATAGAAATAAATTCATGAAATAAGGGCTAGCCTACGACTTAAGGTTTTGAAATTGGTATTATCAACAAATTAAATCAAAATCAAGGTTAATGTGATGAAGCAAAGGAGAGTCAATATTTAGGGAGCATACTTGCTGGAAGTAGTGCAAAAACATATACAAACCTGAAGGTGGGTCGTTGACAGGTCGAAGAGGCAGTACGCGGCTGCCAGATGCTTCATGGGTTTTTTTGCCCGTATGATTCGTCACAATGTACGTGTTGAACCTTTTGGGCATTTTATCTCCAGAGAGATTATAATGAGTGTCTTTGTTCACAGGCTGGGGGAAAGGAAGGGTGCTGGGGCGCACAGGTTTCGTGAAACTATCTGCCGGCATCGAAGGTTTCGGCTGAGGTCTCGGTGTAGGGGGTGGCCTCTGGTGCGACCCGTAGGTTCGCACGGGCAGTTCTGAAGGGTGTGGTATTTTCCACACATATCTGGAGGCCATGGCAGGGGGCGGGTTTTGCTGCAGTTGCTGGAGCTGCAATAAGGACGTCGGAAGCGGCGCCGATGAAGGAGGAGGCGGCCTCGGACTCGACAAAGCCTCGTTCATCTTCCAGGGGATGTGCGGTCGCACGTCTGCTACCTTACGAAGCGTTTCGGTTGGCCTCAGGGCAGGCACAGTGTATTTAGGGGCTACGGGGGTGAAGTGCGGTTTCTCAGGCGTCTGCGTCATTACCGCCGCACTCACCACAGAAGGTTTTGTCGCATGATCAGTCGTTTGCGTAGCCACGGTCTCACGAGCCTTTTCACCGGGGACATTGGGTTTCCTCGGAGAAATATCCTGAGCGTTTGGGGGGTCTGTGTTGTCGGTCAGAGACAAAAGCTGCATGTTGACCTCGAAGCCGAAGGTGAACTCGCAAGCTGCGGCGTCCTGTGACCTGCGCCCGTCCAGGAGGATTACAGGAGGGCGAGTGTTGGGACCCACGCTCTTGGATCTAGTCTTAGGTTTCGCATCTGGTTTTGCTTCCACTTTAGTGTCTTGTTTCAGGTCCGAATGTTTAGGTTCTGACGTGGTCTGAACGTTCTGGTACCTGGGTTCTGGATTCACCTCCTGGTACCTAGATTCTGGCTTCACCTCCGGGTGCCTAGGTTCTGGCTTCTCCTCCGGTTGCCTAGGTTCTGGCTTCAGCTCCGGTTGCCTAGGTTCTGGCTTCTCCTCCGGTTGCCTAGGTTCTGGCTTCAGCTCCGGTTGCCTAGGTTCTGGCTTCACCTCCGGTTGCCTAGGTTCTGGCTTCACCTCCGGTTGCTTAGGTTCTGGATTCACCTCCGGTTGCCTAGGTTCTGTCTTCAGCTCCGGTTGCCTAGGTTCTGGCTTCAGCTCCGGTTGCCTAGGTTCTGGCTTCAGTTCAGGGTTCCTAGGTTCTGGCTTCAGTTCCGGGTACCTAGATTCAGGCTTCACTTCAGGGTGCCTAGGTTCTGGCTTCGCTTCTGGGTGTCTAGGCTCTGGTTTCGTATCTGGGTGCCTACTTTCGGTTTTCAGTTCTGGGAACCTGGTTTCCGGTTTCGGCTCCGGGTACCTAGGTTCCGATTTCATTTCTGGTCTCACCTCCGGTTTCGAAGGTAAACTAGGGAAGTCATGAGTAGTGAGGGCTGAGGGTGCAGTGAGGGGGGGCGCGGGCGTAGGAAGGGAAATATCACAGACGGATTCTGACGCGGGGCGGGATAATGGACGAGACACGGGGCGGCCTGTAGCTGGGAGGCTATGCACGGAGTCCAAGTCTGAGTCCGCCGAGTGGTCACTGGGTGGCACGGATGATGCAGACTTGCGGCGAGGGCTGCGTTGCGAACATGAAGTTCCACTTCGACGCCGCCGAGTGCGTTTGATGACCTGCTCAACACCACGCCGCCGCCTTTGTTTTTTTCGCACCATTTGGAACTCACTGTCATTATTGTCCTCCTCTAATGGGGTCTCTTCTGTGGTACGAGTTGAAATATCATTCTGACTCTCGCTCCTTATGTACACCTATAAATGAAACCAGAGGGGAGTCAAGAACTTGTATGAGAATACTAGAAGAATGACTATCTCGCACTCAGTTTCATTACTTTTTGGCACTTTTTTATGGAGAGTTGAAGTACCTAGTTATCGAAGAAAAGGTCAACTCATCAACAGAGTAGAAAAGGTCAACTCATCAACAGAGTGCGATTTAAATATACGAAACATGAAGTAAGAGATCGAGAAATACAAAGCGTATCGGTGCGTATTTTTTTTTCCATTCCCTCTCGACAGACTGGGAGTAAAATCATCGTCCTATGCTGGGTATAACAGATTTTCAACACAATTCATATACTGGTTTAAAACTAATTATGAGAGTAAATCATTTCATTTAATTTCTCAAAATAATCATCGTGAAATAATCAGTGACGATAAAGACATCCAGTTTTTTAACAATAACAAAAGGAAGGATTGTTCTAAGCCAGTATCCGACTGAACGAAAAAATTGTTCAAGATGAAAGGGTTTACTCTGGCCCTGTGATCTTTCATGTTAATGTACCTGGTCAGACCATAACCGGCGGGATTCATGTCGGTCAGTCTCTGAGCTCTGGGTCAGGTCTTCGATGTTACGCTGACTCAGTTCCTCAAGCGAACTCGCCTTCTGCGGATTCTTTTGCTTCTTCTCCTGAACTTTCTGCTTTGGGAATTGCTTCTTAAGGCCCTGATTAAAATAAGAACAAAGAATAAATCACAGTAACGAGGCAGTGTTTTTCTCTCAACCAACATTCTTATACTTTCACAAATATCCAAAAAATTGATTGACGTTTTAAAATTTGGTGCCAAATTTTTCCCAGTACAAAAGTAAAAGAAGCCGATGAAGACGCCTTGAAGGGACTTGCCTCCTGCAGATAGTTTCACTTTTTTCTTGGGTTTTCTGTTTTTCTTTTTAGGGTCATATCAAAATAAAGGGTCCGACAACAGTCGCACTTAACTTTCTCGCCCCATAATATGATTTTTTTTTTTTTTTTTTTTTTTTGAATTTTAGATTTTTTTTTGCGGGCGTAATTTTCACTCGATCCAAAATCGGTTGAAAATGACCCACGAGCATCTATCTGAGATCACTCATACCAAATCTCACGTCTGTCGTTTTATTACTGTAGTCCCAAATGTGTTCCGACCATTCAACAACGTGGTTTCTCATTCTCAACTCATTTTCAACACTTTTTTGACAAAAACGGCCGTAATTTTCAAGATAACAAAATTCTGTTCGGCAAATATTTAGGTTACGTAGTTTAACACAAATGTACCGAATTTCATGACAATCGGTCAATAAATGTGAATGACGCCGAAACGATCGAACTTTGGTCCAGAACGGCCGTAATTTTCAACTTATTCAATTTTAGTTGCAAACGACCTCGAAGCATCTATTTGGTAACACACTTACCAATTTTCAATGTTATGGAGTGAAAAGTGTCCCGTCGGCGCTTGTCCGACTAACCAAAAACACGATTTTTGAATTATTTTGGCGGTTTTTTGACAATAGCGGCCGCAATTTTTGACCAATCAAAAAATCCTTGAAACTGCCCCTCGGCAGTGATTTTAGACAGGTCCATACCAAATTTCATCAAAATCGGATGAACGGTATAGGCGCTAGAGCACTGCACGGACTGACGGACGGACAGACTTTTTCCAGAAACCACTTTTTCGGACTCAGGGGACCCTCAGGATCATGGGAAACCCAAAATCTCAATTTCGAAATTTTGTACGAAAACAATACTTTCTCGCCATATATGGCTAGCGAGAAAGTAACAAGAACACCAAGGAATTAATACACAGAACTCTGACGAGCACTTTCTTACTATTTTACCATTTCTCGCCTCACCTACAAATATTACGGTTGGGTCGACACGGGTTAAATCACTGGGAGTATGAAGTAAAACATTATACCACTGATTTCAAGAAAACTAACTAAAAGTAGTTGAAGTTAAATCAGAACATATCAGTTTATTAAGCCTACATTGGCGACAGTTTTATGAATATTACCACATATTACTTATGTTACATTCCAACTATCCTATGTTAATCTGGCTGATGCTATACCGCAGGCGGTAGGGTTCCAACACAGGACCTCCGCAGCAGGATGCCAGTGTCTGGAGCTCTAAGTACCGGGGCGGTGTGGCAGGATTGTCAACCCCAGGAAGGCTAAAGGCAACGGGGGCTTTGAGCAAGGTTTGCTCCTATTAAGCTCTCTCAAAGCTAGGTGTGACCTGCTAGTATGTGAATTTTAAGGCTATTACTGTAAGAAAAGTTGAACTCCCGATGACAAATTCTGAAGCACTGGGAAAAACGACAAAACGAACTCTCAAATAGAAGAGCACGGGAGTTTTCGTCTCCCTTCCCTCCTTGCTGAAAATAACATAAACTTTCGATTCCCACCCATCTTCCCACAACTACATGCGATTGGTACGCGAGTTCGCACTGTAACCGACATGAAGAAAAAAACTTGAAGAAATGTAACTGACCATAGCCTTCAATTTGCCGTCGTTCTCAATAAAGCTGAGGACAGTATCGATATCGGTGTCACCTCGATAGCCGGGCATATCCTCACTGCGACAACTTAGAGCGACATTACGTTGAGCGGCTTGTTTGCGTTTATTGTTTTTCTTACTGCTGGAGCTCCCATATTTTCCCGACAGAGGGTCTGTATCCGACGGCTGGCTTACGGCTACTCCAATAAGGTTCTGCTTGTGGGAACAACGACGCTGAAAAAAGAATCCCCATATGAATTCAGCTTTATAAATTTTAAATATAATCAGGTCCAGCAGTAATAATTTATAACGATTCAGAAATTTATCTTATATTTGGTAGTATACTGCTAGACTTACTACTAACTGCACTCATTCAAGTGCTGGCATCTATGATTATCTGAAAATTTGTCCTGGGTGGTAATTCAAATGTCCCAGAAACGACTATAAGTCTGAATAATAAGTGAGTGTTTTCGGGTCACTTCAGACTTATTTTCACACACTTTTTCGGTTATTTTCTTTTCGAACAGATTTGAATCACCGTGTTGGAGATGGGTAGATCGTCATGAAAGGGTCGGGATGTACCTGATGAGTGGACCCATCCCCAACGACGGACTGGACACATTGGTATCTATCGCACAGCTCCACAGCTCCAACGCCATTCACGATGCAGCCGTCCTCCGAAAAGCCGTCTCCTACTTCCAAGGTCGCACTAGTGCGGTACAGATTTTGCCCATTTCCGTTATTATTGTCAGCATCACTACTGGAACTGGGTGCAGTTCTGAAAACAGTAAGACCGTTAAGAGGACATCCCCAGGGTAGTGACTGTTTATATTCACTTGAAAACTCTCAAATTATCATAGAAAGTAACCTCCTTATGGAAATACAACGAAAAGTACTGTGATCGAAAAAATAAATAATAAGAACGTACCGAACATATCCGATGTGTTCGTAGTAGTAGACATTTGGGCCTGTAGTGCTGCTAACATGGTCGTCCTGGGTCATTATTTCCGGTGACACTTCTAGGTTGTCAAGCTTTTTAAACGGTTCTTCGTTCATCCGTTTACCGTCCGGCATGTCGCAACTGGAAATAGGCCGGATCCCGATCGGATCATCTGAAAATAGTCGCCCAAAACACTGTCAGATAATGCCTATAAGCGTTATCAGTTGTGGGTGAGTTATTTATAATCAAGGCTGCGTCCCACCATACTCGGGAAAAACATCAATTTTTAATTATTAGAAAATTGACGGTTTTCTCCTAACTAAGGATGGTGGGACGCAGCCAGAAGTGTTCAAGTGTAGTGTGTTGTTTTATTTTATTTATTTTTTAGGTTGGCCATTTGCACGACTCAGCACTTAACTAGCCAAAACTGGATGACTGTTCCATGCCTATTTCTCGTTTTATGATCAAATCTATATTCACCCCCACCACATAACAGTAGAAAACTGAATAAGTTATGCCACTACGGAATTCCATCACAGTAAAAGCATGCTACTACTGAACACTATTATTCAAATTGGCAAGAGGTATTATGAGCATCAGGCAACTCGTTAAACTACAAGACAAGACAAGGGACGAGTCAAACGAAAAACTGCGCCACAATACCCAAGTATCCAAAAGGAAGAAGGTTGCAAGCCCCACTCTCATTCACTGGGCTGGCCATTGACTCATTTATTTAATAGGGAAATAGGGCAACTGTTTTTTTTTGCAAGGTTATGAATGGAAAAATTTAATTCGAGTGAAGATTGTTTTGTAATTTCTTTTTAACTAGTTTTAAAGTGATGCTTTCCACCGATCTGGTCAGCGAGGGCCCCACACTCAGCTGACGTTACTAAGTACGAGAGAGAAATGTTATATTTAGAGTGGAATAATTTATTGTGATGTAGGCAAACTTTAAAGGCATATTTACACGGGATAGAAAACCTGGGTAAGTCGAACAAGTTAACATTGGAACTGTCATTGTCGACCGATGTTGAGAACTAATCGCAGAACTAGAACAGCCCCTTGATTTTTAATTTGCCCGGGTTGAATATATCTCGTGCTATACGGCCTAAAAAGATAAAAAAATGAAAATAATGAAGATCTTCTCACCATAGAAGTTACAACCCTTTGACATACTGTCTACATGAACTAAGTACCTCAACTTACCGAATACCTGCCTCAGTCATATGGTTACATGGCTATAATCTCAGTACCGTGGTTTGATCCTGACGCTAGTCTGGAATCCTGATTCGTACACCGAGGAAGGCTACTTCACCTTGCTAACAATTTTGTTTGTAATCTCCGAAACTGGCTGGAATGAGATAAGGGCTAACACATAAAACAAAAGAAAATCCAAATCAACTGACCACGTAAATACTCAAAAAACCGATAGGTCGGCGGCTCACAAGATGATTTTTCAGCGGCACTGGATGTGCCTGAAGTGCTCGCAATAGGGAGTTCGTTTGATGCCGAGTGGGTGAGCGTCTGCCGGCGCGCCTGGGTCCCACTGAGCGCACTGGCAACACCGCCCCGCTGCACTGTGTTGCCAGACTCGCAACTCATTGACGTCAGGTCCCGCCTTTTCACGCCTTCGTTTTGCTAAAAAAAACAAAAACCATTAGTTCTCTTTAACTGGTTTTTATTGTGATTATTTTAATTACCAGTATATTTTCCATATTTACGAAAAGACATGGCGCAGAATTAGTGTTCCTGCTATGATGTTGCTGTGGCACCATAGCGAATATTTCACACTTGAGTCAACGGCTTGCGAGATATGACAATGACGAAGTATGACCTATAAATATGATGACTTATGCCCAGAATATCCAGCGTGAGCACTGAGCACCGTCACAGGCCTTCAGGAAGAAGTTAAATGTCTCATAGACATCAGCCCGAGCGAATAATCTAGAAAGCTGTTTTCTAGATCGCATTTACAAATTCAGTTCAGTGCAGATAAACGAAAGGTCGGCGGCTCACACAACCTTACAGGAAACTCTTTTAGATCATTGTGACAACGTTTTAAGTCTACTTCTTGTTCCGAACAAAAGAAACCTTGTGTTTTTTAGAACAATGGGTTTCGTTACTCTTATCCAGTATTGAGGCGGATAACTGATACATTGCACAGAGAGTCTAACCGAAATTTTCAGCGAGAAACAAAACCAGTGTTAATCATACATAGGAATGCAATACCTGTCGGTGCTTTGTCGTCCCTCGTAACTTTTCTTTTTAGGTTTAAGTCTTCACTGAAAATTGGAAAAGTCACTCTGTGCCAATAGGGTAGTTTTATTGACCAGAGCATCACAGTTGACTGTGCAAATAAATCATGCATCGATCCACTCATATCTGTGTGATCTGAAATTATTTTCCTCTTTAACTTTGAATATTAATACTTACGGCCATTCCCTGAAGCTTTAAACCCGAACCCGAAAATAAGTTGTACGTGTACGACTGACAGAAAGCACACCAGTCCGGGACTTGAACTGGGCCTCCGTTCTCAGTCGACTGATCTCTAAACGACGGCAGGTGGAGTACTGAATAAGTTATGAGTAATGGATGAATCATAATGTGATTAATAAATTCCTTACCCAGTCGGCAGTCCATCCAGTATTTACATTACACGGGAGGGAGCCACCTTCCCTCTGCCGAGCGCTTACGGAGCTACCCGGCCCTTTGCTATGTCTGTTCCTTCGACGGCCCCCTGAAGAAAAAAAGAAACAAAAAATGAAGGCGCGATCTTACAAAGGGACCAAAGAATTACGAGCCTTACTGCTAGCCACATACGGTGGATGCCAAGCTGCCATCCCTGGACCTACCGTTATTCCCTTAATTCCAGGGCATATCGAAACCGACCAGGTTCATGTACCTTCGCATCTTCGAAGAACATGACATAATAATAATAATAATAATAATAATAGCTGAGGGTTGGGGGGGACAAGCCCAGCAACTAGACCGTTTTTCAAGAACTATCCATTGTGCTCAGCTGGCAGCACTACCAAATACCATGGCTCCCCAGTCATCAAGTAAACGATGGGGACCTACAGTTTTAGGTGGGTTCCGAACCACCACAGCCTCGATATACATTTCACTTGACATGCTGACCATATCAGAGGTGAATGCCGAGCAGAAAAAGTTTTTGGTAGGATCGGGATCGAACCGGTGTGACCCGGCTCTCACTGCTCCTTAAAAGTCGACCATTTAGTCCACTCGGCTATCGAGGCCGTCATAAGAACATGACATACTGGGTTCCGAAATCTTGTGACTACAGCCATAGGCACAATTTCTTCAAAGGATCGAAATGTCAAATTACGGTTAGGTGTTTCAAGACATTTACATTAATTTAGGTCAGACTTAGATTAATAAGAGCTGTATTTAAATCTGACCTGTATGATGGTGGGACTCTGCGTCGACAGCTTGAGAAATATTTTGCAAAGACCCTCCAGCCCCGGATCGCTCGGAGGCGCGAAGATGGCGGCCTTCTGCCTCCTCTGCGCTCTCAGCTTCAAGGAGCAGATCCTACAAAAAAAAAAAATCAAAAGTATTAATAACATTAATAATAATAATAATACATAGGTAAACAGGAAAATGTATATACTTACTACATGAAACAGATATCTATACCACAACATCTTCAACTTAACGGTCCGATGGTACCTCATACCTAGCACAAGACGAAATAAATCAGAAAAAAAAACAGTTGTTCGGCTTTGGGTGCGTCCCACCATGCCCAGTTAAAATTAAACTGGAGATTTTGTCATATGTTTACCATGTTAAATTTAACTTTTAAGTTAAATTTAACATGGTAAATCTCCAGTTTAATTTTAACTGGGCATGGTGGGACGCACCCTTAGTCAACCTATTACACCATCATCGCCCTTGGCATCTTTCTGTTATATGTAATATCTTTCCCCGACAATGGGAATACCTCTCATTAAATTTTATGGATATCTATTCAATTTACTTTTACGACTGGTAGGTGCTTTATGATGGGAAGGAATGTTTGTATTTCTTTTATTGCAACTGCATCGTGAAATTTAACCCCACCCTGTCAATGTTCAAGAAAATTATAACCTCGTCGCTGCCGCGTAGTAATAAGCACACAAGGGCACATTCAATCTTCGGACACCTCGTGGTGTATTTACGTCTTTCCAATGATATTGGGGGTTCCCTAAGAGAGGTCTACCAGAAATACCAGTCAGTATCAACATCAACCGAATTTCTTGAAATTTGGCACACAATAAAAACTATTTTTTTGTGCATTGCTCTGGGATTTTTATTTTCCCCAAAAAACTTGTAGTGGAAGAAACATTTTCTATTTTAAACTAGCTTCGGCCCGCTCCTGTTCGGCTTCGGCCAAACTGCTGTGGTGTTATGTTACCCTTTAAAAATAAAGGGTCCGACAAAAGTCGCACTTAACTTTCTCGTCCCATATGAAATTTTTATTTTTTTTTAGAGAATTTTTTTTGAGATTTTTTTACGGGCGTAATTTTTAAGCAATCCAAAATCGGTTAAAATGACCCACGAGCATCTATCTGAGATCACTCATACCAAATCTCATGACTGTCATTTTCTTACTGTAGTCCCAAATGCGTTCCGACTTCCGACCATTCAAAAACGTGGTTTCTCATTCTCAACTCATTTTCAACACTTTTTTGACAAAAACGGCTGTAATTTTCAAGATAACAAAATTCTGTTCGGCAAATGTTTAAGTTACTTAGTTTAACACAAATGTACCGAATTTCATGACAATCGGTCAATAAATGTGAATGGCACCGAAAGGATTGAACTTAGGTCCAAAACGGCCGTAATTTTCAACCAATTAGAGTTTAGTTGCGAAAGACCACGAAGCATCTATTTGGCAACACACTTACCAATTTTCAATGTTATGGAGTGAAAAGTGTACCGTCGGCGCTTGCCCGACTAACCAAAAACACGATTTTTGAGCAATCAAAAATTCCATAAAAGTGTGTCTCGGCCGTGATTTTAGACAAGTCCATACCAAATTTCATCAAAATCGGATGAATAATGTAGGCTCTAGAGCAGGGAACGGACGGACGGACAGACTTTTTCCAGAAACCACTTTTTTGGACTCAGGGGACCCCCAGGATCATGGGAAACCTAAAATCTCAATTTCGAAATTTTGCACGAAAACAATACTTTCTCGCCATATATGGCTAGCGAGAAAGTAAAAATGCACTCTGAATTCTTTTATCGCGACAGTAACTGTGCCACAAACCACCGGCAACGAATTTATCACTACTATCATCACATCTTCCCAGATAGGCGACTAATCTAAACACAGCACTTTGACACCTCACAACCGGTGAAGTGCGACACTGTCACTGAATATTTCAAGAGTACTGACTACATACCTACAGTTGTCACTCTCTAGAACAAGTGAACGCTACGGTCTACAATATCACCCTTTCTATAGCGAACTCTCTTTAAAACGAGCAAATTTATATGGTCACTTGAAAGTCGCGATAGAGAGGGACTATATATTAGAGAGGAAAAATACTTACAAGAAACACTTTGCTTTTTCCCTCTCTATCCTTTGGGTTCTTGTAAGCAAACGCTTCGTCTAGAAGTTCCTTGAGCTGGCCAATATTTAGAGCCAGATTACCGCCCTGGAAATCATCCAAACGGTTAGACTGTGAACCACCGCGAAATATTACTTACCACTGAGCCAATCAACAATATGTAACATTAAACAACAAATATTTCGGAAAAGGTAAAGTCAATATTTTTCACATAGCTGTGGGAGAAATCAACACGTTTACTACAGAAGCTGTAAACAGTGAACACATAAATATTTAAGGGTAGGTTTGAGAACCTCCAGTTAACTCTAACTTGAGGTTAGTGCAATGTTCAGCGTACGGACTGAAACCTGGCACTGATGATTCATCGAGGATAGCAGAACCCACCCTTAATATATATTTTAATAATTTCTAATTTCCATCCAATGATCCACTGTTTGTACTGTTCACAGCGGCACCTACGTAACCTACAGTAGTTTTTAAAATAAGGATAAAGAAGGTAGTAGGTTACTAAGGTAAAAACAAAAAACCTAATTTCCCAATAGACTTTAAATATAAAACATAAATAAAAGATTTACTTGAGAGAATAGCGTTGAGTTCGGTGTCCAGTTACATTCCGTATAGAAACGACTTTTAATTTTGTTAAACGAGGCAACTGATAGTTAAAAACTAACCACAGTTACCAGATAAGATAACTAAGGGTCCTACCCCATATCCGTAGTTAAAGTAGACTTGCAAACAGAAGACTGTCACACACCGGCAAATGGAGCTTCTAGTGAAGACTTCTCTTCACCGACTCGCCAATCTGACTGGTAAGTCTGCTCGGCTTCAACTACGAGAAGCTACAGCGCCTATCCCAATAAAGTGCACTCTTTTGTTCGTTAATCAGCTTTAACTAAGGAACAAGTCCAACACGTCAGGGACACTGCGGGTCAAGTATCTGACCAATGACAATCAGTGACAATGAGCGTAGCCCTAAGCTATCAAAAGATACCCACCGGTATTATCATTAACGTAAAAGTAAAAGAAGAAATTTTCCCCAAGATAGCTGAGGCGTGTTGAATTTAACAAAAGCACCAACTCCCCACTCTATTCTCAATTATTATCTTAAATCTAAATAAAAAAATATATATATTATCTGAGATATATTATTATTATTTTTTTTTCATAGTTTTATTACTAGGTATGTTCTACCTAATCGTATTTAGTTACCTAATTGATGTAATCTTTCAAAAGTTCTCTAATACCTACCCATATCTTCATATAAGATATCGGGCATGACTCCGCTAATCAAGATATGGGTATGCTTGAGAAAAACTAGAAACGACAGAACAGGCAGATGCGAATCAAACCCACGACGCCGGTCAGGTGCTCTAACGCCGTTCATGTCAGCTTCCATTCTTTCTCTTGCATATGAGGTACTTAAATGACAACGAGCTATTCCATATACAACTGTTGCTCTCTATAACGACTTTATCATCACGTCTCCTCTCTATAGCGAACTTACAAGATCCCTTAACGGTCGTTATAGAGAGACACTACTGTACATGTATAAGCTTTACGCACAATAGAACATGCTGGAACATGTAGTCGCCGGGTTAACTTTGTATAACTTAGGGTGCGTCCCACCATGCCCAGTTAAAATTAAACTGGAGATTTACTATGTTAAATTTAACTTAAAGTTAAATTTTACTTACTTTAAACTTAAATTTAAATTTAACTTAAAAGTTAAATTTTACTTAATTTAATCTTAAATTTAAATTTAACATAAAAGCTAAATTTATCATGGTAAACATAGGACAAAATCTCCAGCTTAATTTTAACTGGGCATGGTGGGACGCACCCTTACACGGAACATTTAACTTGTTGAGAAAAATAACTGTTTAAAAACCGAAACAAATCCGTACTACCACGTTCAACACGGTGAACACGCTTCCGACATGGATGTATTGGCTTCGGCCCACTCATATTTCGGCTTCGGCCTACTCTACTTCGGCTTCAGCCAAAAACATCCACGCCTATTATGTTCACTGGAGAAAAAAAAAAAAAAAAAAAAAAAAAAGTTGGACATTCTTATGCACCAAGATGCCTGATCAAGGTACTGAGGAAGAAGAAGGATGAATAGGAGTATATTTTTAAACAGTTCTTTTTCCCGACAAGACAGTGTCCAATACAGCGAGACGTTCACCGACATTTTGTTACTTTTAGATATTGAAGGAAGCTGACGACCGAAAAGTCATGAAGTTTTCACCAATCAGACAACCTTGCAGAAGAATCAAAATCCTTGGTTCCGTGAGTTTCTCATCTATCGTAGGTTGAAGGCCCCAATGCGAACGAACTCTAGACATCAGAATAAAGGGAGATAGGACAGGGAAGGCTGTATTTTATAAACCCACAAACCAGACAGGGGCGACAAAAAAATTAGTCCAAGCAAACAAGAAATACAAACCGTCAACAACTGTGGACTGTGATGAGAGGCGGGTCAGGACCGAGTGACGTGGAGGAGGAGTACGTACGTCGGCTTCGAAGGGAGTGCACGAACTGGCTAGCCAACAAGGAAACGCTGTGATAAAATCAATGTGCGAGATGAAAAGCATGCATGTGCGAGTTGGAAGAAGCGCTATGCAAGCCCCAGCGAGATGGGAACATGTACTTTTTCCGTTTGAAAAATATTTTTTTCGCAATGTGATCGAAGCAGGAACAGCGGACATGCTATTTTTCTGTCAAAAGATAAAGCCTAACACAAAAGCAGCCGATAGCAACATACCTGTAGTGTTGGTAATATGATATAACATGGGGCGGCGGCGCTACAAAATGATGACAAAACTTCGCTTTTTGCAACTCTACCCAACTATTTCCCCGGACAATCACCTCACAACTTCGTCAGGCAATGAAAATGAACTGAAAGTGAGGTTTGAAAAGCGGTGCTCCAAACTTCCTCTCTTAGAGACCCATCCTTTTTGACTGCTTTGTGATTACAATGCAAAAAATAAGTGGCGACCAAATTAGAAGGAATTCAAGGCTTACCTCGATCGGAAGGTTACGTCACCATCACTAATAATTGATACAACATTCGTATAAAATAGAGAAACTATAATATCGATAGAAATGCGAAAATATAATAAATAATTTGAACTATACAAAACAAGACTTTATCACAAGGCGGAGGCCATTTTCCTTTTGCACTCACTACTCATGGATCCAATCAACATAAATATGCCGCTTTGTGTCGTTTTCAGACTCGCCCGTTTTGAATTCTATTCGGTCAGAGAAACTTTAAAAAATATGAAAAAATTTTGAGGTTCAAAGCGAGAGCAAACTCAAATAAACTTGATATTTCCGGTAAAAATATTTCTGGATGAAGTGATGAATTCGAGACAAAGTGAAAGAGCAGACGAAATATCGCTGTCTCCCTCACTCTCACAGTCTCTTCGCACTCTCCCTTTTCGTGTCTCACTCTCTCACTAATCCACCGTGCATTGGCGTACGATGAAGGGGGACTCTCTTTCAAATTCAGTTCAGTCCCGAAGTCCATCATTTTACGAACTTTTCGGGGCCGTAATTTTGGGTGAAAATTGGTAACTACACCAACAGAATTTTCAAAAAAAAATAGCTGATAGCTGATGACTTTTCGGTCAGAATTCCCGAAATAGAATAATGCACATGTACTTCCCGGCAACAAAAAATAATGTACTGATAGATAGGCAGTTTCTACACCTACGTAGGCCCCACTACATCTATCAACATCTATCCTGCGAGCACCCTCGCATAGCCGTTAAATGTCGGACTGTCAACAACAGTTTGTGAGTTCGAACACCAGCGGGCCGAACTTTTTCTTCTCAGGATGGGTCCCACCATATTCACCATGTTCAATTTCCAATAAAATTAATGTTTTTCTATTAACGGAGTATGGTGGGACGCAGCCTTATAGATTTTCGATTTCACTAGGGTAGTATACCTATGGCTGGAGAGGTACAACACATCTGATAGGGAGCAGTTCTCACGAACAAGACAAGACAAAAGGTAGCTACTCTAATTTCGATCCATAAAAAAATCGAAAAATAGCTCGAACCGGGTAAAAACGCTCAGCAACCTGCGAAAACCTAGGAACAGCGCAAAATGTCATAGAAGTTCAACCAGCAACATGGATCAGCGGACTAAAATATGGATCTGCACAAGGAAAAACAGCCGAGATTCTACACTTCAATACACAACACAAACACAAACACGTGACATTGCAGCAGGAGCAGTGATGGGGAATATTTTTTCGGGAAATTTTCCCGGGAACATTGGAATTTTTTTTATAGTGGGAATTTAAATTCCACTCCCCTTCCTCCCCAATTTCTCTTAATATATTGTAGTGAAATTCTATCATAAAATCACGCAAATAAATTTCCAAAACTAAGTACATCGTATTTTAGTATTGAAATGAGAGTTATTACGGTATCAAGAACCGATAACTCGTGTCTGTTAAAGTGAAGTGAAAATCCTATGTGCATGTGCATGCAAGAAAGTGAAAGTAACTTGACACAAGAACAAGATTTAAAAAAAAATGCTATTTCTTGTTCTGCATCACTACATAGACATAGGTGCATTTAGATGTTTTCTATGCCCATTTTGTAAGGAAAATGTGGGATGCTTATTTGCTCAGAAACATAATGTGTCTTTTAACGTCTGAAACTAGTTAAGTAAGAGGTCTGTGATGTTAAAAAGGCATACTATATTTCAGAACAAATGAATATCGAGCCGTTTCCTAACGAAATGGGTATAAACAATAAAAACAAAAAATAAATTCCCCATTTTTACCGGGAATTTATGGTTTGGGGAAGAAGAAGAAGAAGAAGAAAAAGGGATTATTCCCTGCGCCCATCACTGAGCAGGAGTATTTTTCCATATGGCACCAGCAAGTGTGCATGCATAATAAAAACACATCAATCTGTGGTAGAGGAACCCCGAGATACTTAAGTTAGAAACAGAAAGGATAGGGAAGGAAAAAAATGAAATAGACTCCAACATCCGGACATAGAACCTGCAACATAAATTTTTTCCCAGATAAGAAATAGTTTAAATTTAAACTTAACTCGACAATCTCCTAGGGTTAGGTTATCTAAAAACTAGCATTCCATTGAAACAGCAGCCAAACATCAATCAAAGCGAGGAAAAATGCACAAATCAACCAATGCAATATCAACGGCCACAGACATTGACACCCGCCCCTGGAGTGGTCTTATGACACCCGTAAGACTTCTCACTGACACCCAGGGTCAGAGTGAGGGCTTCACCGCTTAACACCGAGAAAGTTACGATTCACGATACTGACTTGGCTATTTTTTACTTCCTGACTAGAGATATACGTCGAGAGTATTGTTTTTAACTGTCCTACAAGGTTCAGCTTTAGCTGATGATGTACCTCTACCACCAATAAGATTAAAATTACAAGAGGCGAATAATTTTTAAATTTCCCCCTTGGTCGGAAAGTCTCAAAAGTATCCTGGCAAAGTACTGAAGCCGGTTTCCAAGTTTCAAAGTTACGAGAACTCGTTTTCAGAACAGTGGAAATCGAAAAACTAACTGGAAAATTGTGGGATCAGTGTTAGCAAGGAATTTACTTGGCGAAATCTGTAGATCTATTATGGATCTGTGAACGTCGAGTTAACAACTTTGATAACGACGAAGTGGTGTAGTTTTACCTATGTTTAGCATTAGGAGCTGAAACGCCCGAGATAACGACCATAATAGAGCTGCTGCAGCTCTATTAGTCCCTCGAATCAAGAGAATAATTGAAGACAATTCGCCATTCGCAATGTTAATCTTGTAAGTTGCGGAAATGCATCGTTAGCTGAAGCAGAACCTTAACAAGTACCCTAACTGAAACTGGGAGTCATCCCACTGCGCTTTTCGATGTGGGTGCCTACAGTCCAAATTTGTATTTCTAATTTCGAAGACATGAAAATTTGTCGCCGTAAGACGAAGGATTGCGTCAGAATTGTTTTTACTGGGTTTAGCAATTGTGTGAGGAAAAAACAGCAGTATTATCCTACTGGCTCTCAGTCATCCGATCGTCATATCGTCCTGGTTTTTATTCCCTATTGATTGGTAATTTTTCTTGTCACTGATATATTTTTCCTTCAAAAAGAACTTTTTTAAATTGACTATGGTTTGACTTGAGAATCCATAACGACTCTCATTCTAGCTTTTTTTGTGAAATCCAAATTAAAGTCAAACTTCCTTACTCCATAATATTATCTATAATGATATCTGCTTTTCAATTAAACTCTCATTTCAGAAGTAAAGAGATGGTACTCTCCAAAACAAACAAGCATAAAAAGTACTTGGCTTTAAATATTCATGGCATGTATATCCCTCTCAACTCCCCTTCTGTCCCCAAACCCTTGAGACTCCCCTTCCGTCCTCAGAGTTAGCTAGATGAAACTTTTACCTCAACAAGTTAACAGGGTTGAAAAGTCATGCATCGAGATAGGGAGAGCAAACTTTTACCGCTCCTTTCACTACAAAGCAAAAAATGAAAATTTCCCCGGTGACATCTGTTTACTCTACGTTTGAAAATAATTATAGCAAACAGCAAACAGAGATGACAATCTCAAGACTGAATACTGAGTACCTTATTTAGCTCATTGCAATTTTTCTAAACTGAATCAAGATTGCCAGAGAAAATTTTCAGTTTTTTGCTGGTATCCCTTTCGTTGGTCCCCTAAGGACGTAGGTAGAGCAGGTGGACCATTTTTCTATGAAGATTTATGTGGAATGATAACCAACAGCCTGTACAAACACCGAGCTGTTAGGTAAGTAGAGAATAGGAATTTCACCAAACCATGAACAGACACCTTAGTGGTCAGTACATTCACACAACCAAGAAATTATTTCTCCCAAACCTATCACCACATTAGCCATATTTTTATCCCATTAAGGGCGCGTCCCACCATACTCGGTTAACGTTAATCTCCAGTTAAATTCAAATTATTACACGGTAAAAACTGACTTTAATTGGAGTTTAACCGCTAACAGAGTATGGTGGGACGCACCCTAAGGGTGGATTTCACATGTCCAGTTAACCAATAGTTAGTTAAATTTATAAATCGTCCCACCATGCCCAGTTAAAATTAAACTGGAGATTTACCATGTTAAATTTAACTTAAAAGTTAAATTTAACATGGTAAACATAGGACAAAATCTCCAGTTTAATTTTAACTAGGCATGGTGGGACGCACCCTTTTTATGTCTGTAAAATCGAGCGTTAGCGATGACCGCCGTAAATACGGGTACTATGCCACTGGCCAAATTTTAAGCCACTGTAAAATATTCCTGCGCTTTCAACAATGCTAACAAAGTAAAATCGAAGACAATGCTTCCACGTAGTTTTAAGAAAAATGTCTTAGCACAATACCACATATAATTATTAAAAATATTTAAAAAATACGACCGGTTTCGGAGTATTACTCCATCATCAGGTAACAAACAAACTGAATGTCAACAAAGGAATAAAATTTTAAAAAATATTAGAATTTAAACTGAGGTTGAGGGGAGCTGTAGCGGGCTGCCAGTATTTTTTAATTCTATGTGGTATTGTGCTAAGACATTTTTCTTAAAACTACGTAATAATGAAATATCACCAAGTAAATGAGAAGAATCTTTGTTTGATACAATGCTTCCACATTTTTTTTAGTACACCAGTTGGTGAAACGTAATATCATGATTTTTTTTTTTTTTCGATGCAAAAAAAGGAATATGGAGAACAATCAAAACAAAAGAGCGCAGATACCCAGTGGAGTGAAAAAACGATAGAAACAAAAAAGCAAATTAAAAATGTTCAGCAGAGTATGCAGTAATTTTAATGGCTGTCAGTTCCACAAAGCTCGTGTAACGTATACCGAATGCAATTAGATAAAAAACTCCATCATGCAAGCCATTCCTACCTAGATTCAGCGTAGCCCCGGGCAATCGGGGAGGCACTAAATGCATAGAATTAAATGAATTTTTAAACCAATATTGTTGAAAATGTTAATGGGACACTGGGATAAATTTTTTCTGAAATACCTAAGAAGTATCTCTTTTTAAGATGAATTGGAAGAGGTGATTTTTATTTATGTCCAACAGCACCAAAACAAAGCACTTTTTCAAACATTATCACAGAGAGTAACCTCCTTTTCCAAGAACATAAAGTAAGCAAAAAACTGACTTTTGGTTACTTCACAGCGATTGAAATACCAAACATCAGCAAACCTACTCGACATTTTGGATCAGTTGGATCAGCAGACCGACTCCACATTTTGGATCTGTTGGTTTATTGAAGGTTGGTAATTCAGGCACGGTGAAGTAGTCAAAAATCAGTTTAATGAATTTTTATTTGAATAAGGAGGTTAGTTTCTAGGATAATATGAGAAAAAGTGCTTTCTTTTGGTTTAGGCGAACATAAACACTACCATGGGAATAATGATAGAGAAAGTGGTTCAGGGAAACTATTTCGTATTACTGATACTTTAAGAAAAAAAATTAAGTCACATACCGTAACGTTAATGTAGAGTGTCTTAGTGAGGTCATCATCTTCAAACAAAAACAACTGAAAAACAAGACAACAACACGTTTAGTATTAACATACTAAAGATACCATAGTTAAACTCACTGTGCATTTCGTCGGTCCAATGTAACAGTGAGCTAAGTCAGTTTTGATCAAAAATGGGTTTTCTGCAGATTTGGGACCGTGAAGGTTCACTCTACAATAACAAATCGAGTTTTGGTCAATATACCCGCTCTAAAGTTCATAATTGTAAAAAAACTCACTTACATAAAACTTCAGTGTAACAGTGAATTATGTCGTATTGGAGGACCTAAAATGAGCCAAAAACCGTAATTTCACGGATGGTTAGCAAGTAGTAGGTATTAAGCATGAAAATAAGTAGTATCACGGCTACTTTGTTGTCCCATTGTGAAGTGAGGCTAAAAATATTGGTTGCTTCTGATTGGTCAGTGCTACCTATAAACAGCAATATCTCGGAACTAACGATTTTCCAACTTAGCTCAGTGTTGGACCGACGATTTGTTAATTATATGACGGTTAAACTATAGCTACAACTAACATGGACAATACGTCGGTTAGTGACTGTTTTAAAATGAATAGATACTATTAAGGTTTTAAGTAAAACCGATTCAATCAAGATACGTTTTTAAGCAGATTGCTTGCCTAGGCAACCTGAAAAAAACCGAGAAGTACAAATGCTTTAGTGAAAATAAGAAATAAATGAAAATATTATCGATCACTGTTAATAGCTGACTCAGTTCATTTCCGCAGAAACGAGAAAGAAACTCTATGCTTACCTTCTAGAACTCTACGGAATTATTTCGTCTAAATAATGCTCTCAGTACATACTGGTCCAACTTAGGCCGAACTGGGTCACTGTGTTATAACTTATAACGACAAGCAGAGCTCGAAGTCTCGACTGAAGGAGTGCCAATAGGTGTTGAGGGCATTATTTGTTAAGTTCGAAAATTCCAAAGTTATTTACCGACTTGTCGCTAGTAAAGAAGTAAGGTTTTAGCGGCCCCAGCTCTTGTACGCTATCAAACTCTATTCCATATAACTCTTTGGCCTTTTGTAGGACTTCTTCAACACTGGAGAAGCACTGGTAAGGTCGCACAGGTCCCGAGTGCTCCTGGGGCGGGAGGTCCAAGTTTTCAGCCCCAATTTCTTCAAAATGGGACTCAAGTGTCGGTCTGTTGTAATAAAATGTACGTGTCTCTGCATTGTCTCCATTGTCTTCCTCAATCTGTAAATTTATTCAGAAACCTTCGAGGTTATTAACAGTACCAACATAAAAATAATCAATCGAAGATTGAACTCCCTAGAAAATTTTCTGCTCATTAAAAGTTAAATTCACGGAATCAAATGAAATCCACCCAGTAGGTCTTACCGGGGTGAGTCCAACAATTCTGCTTTAGTTCACAACATAGGTAACATACTTCAAAACATAACAATGGGCTGAGAACTAATCGCAGAACTAGAATCGCCCCTTATTCGTTATTATGTCCAAGTGACCCGGGTTTTGCATCTCATGCAATAAGGCTTTTAGGTAAATGGTGCTTAGCACCATGCATACCTTTTATAACTAGGTACTTACATTTAGCTCCAAGGTAACGTAATGAACGCAAAATGCCCAAATACATATATTCTTTAAGGGTCCGCTATACCTGACGATGCATTTTCAAGGTTTACCCTTGGTTGGAAGGACACAAAATTTTGCCTGTACCTAGCCCTAACAATGTTCTAGGGAGTGTTCGAAGCAGATTTCCCAATTTTTTTTTTACTGGTTTTCGAGATACAGCACTTTTCTTGAGGTATGCGACGCTAGCATTTGTAAAACAGTTGCAATAAAAGAAACCAGTAAGAAATTGGGAAATCTGCTTCAATGACGACCTAGGTACAGGCAAAATCTTGTGTCTTTCCAACCAAGGGTAAACCTTGAAAATGAATCGACGCTCGCAATGATAATCTAATGTCAGGTATAGCGTCCTGCAATACCCTCTTTTGTTCTACCTATAAAAATCCACATTGATCACTGATCACCGAGCACCAATTGAGAATTTTACGAGAAAGAATTATATAAATCAGATAGTGCTGTTGACCTAATTAACGCCCGCGCTACCATAACAATAATAAAGGGTCCGACAACAGTCGCATTTAACTTTCTCGTCCCATATGATTTTTTTTTTTTTTTTTTGAGAGATTTTTTTGATATTTTTTTGCGGGCGTAGTTTTCAAGTAATCAGAAATCGGTTGAAAATAACCCACGAGCATCTATCTGAGATCAGTCACACCAAATCTCATGACTGTCATTTTATTACTGTACTCCCAAATGTGTTCCGACCATTCACAAATATATGGTTTCTCATTCTCAACTCATTTTCAACACTTTTTCGACAAAAACTGCCGTAATTTTGAAGATAACAAAATTCTGTTAGACTAATGTTTAAGTTATGTAGTTTTAAATAAACGTACCAAATGTCATGACAATCGGTCAATAAGTGTGAATGGCGCCGAAAGGATCGAACTTTGGTTCAAAACGGCCGTCATTTTCAACCAATTCAATTTTAGTTGCAAATCACCTCGAATCATCTATTTGTCAACACACTTACCAATTTTCAGTGTTATAGAAAAGTGTACCGTCGGCGCTTGTCCGACTAACCAAAAACACGATTTTTAAATTATTTTGGCGGTTTTTGACAATAGTGGCCGCAGTTTTTGACCAATCAAAAAATCCTTAAAAAAATGCCCCTCGGCAGTGATTTTAGACTGGTCCATACCAAATTTCATCAAAATCGGGTGAACGGTTTTTTTTTTTATTTGAAAGAAAAGCATTGCGCCATATGGCCAGAAGCACAAACACTTAGGTGACAGCAATTAGTTCAGATTTCTGTATAGAGGCCGGTGGCTTTGGTGAAGGTCAACAGAGTGCTGAGAGAGGCGGCATCTTGGAACATCTTAGGCAGAGTAGGTGGGAGGCAGCACTGTTGACGTAGGGCCTGGTAGCCAGGACACTCCAGCAGAAGATGATGAAGGCTAAAACGATGGTGCAATGGGGACATTCTGGGGGGCCACAGCGATTGAAAAGATGCTGGTGGGTCAGTCGGGAGTGACCAATTTTTATGCGTGTGAGAACACAGAGGTCTCGACGGAGAGCAGCAAACGGTTCAATGGTGGGGGCTATCAGAGATACAGTAGGTCGGACGAGGCGCAGAGACGAGGTGCTACGAGTCCAATCAGTTTGCCAGGTGGTGGTAACGGCAGCTTAAATAAAGTTCTTTGCGTCAGTGTACGGTAGTATTGGGTCTGTTACAACTGTGGCGGCAGCACAGCGGGCTGCCCGATCAGCTGCATCGTTACCGCTGATGCCCACATGACTGGGAATCCAAGCAAGGGTGAGTTGCTGGCCTTGCGTAAGCAGTTGGGGTAAAGGTATACTCATCGCACTTCTCGGTGCACCAAGCGGCAGAGTGAGCCGCCGCTAGAGGTGAATCACAGGGGTTTAAGCAGCAGCCGCCCCTTAAAAAATATCCTCCAGTCAGTGCGACCCGTAACCAGATGCACCAAGCGGCAGAGTGAGCCGCCGCTATAGGGGAATCATTGTGGAAAATGAAAAATTCGAACCCCATCCGCCAGTCAACGAGCCAAGAAATCTGTTATTGCCTCAGTAGGAACAAGTAAGAAGTACATTCCGAAGTAGTCGCAGTGTCGTGCGACAATCGGAAGCAAGTATCGGCAGAAGTGCGATGAATACACCTTATCCGCAGTTGGTTATAAAGGCGCTGTATCCGAGACACCAGGGGATGACCGGAGAACCGGTCCTGGATGGCGACCAGGGAACTGCGAGAGTCAGAGCACAGGAGACACAGCCGAACCTCCGGGTTGGCAGCAACGTAGAGGAAGACTTGCCAAATCGCAAGGTATAGGCTCTAGAGCAGGGAACGGACGGACAGACTTTTTCCACAAACCACTTTTTTGGACACTTACGATTGACACAATGACTAACCGAATACATTAACACACCTACCTGGTACCTACATAAGTACCGAATTAAACAAACGACACGTTGCACATGAGGGAGTGTCACCATGTCCCACTGTGCGGCGAAATATCCCACTAACCCAAAATTAATAACATCAGATTATGCTGTAAAAAAGAAAATGCGTTATAGTACCCTAAGACATGTGGATGGATGACATTCTCGATCTAAGCGTGACACCGGACACCTTGGGTTGGGGAGTGCAACAGGCGTGCCCAGAGAGGGCATGGAATTTGACATAGGGCATAAACCAAAAGCTTACGATACCTTAGGCGGGAGATCAGGTTCGCTTGTGCCTGGCGACGACTTTGAGGGATCCATTGTATTTTTCTCCTCCTCAGCCGCTCCGTCCGGCGCCATTTTCATTTTAACTAAATCCCCATTCCCTCCTCCTCCATTCTCGCTCGCACATGTCACGCAGCTTCGGTTAAACAAATAACACAATTATTTACATGATAGCTTTTAGAAGATAACTAACTATTTCCACTTCTGTCACTGACCATTCATTTATCTTTTCAATAAAATTCGCCAGCCCGTACCGTTGAGAAAAAATTTGCACGACTAAATTTTATCGATTAGTCACCTAGTGGCGTCCTGGAGAACTATCGAAGTGTATTTGAAAACGCCCACACACATCGAAAATTTTTACTCAAACTCGGCTGAGCAATAAATTTATTTGACGTATTTGGTTCTTTAGAAAGTAATTTTTACTGTCAATTAATAAAAAATCAAAATTTGAATTGAAAAAAAAAAATATTTTGGTTTTATAATGTCTAAATTTACAAAAAAATAATAAAACTAATTTTTGCAATTTTCTTGTTTTACTTTAATTTTTCCTTAATCTACCTGAAAATGTTAAAGTAGATAACTTTATATAAATAAATAATTAAAATATATTAAATTTTTCAATAAAATGATAAATAAATAATGTAATATGTGAAAAACTCATTTATATTTTGAATCCAGCGGGAGTGGGATGGGTGAAGCAGACGATACTTTCACAACCAATTAAACCAAGCCGAACTTAGAAGCTGTGTGACATTTCTTGGATTTCTTGCACAAAATAGTAATTTTGAAGTTAGTTTCTCAATTAATTGAGGTTGAGTACCATATATATTTTATTCATAGTTAGTATTGAAAACTGTCTCCAAGTATAGTCGCGTATATTTACTGCAGGTGTTATTTTTCGCTTCTAAACCACCGATCACTGGACGGAGATTAATAAACCATCATCGATCCATTTATTACTCTTCATATTTTCTTTTTACAGCGTTCCGGTGGTATAAAGAGAGCAATGGCGAAGACTGAGGAGCCCAGTGATGTATTCTACTTCATCCCTAACTTGATCGGTGAGTATTTTTTGCTTAATCACGCCCTCATGACTTTGCGAATTAAATACTGCCATTATTTGGCCGAATTCCTACGAAATAAGTTGTTAAATCCCTGACTGACTGACTGACTGCTTTGATCTCAGATCTGCTCACTACTTCTGCATGGATTTTCCCCCTAGGTATCGCATAATTGCCGGTATAGGTAAGTGCTTCGATTTATGAAGCCTACTAAAATCCCTTGGAGGTAATCCTTGGCCAGGTGCCTAATGGTTACTGATTTAACATATTTATCTGCGACTGTATAGCGTCCCTGAAGTTTGACTTAGTAGGTAGACACTAAAACTAGACCTGGGATAGAGGATTCCAGACCTTCAAGAGTTCAAGACCCATTTGGCCGCATGTACGTACTTAAATAATTATTATTTCCCGCAGGGTTTGCCCGAGTGATTCTGGCTATCATTTCCTTCTACTTTATGCCTACCAACTGGCCGATTGCTTCCTTCTGCTACGTGGTTTCCGCCCTTCTCGACGCTGTGGATGGCCATGCCGCACGCCACTTCAATCAGAGTAAGTTTGAAACACTTACCCTGAGTTAAAATCACAAGGACATACGAGTATCTTGTCATTGATATTGGGACTGGAGCACCGACAGCGTGGCTGCTAGAACGGTTGCTTCGTTCCAAGTCACTAGCATTGTCCATGAGAGAAATTCGATTATAAGCAGAGTGCCAAATGTGAGAAGAAAAGTAGTAGTTGTAAGTAGTAGTAGTTTTCTTCTCAAATATGAGAAGAAAAGTAGTAGACTCTGACCATACCAGTAGACTGGCCAGTCAGTTTTGAGGGCAGTGCTTGACGATTTAACAGACAAGCCTACTGATAGTTTTACCTGCCTGGTGCTTATTACCTCTGATATGTTCAGCATGTCAAGTGAAATGTATATCGAGGCTGTGGTGGTTCGGAACCCACCTAAAACTGTAGGTCCCCATCGTTTACTCGATGGCTGGGGAGCTGGTATTGGGTAGTGCTGCCGGGTGAGCACAATGGATAGTTCTTGAAAACGGTCTATTTGCTGGGCTTGTCCCCCCAACCCTCAGCTATTATTATTATGGAGAAGTAAGCCATTCCGAGCCAAACTGTTTTCACACTTGAGACCGAACATTGAGTAACATGTTAGGGCTAGGGCTAGGCTCACAGAGGGGGGAATCCGAAACCAGCCGCCATAAGGTGTACTGTAGTAGGCTGTTCTGAAAATTTGCTTAATTTTTCAGGTACGAAATTCGGTGCTATCCTGGATCAGCTGACTGACCGATGCGGGACGATGGGACTGCTGGTGACACTAACCCACTTCTACCCAGCCTACACCTTCTGGTTCCAGATGTCCATGGTCATCGACATTGCTTGCCACTGGATTCATCTCCATGCGTAAGTTTCTCAGAAAAAAAGTAAATATTCAGGTGGTTTGGGCTGTGGAGTGTTCAGTGATTGTGTTCTCATAGATTAAAAAGTTTGCTAGGGCCCTTTTCTTCTTTCTCCATGTTCCTCAACACTCAGGGTGAAGTCCATTGGACCACCCCGCCCCTTATTTCCTACCTTACTGTAGGAATGTGGGTTTTCATTAGAGGCTGCACGATGTCAGCAGGCTCGGACCCATTCGGGCCCGTCTATTGCAATAGTGCAATAGTGAAGTGAAAAATTAAAATACAGGATAATCTCAACATTGTTATTTCCTTAATAATACTTGATACTACTGGTTAATACTTCTTAATTGATAGAGTTGTTATTATAAAAGTGGACAGCGGTTAAGTGTTCTGCAATAGCGCAAGTGTAGCCAGTTTATTTTTCTACCCATATTTATCACACAGCACGACCTGACTGACTTCCGATTACCTTACAGAACTCTTCTTCAAGGCAAGACCTCGCATAAATTCATCAGCCTGGATGAAAATACCGTAATGAGGCTCTACTACACCAATCGCACCGTCTTGTTCTTTATGTGCGCTGCCAACGAAGCATTCTTCTCAGCCCTTTACCTTCTCCACTTCACTCCGGGACCCAAACAGATCTTCCGCATTATCGCTGTAGCTACTGCTCCATTCATGGCCATAAAAACAGCCATAAGTATCTTACATGGAGTCATTGCATGCAAAAATATCGCTGTTATTGATGTAAACGAACGAGCTGCTGCTCAGAAATAAGCAGTATGCAGAATTTTAATTTATTTATTTTCCATTTATTGTGCCAAAGATTATTACTCTACCGTTATCCTTTTTTATCGTATTGTACCCCTGATAAAGCAGTTCTCTCGTGTGTCGATTTTTATGAAGTTCTAGTTACCTATAGTCCCGGGAGGGAATGTCAATGTCAAATGTGAATGTCAAATTTATTGTTGTTCCTTCGTTTTCCTGCAGAATTTGTTCTTTTTTATGGGTGTGTTTTTTGTATGCTTGTATGCTGTGCTTTTTATTCAGTTCATTCCTCTAGTCTACAGAACAAATTGACAAAAAGTGAAGTGGACTAGTCACTGTCCATGCCATATATAAGTCTGCTGCTGGGTGCAATGAAAGAAATGTTGGCAGTGAGTCTTCTGTTAAAAATTCTATACACTTTTTCCAGTGATATGGGTGGAAGCTCGACTATTCTTATAAAATGTAGTCCATTTTTGTTTGTTTATGTTTCATCATGGCCTTCAGGTTTAAGCATAGGATTACTTTTACTGCATCATTCCTTAATCTTCGAACATAGCCTTTCTTCTTCTATCACAGGTTTCTAATTAATTTTCACCAATAGAAGTAGGGATAGATTATTTTTTTGTCTTATTATCCTGTTCTATTTTTTTATTTATTCTGAGTGAAAACTCTTTTACTTTTACGCTGTATATTTTGCATTGTATTATGGCGATAAAATATTGTTTTCGTGCAGAAATGTATGCACTAGATTCCGCATTTCCATGATTCTTCAGTTTCCTTTGTCGAAAACAGTGTTGTCCGGAAAATGTCCGTCCGTCCATTCGCCTCCTAGCGATTAATTAAATTTGGTACTTACATCCGTTCCTACAGTCATGTTGTCGATACCTTTTTTTTAAGGATTTTTCACAATCCTAGCGTGACAGAAGTTTTTGACAGAAAAGTCACGAAAAAAATCCGGTCATGCCAGGGTTAGAACTTTCTTAGTTTTACCTACCGCTCGTAACCTCAGACTAATTTAAGACATCCGAAATTCCTAATGAGTGAGGATTCCAAACTTTCCTTTCCCATGGCAGTGCGGTCAGTCACGTATGTTACACCTATCAGAAATTTTCTGTGCCAGAATTTTTAGATTAATTCCCTGAAAAGTCGAATGTGCCCATTGTTATTTTAGCATCAAACAGTCTCCCCAGTTTAAAAATTATTTCGTTGCTCCGTATACATGTAGATAAAAATTGTGTGTAGAGAAATGGTCTGGTGTTGAATTGAGATGAATTCGTAGGTATCTCAGTGAGAATTCTCCTGTTGGCACTTAAGGGTCCGCTTAACCTGATGATGCATTTTTTGCCGCCCAAGATTAACATTGCGAGCGGCGATTCATTTTCAAGGTTTACCCTTGGTTGGAAAGACACAAAATTTAACAATGTTGTAGGTCGCAGATTTCCCAATTTTCTACTGGTTTTCGAGATACAGCACTTTGGTACAGCACGATGGTAGCGTTTGCAAAACAGTTGCAATAAAAGAAACCAGTGAGAAATTGGGAA
Organism: Mesopsocus fuscifrons; assembly: GCA_950004255.1. Classification (NCBI taxonomy): domain Eukaryota; kingdom Metazoa; phylum Arthropoda; class Insecta; order Psocodea; family Mesopsocidae; genus Mesopsocus; species Mesopsocus fuscifrons. The sequence continues at coordinate 7,280,611 of OX465378.1, forward strand.
ATCTGCTTCGATGATGACCTACAACATTGTTAGGGATAGGTACAGGCAAAATTTTGTGTCTTTCCAACCAAGGATAAACCTTGAAAATGAATCGCCGCTCGCAATGTTAATCTTATGGGCGGAAAAAATGCAACGTCAGGTTAAGCGGACCCTTAATGTTTTTAGAGATTTAATGTGCTGGGCGTAGTAGCTTATGCGCTCCCTGTGGTAGAATAAAATAAATCCTCTAAGGAATGGGAGTTAATGGTCTCAGTTTGGTTCTTCTGTGATGGTAGAATTGTCAAAGAGTATAGGTGTCGTAGAATCATTGCGATTTTTTTTACTGAAAAGTAAAATAGAAGCTTAATATCGCCATTTTTTAGGAGCTTTACGGAATGGGCCAAAATTACTTCATATTACGTGTGAGTGTTGGAGACAGTTTACATAATGTTATCGGTTCTGGATGGATCTCTTGCGTACTTTAATCGTAAATCAAATTTTAATCGTATTTTAAATCGTAGATTATATGTCAACCAGTGTACCTCATCACCAAACACTCTGTAACAGATACCTCACATCACAATAATTTGCACTAAATAAGTTTTTATTTAGATTTGTTTTATTATGTTTTAGAAATGCAGTTTCATGCATGACCTCCAATGAACTGGTGAATTGTGCTCTAACTGAAGAAAAAGCAGAAACAATTATTCAAATACTCTGTTAGTAATTGTGATTTTTTTAAATCTTAAGTACACTGGCTTTTGTACTTTATCGTTAGGTGCACCATTGTCAATATTTTTTTAACTATTACTTTATCATCGTACGTATTAAAATTGTTGTACATCACTAATTACAGTTAATTCGATATACTGTACGTCACATACACTGGTCATAATTTTATTACTGCATCCTTTTAACATCATGTATTCAGTGTAGTGTAGTATGACACTCGACACTCTTGCAATTGCAGTACGTTGTGGATATTAGGTTCAGAATTCTGTTTCCCGGTTGTATTATTTTCTCTCTATGTCTAGTACCATTTAATTATTTATTAGCAGTAGTACTGTGTTCCCATCATAACTTTCCGTAGATTATTTAACTTGGCACTTATATCGCATCCATGCTAGCAACAAAAATTTTTTGTACCTACCGAGGTTCGATCCCAGGACCTAAAGTTGTGCGAGTCTCATAGAGACCACGGTGAGGTCACTACAATTTACAAATCTTCCAAGCATATAATTAGCTTGTCGTAAGCGTCAAACCAACCAAAAAGGAAGTTTTATAGGATGGTTTGACGTTTCCTATAAGCTAGCGCGTGAAATATTTATAAATTTAACTAACCGTTAAGTTGGACCTATGAATCCCACCCTGGTGTCACCAAGCCACTGTGGAGACGGTAGATAAGATCTCTGATATTCTGAGTACGTGCCGTGATTATGGAAATATCTCATAGCATCAATGGGCGTATTTTTAAATCTACGTGTTTATCCGCACATATATTGTAGTGGAGATGCCTATCTAATTCTTAACAAAGTTTTTAGATTACGATTAAGTAATTAAGTACCTGTGTACTATCGTCCGAAAGTCGTTGACCCTTTGACATGGTTTCTTACTTGGGCACCCATCACCCATTTGCCATTATACCCTATGTTATAGGGTATAGGGTATAATATTTACCCTTTACTCAATTCTTTACTAATGCCAGGCCGACGACCCTCATTTAAGGGTACATTTCACAAGTCCATTTGAGCCGTTAGTTAAGTTTATAATTTTAGCAAGCTACGTTTAGCTTACCGCAAATGCTAAATCGTCCAAGAGGAAAGTTTATAATCTAATAATGTGCGTGATATATTTTAAATCTAATTAACCGTTAAACTGAACTTGAGAAATCCATCCTAAAATGTCGGTTGATAACTGGGCTTTAACTGACGATCGTGGGTCGCTTTATTGAAAATTTAGTGTTGTTGCCTCTCAAATCCATTAGTATTCAATTCACGAAGATTTACCCATGGAGGTGGAACTCGGTTCATTATTTCATTAATACCGGACTCACGCTGGCTTGATGCCTTATGAGTTCTCGAATGGCGGATACCCACAAAAATACTGCCATCCTACCAAGCATACGTCCGGGGATGCATAGAACGGCAGTACGTTATGTAAAATCGTAAGGCTGCTATTTCTGTATTGTTTGATCCGACCAAAAACACTCCGTGTAAAAAAACCAGCCAAGTTTATAACCCTGAAAAAATTAGCCTAACCCAACAGCCCTTAAAAGGGTTTGATGTCAAAATTGTTTGTCAAGTTCCCCACATTCCCTCGATCACTTAGCCCCCAAAATTAGTGATATCACTTATTACAGGGCCATGGGAACTTTAAATCTAACCTGAACCTATAATAATGACGGTACTGCTGGAACATGCCAATGGCAGCATGGCCTACATAGCCCCGCAGCTGAGGCCATAAAAAACATGCCAATAATTTGTATTGGAGGGTGAGTCAGTCAGTGAGTGACCCTCAAAACAGCTAAGAATGCCACTGCTCAGGTACGGTTGGACCTAGAAGTTTGAATTTCTATTTAGGAGGTTCCGTCCTACTACAGGAAAAGGGTACCCACTCTTCGAACCACGCCCCGTTGCCTCCTGTAGAGGGGTATGAAAAGCGCACACAACTTTTGTTCCTGTATAACATGCTGGCAGTGATCGAGGCTTTGTGGCGGTGTCTTTTTTTTGGCTGCTTGCACTGCCATGCATATTGATTACGTTTGAAGAAGACCTCCAGGGCGTGTTGAATACTGTTGGGCAAGTCCACCTACTTATCTCGAGATAACACATCCCATCCTTGTCACGTAGGGATAATGGGAAAGCACAATGAATTACTATCTAAGAAACAAGATCTGATTTTGTATAAAGTGTTTGAAAGTAGGACAACCGAGTCACAGTCGTTTGAGACATCTAGGTCGGGTGTCAGTGTTATATACAACTATTTGTTATATACCTATTTTTATAGGTTTTGCAGTGATATCAGTGCTGTGGATAACACTCCTACCTAACCACTAGGTTCGTACCTATACTAATATTTACCTGTTCTTAGTTTTGATCAATTCCTATAAGGTCTATACAATGTCCCTTAAAATCGTAGCTTTATCTTTTCAAAAAGAAAAGTTGGTGTCTTTCACCAACCTGCCGATAGCGCCCTTATCATAACGTTAGCCAGTGGTTACTTTTTCGGGAAGATAAATTTTTTAACTTGTACCCAGTAAGGAACTAACTGGTGGAAACCACCCTTAATGGAATTGGAAATTCCCATCGCTGCCAAAGCAAAAATTAAGACTTTTCTCGGTTAAATTTGTCTATTCTTATGTTGCCCTTCAGAGTTTTGAAAGTAGTTTATAGAATACAAAAAACAACTGAGAAATGTCTGGATTTCTCCATTCGAGGCTGCTGGAAGTTAAAGCGACTATTATCAGTTGTTTGGAATTAACTAGAAATTGTCTTCTGGGTGAACTAAATTGTAAACAGAGGAAACTGTGGGAAGTTCAGTTTCTGCTTTGGTAGTAGCTTCCCTCTGTGACTTTCTAATCTACTCGAAATGTGCTATGGATTAGCGGTTTAAAAATTTACCTACTCATAGTAGGTACCTATTTACGACTAAACTGAGCTATGAATATTTCATGTATTTCACAGTACTTAATGTTTTCTTAACTGGGTCTGCTGAGGCCAGGGAAACGTCAGGAAATGATTCAGAACATTAATCCCGTTTACCTTCTCATCTTAATGATGTTTTAGAGGCCGCGATGTCAACCATGGAAAGCAATTCGAATAAACACGCTGAGGTGATGGAAAAACCAACAGGGCTCAAGAAACTATTCGCCAATGTGGAGCCTGAGAAAGTGGTCATCCCTGAATCTAGGGTAAGAATTAACTAATACCCTTTAACTTTCTTTTCTTCTTTAATTCACTTTAACTAGATGAACACTGTTCCTTGAACTGACGCTACAAACTACTTTTGAAGACGTCGTTTACTGGAACCAAATTAAGTTAAATAGACATTTTTGGTAGAAAATGAAAAAGAAAAACGTCAGAAATTAAAATTTTTTTTTGTACGTAGCTGGTTATGGTTCGTAATAAGTATAAAGCACACAGAAAAGCAATACCTTGAGTAACTTACAGAAGGTGATACACCTTCTAATAATATACTGTAATAATACCCAATACTTAGTACTTAGTTCTGATCTACTTAAAAAAAAAAAAAACTCTTGGCAGTACTGCTCCAGAAGGGCCAGCAATAGGTACAGAGTCACCTCACCTTTCGTGGCCTCTTCACGCAAAGGATAATTTTGTCAGAATTCGGCCCAACAGTCAAATGGTCCCCTAGCCAGTGATGGCCAGCTGCCCAACTGGGCTGCCTAGATCAAGAGCTCTGCAAAATTATCTGGGACAAATCTGGAGAAGTCGGGACTAGACCCCGAGGTCCCCTTGCTTGCCACTGCGCTAATCACGAACACTGACCTATACCTACGTAATAGGTACTGAATTCTTACTTAATACTTTATTATAAATTTAGTATCTTCTACTGAAAGTTTTAAATAGTTGACAATTATTAATTTTTTGTATTCACTGGTTCAGGGTTTCAGTTTCCGCACGTTGTGGGCTTTCACTGGACCTGGATTCCTTATGTCAATCGCTTACCTTGACCCTGGGAACATAGAATCGAGTTTGCAGTCGGGGTCCGTCGCCTCCTATAAGGTAATGCTGGGGATACTTCAGTTTGTAGGTACAGCGTACCTACCCTATAATGATTTTTCGATTGAATGATTTTTGTCACTGAAAAATATGTGAAAAATCATTCGATCCTTTCGAAAAGAAAATAAAACTTAGGTGCCACCCTGTAGTCAACTTTCAGAATAAGGAAATATCCAACGATTTTCTAGTCTTAAAGAAACGCATTATCAAACAACTCTTGTTACTTTTTTGTGAAGGTATATTTTTCTATAAGTATATTATTATGTTCTCTTTATTGGTGTTTTCCAGCTTTTGTGGCTTCTTCTCCTGGCAACACTGTTTGGATTGGTCATGCAAAGACTTTCTGCGCGGCTCGGAATCGTCACAGGGTACCACTTGGCTGAAATGGCTTATCAGCAGTACAAAAAGGTAGATACTGTCAATTTTAGGTAATATTTTTTGACAAAGAGTGAGTGTAGCTCCGGCACTGAGAGTTGGGAGGTAGGAATTGTCCGAAAACTTGATCGTTAAAAAAGTCCTTGACATGCTTTTAGGTAGATTTCGAAGAACAATCTACCTATTGTAGTCGTACCAGTAGTCTCACTTTTGAAAAATTTCTTCACAGTTCTTCTTTTTATGACCCCTGGATCCCAAAACCACCGTCAGTCAAAAAGTTTATATATATATATATCATTTTCACTTCCTTGTTAACACTCTAGGAGCCGTATTTTTGACAAATAATTGGTTTTGACTATTTAATAAAATATAAGGGACTAAAATCTCGGTCGAGTTCGTTAATGGGGGAAATCGGACGAAAAATTGAGGTATGCCATGCTAGCATTTGCAAAACAGTTGCAATAAAAGAAACAAGTGAGAAATTGGGAAATCTGCTTCGATGAAGACCTACAAACTTGTTAGGGCTAGGTACAGGCAAAATTTTGTGTCATTCCAACCAAGGGTAAACCTTGAAAATGAATCGCCCCTCGCAATGTTAATCTTATGGGCGGCAAAAAATGCATCGTCAGGTTAAGCGGACCCTTAAGTTGTCCATGAGGCAGGGGGAAAATACTTATCTGCAAACTGCAAGGTCCTAGTGGCAGAAATTTCTGGGAGGTTGGTTGAATCACTATAGAGGGACTATATTCCTTTTTATTTCTTTTTCCAGGTTCCAAGGCTGATTATGTGGGTAATGGTTGAAATTGCCATTATTGGATCCGACATGCAAGAAGTCATCGGCACTTCCATTGCGCTGTACCTTCTTTCTAACAAAGCGTAAGTAACATTTAACTGTAACGGGTGACTTTGGTTTGTTGGTGATTATAGTAGGTAGGTGCCGCAGGCCTCGATAGCCGAGTGGACTAAATGGTCGACTTTTGAGGAGCAGTGAGAGCCGGGTCACACCGGTTTGATCCCGATTCTACCAAAAAGTTTTTCTGCTCGGCATTCACCTCTGATGTGTTCAGCATGTCAAGTGAAATGTATATCGAGGCTGTGGTGGTTCGGAACCTACCTAATACTGTAGGTCCCCATCGTTTACCGATGGCTGGGGAGCTGTTATTTGGTAGTGCTGCCAGCTGAGCACAATGGATAGTTCTTGAAAACGGTCTAGTTGCCCCCTCAGCTATTATCATTAGGTAGGCGCCACAAATTCTGTTCGTTATCCTCACACAGTCTAAGCCTACATCGAGTTTTTTTTTACTCTCTATGTTGTGTTCTACAAACCTAAACTAGTACTTTAACAATGCCAGTGCCCCATAACTTTTTAGACATGGGCCTCAGACCACCTGGGCTCACATCAGCCAACCTTAAAGTGCCTTGGAGAACATTGCTTTCTTTTGGGATTTTATCCCACACGTTCTTGTGTTTCCAACCTCCAGGAAATCTTCGATTTGATTAAAAGTTGTTTCGTTTCTTTTCTCTAGCATTCCTCTGTACGCGGGAGTGTTAATTACTATTATTGACACTTTCTCATTTCTACTTCTGGACAAGTATGGACTTCGGAAGCTAGAATTCGTATTTGCAATCCTAATTGGCACAATGGCTATCACATTCGGTTATGAAGTAAGTATTCACAGTTCAGTTGTTACAGTATAAGACGGCACTCTCGTACCTAGTTTTATTCCTACTTGGAAACTTAGTTATGGTATGGCCCAGTGGCAAAATTTGTGCCTGAAATCTCGGCCTTACATGCGCTGATGTAAAAGGTCACTTAAGGGTTTACCCATATGTTCCCTACTTGAAATTACCCTTCCCTTACCCTTACCCAAACAACGGAGCCTGAATTTTTGCTCTTGCCGTTCAGTCAGATTTGAGCTACTGGAGATTTCCCCGCTGGCATGTGCAAGTTTTCTGTACCTAACAAAAAGAAATAATAACGCCTCTTGTTTTTTCAGTATGTGGTGGCAGCGCCAGATCAAGGTGAAGCACTGAAGGGAATGTTTTTTCCCTATTGCAAAGACTGCAACTCAGATGCCCTACTACAGGGTGTAGGAATAATTGGAGCTGTGATCATGCCGCATAATTTATACCTCAACTCAGCTCTTGTAAAGGTACACGTGACTTTTTATTTTAAGACTCAAGAAGAAGAAGCAGAAGAATGAAGAAGGAGAATCGCAAGATAAGACTTAGTGCTTAGTTAGTTCGGGTGACCGATCAAACGATTACAATTCCAATATTTCCATAAACCAGGAAGAAATGAAGAAGAGGTCTTAGGGTGGATCCCACGATTAATAGTTACCACCCCTTTGTTTGAAGAGGTCACTAATGGTGGGACCCAGTATCCAAAACAGTATCTGGCCCTTCTAGATCTACCATTCACCTACCGTGCTCCTTGGGCTAAAAAAAAAATTAACTGACGGTTTGACGGTTAACTCAGTATGGTTGAATCCAGCCTTAGGTTTCATCGTGTTAGGTTGTAAGCTCTATCCTAACCTGTAGGTCAGCTGTGGAGAGAATCGCATTATAGATAAGATAAGATCGACTCTAAGGCCAGACTCATTTCAAAAGTTCTGCCTCGGCCAGCAAAGTAGTGATCCCATATAAGTGTGCCATCCTAACTTAAATTTTATTATACGGTTCTAATAAAGTGATTTTGGTTTCAGAGTCGAGCAGTTGACCGAACAAACAAGGCTAAGGTTTCAGAAGCTAACTTCTACACTCTGATCGAAAGTTCTGTGGCCTTGCTCGTTGCTTTCATTATCAACGTATTCGTAGTGGGAGTTTTCGCCAAAGGACTTTTCCAGCAGACAAACAACCAAGTTTTGGACCTTTGTATGGCGGCTAACAACTCTCAGTTTGACGTTTTCCCCGTATGTTTTACATTCTATTTTTTTGAGTCGTTTCAGAGCCACTACAATGTTAGAGTAAAGCTGTTAGATCAAGCGCAGTCTGACTAAAGCTAATTTTTGGGGGATTTATCTTACCGATCTGACATGATAAAAAAAGATTCATTTCTGATTAAATGACTAAGTAATCAGTGGTACCTACTTCCTAACATACCACAGATACTTAGTAAAGAAAATTTTCAGTTTTTTCTAGTTTTTACCGTCTCTTTTATTTCTTTCAGGCTAATGATGATTTGGTGGACCCAGATATTTACAATGGAGGTGTCTTCTTGGGGTGTAAATACGGGGCAGCAGCCATGTACATCTGGGCTGTTGGCATCTTGGCTGCCGGGCAGTCCAGTACCATGACTGGGTGCTACTCCGGCCAGTTCGCTATGGAGGTAAGCTATACGTTTAATCACTTATCTATCCGGTTAACGTCAACTTCTAGTGGTATTTGTCCGCACTACATGGTGTTACTTTGTTTTCTAGGGCTTTCTGAACTTAACCTGGGCTCGATGGAAGCGGGTCCTTTTCACCCGAACAATCGCCATTATTCCTACCTTCTTCGTGTCCTTCTACTCGGATATAAACGACTTATCGGGCATGAATGATATCCTCAACGTTGTCATGTCTCTCCAGCTTCCATTTGCAATTCTACCCACCATTGCTTTCACCAGCAGCGTTGCTATCATGGGTGACTTCAAAAACAGCTTGTGAGTTCTCGATTGTTATTTAAGAGGACGCTATACCTGACGATGCATTTTTTGCCGCCCATATGATTAACATTGCGAGCGGCGATTCATTTTCAAGGTTTACCCTTGGTTGGAAAGACACAAAATTTTGCCTGTACCTAGCCCTAACAATGTTGTAGGTCATCATCGAAGCAGATTTCCCAATTTCTCACTGGTTTCTTTTATTGCAACTGTTTTGCAAATGCTAGCATCGCATACCTCAAGAAAAGTGCTGTATCTCGAAAACCAGTAAAAAAAAATGGGAAATCTGCTTCGAACACTCCCTAGAACATTGTTAGGGCTAGGTACAGGCAAAATTTTGTGTCTTTCCAACCAAGGGTAAACCTTGAAAATGAATCGCCGCTCGCAATGTTAATCTTATGAGTGGCAAAAAATGCACCGTCAGGTATAGCGGAACCTTAAGGAGATTGGGATTATGAGTTGGCCCTCCTTCTTGGTGGACAATCATACCACGGTTGACACTGGAATATTGTCAGGTTCGTTGTCAGAACTGTAGTGAGGTACGAGTACTATCTGTGCATTTAATAAGTACACTTGTGCCTGTCAGTGGCCGAGTGGTCAAGGGGTCCGCTTTGTGTCCTGAGAGGTCCGGGTTCGAATCCCGGCGGAACAAAAAAATTTTCCGCTTCCGGCATGGATGTATTAGCTTTGGCCCACTACTAAACTGGCTTCGGCCCACTCATATTTGGCTTCCGCCACTTCGCCTTCAACTTCGGCCAAAAACGTCTAACAAACCAACTCATCGGCGCATATGTTCTCTGAACGTCGCGCGTAAAAAAAAAAAAAATACAGTTGTCGCTCTCTGTAACGACATCCTTGGTCCTCTTTAAAAATTTACATGGTTCCTTGACGGTTCTTATAGAGAGGACCTACTGTATCTTGAAATTTTTTTACCGTCTAACCACATAGGTATGTATTGTTTTTTTACGATATTGGAGATATTGGAATCCAACTTGCCGGTGTCAGGTTTGCTTCTTGCGTAATGTTACGTTATTACTTGTAAAAATGATTGTTTTTTTTTCTTTTATTTCAGAATTACAAACATATTGGCGTCGATACTAGCTCTCGTGGTGATTGCCATTAACATATTCTTCGTGTCGCTAACGGTTTCTGAGGAACTGCCTCACGACTGGTATATATTATTACCTATAGTTCTATTCTGTGTGATCTACCTTACTTTCTGCGCCTACCTAGTTGTCCACACGTGCATCTTCATGCTTGGAATCCGCAATAATCAGGTACGAGTGTTATTCCTTAATTTTGTTTTCTTATTATACCTAAGCAATGCGTTTCGAAAGACAGGTCTCTCACCGTATTTGAGCTCAGTAGGTAACGGATGACCGGAGGGAAAATTGTCAAAAACTTTTTGAAATCCTAAAATCTCGAAATTGAAATTCTGTACGAAGCCTTTAACGCTCCACTTGTTTCCAAAAATAACATTCTGCTGTTTGTTTACAGTTTATCGACTGGTTTTGGGGCTACCCGCATTCAGTGGAACTCCCTGAGAAAAGGTATGTGGAACCTAGATACCTGCCAACGGTACCTACCTGATGGAACTAGTTACATGTGTCATACATTATTCTGAATTCTGAATTCTGAATTCTGAATTCTGAGACCCGGCAATCCTTTTTAAAGTTTTTCTTAATTTTTCTCTGAAAAATCATACAACCCCAGTATTTTTTCTCTAATTCACCCAAAATTTTGGTCCAGCCGTCACTGCAGAGGCTCTTTCAAGGTACCGTGGTATTGGTTTGTCTTCTTTCTTAAGTACAATGCAATGCTGTCTTGTTGTTACAGTGTCGGGGCTGCAGAAAGAGGTGGTAAGGGATCGGAAAAACCCCAATCCATTGAATCGCCTGTAGCAATGTGAAGTTGTCAACTCCTGTGATGATTCGAGGCTCTAAATTCTCATTATTTCATTATCAATTTCTGAGGGTAAAGAAATACCTTCGAAGTCACTTATGAACTCAAGTCGAAGACTGAAATTTTCACTTGTTTGTGGATCGAAGCTGTGATTAGTGTGACATACCTAGTCAAGTAAAAGTAGCTTATGTAGGTAGATACCTAGGATACCTGGGAAACTGAAATTCCTAATCGTGGTATTCTGATCGTCCTGTTACTCTCGGTATCTTTGTTACTGTACCAGCCCGAACGCACGAGCACAGGGGTTTATGGTGAACTAATGGAAGAGTGCGTACCTACGAAAGGTGAGAGGGTGAGCTTAATTCTTAGGCACTTCTTGATTAGGAATTACTGTAGGGATTTGGTAGCTACGTGCCCAATGTCAGGGTACTCAGCAGACAAGTTTGTGATACGTAGGTATATTTTAATAATTATTATATGCGAGTTTTTGTTTACTTAATGTTTCAAATCTGTACCCTACCTGTGTTCTTTTAACCAGTCCTGAGCCTCGATAGCCGAATTCAGTCGTATCCAGGAGTGGATAGACTACACACAAATGTGAATTGTCGTCACTCAACTCTCTTAGATTATTGCGACCCCTTCTTCTAGGTCTACTTCTAGTTCTGGACTAAAGAGCCTGAGAGCCGGCTCGCATCGATTCGAATCCTATCCTATAATTATTTTTTGATTAGCCACAGATTTGTTCAGCATGTGACGTGAAGTGTATATCGAGGCTGAGGTGATTCGGAACGCGCCTAAAACTGCAGGTCCCATTCGTGTTGTGATTTGGTAGTGCTGCCATCTGAGCACAATGGATAATTCTAGTTGCCGGACTTTCTTCTCCTACCTCCAGGTTACGAGTCAGAAGTCATTTTGATCGCTCAGGTGCTAAGGACACAAAACCATTAGGTATAGGTACTATCCGTACCTAAGAGACAGTTTATTTTAAAAGAACGGATATTTCCATGACAACGAATGGAATACTAACATCAACTACCTACCGGAAATACCTCACAATAATAATTACGACAAATATCTTCCCACCGGAATCGATTATAGTTGCTGACAACAATGAACATACATACTGCTTTCTTACATATAGAAATAATTATAGGTACCTACTCTAGGGGTATCTTCTTAGTCTATATACGATTGGCTGACAACTAAGCAAGTTTAGGACACAGTTCACTCACTCACTCACTCGAATGGCAAACCATTACAACTAAAAAATAATTTAAAAAATGTAAAATAGGTAAAAAATACCTAGGTGAATCCATTGTGTAAATTTCCTTTGAGAAATCTATAGTTACCAAGGTGTCAAGACATATCACCATATTATACAAATCTGTGATGGATACAATATGCTCACGGTGGAAGCACGGTAACCTGAGACTTGTCCGAATCTCTCAACACAATGTCTAAGAAAACAGATACTTTGTTAGAGAAAAAAACAATTTTTGAGTCTTCAAAAAACTATAAAATAAACAGGCTAATAATGGAGTGAAAAAGACAGTTGAACTTAGTAATATATGACCCTATTACTTACACTCAGAATGGTCTTCTCAGCCTGTTTTAGTTTTTAGAAGACCGGGAAATTGTTTCTTTCACAAACAAAGTGTCGTCTTCTTAGACATTACAGTCTGTGAAACATTACACATTACAAGTCTGAGGTTGCCGTGGTTTCCACTATTCCTACTCGTTTTCTTGCTAACAACTTTTCACTAGTTGGTGTTGAGATGTGATAAAGGCCAACCGGCCATTTGGAAACTAAACTAAGTACTAATTATTAAATACATACAACGCCTCCCGTACTCATGCACACAGAAAAATGAAAAAAACTACTCGTTACTTGTCATAATGGGAGCCAAAACACCTAAACTTCTTTTTTGTATCCTCTGTCCTACACCGTATAGCAATAAGCTGGTGTCCTACAGTCCTTTTGTGGAATGCTGTATGTTTCCGACCCATATGTAATGCTAGTTAGTCTGCTCTGTGAGGTCAAGGGAACTCAGCTTCTTGGTGGCGGAACTAACTAATTCAGCATTGGTGGAAAGCGACGCAGCTTCTGTTCAAGTTGTGGGTACAAAGCAGCGCGAACAGCCTCCGCAGCTATCTTCCGAGCAGCTTTTTTATTCTGAGCTAAACGAAAAAGACAGAAAAATACAGTTTATCAAGACTTTCCTCTTAAGCTCCTACAATCAGAACGAAGCAACTTTCACGCGGGTTCCATATTGGATGGGTTGAAGTAAAATTGTTCCTAGTGAAGCTTTAGCTGATTTTCGTAGTGTTTTCTCTATTTCTTTCTACCTTGTGAGCGACCGTCTCATGTGAAAAAATAGCAGATAATATAGTTACCAGTTCCAGTGTACAATGCTCCTTCAATCATGTAGCCAACAGTGACAGAAGAGCTCGGAGTAGTTGTACGGGACAGTTCTTCCATCTTCGCGGTGGGATGCATCATGTGTAGAAGGGATACTGGATGCATGAAAGCGGCGTCAGCCGGCAGATTGGCACAAGGCCGGGCCGTCAGAGGAACTCCAGGGATCCCTGGCACCTGTGGATGCCATCAAATTTCTTATTACCTATCAGGAGATCAGGCTATTAGGGTCCAAATATTTTTCTGTATAAATTTCAACTTCTATGATTTTTGTTAGAATTAGATAATAAAATTGTTTTTATAGTATAGCCACCCTGACCTGCCTGGCCCGAGGCGATACTATACACGCTAACGTTTTTCTTGGTACAATTTTTGTCTGCCGGGTCGACAGTTTTCCATGTAGTCGATGACGGAGTATCGTATGGACGATACCCAGTATAATCCGTAACGAAGGTACAGAAATAGGTGCAAGTGTACCTGGTGTCAGACCACACTGCTATGAGGTAGATAACTACACTACAACTACAACGGTAGACCCGTTAGTCTATCCTAAAATTAAAGTAGGTAGGTCGAGGTGGTGTTCCTGGGAGGGGGATTTTATACTCCGCGATTTATAACACCGAGCTCTTGGGAAATTTTAAAAGTATACGAGTATGTACAATAACAAAGAAAAAAAAGACTTCACGTAATGTTTGAGTAATCCAAAATCGGGTGAACTAGAACTTGAAGCCTTAAATTAGAAACACATATTTTCAAAAATCATTTTAAGCCCGTATATATTTTGTTTGTTTCATCACAAGATTAATCATTACATTTTTTTCTTTTTTGGCATAGTTTTGCGCGGAGGTGGGTGGCTTGAGTGTTTGTTGAACAATACCTATAACGCTAAAAGGGGGGAAAGGAAGGGAGTGGTGCGAAGGAAGGGGAAGAGGCGGGCAAACTGTGGTGGAAGAGGTGGGGGGGGGGGGGTATTACTGTAGAGGGGGCAGGAATCATCATTCATCATTTCATGTTTCTGAGTGTTCAGTAAATATATCCGATGTATATTCATTGTAATAAACGGAAACTTACTTCAGAATTTTATACCTCAAAACCACAACAGACAGCAATTTCGGAACAACACTATTTTTATTTACTAACCGTCGGGAGGACATCAGAATGGTACAGGGGGAAATCGAAGCCTTCGTTTTGCCACTGGTGGAAGAGTCTGTAAATGGCATAGCTGGCCAGCCCAGCCCACGGTAGTGTCTCTTCTGGAGGGAGCTCCTGGTCCGTACTTTCGGCCCCGCCATAGTCCATTGTTTCCTCTTCAACGGGAGGCGCCTCCAGAGCAGCCTCCCCCTAAATGCAAAAAATAGTAGCCAAAAATTAGCAGCATTCGACCTAAAATCACGGCATTTAAGACGCGTTGCTGGATGCGAGAGATACGCTGATGATTCCCATACTTTCATGGCTACTAATCCGATTCCTTACGCTATGAATTTAAAAGAAAGTGTGCAACCTGGTCAGCCGAGATCACTACAATAAGAACGGTCTCCAGCTGTTACTGTATGAACCAAAGCCAAAGTGTACTCGAGTCTAGCCAGAATTTTGACTATCAGCACATGGTGGAACCTTAAAGGATCTGCTTCCAAAATTTTACGTTTCTGATTATTCAGGTTACATTGATTAATAGGCTGTAAGTGCGATATGTCCTTGGACACTCAGTCAGTCAGTCCATAAACTTGACAATCCCTACTCAAATCATAGTAAACTTATGAAGGTCGTTGAGCATTTTCAAGTCCACCCACTTTTAAAAAAACACACATGTGTGTGTGGGTGATCAAAATACAAATAAATAAATTACCTGCTTCTTCTGTAAATTTTTCACCAAGTCTTTCATAACGTTTTTCAAAGCTGTCTCAGCAGCAGTATTTTTGGCAGCGGTTTTTGAATTTCCTGCGCCTTTGCCGATTATCTGGTCTTCAAAGACGACCTCAGCGTGCTGAGGGATCATAGGTGAAGGGTTAGGAGAGTTGAACACCTTGACTTTCACCCCAGGTTTAAGCTCATGGAGAAGCATAAGAGCTGATTTAGGCGTTATCAAGCGTGCCAGTAATGCATTCCTCTTTTTCTTGCGCATAGTACTGGTCAGTTTTGCTGGGGGAAAGATAAAGTAATATAGTAACTGACAGTACACAGACATAGGAACAGTTTACTTCTACTACAGCTGGCAATAAAACCTCACGTTGAAACACTACCTACTGTAGTGAGAAGCTGCCTTCCTTCGCATCTCTGAGCAGAGCACTTGACTGCATAATATAGTAAGTCATAGAGCAATGGGAAAAGTCCCCGGTCATCGCTCGAGTCTGACAGGGTGGAAAGCATATAAAACCGAACAGTAAAGGATACCTATCTACCTACTTTTCATCATACTAGGACCAAAAACCTTAATCGTACAAACAGCTGAAACTTACGTCTCTTAAATTTGGGATCTCTGTTCCTCCGGATCCCTGGTTCGTCCTCAGGCTTGTCCGACATGTCAAGATTCTTCACCTCCTCAACAAGTGGCTGTTGGGAATAAAAAAAATCGAATAAAAGTTCTGTCGCTGCAGATACGTCACTGCCCTTTTGACCAAGATTACCCCAGCCGAACAGGAGAAGGCATGCCCAACTTGTGGAATGTCATAGGTAGGTACTTATCCTACATAAATTTCGTTGGCTGTTATATGAAAGAAATGAAGTAGAATAAAAGAAATAAATCCAACAGGTAACCCTAAAACAATTTCTTCTAGTAATTTCAAACTACCTATTTCTTTTGCAAGTTGAAGGGGGAGAAAATACGGTTTAAAAATATTTCACGAGCGGACGTGCCGTAGACCTTACCACCACCATGCGCTACTGACGGAACATTTATTATTTTGAGGGCGGCCATTTTGACGCAACGCAACTACGTCACAGCCTGAGCTAAGTGCTCCGAAATGATACATACCTACCTAAATCAAAATAACTTTAAAGGTGTACCACTGGTACCACTAGCTCACTCTGATAGGGAGGTAGATACATAGGTACGTGCCTACCTGTCTGTACCTCCTGTCATCTCCAGCATTAGGTACCTACTCACTCTATCTACCTACCATGACCATGTTTTTGCCAAATGTGCATTATATCGTACCTCTGCATCATCCGGCTTAATTTGAATCAATGAAGTCACCGGTTCAGTGCTTCCCCCAGATGTGAAATTTGAGGACAACGGTGGCACTGAGTGCATTGTCGTACTGATAGCTCGAGCTGAAATAATATAAAAGAAACCAACATAAAAGCAGGCTAATTACATGTACGTGAATAGGTCTCTCTCCTCTGCCTATTTTCTCTAATTTCAATGCTAGTTATGTTAAAGGTGTTTGAACGGAAACAAATAACTCGAGAGCACATTTTAAACTAGGTTACCAAGTCGGGTTTTCAGTTCAAAATTGAGAGTTTTTAGAGAAAAATGACGGAATAAAATTGGAGAAATATTAAATATACTTACTTGAGCGTCGTGGGGGCGACATCGCAACACAGGACGAACTATTTTGTAGAAACTACAAAGAAAACTATCAACTTCACCACCCCGGCTTTTAACAAAATGGCTTCGTTGCCTTCGTTCCTATAAAATCGATGGAGGCGGCTGCCAGGAAAAAGCCAGGGCCAGCCGGAAACAATACACGAAAGTCTCTGGTACTATATTTCGTGACCCGAAAATTTAAAAATTAATTAAACAATAAATTAAAATTTACTTATTTATAGTTTACTTCCTCGAATAAATTATTTCAAATCACACAGTTCTCAGTTCTCTGATATAATTGATGACGTCACTTCCGGTTGGTGCTTAGCTTTGGCGCCAATAAACATGCTAGTGCCACGTATCGATAACTGGAGGCAAACTTTAACTAAAACTTCTTTACCTTACATCAGAGATAAAATAAGCTGTACACATAAGGCGGCAAACCTCAACCTTGAATCTCTGTTGCAGAAATCTAGGCCCCTCTATTCTACGATCAAGTAGGTATCAAGTTTAATTATACAATTTTCTTGAAGTTGGGGTATTCAACAAGGGAAAACTGAGAAAAAAGAAAAGCGGTAATGGGGGCTTGGGGGGGGGGGGGGGGGGGTTAGCCGCGACTTTATACCTAGGTAGGTACCTATATTTTTTTGCTTCAAGTTGGCAGTACCATGTTAATTTTCCGTTCATGGGGGCTTACCCCTACTCCCCCCCCCCCTCCGTGGATAGGTACTAACGGCTATGGCAATAATGAATAAAGAGCTTTGCGGGGTAAACGCACATCCATATCTTACCTTCCTGTAGTTTGAACGCAAAAAAGCAAACAGTGTTTGAAAATTACAAAATTGATTTAAAATGATTTACTGACATTGGAACTGCCTAAAACTATGTCCTGATAAGAAAGAATATGAAATTAAGTAGCGTATAGATGTGTACTATACTGCCATCTAGCGGGAAAATACTGAACAAATATACTGGATATTGAAGATCGATAGGTAATTTCTTTTTTCCGTAACTTTTCAAAAGAATTAAAATATTTAAATAATTTAAGTATAATTTTTATAAAGATTATTCCTTATTTAATGTTTTTATTAATAAAAAAAGAAAATTTAATATTTCAGAGATTTCATCTAGAGAGAGTTTTGACATTTTTTCGTCTGCTTCTTGTTTGTTTTTGGTTTGGTTTATTCGATGATATTAGAAGGATGGGTGCCGCTGTTATCTTTTTCGGGCTGTTCCCATACCACTCGTTGTCATGTCTCAAGAGGAAGAAGACGTTCCAGAGTGGCTGGTGCACCTGGAGAAACCTGAAGTCTATAAATTGGGACATGAGTTCGGGGCTGGTGCGCCTTGCTTAAATTGGACTTACTGTCCAGGGCTGCAACTTCATTTTTGGAGGTAAGTAACCACTATTTTATACTTTTCAGTAGAAGAGGGGTTGGGGGGGGGGGAGAGGGAGCGTAGCAACTAGATCCCTTCAAGAAGTACCCATCAGGCTCAGCTGGCGGCACTACCAGACACTAGCGTCAGCGGTCGTTGGGGAAGTAGGTTCTGAGCCACTACAGCTTTTGGCATACCTGATTTTTGGTTTACTGTTGAGTTATACTTTCCCTTATAAGTGCGTCTTGCAAGAAACTCTAGAACTCGCATGCATATTTGTGAAGTGCTAACTGACTCTCCGTTTCAGAGCGATGAAGTCGTGGTATTGGCAGCAAAAATGGAGAACTCTATTTGGCACGCTAGTTGCTTCACCTGCTTCATTTGTGGGGAGTTGCTGGTAAACCTTCACTATTTTTACCATGACGGAAAAGTCTACTGTGGGAGAGACTATGCTCAGGCTACCAGAAAACTTCGCTGCACAGCCTGTGATGAAGTACGTACGTGTACCATAACATGATGTGTAATGATATGCATTGGATATCCGTACAGTCCTAATGAAAATGGACGCTTACCTACCCTGTTTTATCGCTGGCTTAAGTCACTCCTTTCTAGCCTTCACTGACACTAAGGGTGCATCCCACCATACTCGGTTTCCGGTTAAACTCCAGTTAAAGTCATTTTTTACCGTGACATAATTGGTATTTAACTGGAGTTTAACGTTAACCGACTATGGTGGGACGCACTTTTAGTATCAGAATTTCTACTGACGGTACACAGACCAAGTGTGCTAACCGATACACTTTCCATTTCAGCTGATTTTCGAAAAGGAATACACGTGTGCTGGAGGAAGATTCTACCACAACCGCCACTTTTGTTGCTTTTTTTGTGACGAGTCTCTTGGTGGCAAGCAGTTTCTTCATAAGAACGACAACATCGTTTGCCCTCGTTGCTACCAGAATCAGTTTCCTAAGGTTGAGTATACAGTTACTGATATTTCTACTTTGATATGCCTAAGCTTCCTCAGGTACACTATCGGCGATCCTCAGCCAGTATAAGCCATCAACAGTATGTAGGCAGCTCACCTGGTTGTGTGGCTCACTGTGATCGAATTTCCGCTAGGGTCATAGAGTCCATTGCGTGGGCACCAGAACAGGTGAAGGCTGCTTTTGTGGGCCAGCAATTCAACAGCAAAAATCAGAACTGTAGTATCGTTTTTCAATAACTTGTTATGGACAGAGGTATGGAGTTGGTATGGACGTTATAAAAACGGCTGGATTTTTTAATTTTATTTATTGAGGGTACCTATTATTATGTATAATACAACAGCTGTGGTGATATATTATACCTACTTACTCAGGTTTCAGATAAAAATGAGATTGAGTGCACCGGATTAACGTTTTAGGAATTATAGTCACAGATAGAGGCCTCAACCAGATACTTCCATTTGAATTTCCTTAGGCACCTGTCTACTTAACTCGGTATAGTTCTCTGTAGAGTTCCAACAGCTCACTGTGTTTTCTCCAGTGCTCATGGAGATACATCACTAGGTGGGGGAGCGATGTAGGTACCCGCAGGGGTGAAGGTGGGCTCACGTGGCAGAAGTAGGCCAATGGCGCGGCGACAGGTGAAAAAGACTGGGACAAGATGAGCTCAGCACCTTTTTAGGAAATCCGGCTTAATACCTTTACCAAGCCTACTCTAGTGTTATCGTCGAAGAAGAGTCCTGAAATAACAAAGACGGTGTTAGGGGTTGTAGTTCACTCGGATCTTCACCCACATAGGTAAGCGGTCGTGAGCTTCATGAGCTGAGAGCCTCTGCGTCACAAAAGGTAGCTTTAAGCTCTTTTAGTGACAAGACTGCGTTAACAACCGAACGTTTCAACGCGTTTTTACTTTCTCGCCCGTTTGTAATACATGGGCTGAGAAAGTTACGTTATCGTGCATAATTTTGATTTTGAGATTTTCATTGCAAAATGCGTTTTAGAGGTCACTGATACCAAAAAAGCGGTTTTTAGTCCGACATACGTAAGTTCGTCTGTAGTGCGGCTGGATTGTATTTTGACCCAATTCCAAAAGGTGATATAGTGACTGAAGGATAAGGCGTCAGGGTTTGGTAAACCTTACAAGCCAGGTTCGAATCCTGCCCTCTGAAAAGTTTCACCCTAAGAGGAACAATGGGCGAAAATAGCAAGGCAAAGAAGCAAAGAAGGTGGACGCAGGGTCTAGTTCCGAGTTGGCCTTTACTGACAGGGGGAAAACAGCATACCTCATCTGATAATTGACGATATTTGAGTTCTTCAATAGGTTTTCGGGCTGTGGTACCAGTGGTGCCTGGCTGTGCTGACTCAATAAAGGGCGCGGCATTTGTAGTTACACCCTCCTTCTTATGAAGTTCCAGAAGGGAGTCAGTCTCTTTGAAGGTTCTAGAAAGTAAAAACTAAACTTATATTTCAGAACAAATTAGTTTGCCAAAATAGCGTCGAAAATAATGACGAGGGGAGAATCAATGAGGGAACACCCTTACTAGCTGATTTAATCTTCGAAGAACCCCTAATGTGCACGGAAAGAATTAGGAGTCCCATCTTCTTATAGTACAGACGCTTTCAAAAGCTGCAGAGATGAGGGTAGAAGCATTTTTAAACGACACATAAGTAAAGCAGGGCTTCTACGCAGTCGTGTTTGCTTCCGTTTCTTTATACACACTTTACGTGGAAACTATTGGATATTTAAATGCCCTAAAATATAATATGTCTTTTTAGCGTCATAAATTAAGAGGCTACGTTTTGATCTTACGATATGATAATTTGCACAATTTTTGTGTTAACAAAAATCACTCGATCGATTCGAATCGCCGCCCAGCTATAGCCCGCGGCCACGCCTTGGTTTTTCACTGCATGGGGTACGATAAGAGAGCTTTGCCCGGGGGACGCATCGCATGCGCAGTGCTGCACAGCGTTCCCAATCCTACCCCATGTTCCCCCTCACCCCCCCCCCCCACCCACCCACCCCTCTATACAAACTCACAGACACAGACACAATCAATAAT
This sequence comes from Mesopsocus fuscifrons, assembly GCA_950004255.1. Lineage (NCBI taxonomy): Eukaryota > Metazoa > Arthropoda > Insecta > Psocodea > Mesopsocidae > Mesopsocus > Mesopsocus fuscifrons. The sequence continues at coordinate 7,301,617 of OX465378.1, forward strand.
GAAAATTTGATCCACACCACACAACCCCGTTTGTTAATGTCTTTTCCGATACTTTTTTTTAAGGAATCTGCTGAAGACTAGTGTGTTCTGAAATATAATAGGTGTTTTAATTTTACGATCGAGTAATTTTGAACAATTTTTTTAAAATTAAAAGAAAAACTTTCAGCTTCAACGTCATAATAGCGTGGTATCGACAGAAAGAGATTTTTTGTTACCTGTAAGCTGCAATGACCAAATGGTCAAAAACTGCGTTTGAACACTCTGGAACCCATGCACCAATTCTAGCAGGAGAGGTGAATTTCTAGTTCACCACTTCAATTATTACTGATATTTTGTCATCTTTTCTATCGCTGTGACCCCCCTGAATGTCCCCACTGCACCGACGTTCTTAGCCTTCATCATCTTCTGCTGGCGCGCCCTGGCTACCAGGCCCTACGTCAACAGTGCTGCCTCCCACCTACTCTGCCTAAGATGTTCCAAGATGCCGCCTCTCTCAGCGCCCTGTTGAACTTCACCAAAGCCACTGGCCTCTATCCAGAAATCTGAACTAATTGCTTTCACCTAAGTGTTTGTGCTGCTGGCCATATGGCGCAATGCTGTGGCCTTTTCTCTAAATAAAAAAATAAAAAAATAAATAAATAAAAAAATGTCTAAAAGTTTAGCGACTGGACTTGGTGAACGCCCTAAAAAAAATCATAGGGGAACACCCTTACTAGCTGATTAAATCTTCGAAGGCCCCCTAATGTGCTTGGAATGAATTAGGAGTCCCATCTTCTTACAGTACAGACGCTTTCAAAAGCTGCAGAGATGAGGGTAGAGGCCTTTTTAAACGACACATAAAGGGCTTCTACACAGTCGTTTTTGCTTCCGTTCCTTTATGCACACTTTACGTGGAAACCATTGGATTTAAATGCTCTGAAATATAATATGTCTTTTTAGCGTCATAAATGTAGAGGCTATGTTGAGCTCCTACGATCTGATAATTTTGGACAATTTTTTTGTTAACAAAAATCACTCGATCGTAAAATCACAACATAGGCTCATAATTTCGGCCGTTGAATAGACATATAAAGAACTAAATGTCCAATAGTTTCCTCATAAAATGTGCAATAAAACGGAAACAAACACGATTGTGTTGTCACCTTTAAAGTAGAACAATGTTCTGCGATATGGGTGGCTTTCAGCAGTTCCTTATCGTGCAAATAAATCTTAATCTTGCCGTTAAAAGTCCACTAGATAAAGTTCTGATAAGCTAGTGATACATTTTTGTGAGCGTTAAATTAATTTTAGGTGCAACTGTGTATGTATTTTCCAAACATTTTAGAGACGGATTTTCTTGAAAATTGGTGAAAGTGGTCTCAGATAGATGTTTCAAGGGTATTTTCAATAGATTTTCATTTACTTAAAAATTAAGACGGTGACATGGAAAATAGAAAACATATACTTTGCGCGTCGAGCGACACTTCACTGTTTGACGGATATGTTTGAAATTCGGTATGCAGGTGCCTAAAAATATCGTCCATTGTGTGGCAAAATACTTTTTAGAAAAAGTTAAAATTCTGACAAAAAAAAAATATTCACGTAAAAAAAATCAAAATTTTCGATAAAAATTGCGAGAAAGTCAAGTGCGACCATTGTCGAACCCTTTATTTACTTTCTCGCCCGTATGTAATACATGGGCTGAGAAAGTTATGTTATCGTGCGAAATTTCGATTTTGAGATTTTCATTGCAAAAGGCGTTTCAGAGGTCCTAGATACCAAAAAAGTGGTTTTTAGGTCATGTCCGTCCGACGTACGTCCGTCCGTCCGTCCGTCCGTACGTTTGTCTGTAGCGCGGCTACAGGTCACACCAGTCAACCGATTTGGCTCAAATTTGGAATATAGATGTCTAAAATCAGTTCCGAGATACATTTTTAATATAATTTTGATTACTCAAAAATTGCGCCCACTATTGTCAAAAAAGTGTCAAAAAAAATTCAAAATCGTGTTTTTGTCTACTCAAGACGCATTTCACGGTACGGTAATAAAGTTAGAACCTTCAAATTTTGCAGTCGTTTTCCCAGATAGATGTTCCAGGATCATTTTTATTGTTTTGGAGGTGGGCCAAAAATTTGGGCCAAAATTGGCCCATACGTGAAAATCTTGGCCCCATGAATAGTATTAGCCGGAATTTCACAAAAATCCACAAACTTGTGCTTAATAACATTACTTAAAGGTGTGTTGAAGAAATATTCAATCAATTCAAAATTGCGGCCAATATAGGCAAAATAAAGTCAAAAATAGGAAAAAAAACTAGAATCTCGTTTTTGATTGGTCAAGACGGATTTGGCACTACAGTTATAAAGTTAGATCCTTGTGATTTCGCAATAGTGTTTACAAATAGATGCTACAGGATCATTTTTATTCTTTTTGAGATGGGCCAAAAATTTGGGCCAATATTGGCATTATCGTAGGGAAACATTTTCCAAAAATGGAAATCACGTTTTTGATTGGTTAAGACGGATTTGCAACAACACTAATCGACGGGTTTTCTTGAAAATTGGTGAAAGTGGTCTCAGATGGATGCTTCAAGGGCATTTTCAATAGATTTTCATTTACTTAAAATTTAAGACGGTGACATGCAAAATAGAAAACATATACTTTGCGCGTCGAGCGACACTTCACTGTTTGACGGATATGTTTGAAATTCGTTATGCAGGTGCCTAAAAGGATCATCCATTGTGTGGCAAAATACTTTTTAGAAAGTTAAAATTCTGACAAAAAAAAATTATTCACGTAAAAAAAATCAAAATTTTCGATAAAAATTGCGAGAAAGTCAAGTGCGACCATTGTCGAACCCTTTATTGTTTTTGGAAGAAGCAGGACACCACTGGTTATTGATATTTTACCATTATCAAAGATGTTATTGCAACAATTAACCACAGATGGTTATTGAGACTCACTATAGACATCCATACTCCAAACAGAAAATCTGCGCTACCGGTATTCGAACCCGGGACCCTCCTACAACCTTCATTGGTTTATTTACCTTAGTTTATTTACAAAAATCTGCCATTTTGAATTTTTCATTTTCCCTTCAAACCGTCCAACCTATGTCTGCTGCCACGTTTGACGCGGGAGGTTTCAAGATTCAAATTCGTTACACGCTTCTTAACTTTTCATTTACTTCCTTTAATTTTCGTAATGTTCCGATTAATAATTACACTTTATTTTATTAGTGTCTAAAGCAGTTCTCGGTTTATGTCTTCCAAAAAACAATTTGGGACAGTGACAGTAATGCGCCGGCCTAAATCTGCTGCAAGCGTTTTTTAGAGTATTGATTATTGATTTGGATAAATCACTGCCAACATGCCTCGAAAGAACCGACCGCCCATTATTAATCCAAGTGAGGCCATTATGCTCACTATTGACGAAATTTTCGAGAATGTACTGATCTCTGATGAGTCCGGTAAGAAAGACTGTCACTGCTTGCGCACTTCCAAACCTATTCTTAACGGCATCAAGACCTCTATAGTACATTCACATCACATCATTGTCACCTAACTTAGATTACGCGAAAGGGGACAGGTGAAATTTTTTGTCAAAGGGCGATTTTGAGATTTTGATTTCATTAGACGTTTCAATCCATCCTGATTCCAAAAAACCTAACTTTGAGTTTTCAAAATTTTTGTCGGGAAAATTTTATTTTCGTGTCCCCTTGAAAATTTTACAAGTTTTTTAGTTTTTCAATCACTCATAACTCTTCTATTTTTCACAATTCTGACTTGGTTTACAAGACTTTTTCGTTTGTCTCTTTGCTACCTAAAACTTTTTCCCAAAAAGTTTTTCCGAAATCCCACTTTTTTTTCTCTTTCACTTTCAGGCAGAGTCCGTGAGTCCAGTATACTATTTCGGAATTTTAAAAAATGAGCGAGTTACGGAACTTCAAAAGTTTTGAAAATTAATTAATCCACCTTTTTGAAATTTTTTGAAATGGTTCACTGGAGATATTTTTTCGCCTTGACACTGGCTAAATGTCTGCCTAAAGAAGTATTACGAAAAAGTGAAAAAAAATTCTCTCAAAATTTTTTCAGGCCACTCACGGACTCTGCCTGAAAATGAATGAGAAAAAAAAGTGTGATTTCGGAAAAACTTTCGGGGAAAAATTTTTTTAGGTAGCAAAGAGACAAACGAAAAAGTCTTGTAAACCAAGTCAGAATTGTGAAAAATAGAAGAGTTATACACGTCCTCCCTTAGAATTGATGATGTTTACGGTCAAATTTCATTTCTTTCAGAATTTCCGCTGCCATCATACTTTACAACTGAACAGAGAGCCTACATCCACGACAAAGCGAGCAGTCTGGGCCTCAAATCTAAAAGCAAAGGGTAAGTGTTGAATACCTTTGTCTATTCACGTTCATTAGAACCTCCAAAGTGAGAATTAACGAATTGCCGAGGAGGCAGCAGAAGTTTAACCGAGTAATTATTATTATTATAGAAAAGGAGACGAGAGATTTCTAACTATATACAAACGAGGGCAGAAAAAGAAGAAGATTGTAAAGAAGAAGGGCTCTACAATCGTTGAAAAGAGTGCAGTACTGCGACTCACAGGACCATCCCGGCTGGTGTTGGATAGCCTTGCCAATCGCTATGCTATATCTCATCAAGAACGACAGAATTTGCTGTCTCCTACAGAGAGAGATCGGAACCAATCGATTAACCGTACGTAACATTTTATTCATACCTATCACCCAATCAAACTAGTAACTTTATACCTATATATAGGTAGACGTCTGTCAGGGCATTTGTCCACCTATTCTTTTACGTAAACTCGGCTCTGTAAGCAGTAAACCTCGGGGAGTTTCGTTACTCATCTATCGATCCGTTAAGTATTTGAGTATTTTGACCCCAAAGTGTTTTACATCACTCTGCGTTTGCTGACTGTGAGTCTCTTTCTCCATCCTAATAAATAATATTTTATTAGGTAGTAGTGTGAACCACTTAATGTACCTACCGATCTCCTGTTTATTAGCTTTTCAGCGGTGTTCATACGGCCAAAATAAATTCATATTTCATTCCTTGCGGCAGCTTGTGTGCTCTGTTATAGTCCTATAGCCTACAGCTAGTGAGAAGCAGTTTCTGTACATGAGTTATTGGGTGTTTAACAGACTCTATAGTTTTCTTGGAATTGAATTGGACCTTTACGCGGTTTCCCGCGAACGTCCCAGCAAGTTGCTGGATCCACTTGTACCCTAAGTCCATCACTGATTGACGAGTCTCCTTCATGCAGTCTTAGGTCAGTGTGCTATTTTTATATTGTTGCTACAGTCGTTCGAGATATGAAGCTGGGGAAATCGCTTAACAGCCGCCCAATGCAGATTCCTCCGGCCGGCAGGCCAACACTCGATATGGACCGGTGGCGCAAGAGTTTGCCAGTGTACAGGAAACGGGAGGAAATCTTGCATACCATTGCTGCCAATCCAGTGTGTATCATTCAGGGAGATACAGGCTGTGGAAAAACTACACAGGTAACATTATTTTGATGTAGATATATTCATTGACGGATCTAGGGGGGGGGGGGGGGGGGGCCCCACCCAAATGTTTTGGACAAGCACTAGATAGAATGATATATTCACGAATAAATATAGGGGATAAATTATATTAAATTAAAAGGTTATGACATGATGGCAAAAAAATTCTTCCGCAGACGGCTTATAAGAGGAGGGATGGTAGGTACTTTGGTACAATGAAACAAATTCTTCACAAATAGGTACCTAATTGTAAATCAGGCTGACAGGGCTATTGTCACTCCCTCGCCACTCGCCAACCCCCAGCCCCATTCTACGCTCTAACGGTATCTCCAGGCTGTCCAGGCACAATAGGTATTACTTCTGTATAACTGATAGCCTGTATGTTTAGCTTAGGTTAGTTAGTAATATTTTAGCATTAAGATTCTTTGGGTTTTCTTTCTCCACGGTGACCGTACCGCTTGCAGACTAATGCAGACTTTCAGTCCGTATCTGTCCTTACCTGGGAATAAGGTAGGTACTTTACTCGTGTTGCGGTGTGCCGTGTTTGGAGTACACAATGAGTTCTAAGCGGCAAAAAACTATGCACGAATTTTTTAATTCGCGTGTGAGTCAGAGGGAAAGTGACAAAAATTTGGCACCAGAGTCTATGTCAAGCATAGAATATCCTTCAACATCAGCAGGGTCACCAGCGTCCGAAATACTATCAGCCCCTATTCAACCCCTGCCCCATCCCTGCCCTATAGAGCCAACAGTTACGAATGCTACGATGGTGCCTTTCCGGGAGATTTCGCCATTACCGTCCACATCAAATCCGGCCGATCCGGGGGAAACTGAACATCCTTGGGACATTGCCAACGCTTTGAACAGGTACATTAATGATGATGACAAATATAAATTTCTAAAAAATGTCTGGGTGCCCCCAAAAAACTTCCATTTTCCGGCCCGCAATGTCAAAGACCATAAAAGAACATTTCAGGGCAAATGGTTGGCAGATTATAATTATTGGCTGGCCTACAGCAAGCAACTTGACGGAGGATTTTGCATAGCATGCGTGTTATTTGGAAATAAAACTAAAAGAAATGAGCACAAACTGGGCGTGTTGGTTAACACTCCATTAAACAATCTAAAAAAAGCAATTAAAATTCTGAACAACCATGCATGCGATGAACAATAAGTACCGCCCAGAGAATGTAGCAAGCATGCACCACTTTCGAGACACTTTTGAAAGAAAGAAAATTGACGTAAACTTACAACTGAATCTGGCAAAACACCGAAAAATTGAAGAAAACAAAAAGAAATTTATTCCCATCATTAAGACAATCATATTTTGTGGACGGCAAAACATAGCTCTACGAGGCCATCGAGATGACGGCAGCTTAGAAAATGAACATCAAGGTCAAGAAGGAAATTTTCTCTTTTCTCTCGGCCCCCCCCCCCCAAAATAAAATCCTAGATCCGCCTATGGATATATTTGTAGGTAAAAAACTGAAAGAGAGATGGAAAGATGTAATTACCATGCCTTCAGCATCAAGAAAAAAGGAACTATACTTCGACCGCTTCCATTCTACCACAGGTTTCTTTTGCTCAAAAGAAAAAAGAAAATTCAAAATACCCTTTATTGCATTGTGCAGGTGCCCCAATACATATTGGAGCAGTGCCGAGAGGAGAGGGCTGGATGTCGGATAATTGTAACGGAGCCGCGCCGCCCGGCTTGTACCAGTGTCTGCGAGAGAGTGTGCGCCGAGCGGAACGAATCGCCGGGCTCTACGGTTGGCTATCAGATTCGTCTCGACTGCAAGTAAGATTCCTTTTTTCCTCAGATACTTTATTTACTTTCCTTTTTATTATTAAATGAAAGCGCCCTGAAGGGCATCCGCGCTATTGAGCGGGCAGTTTTATTTAGTAATACTAATTAAGCCATTGCCGTGAGACTAATAGTTGCAGTCCCGAAAGTAATACATAACTGAAAAAATGGTATCTTGCGATACATGGTAGTCTTGGACAACTAAGAAAAAACTGTGTTCAATTGGTCATAATTTGGAGATCAGATAGGTGTCGAAGATGTGTTTTAAAGAGTAAATTTCAATCATTTACAGAAGAGTGTGGAACCTGCTGGGAAAGCCCGAAGCATTGCCCATTTCGAATACCACAGTGCATCCTTGAGAACAATTTGATTAGGGTGCGTTCTGATTGACTACATGCCTGTGGTATCGTTGCTGTTTCAGAGTATCGCAAGATACAGTATTAACTTTCTGCACGCCGGGTATCGTGATTCCGGCTATGCTGAACGAAGCTTCGATGGCCAATGTGAGTCATGTGATCGTAGACGAAGTGCACGAACGTGACCGGTTCTGCGACTTTCTGCTCATCTGCTTACGAGACTTGCGCGTACGATTCCCGCAGCTCCGCGTTGTTCTCATGTCCGCCACGGCCAACACGCAGATGTTCGAGAAGTATTTCACCTGCCCAGTCATCACTGTGCCTGGACGATCATTCCCAGTGCGCGAGCACTACCTTTTAGATGCTCTGAAATTGTAAGCTGCCAGTTTTTACTTTATCGCTAGCCATATATGGCGAGAAAGTATTGTTTTCGTGCAAAATTGTGAAATTGAGATTTTGGGTTTCCCATGATCCTGGGGGTCCCCTGAGTCCAAAAAAGTGGTTTCTGGAAAAAGTCCGCCCGTCAGTCCGTCAGTCCGTCCGTCAGTCAGTCCGTCAGTCCGTGCAGTGCTCTAGCGCCTATACCGTTCATCCGATTTTGATGAAATTTGGTATGAAACCGTCTAAAATCACTGCCGAGGGGATTTTCAAGGATTTTTTGATTGGTCAAAAATTGCGGCCGCTATTGTCAAAAAACCGCCAAAATAATTCAAAAATCGTGTTTTTGGTTAGTCGGACAAGCGCCGACGGTACACTTTTCAATCTATAACACTGAAAATTGGTAAGTGTGTTTACAAATAGATGCTTCGAGATCATTTGCAACTAAAATTGAATTGGATGAAAATTACGGCCGTTCTGGACCAAAGTTCGATCATTTCGGTGCCATTCACATTTATTGACCGATTGTCATGAAATTTGGTAGAACCATGTAACTTAAACATCTCTCGAACAGAATTTTGTTATATTCAGAATTACGGCCGTATTGTAGTAAAAAAAGTGTCGAAAATGAGTTGAGAATGAGAAACCACAGTCTTGAATGGTCGGAACGCATTTGGGACTACATTAACAAAATGACAGAAGTGAGATTTGGTATGAGTGATCTCAGATAGATGCTCGTGGGTCACTTTCAACCGATTATCGATTGCTTAAAAATTACGCCCTCAAAAAAATTAAATAAAAAAAAAAAAATCTCTAAAAAAACGAAAATTTTATATGGGACGAGAAAGCTAAGTGCGACTGTTGTCGGACTGTTTAATGGGTCGTACTTGAGAACACTGGAAAGTCCAGACTAAAATCGGGTAATCGATCACTATAGTTTTACTCTACATGTCTTTACATGTGAAAAGTGATAAGCTTTATTTTGGGGATTTAAAGCAACCTGAAGGCGAGAAGGTCAAGTGCGACCATTGTCGGACCATTTATTATATCTTAACTAAAGATAATTGGTGATATTTATTATCTCCGTCGTTCAGATTAAGATTCTTCATTATTATCTGTGCTTTATTTTGTTAATTTGCAAGTTCCAAAATTTTGGAAATATGTCATCTTTAGCTCAATTTAATCTCAAGTAACATTGTTATACTGTTCCTAGGACAGGGTACTGCACACCAAAGATGATTGAGTGCCAGCAGCGGCTGCGCGAGGAGAGACTGGTAAATGACTCCGTGCATGGTGCAGGGCAGGGCGCTGCCACAATGGAGGCGGTTCTGGAGGACGCTGCTATAAAGGAAATGGATGACTGCCTCTTGAGAGCGTTCATTCATGGAGGCGAAGACTTACTCAAGCAGCTTCTGCAGCTCACTATTGATTCAAGCTACTCCATCGACTTTCAAGTAAGTTTAAAATATTCATTGTTCATTTTAATAATGGCTATTTGTTTTGTTCTAAAATTTTAACCGTTAAATAGTTATCAAGCAAACTATTTGAATAATCACTTGGTTTTTAAATCGTAACATATATTGAATGGTGATGTTTTTGAAAAGTCTGATGCGGTACTTGTAGACCCAAAGAATACTTAAAACATATACCTACATGGTATGCCTGTAGGAACTATCATGAAAAACATAAAACAAGCATAGCGCTTTAACGAACTGTTCTGTTCCGGTTTTGCAGCAATCGACTATGGGGATAACATCGCTGATGGTGGCAGCAAAACATAACCAGGTGAAAATGATCAACACGCTTGTGATGTATGGTGCTGACGCCTCCTTGCAAAGAAAGAATGGAAGGATGGCCCTCGACCTGGCTCGGAGATGCGGGGCCGCCGATGCGGTCGCATATCTGGAGGACTTAAAAGAAAGGGTGAGCGTCATACAAAGTTAAACCGAGATTTTTTACAAATTGGTCTTGCAGCACGCAAGTAGGTACTTTTCTCTTTATGGACAACTCGACTTTTTTAAATAATTTTCGAAGATAAAGTCTAATCTGTGTTAGGGTGGAGCCAGGTTATAATCACAATTTTTGTCCCCGAAATTCCCATTCTTATGAAGCTTCTAAAACTTTTGTGGGATTAATTTCTGTTAATGGAGTTAATAAGAAAATAGCCCTATGCTTTCCTGACGGTAGTTCTCTATGCTGGCAAATACCAATGATTACTCTTCGCTGGCAGTGCACTTTTCTAATTTTTTAGGTAGCAGTTCCTGACGAAGTGTCGCTAACATCAGAGCAGCAGAGACTGCTTAACTTCACCTGCCCAGTCAACACTGAAAATTGGTAAGTATGTTGACAAATAGATGTTTCGAGGTCATTTACAGCGAAAATTGAATCACTTAAAAATCCCTTTCGGCAGCCCCGAAAGGCGTAGGTAGATTTCGAAGATTACTTCCATCCACTAAAAGCAGTCTAAAATCATTAAGAAAGACGGTTAAGAAGATTTTCAGTTGACCCAAATGCATTCTCTACAATAACAACGGAGGAATTGAGTTTTTGAAATTTCACCCCCCCCCCCCTCCTTCCCCCCTTAACGAGAAAATGAAAGTGATTTTACAAAAAACATTTTCAGACAAAAGTTGTAGATATTATTAATAGAAACTCATAGCAAAAAGAATAATTTCAATATCTCACTAAATAAGTTAGTTATGACGTTTTGAAAATTCAACCCCCCACCCCCTGCCTAAACGGTGCGTCGGACGAAAAACTTTTTCAGACAAAAGTTGTAGGTAATATTGAGGCAAATGCATTACGAAATAAAAGAACTCGATAACACCACTAGGACACAAGTTATATTTTTTTTTTGTGTGCAAAACCCTGTTTTTACACCCTTATTCAACCATTAGGGGTGGGATCAAAAAACGTTACAAAGAAAAGTTGTAGGTAGTACTGTTAGACGACCCTCAGAGAAAACCACGTTTCATTAGTTGCAATATAAAGGGAGTTATGGCCAAAAAACCAGATTTCGAAAAAGTCTCCCCATTTCCCCCCCCCCCCCCCCCCTTCGTCCGATTTCCCCCATTAATGAACTCGACCGAGATTTTAGTCCCTTATAGTTTATTAGATAGTCAAAACCAATTATTTTTCAAAAATACGGCTCCTAGCGTGTTCACAAGGAAGTGAAAATGATATATATAGATAGATAGATAGATAGATAGATAGATAGATAGATAGATAGATAGATAGATAGATAGATATATATATATATAAACTTTTTAACTGATGGTGGTTTTGGGATCCAGGGGTCATAAAAAGAAGAACTGTGAAGAATTTTTTCAAAAGTGAGACTATATACTGGTACGACTACAATAGGTAGATTTTTCTTCGAAATCTACCTAAGAATTACGACCGTTTTGGACCAAAGTTCGATCCTTTCGGCGCCATACACATTTAACGATTGATTCTCATGAAATTTGGTACAATTGTGTAGAACTACGTACCTAACTTAAATATTTATCGAACAGAATTTTGTTTCTTGAAAATTACGGCCGTTTTTGTCAAAAAAGTGTTGAAAATGAGTTCAAAATGAGAAACCATACGTTTTTGAATGGTCGGGACGCATTTGGGAGTAATAATAATAGAGTAATAGAATGACAGCCATGAAACTTGGTATGAGTGATCTCATGTAGGTAGATGCTCGTGGGTCACTTTCAACCGATTTTGGATTGCTTAAAAATTACTTACGCCAAAAAAAAAAAATTCAAAAAAATCCGAAAAAAAAAATCATTCGGGGCGAGAAAGTTAAGTGCGACTGTTGTCGAACCCTTTATTATATCTTAACTAAAGATAATTGGTGATATTTATTATCTCCATCTTTCAGATTAAGATTCTTCATTATTATCTGTGCTTTATTTTGTTAATTTGTAGTTCCAAAATTTTGGAAATATATCATCTTTAGCTCAATTTAATCTCAATTAATATTGTTATACTGTTCCTAGGACAGGGTACTGCACACCAAAGATGATTGAGTGCCACCAGTGGCTGCTCGAGGAGAGACTGGTAAGTGACTCCGTGCATGATGCAGGGCAGGGCGCTGCGACTACGGAGGCGGTTCTGGAGGACGCTGCTATAGAGGAGATGGATTTGCGCATCGAGAGTGCGTTCATTTATGGAGACGACTACTTACTCTCGCTGCTTGTGTACTTACTTGTTTCACCAGTAGGCTACTCCATCGACTATCAGGTAAGTTTAAAATATTCATTGTTCTTTTTCAAAATGGCTATTTGTTTTGTTCTAAAATGTTAACTGTTAACTAGTTATCTAGCAAACTATTTGAATAATCACTTGGTTTTTAAATCGTAACATATTGAATGGTGATGTTTTTGAAAAGTCTGATGCGGTACTTAATGACCCAAAGAATACTTAAAACATAGGTATTACATGTTATGCCTGTACTATTATGAAAAACATAAAACAAGCATAGCGCTTTAACGAACTGTTCTGTTCCGGTTTTGCAGCATTCGACTATGGGGATAACAGCGCTGATGGTGTTAGCAATACATAACCAGGTGAAAATGATCAACACGCTTGTGACGCGAGGTGCTGACGCCACCTTGCGAATAGAAGATGGAAGAACGGCCCTCGACCTGGCTCGTGAATACGGGGCCGCCGATGCGGTCGAGTTTCTGGAGAGCCTCCAAGAAATGGTGAGCGTCATACAAAGTTAAACCGAGATTTTTTACAAATTGGTCTTGCAGCACGCAGCCAAGTACTTTTCTCTTTATGGACAACTCGACTTTTTTAAATAATTTTCGAAGATAAAGTCTAATCTGTGTTAGGGTGGAGCCAGGTTACAATCACATTTTTTTTTTCGAAATTCCCCTTCTTATGAAGCTTATAATCCTTTTGTGGTATTAATTTCTGTTAATGGAATGTTATTATCTTACATTTTACTCTTAGTTTGTTTGCTGCAGCTACTGCCAACAACACTCGAAGTGACGTAACGTTAACGACTGGACTGTAGGTACCGTGATAATCAATACCTTCCACTTGCTCAAATCCTCTAGCTACCAAACGGGCACGGTGTTTACCATTATCTTTTACTTTAAATACCCATCTGCTAGTCAGAAGTTTCCGTCCTTTTGCCTCGTTAACGTCAGTTTACTTCTACAAGAGTCTTCGTATGTGAGCATTACCATACTATCATCTTGTCCTACGACATCAGTAAGATTCAAGTGGTATTCGTCATAATAGTCTGGTCGGCGAATTTGATCACGTGGCCGAAGGACTGCAGGTGAGCTGCGATCGGGATTCACATCAATCAGCTGCCCGCATCACCTGACCCTTTGTCCATGTCACCATTCGCACCCTTGTTATCTTGAACCTGAATTTCAGCTTCATCAGCTTTTTCATCAGCTACCTACTTCATCAACCTCTTCACCAAATTCTGGTTCAAGACTAACAACAGTCTCAGTTTTACAATCGTTTTTAGGTTCACTTCTCACATCGCAAAATTTTACATCTCTTGATATTACAATCTTCTGACGCTGATCTAGTTTCTTAGTGTAAGTCAGAATCTTAGCATAGGCATCACAGCCAAAGATTTTCAGCTTACTCAGATCGGGTCTCTTATTCGTCCACATCTCATAAGGGGTAACGTCACATAGACGATCTCCAACTCGCCTCTAGGTGATGAGATGAGTGATGACCTATGCAGTTTTCCTGGTGCAGGATGTGACCAACCGTTGGCTGCATCCTGCACCCGCACTCTGTCTTGACCCTCGGGCGAACACGGTCACAGTTACCTCAGTGTATTTCAGTTTACCTAAGTCTTACCTCAGTGTTACCTTCGGTATTACTTGTCAGTCACCCCTTACTATACCTAATATAAGCGCGTGGTGTTTCCCAACCCCTATACAGCTGCCGCCTTCACGTCATCAGCGGGCCCGCTCGTCCCTGCTGTTCCGGCAGCTAAATCGGTAAGTTGATTACCCCACTCACCCCTGAGCTATCTATCACACACACTGGTGCGACTTCTGTTTGTCAAATAGCAAGCTACCTGCACCGCTTCACCCCACATGTTTTTAGGAAGACCAGAGTCAAAGAGTAAAGATCTCATCTTCTCACACAAGGTTCTATTTAACCTTTCTGCTTTGCCATTGGTCTGTGGGCTGAACGGCGCTGTTAAGTCAGTTTCAATTCCTTTAGTCTTACACCATTGCCATAAAGCTGAGTAGGTACTCTTTGCCATTGTCACTTTTGATCCTGGCAACGTTCACATTTTTAGTGTTTTCAACTCGTGTAACAAATTCTTTTACAATATTAGAAGCTTCGCCCTTGGTTCTTGCTAAATAAACTTCACAGTAGTGTGTATAGTTGTCAAGAATACTCACGTAATACTTCATACCATCATATGTCTCTGTTTCTATCGGACCACACACATCAGTATGCAAAATCTCTAGGGCTCTACTAGCTTTAGGCAATTCCCCCGAGAATGGGGTTCTAGAGTGATTAGCTTTGATACAAACATCACAATCAATTTTACAATCTGCATCGAAATCTATCATGCCACTCACGCACAGTTAAAGCTGCACACTTCTGTGTTTTTATGCTTAATCGTAACATTCTTGTCAGTAAAGATTACAGTACCTCCATTTTCAGTGACTTTGTTTACGGATAGGAGGTTTGAGAGTAATTCAGGTACAAACGCTACCTGATCTAAATTACATTTTTCTCCATTTACTACTCCAACTGCTTTTCTTACTATTTTGCTATCGTTTGACACGGTAAAGGGTGTTACTTTCTTTTGTGGATTCTCTAAATATTCTAAGCTGTTTGTCATAGGAGCACTGGCACCACTATCGACTATCCAGCCTGCTTCTGCGTTGCCTACGAAGAAGCTTACTTTATTATGTTCCTCGGTTTTGCCTTGACTGGATTTTCGAAAGTAGCAATTGTTTTCAGTACGATTAGCTTTCTTGCAGATACTACACGTGTTATTCCTAGCGTTACTAGAATTATTGTTACTTCTATTCTTGTTTTTATAACAGTTTCTAGCAATATGACCTGACTTGCCGCATACATAACATGTTATAGTTGTCCCATGACGAGATCCTTGAGCTTGTCCTTGTCGCGACGAGCCTCCTTGCACCTTGAACGCTACTGCTTCGCTTCCTTCTGTTCTCGTGTGTTGTTGTGCCTCTTCTGTTGTTAATCTCGCCACTAAGTTGGCCAGAGTTCTTTCAGCCTTTGTAGTCGACTCCCACGCCGCACGGAAATGCTTGAACTCCTCTGGCAGCACTGAGAGCACCTTCGCCAGTAACATCGCTTCTTATACATTTTCTTCTAAGGTTTTCAGACGAAATGCGATGTTCTGTATCTGAGCAATGTTGTCACTCACACTTATAGAACTATCGAATTTGAAACTGTACTTATAGCTTCTCCATTAAGCACACTTTTTGTTGATCACTATCACGTTCGTAGAGGGACTTCAGTTTCTCGTACATTGCTTTTGCCGTCTTACATTCCATTAGATGTATTAGGACCTGCTTCTCGACTGTACTAATGAAATATCTCTGTACCTTTGCATCCCCTTTCGACCATTCTTCTATCTCCTTTGCTTCGTCCGCTGGAAGTGGTTTTGTACCGTCCACTAGACCGTATAGTCCATTACTTTTTAGAACTATGTCCATTTGGAATTTCTAGAGAGTGTATGACTCCACATCCTTCAGTTTGTCGATGCCTGATAGCTCGTTGCCTCCCGGAGCTGTAGCCATTTCCAGTTTGTTTTCAATTTCTTCTTAATTTCTTCTATCGTTTTCGATCTAGTACCATGTTATTTTCTTACATTTTACTCTTGTTACCTGGAAAATATGAAGGGTCATCTCATTAGTACCAATAAACCACGTTCTGCTTTTTAATTGATTTTACTTTAATTTTAATCTTTACTGCTTCGATCTTCTTTTCCAACAAACTCACTGTTTCACACAGCACAGGGACAAGTCGCAACACCACATCCTAACTAAAGCAGACGACTCTCTTTGTAAACAATAACATAGGTAGTTGAAGAATTATTGATAACGATTCTTATTTACAACATGGAGTCAATAAGAAAATAGCCCTATGCATTCCTGACGGTAGTTCTCTATATGCGGGCATAGATTACTCTTCGCTGACAGTGCACTTTTCTAATTTTTTTAGGAAGCAGTTCCTGACGAAGTGTCGCTTTCATCAGAGGAGCAGATACTACTGGACTCATATCTAAAAAATTGCGACGACAGAAACATCGACTATGGCCTCATAGTTAAACTTATATTCTACCTTCTCAGGACTACAGGCTCTGGTGAGATACTTTTACATTAAAATTACATTAATCAGTGAACACCTAGCTGAGCGGTTGTGTGGTCTTATTGTTAAAATTAATGTTACTTTAAGATAGACCAAGCATCACGTCCGTTGACGGTTTATTTAAACTCAAAGCGTTCATTTTCTTATTTCAGGCGGAATCCTAGTTTTCCTGCCAGGATGTGATGATATATTCAGGGTGAGGGATCGCTTCCAGACGGAAGAGTCATCGCAAGTAGCAGGTCGCTTCAATTACCGCCTGTATATTCTCCACTCCCAGTTTCATAACGACTCGAAGGCTGTGTTCAGACCAGCGCCCGGCCGTGCCCGAAAAATCATTCTTGCCACCAATATCGCCGAGACCAGTATAACAATCGATGATGTGGTCTACGTCATCGACACGGGGAAAGTCAAGCTGGTACAGATGAAAAATTCTAGATAGAACGTTAAATTTACCTGGGACAACTAAAGGTTTGGTCAAGGAGCAACTGTTTAGAGCAGTATTTTACATTTTTTCCCTTGGTTTCGATGGAAACTGTTTGCTTTGGGTAGATTTTGAGTAGTCAGACGTAACCATCCTATCTGTATTGCCTATGGGCACAGTTTCTGTTATTGAAAGGAAGTATCCTGTATCCATCGGAAATGAACTGGTATTATTAGAAGCTATCGATAAGTCTGGTAACCACCAGGACAATTACCATTTTGAAAGCCAGTCTAGAGCCGCTGGATACCCTAAAATGTCTCGTTATGGTAGTTAATATTGTCTGGCCTTCCAGAAATCGTTGGACTTGATGAGCGGAAGCTCGCAACTGGACGTAGATTGGATCTCGAAAGCGTGCGCGGAGCAGCGGCGTGGACGTGCCGGCCGATGTCAGGACGGCTTCTGCTACCGCCTCTACTCCAAGGAACGCTACAAAAGGTTCGAGCGGTACACTATGCCTGAAATACTTCGCACTCCCCTCGCTGTAAGTTTTGTTTCATTTACCGTACCTACCTATAGGCATCCATGATAAAAAGGAGAAAACATCGGAAATCTTTCAACGGAAACTTGAATGTTTTGGAATATTGAATTTTGATTATTGTAAAATATCTTTTTTTTTTTTTACGCGCGACGCTCAGGAAACATAATACGCCGATGAGTTGGTTTGTTAGATGTTTTTGGCCAAAGCCGAAGACGAAGTGGCCGAAGCCAATACATCCATGTCGGAAGCGGAAACGTTTTGCCGTTCCACCGGGATTCGAACCCGGACCTCTCAGGACACAAAGTGGACCCCTTGACTACTCGGCCACTGAGAGGCACTAAAATACCTAACATTGAAGACCTAAAAATTTTATGCATTTTCCTTGGAAAGGTGTCAGAAAAGTAGAAAGAAAATTATTTTGAGCTTTGTAGATGAGTCTTAAAGAAATCGAGAAAAATATGAAAGTTTAAAACATGGCTGGGTGTGATTGGCCAGTCTATTTGTGGCTCGCATTTTGCTACGAAGTGGAAGTTAAACATTATGAGTGTTTTTACTTTCTCGCTAGCCATATATGGCGAGAAAGTATTGTTTTCGTGCAGAATTTCGAAATTGAGATTTTGGGTTTCCCATGATCCTGGGGGTCCCCTGAGTCCAAAAAAGTGGTTTCTGGAAAAAGTCTGTCCGTCCGTCAGTCCGTCCGTCCGTCCGTCCGTCCGTCCGTCCGTCAGTCCGTGCAGTGCTCTAGCGCCTATACCGTTCTTCCGATTTTGATGAAATTTGGTATGGACCTGTCTAAAATTACTGCCGAGACAAATTTTCAAGGATTTTTTGATTGGTCAAAAATTGCGGCCGCTATTGTCAAAAAACCGCCAAAATAATTCAAAAATCGTGTTTTTGGTTAGTCGGACAAGCGCCGACGGTACACTTTTCAATCTATAACACTGAAAATTGGTAAGTGTGTTGACAAATAGATGCTTCGAGGTCATTTGCAACTAAAATTGAATTGGTTGAAAATTACGGCCGTTCTGGACCAAAGTTCGATCGTTTCGGCGCCATTCACATTTATTGACCGATTGTCATGAAATTTGGTAAATTTGTGTAGAACCTTGTAACTTAAACATTTGTCGAACAGAATTTTGTTATCTTCAAAATTACGGCCGTTGTAGTCAAAAAAGTGTCGAAAATGAGTTGAGAATGAGAAACCACGTTTTTGAATGGTCGGAACGCATTTGGGACTACAGTAATAGAATGACAGCCATGAAACTTGGTGGGAGTGATCTCAGATAGATGCTCTTGGGTCATTTTCAACCGATTTTGGATTGCTTTAAAATTACGCCAGCAAAAAAATCTCAAAGAAATAAAAAAAAAAAAAAAAAATCACATGGGGCGAGAAAGTTTAGTGCGACTGTTGTCGGACCCTTTATTCATTGATGATTTTAATGATTCGTGCTTGCAGGATCTTTGCCTTCAGGCAAAGCAGTTCGCCAAAAATAACTACACCATTGCAGAGTTTTTGGGGAAGGCAGTAGAGCCCCCCACTCAGCGTGCTGTTCGGGAAGCTGTTCAGCTTCTCAAGACCATAGACGCTCTCAACGCCTGGGAAGATCTCACCCCCCTGGGTATGGTTGAAAACACAAGTATAGTATAATATAATATTTATTATATTTTTTACAAAGTTCAATTAACAGATTAATTTGCTCCCCTTAAGGTCTAGAACCTTTGTGTGGGGCTGCGTTAACATTTTTTTTTCTAGCTCCAATAATGAAGATTACTGTAATAATATAAATATACCTAATTGTAAATAATGATGACCAGCTAGATGTTATACAAATACAATACAATACAAGTATTCACGTACATAGAGTTAAACGTGTACACACGTGTAAAACGGATGTCACGTAGGCGTTTGTGTGAACACGCAATTTACCCGTGGGCCCCACAGTATTTTGGTATTGTTGGGTAATTTTTGTTTAATGGTAACTTTGGCGTCTCTGTGCCATAAACTTCAAACTTATTATTTTATATTTCATTAACATTTTATTCGTTGTTTGCTTACATGTAATTTAGACTTGGCGTGCCATGTAACGTCTTTGATGGAATGACGAAGTAACCTCTGTTCTATGCTATAGGTATCTGTCTACTGAACCTATCGACGGACCCGCGGTACGGCAAGATGCTCCTATACGCGGTAATGCTGAAATGCCTGGACCCTGTGTTGACAATAGTCGCGTCCATGGACTACCGGGACCCTTTCATCATCCCTACATTCCCTGACGACCGCAGGAGGGCGAAGATGGTCAGGAAGATGCTGGCCGAGGGTACCAATTCAGACCACTTCGTTCTGCTGCGCCTATACGAGGTGTGTGCAAGTAGAAACTGGGAAAAAATTCTCTTGTCAATTGGGTCCGCAATGCGGCCAAAACCTGGAGGGTTCAGACTGGGCAGTCCGCCAGTCGTCTTTCGTCTGTATTTCCGCACGCCTCTTTGGAGTTAATCATCATGACCGAGGTTCTTCAACGGCCAGTTAGTGTCTGAGACAGACAAACTAAAACAGACCATTGGAAGAATTACTGACGAACCCCACCTCCACAGCCGTCGTGTTGTGTACAGTTTTATGTGGATTCCGAACCACCCCGCCATCCTCGATATATATTTCTCTTGAAATGTAGGACCAACATAGGTGTTTGCCAATCACAGAAACTTCGATAGAATTGGAAGCGAGAAGGTGTGGCATCTTGACCACTGGGCTAACGAGGCTGCGAAATCCAACCTTATTTGATCTTGCTTTCTACAGGGGTGGCAGCAAGCTGTTGCCAACAGGATAGACAGAGCGTACTGTCAGGATCGCTTTATATCCCCGTCTACCATGGAGGTAATTCACAGTACCCGCACCCAGCTGCTGGGGCAGCTCCGCGCCTTAGGGCTTGTCAGAGGGCAGCCTGGAGAAATGCGCGATCTTAACACCAACAGTAATAGCTGGGCTGTAGTGAAGGTATGTTGATACTTCTACTTGTTTGTCAGATTGTCAAATCGCACCTGAATAGACTGTAGATGAAGAAGTTAGAACAGAATAGGTAGCATTCAGATCGTCACATTACCGTCCGTGGATTTCTGAATTTGCCTACCTCAGGGGCCGAAAATCTCTTAAGGTGCAGTAGGTAGGAACGAAATAGATAGAAGGTCCCATTTTCCCTTTCCAGAATTCTTTTTCTGAAAAACACCACTTTTTTACAGGCTGCAGTCTGCGCCGGCCTCTACCCGAACCTTGCGCGTGTTGACAGGAAACAAAACGTGTTGTTAACGCGAAAAGAGTTTAAGGTGTCATTCCATCAGAGTTCTGTGCTGCGGTCAGACGACGGGGAAATGAGGTCTGGCGCTCAGTGCAACGTGACAGGACTCGCCACGGACTGGGTGCTCTACACAGAACAGGTCAAAGTCGGCTCGTTCTGTCATTTCCGCACGTGCACCCTGGTTACACCCGTGACCGTGGCACTCGTTTGCTGCCCTGCTCAAGCTTCCCCAAACTTACAGCATGATGACGGTCAGTTGATTATTTATTAATTTAATTTTAACTATAGTTCAGATATAATTTTTCCACTCTTGAATCAAAATTGAGCGCAAGGCTCCAGGATCAACGTAGATAGCGAATCCATACAGATTTCTTCATCCATATCCACGTATATTTGTACTTGAGGATACATGTGGATTTGCACATACATATACATACGTACATTTAAATTGATCTTCACACCCATTCGTTATTTCAGATGCTGTGAGTGACTCTGAGGTAGAGGAAGACCCGCCGAACACGCTGACGTCACTTGCTGTCGACGAGTGGATGGAGCTGCAAGGGAGCCTGGAAGACGTTGACCGCATCACTTACGCCCGCCATAAGCTGCAGGCTGTCTGTCTGCGAAGGCTAGCAGCGTGCGTCACCCCTAGCCAAGGCACGTCCACCTCCACTTCCACCGAGGTTAGCTATAAAAAAATTTCGAGAGACTGTTTTAAAATAATATTTAGAGGGATTTAGCAGTCGAGTGACTGTCAAAATATCTCTTTAAGAAACTTTTGGTTTCCTCTGAAATGACGTAACATCTAGCTGCTGACGTGGAGAAGACGTATTAAGTCCTACATGTCAGCTCGAAATGCGGGTACTCACAAATATTCAGTGCTCTTTCTTCATTTTGCCTGACGTTCCGAAGCCATGTTTGGAGTTCTACTGTAGGTTCGTGCAGGGTTAGCATTGGACTCAATGTCTGATTACCTGTTGCAAACAAACATGACAATTTGTGTTTAAGTCAGTTCACTATGATGTGAGACCGTGTGTAGTGGACCGTGTGTAGTGGACCGTGTGTAGTGTACAATTTCTGCTATTCTGTGTGTGGACACTCACTGCAAGGCCGTACCCAGGGGGGGGGGGGTTAGGGGGGTTCGAACCCCCCCCCGAAACTACACGGCTTTACACTAGAAAGAATTGAGTTTTGAAGGAGAAAATATAGTTTTGTGCTACTTAGGTACCTAACCCCTCCCGAAATATTTTCCTGGGTACGGCCTTGACTCACTGTGCTAGTAGTAGTAGTAGTAGTAGTTGTAGGGGCCAGATGAAGCTGGAAGACTTAGACCCTTTGGTTGGGTCCGTAGAGCATCCCCTTCCCGTCGCTAGCTACTGAAAGTTTATGGCCGTGCAGAACCGGTGTACTGCACGGGGACGAAAGTCTTTTGCAGGTCCGCTGACGGCAAAACCCAGGTTCTCCAATCGTGGCTGCCAGACAGCTGGGCACTCCATCAGCACATGCCACCCCCTTTCTTCCTCCGCACCACAGTATCTGCACATCTCCGTTTCAACGTCCACTCCCAGCTTCACTAAATGAGAGCGGAACGGTCCGTGTCCTGTCAGCAATGCCACCACTTTCCGAGCGCCGTTTCTGCCACAGTTTATAAGGTCTCTGCATCCACCTCTGGAGGGCTTGCAAACGACAGCCTTTGAATGAACCATACCAGGTGCCCTGTGCCATTCTTCAGTCCATCTTTCATTAATATAAGCTTGTAGGTGCCTCCTAATCATGCACACAGACACAGGTATGAATGGTTCCGGACCCACGGGAGATGTTGCGGAACCTTGACGGGCTAGTTTATCTGCTTCTTCATTCCCGTGAATGCCACAGTGGCCTGGAACCCAAGTGACCGTCACCCGATTTTCCCTGCTCAGTTTGTTGAGAGCTGTTTTGCATTGGAGCACTGTTTCTGACGTCACATATGGTTTAGCAAGAGCAGCCAGAGCAGCCCGACTATCTGTGCAGATTCTTACACTTGTCTTTGCAATATTTCTCTCGAGACATACTTCGGTGACTTCCTTTATTGCAAGTACTTCCGACTGAAATACTGTAGCATACTTGCCCAGCGGGATTGAGATGCTCTCCTGCAGTTTCTCACAGAACAGGCCCGCACCAGCCCCTTCATCCATCAGCGACCCATCAGTAAACCACGTAAGGTCATCATTCACGAGCATTGTCTGTCTGCGAAGGCTAGCAGCGTGCGTCACCCCTAGCCAAGGCACGTCCACCTCCACTTCCACCGAGGTTAGCTATAAAAAAATTTCGAGAGACTGTTTTAAAATAATATTTAGAGGGATTTAGCAGTCGAGTGACTGTCAAAATATCTCTTTAAGAAACTTTTGGTTTCCTCTGAAATGACGTAACATCTAGCTGCTGACGTGGAGAAGACGTATTAAGTCCTACATGTCAGCTCGAAATGCGGGTACTCACAAATATTCAGTGCTCTTTCTTCATTTTGCCTGACGTTCCGAAGCCATGTTTGGAGTTCTACTGTAGGTTCGTGCAGGGTTAGCATTGGACTCAATGTCTGATTACCTGTTGCAAACAAACATGACAATTTGTGTTTAAGTCAGTTCACTATGATGTGAGACCGTGTGTAGTGGACCGTGTGTAGTGGACCGTGTGTAGTGGACCGTGTGTAGTGTACAATTTCTGCTATTCTGTGTGTGGACACTCACTGCAAGGCCGTACCCAGGGGGGGGGGGGTTAGGGGGGTTCGAACCCCCCCCCCGAAACTACACGGCTTTACACTAGAAAGAATTGAGTTTTGAAGGAGAAAATATAGTTTTGTGCTACTTAGGTACCTAACCCCTCCCGAAATATTTTCCTGGGTACGGCCTTGACTCACTGTGCTAGTCAGCAGTCTATGTGCTGTCACCAGTATGTATTTCGTAGAAAGCCTAGACGTCGCTTATGTTTTAGGCCGACGACGCGTTCATCAAGGGCATCGTGACTGTAATCGCTGCGGAAGAGAAGGCGGCGAGTCTGGTGCAGCCGGTGGGAAGTCTGGCTGATGCCGTGCAAGCCATGCAGATCAATCATAACATTCAAAACCCGAGGAACCGCAACTGGCAACCCTTACATCAAAGAGGTACCTGTGGTTGTGGTCATCAGTTAAACGCTCTTGAGAACCTAGGTAGTCCGAAAAATGCTCATTGCGGGAGCGAAGAGTTAAAATTATTGAAAGCTGTAATAATTTTGGTATCCACACCCCGAATGATTAGTAGATACCTATTTGTCAGACCCATTCTTAGGGTTCACAACCGAAACTGCCGGAGTACGATTTGGCCTCGAAACTGTGGGATGGGCGCATAATTTTGGATATCTGGGGATATAAATCCCACCTATACAGTTTTGCTGTTCCCCCATATATTAGTATATTTCATGACTCTTGACCAATTAATAGTGTCTTGAACGCCCTGTCGTCCAGGAACCAAGCCTTGAATAAATTGGAAGTGCTTTAAAAATGTGCCATCGCTTTGTTCAGTGGACTCGCATTCAGTGGGTTTCGATAAATACATACGAGTAAAATATACTTATTTTCAGCTGACGAAGGTGACCGCTTCGAAGAAGCCCAAGGCCCGCCGATGAGGTATTTTTTGGTTCTGGGACGCCACGAGAATGCATTCGAGCTGGCCTTCACCCGCTCCATTTGGCAGTTCTCAAAAAAAACTGGGGAGAAACTTAAGGCAGTTAGAGAGGTAATCAGCTTGATGGTCGAAGGATATTTGATTTATATGATACACCGCCAACTGAATAGATTTAAAATAAAACGTCCGGTAATTTGACAAAATAAGATCGGATTTGTTACCTTCTCTCACATTGGTAAGTTATCTGGCATACTGAAAAAATAAGTTTTTACTTACATATAGGTACGCGCAAAATAGTTTGGAAATTGTTTAACCCCCCTGTAGCTGGGTTCCTCAAGGTTCAAACGCTTCTTTGAGTTGTGGCCTTATCCTTCTGGGTTGATTACAGGGAGGTGCAGAAGTGGTTTTGGTCTTCGTGTTTTACCCGACTTTACACGGCCTGGCCAAACTGGGGCCCGGGCAGCTTGAGATAGAAGGGGAGTGGCCTCTGCACTGGATTACGAAGCACGCCGTGTCCATCGATCGCAAACGTCCCCTTCCTGTAGAACTCCGCGGGGTGTTCTTCAACCGTAATGACGTGGTTAGTGTTCTGAGTTGACGAAGGTCACCATACTGATGAAAAAAAACAACAAAAAATACTCCTTGGGGTTATAGTGGACCACCTAACTATATGTCCAAGTTGACTGTTCAAAAATGTTCAATCTGTATTGTAGAAAGTGGGGATGATGAGAAATGTATGAAAAGTATTAGTAATACTTCTTTGTGATTTCTGATCGCTGTATTAATTATTCCACTGTGCTGGATGGGGTATGAGCTTGCAACAGGGTTGCATCCAGCCTGCCTACTGTGGCACTCGGCCACATACGAAGCACTCGTAATAGCAGTCTCGACCGAGCATCATCAATTCGGACTCCTTACTCTATTTCGGTGATTTCGCATTATTCAGGCACTCGGACACCCCTATTATCTTATATGAACTGTTGCGCAAGTAGTCCCCTCATCTCCAGCTGCCGTGCGGTACCGCCAGTTTGTTCGGACTCACCGCTGCAAAATTTAAGACCACCCTTCACAACGCACCCCTATCTCTCGGTGTATTGGCTCCCTCTTCACTACACACATTTTTGTTATAGGAGATTCCAGAACATGTGGGCCGATGTTTGATGCGTCTGTCGGAAGGGTCGCTGATGGGACCTCGGCCGTACCATCATGACTTCAACGGCCGTGGCATGCGCCCGTTTGGCTTCATGGGTAACATGTAATCGCCATGTCCCTGATAACTTGTCACAAAAAGGCCAACAGCTCTCTCTGATTTTACGTTTGTCTTTTGATATTATGGCTGAGAATTTCTGGCTTGTTGATCGGTAAAAAAGAAAAAAGACCACAACCGCTAATTTTCGATGTTATAGATAGATAAGATAAGATATAAGATATCATAAGACATAACACCTACAATACAATACGATAAGTATACCGTCAGCGCATGTAGAACTATAACGAAAAAAGATTTTTTTTATTATTTTGGCGGTTTTTTGGCATTTTGATTGAACTTTCGAATTTCGTTGCTCGTTTCAAATGTAGTAGCCCCACCAACTGATGTCGAAACTAAGTCGAAAGTCGAAACTATGTCTTAATTACTTGATGGTTAAGTGTTAAAAATTGGCTGCAGATAGGTATTTAGTCAAGTGAAAGTTGTTTCCAGTTTTTGTTTTTTCTGTTCTTTTTGTTCACTTTTTAATGTAAAAAGTCGTAAACATCTGGGAGATCCACACAATTGATTAAGGTGAAACGGGAGTATGATGTTTACGAGGACTTTGCGATATAAACAATAATAGGTACGTTAATTTCATAGAAACCGATGTACCTACTTAAAATTTTGAGGAATTACTTTCTTTAAATAGGTAATTAATTAATTATTGAAACAGATTAGAAGTCACTAACGTCAGAATGACTGAATTTAAGACGTTAACAAACAAGTTGATTAGGAGGTACCTACCTACTTATTTTTGCTTCCCTCTTAAAAACTGAAGTAGGTAGCCTGGAGAATCTATCCACACTTTTCAATTAAATACAAAACTTTTAAAGATCAGTTTGAAAAAAGTATTTTGAGAAGTTTCTATGAAATTAATTTGATTTTTAAAAAACTATTTAGTTTTACCTCTGTGGTTTTACTAAACAGACTTCAGGCCGAGTGACTTATTTAGAGTTTAGAGGTTCCCTCTGCCTTCTTTCATTTCCATAATTTTCGAATTTACTGTTAGGAACTACTTTGACATCACGTTTTTTATATTTGGGAAATAAATCGTTACATTTGAAGCCATCGCATTGCAGTGTGATCTTTATCTTCCTCATCGCTCGCTGCTTCTGACCCTTGTGCAGGGTGACTATCAAAACCACTTTCTGAACTCGGGGGACCTCCAGGATCATGGGAAACCTAAATCCACAAAATCGATTTTTTTTACGATGACATACCTATCTTTTTCAGCCCATGGATTACATGCGGCGGAGTGCATCTCAGTGGCCGAGTGGTCAAGGGGTCCGCTTTGTGTCCTGAGAGGTCCGGGTTCGAATCCCGGCGGAATGGAAAAATTTTCCCACTTCCGACAAGGATGTATTGATTTCGGCCCACTCATATTCGGCTTCGGCCAAAAACATCTAAGAAACCAACTCATCGGCGCATATGTTCTCTGAACGTCGCGCGATAAAAAAAAATTCATACGGGCGAGAAAGTAAAACACAATCGAGATTAACTGAAAAATTCAGCTATTTTTTATTTTTTATATGAAGTGAAGAATGTAAGGAGACAAGGGAGGACACAGACCGACTTTGGGGGGGGGGGGGGAACGAGTTTTGGTTACTTCACTGTTTCAATTACCAGACATCAACAAACCCAATGATCGAAAATGTGGAGTTTGATGTTGGGTAATTTAAACACTGCCGCTGTGAAGAAACCAAAACTAATTTTTATGAATTTTTGCTTCCTTTATGATGTTTAAAGAGGTGCGTCCCACCATGCCCAGTTAAAATTAAACTGGAGATTTTGTCCTATGTTTACCATGTTAAATTTAACTTTTTTAAACTGGAGATTTTGTCCTATGTTTACCATGTTAAATTTAAGTTTAAAGTTAAATTTAACTTAAAATTTAACTTAATTTAACTTAAAAGTTAAATTTAACATGGTAAACATAGGACAACTTAAAAGTTAATTTAACATGGTAAATCTCCAGTTTAAATTTAACTAGGCATGGTGGGACACACACTGAGGAGGTTAGTGTCTACGGCAATATGGGAAAAAGTGCTTTGTTTTGGTTCCCCAAGTCTAGTCTAGTCCCCCTTCAGTATGATGGGCAACCATACACAATAATAGACTTGTCGTCGGAGACTGAGACGATCTTGTCACCGTCGGGGCTGTAACGTACAGACCAGACTTGGTCACTGTGTTCCCGGAACGTGTAGAGAGATCTTCGCTGCTTCAGGTCCCACACCATGACGGTGCTGTCGGAGCTGCCGGAGGCGACGTATTTCTTATCAGGCGAAAAGCAAGCACCTAGCACCCATGAGGCGTGCCCTGATAACGTGCCGACCACGTTGCTTCCTGGAAGTAAAAAAATAACATAACTCAGAGGTGCCATGACCACCTTCCATTGTTTTCACCTGTCTGCTATTCCAACTCATCGAATACAATTCGGCCAATAGAGAGATACCGAGAGGAAGTCACTGGCAATTTGCCTTTATATTCATATATTACTACGGCGAAGCGTTCCACTTGATCGTCAATTTTTCGTCAGTAACGCTGTGCCGGGTGACGTGTCTGCGCGTGGCAGTACAGTGGCACAGCGAATGCTTGGCGACGGGCAACAGACTTTAGCCAATCACAGACCGATATCAGTCTGAATTCGGTGGAAAGAGGGACACTTGAATCACGTTTTCGGTTATTTTCGTAGTCGGATACTATTCGAAAAGATGTGAATCATGGCCCAGAGATGGGTGAGCCGAGGGTGATCCTCCTACTAGGTCCTGAGTAGTGATGCACAATGCAAGAACAAGAACAAGAAACGGCATTTCTGGTTCTTGTTTTTGCTCTCGTTCTTGCTGCGAGACTCATACACATGGAATTTTCTGCGGTTATAATGAGGTGAGTTTTCTACCAAACGGCCATTTCAAGTGCAATCTATCGTCGCATAGTCTGCAGAGTTTTTTATGTTAAATATCGACTGCAATCCATGAATGAAGCTTTGGAAAAAACTGCCTGGGATTATGCAACACTCATGCGAGAACTCTTGCAAGAGTTCTTGTTCTTGCAAGTCATTTCTTGTTCTTGTTCTAGCAGCCAAAATCAACTCTTGTTCTAGTATGCAATAAACGCAGGAACAAAAGCAAGGCAAGACATTTTCGTGCATCACTAGTCCTGAGAGTCCGATGAGGTACAGGGGGATACTTACACTTCGTGCAGCTTCATGTAGCCATCATCAGACGCAGTGAGGAGCAGCTGAGAGTCTGGGGAGAAGCAGAGCGATCTGACGGCCTTAGCGTGACCCTCCAGGGTATGCACAAGCCTCTGTGAAGCCACTTCGAATATGTTGATGGTCCCATCATCGGCCCCGCTAGCTAAATACTTCCCGTCTGGACTCTGCAACAGTTTGAGTTTTGCATCAAATCATAGAAGGGTGAACCGTGGTTGTTGTTGCTGTGTCGCGTTTTACGGCGCAGGGACGGTAGGGACGTCATTCACGCCACCTCAACCGTCCAGGTGTGCTCAGATTTTGGTGAGCAGCGCGTTAGCTCACAGGAAGGCCATCACGGTCAGGAAGGCTCCCTCGCTGTCCCCTAGCACAACGCCCAGGCAAACCGTGTTAAAAACAAACATAAGACCCAGCGTTCAGAGTAGGATTGACCATATTCTTAGTAACCAGGAAAAAAAAACCAGAGATAGTAGGAACTTCGCATGGGGTAATTTATCATGTACTATTTTTCTGGAGGAGAAATTTATGATATCCTAGTTTATATAGATTCCAAATACACTTGACATGAATATTTGAAACAAATTGTGAAGATGCATGTACATCATTCTCGACCCTCGACCCTCAAACTTCGTTTTTATGACAAGGAGCCTTTTCGTGCATGCACAGACTACAGAGGATGCACCCGGTCCACTTTGGGAACAAGTGAAATATGTTGATACTGTACTGAATGATTGCTCACATAAGCTATGCAGAGTGTGAAGTGGCCTGTATCCAGAGTGTGCTCCAGAGTCCGCGACTCGACACCGTACATGTTAATCTTGCCGGAGTAGCTGCCGGTAACGATGAACCGGTCATCTGGTGAGAACGCTATCGTCCTGATGTCCTCTGGTCCCACGTCAAAACTGTACAACTTTTTTCCTGACAAGACGTCCCAAAGCAACAGGCTCGAAGCCAAAGATGACTTTGAGGCACATTCTGTAACGCAGACAATGCTTTGTTAGGTTAAATTAGCAAATTCTACGAAAGCGTACTGCCGTGGTCTTGTGGTCAAAGGCTGAACTTATAATCTGTTAAGAGCATAGATGTGTCACAATAGGGTTATAGCTGTATAGCTGAGGGTTGGGGGGGACAAGCCCAGCAACTAGACCGTTTCAAGAACTATCCATTGTGCTCAGCTGGCAGCACTACCAAATACCAGCTCCCCAGCCATCGAGTAAACGATGGGGACCTACAGTTTTAGGTGGGTTCCGAACCACCACAGCCTCGATATACATTTCACTTGACATGCTGAACATATTAGAGGTGAATGCCGAGCAGAAAAACTTTTTGGTAGGATCGGGATCGAACCGGTGTGACCCGGCTCTCTCTGCTCCTCAAAAGTCGACCATTTAGTCCACTCGGCTAACGAGGCTGTTCACAATAGGGTTGGTCTCAGTTACAACCATGACGACTGGTCATTACGTTTAAGTAACATCTTAAAAATTGAGATATTTTGAGTGTAGGTACTGCCAATACTAGCCTGCACGGAGGTCGGTGTATAAGATAATCCAATCTGAAAAGAGGGGAAAAATCTAGACTACTCAGGAATAGATCCTGGATCCTCTCGGTTCTTACTTGTTCCGTCCGAACTGTGTCATGGCACGAGCGTGGGCGTACCTACATATCATTGTATGGGTCAGGGACTTGTTCAAAAATGAAAGACACTTACCAGAGTCGGCAGAAGCACTTATTTATTCAGGTTCAAAAAGCACATGTACACACATTACGGATGGTCAGGATTCTCATCCATAGCATAAAAATCAATTTCCTTAAATACTATTTCGTACGTGACTTTTGGTGATTAGCTTAATAAATCTATTCACCCATATTAAGTAAATTCTACTTTCACTTTCTTACGTTAAGTCCGTCTGTACGTGCTTATTAAGGTTTTGCTTAATAAAGCTATTTAACCTTAATAAGTAGATTGTACTGTCACTTTCTTACAGTAAGTCCAGTTATACGTGACTTTTTTGGGGTCCAGCTTAATAAAGCTAATTACCCTTAATATGTGAATTTTAAGTTCATTTTCTTACGTTACTTCAGTCGTACGTGCTCATATCAAATTTCACCTTTTTGGCTTGTAATTGAGAGGCTGATCTTTATCGCTAGATGTGGCCTTGATAAAGCACGTACTGCTGATGGACATCTGTAGTGACTCATTGTTCTCCGAAATAAACTTAAGCCTAACACGGGTATCCCCTGCCATGGGTTAGGAAGCATAACATTTGACAGCTCCCCCAGCTACAAAATTCCGGGGGAATTTTTAGCGATAAAAATGTTATGCCGAACAAAGCTCGGTTACTATGAACCACAACGAAAGGAGCCAAGTGAGCACACCCGGCATATGCCGTATGACACATAAAGTACAACACACAAGGTTATGATACGATCCAAAAACAATAGGCACTGAGTCACTTCCTCATATTGTCACTGGGAAAGGGGTAGAAAAACTGTTTTTTTGGGGTAGGAGAAAAGGAACACGTGAGACACTTAAAGGTGGAAGCAGTGATCTGCAGAGTAGGCGAGTTGTGAAGTGCTGACTCGCCAGATGAGTACGGTACTGTATCTAGCAGTAGGTCACCTGGGAGCAAGACGTCACTGTGACGTCACTGACGCAGCTGAGATTGGTCATCCGTTGATCGTTCAGGTATGTGCACAGCACTGAGTGTATGAGAAGGGTGCGGCTGGGGCATGCGGGGCGCCAGCGTAGGACCCATGTCACTATGTTCGTGCGTAGCGTGGATAGATGACCTAATGTCCAGTGTCCCATTGGGGTAGGTGCATCGAATGAAGCGGTGCGGTAGGCAGCGCTCTTAGGGCAGCACTATGAAGGGTGCCCTGTGAAGACCAGAGGCCAGTGAGGTAAGCGTGTGGGGAGACTGCAGAGACGTAGGAACTGCAGACCCCACCCATCCCACCGGAAAGGTCGAGAAGATCGGGCCAGCCGCCAACAGCCAGCAGGAGGTGCATGGAAGAAGCCAGAAGCACCCTGACGGAGAGGCGGGGCGGATGGTGACCCAGACCGTAGAGCGTCCGAAAAGCCGTAGAGCAGGTGCCAGGGACGAGGGGCACTGCAACTTAAGTGTCACGTGAGACGAGGAAGGAGAGGGGATAAGTGCATGTACAATAAACGATACAAGGTGACAGACCGCATTAACCCAAAACAGAGAACTAGGTATGCAATGAGAACACTAAAGGTTCCCATCACAAAACACCTAACTATATACAAAGGTAACCATGGCAAGGAATCCAATGGTAAGGTAAATGTAAATGTAAATGTAAAATAAAGCCTGAACAGAACCGAAGTGAAAGTAGATAACCCAATATTGAAAAAACCAAGGGGCGATACAGCGCCCAAAACATGTGCACATACAAAACCATATGTCCAGAGAAATATAGTCCCTGAAATAATGTGCATCGACCCATAGGTACAACCAACAAAGTGGCTAGAACAAAACTGAATAATATGCCTGATAAGTGAATAATCGTGAATAGCAGAGCCATAAACGGGAGAAAGCTGCGAGATGTGATACCATCGCATAAGAGGTTGTCTAAACCTCAACCCGAATAGAGTATAAGAATATTATAAGTGGTTAACAATATATGGGAATAAAATATGCGGTTAACAATACATGCGAATACTATATGTGGTTAACAATATATGTGAATAAAGATATATGTAATCGTGTACGAAGTAGTGAGCAGCTGGAAAAGTGACATTCGTAGTGCCAAAGCACTGCGCATTGCGGCAGGCATGAGAAACCGGCCGCCTGTACGTGCTCAAATGCAGAGTGGAACCGGAACAGGCCACAGGCCGAAGCCAGCAGCATCCAGGCTCCCTACAGGGAGCGAAGCCCCAACCTGCCAACCGATACTTCGCTTATGGAAAAAATGCCCATATACGGAATGGTCAGCAATAGGACGTACCTAGAAGTGTCCTAAGCGGAAGATCAGTTGTGAAATCGACAAGGGCTGAACAACAAGAAAGCATGGATTCACGAGCAGGGGTCCCGTTTTACGCAGCACCGCGCCGGGGACAGTGGGGGGTGCTGTCCTATGTCGATAACGTTAATCGTGTGACCGTGTCATACACAACGCCGAACCGCGACCACCCCACGGGGGCTTACGCCCACCTCGGCCCGCGCAGTCTTATCCTGGGGTAAGTACCATCGTATAAACGACCGACTGAAATAGGGGATTAAGAAGGAATATCATGTGACTGTCAATAACGAAAATATGTGGTGTTATTTCAGATGGATGAGCCACGGCCAGGCCATGAGGTTCGAGTTACATGATTTATACGAGGAGATATCGTGGGGGGTGCCCTGCCCCGCTGTCGTGTACCCGATTGAGGGCGGGGCAGCGGTCATCACTTGTATGGTGTACAAGGCCATCCCCGGGCGCCGGTGGGCCCAATTGTGCCGGAGCGGCCCGGGGTGGATGGCCATCGAGGGGGCGGCCCCGCCATGCCTCTCAGGACATCAGGACCACGTAAGTAAACTCACTCCTAACATAGGCTAGGAATGTAAGGGACGGTACAAAAATCCCCCAAAAGTCGAAAACCCGACAGGCTCAGCCCTGCAAACAATGAAAACATTCCGAGAGGGAACCGGGGGAGAGGTGCGACGCCCAGCAGCCGTGTCCTGGAGACGCGCCCCCCCCCCCCCCCCCTGCACAAAATGCCCGCGCCTTGTTTTGCAAAGTTAACTGTGTTGTTGCAGGATCCGCGGCTACTCACACGACCCGGGCTGGGGTGTTGGGGTGTGGATATGAGCGTACCCGAGGACCCATTTCACCCGGATGAGGACGGCTTCAACCTATTCCGAATGGAGTAGGGACCCATAATAAACAAGTAACTGAACACCATGCATGATGCCTGAACCCCTGTCTCTACTGGAACTAGAAGGTAGCCTGCAGGACCAAGGTAAGCCTCAATCTGTAATAAACGAAGCAGCAGCAGCTACATACCTGCGCCTATGAGGAATAGAGCCCGTTAGACGTGGCAAACACGCTGCGCCTGAGTACTAGAAATGCAAGCCAACACAATCTTGAACAGGGCCAGTAGGCCAATGCAAACTGCAATCGTCTTCCCAATATAGGAAAGAGAGGTGACGTCAGCATGCTGAAAATAGAGATCGAACAAAGAGGTAGGGGGACGACTGTCACTGAAGTCCGAAATATGACCGAGATCCTTTTCTTCAATAGGGATCTGTAGGAAGGGTTTGTCGTTGCCCCGAAGGTACAGGTAGCAGACCGGAAGCGAGTCCCCTAGTAGTACCAGGTTGGTATCGGAGCCGCAAGTAAGAATCGTTGAACCAAAATCGCAGTTGCTGCGAAAATGTAGTTGACCGACTTGTGTGACATCTGAGCTGGTGATAACAACCTGGGTGCTAATGCCACAGTGGGAACAACTGAACAGTGTTTTGACATGAAAAACACAACTAGCAGCATTGAATAATTCACGTAAGAGCGATTTTGAGGAAATAGCGATGTTAGCTGCCCTGCTAATGGGTCGCGCCGCTTCCAACGTGGTATTTGTAGCAGACACGACGTCGAAGGAGGGAAGGGTGCGGACCAGAGCGGGATCCAAAATCGTCCTTTCGATGGCCTGGGTAGGGACCGAGAAACCGGGACCGTCGTCGCTAGGGGTGCGTTGTAGCAGTTGTAAGGGGTAGGCAATCCTGTCCGACAAGAGCTGAAATTCTCCTAATTGCGAGAGTAAGGGTGAATTAGGAGCAGAAGCAGAATGAACATAGGCCTTCTCCCCAATCACGAACAAGCTTTCACTCAGATGCGGCGTGAACCCGCGGGAAGACACCAGCAGGATGTCTTCGTCATCACTGCGATCCATGGCCTCGGTCAGAACAATGGTCCGGCTAGAATTTATGGATTTCACCAAGAATGTGAACCGATAGACATCGTCCAACACGAAGAAAATGCCATATCGCTCTTTCACGGGCCAAATGGAAAGTTTAGCTGAATCGCAGGCCGTACTGTAAAAGCAAAAATATTCTGTGTTACGTCGCAACCTGCAGCGCGTGATGCTTAGGTAGGGTGACACATTAGGGGTGGGTGAGTCAATGAGGGTTGTATGGGTGCGACACTTGTCCCGATCACATTCACCAGCATCCAAACACCTGATCGATGTGTAAAACTGGGTCTCGAATCGCGAGGTGTAGTACTGTAACTTTGCGTACAGTACCTGTTCAACCGAGAGGAGGGTAATGACCGAGGTGTCATTGTGCATGTTAGTAAAACACAGCTCCTGAGATGCACGTAGTGAAACTACCACTGTGTTAGTCGATTCGCAGTTAGGACCGAAACAAGATGAACTTTCAGATTCCTGAAAAATAATGTGGTCACAAGCATTAACTGCAGCCAGCAAAAAGCCTAGTACAATGAATCCGATAGGAATAGGCTGCGTGAACCGAACAGAACGGAGAACGCGAGGGACCGCCGTGCCTGTAGGCCTAGAGTCCAACTCGATCTCAACTGTCGATTCGGCTTGCGGCGTAGTGGATAAGCTGAGGGATGCTTTCCGTCTTAAATCAGCGGAAGTCTGATGACTGGAAAGGTTGCTTGAAGGCCCCTCTCGAGCCTTCAGTGGCGCCATCGGGATATCAGCCCTACCTTTGTTGCTGATTCGAATGTGCAAGTGAGCGCGGAGAAACTGGGTAACCCGCGGAATACGGTTATGTCGCATGAGCCATTCATAGACTCCAATTATAAGTAGAGACAGAAAAATGCCGAGTCCAACAGCGATAAGTCCGAACAGTGGCATGTATATCTTTCTGCAGTGGGGAATAGCAGCCTGCTCTAGTGAACAGGAATCTAAAGATCCAAAGAGCGATGTCATACACTCACCAACCGTCAAGTTCAGTTTTCCAAAGAATAGACCCGTGCAAACTGGAGAGCAAGTAGTAGTCGTGTTGTAGTTGAGAGGCTGATCTTTATCGCTAGATGTGGCCTTGATAAAGCACGTACTGCTGATGGACATCTGTAGTGACTCATTGTTCTCCGAAATAAACTTAAGCCTAACACGGGTATCCCCTGCCATGGGTTAGGAAGCATAACATTTGACAACTGATAGCGACTGTAGCAACGCCTGGCAACTCTCCGACTGAAGCAACGCCTGGCGACTCTCCGGTGAGGGTGTGGTTCAGGGTTAGCCGTCTATCTCCATAGCTCCACAGCTTGACCAAGTTATCAGCTCTCCCTGACACGATGTAATCCACAACGTCATCCCCCCCAGACTCCCCCTCTGCTTCTTTATATTTGTTCTTTCGTATTCTGCCCCACGCGCAGCTCCAGATCACGTCATCGTGCGCTTTCCCTTTCACAGTCAACACCTCGTACTGAAACAGACCCAAATATGTTGATGTGCTACCCCACAATCATCAAATTTCGACTTCCATATTCCCCTGTAATTTGAGAACGAAATGCTGAATGGCTCAGTGGTCAGTGTGACGTCCAAACAAGCCGGCATACGACAGGAGGCAGTTTTCTAAGTATTAAACTTGAAATACCTAAGTAAACTTACCATTATTTTTACTTCCTTTACGTAGATATAACGAAAATAAAATGATAGATTTGCCCAAAACTATAGAAATGATCACTCGGAACAGGTTTCAAGCTTGGTTCCTTGGTTTATGTTTATTTACTTTATTCACCATTCGCCATTTTCAATTTTCCATTTTCTAGTCGTTGCATCTTAAAGTAAAAGCCAATACACTAAGATTTATTTTATAATTAATAATATATTTTTTATTATTATAAATGTATTATATTATTATTTTAATTAATTGTTGATGTTTGAATAAAGATTGAGGACAGTTTTTGACCATAGCAGTGTCGGCCATTATCAAATTCTTCTTGGTTTGTCGTCTGCTTCGACTATTTTATTTATTTTCATTTATTTTCTTGTAAAGTCTAGTTAAAAATGAGTGACCGAGGGTGGGCCATGATCTACCCCTACACTATTTCCCGTGTTAATTCTACTTCACCAACAACTGGATCTAGAAATAATGGGCCCTTGGCGTACTCGTAAGCGTGCCAATCTTCGCCAAGATAAACGTCTTGGCCAGCAGCCCCGAGCCAACAAGCAGCTTGGCACGACCCTGGATCGTAGATCCCGTAGATACCCATACGTAGATCATTCGCCGGGAACACAGCTTCGTAACGTGCGATCAATTTGGACGGGTGTTAAGCAGGTGAGCGAGTGTTCTGGTTCACCATGCCGAATTAAACTGTGGCGGTCCACAGCTCATTCATAGATAGAACTGTAGGTGTAAGTACTGACTGTGCAGCTGACTCGGCACAAGCTGTGTCCCAACTTACCAACGCCGGCCACATGGCCGCTCACTCTTGCTTTGGACACGGCTTGTGCTGAGTCAGATTTTACTATATAAACCAGGTACCATGCCGGCACTCCTGAGTCTCAGCCTTCTGGTGGTGACGTGCTGCAAAGCTGGACCCCTGAAGCAACCGCGCTGAAAAGCTGGTGAGACCCAGCCCGAGCTGGCATCCTGCCGCTGGGTACCTTGGTGCCTCATTGTACCTACCTTTGTACGACCTCGATGTTCTCGTCCAAATAAACCTACTTCTACTGGAAATGGTCGACTACTTTTCCTCTTACACGCACCAACATCCATAAAACCATATAAATCAGTCGTGAGGGCGGGGTCCCCATGATAGGGGACGAATGAGCTGACACGTTCGCGCACGATAACCTGCCTCGACGACGGGTTGAACCCAACTAATTTATTTGTATTTTTTACAGAAACGAAATTATCAAATAATTGCCCATTCCCGTAGGATGCTATCACGTCTTTGAGCCTGAAGTTACCGAACCTGGAAATAAGGATCTTAAACGCGGGAAGTTGTCGAAGTCATTGGGGTGGTGGGCACAGTTTGAGAATGGTTACTTCACCGACATGGACGATGGTGGAAAGTTCCAGTACAGGCAGCCGTGGGCAAGGGAAGGGCAAGTCACAAGATTTCCGCCGACAGCGTTGAACTATCCGAAGGCTGTAGCTGACCTGAAAGTCTGACGTACCTGGTGAGTTACATACTCGTGAGCTCCTCACGCTATGCCTCAAGCAAGTGAAAGAGAAATAGATATCGAATTATCCGATTGACAAGATGGAGACGGCTCTCAGGTCCCTTGATAGCCTCGATATTGACATGGAGCTCTCACATTCTCCCATTCCGACGCTGATGGTTAAAGGCAGTGTGCCTTATGGAACCCTAGAACCCTTCAAAGATCCCTATCCAGCTCGCGGCGACTAAAGGCACACTTGGATTTTTTGCAAAAAGAAATAGCGATTTGACAACAAGCACCCTGCCAGCGACTAGTTGCAAAGACAAATGTTTTATTTATATAAATAAGTGTTGGGGTCTAACTAGTATCCTGAGAGCTGAGAGGGCTGGGTTCGAATCCCGCCGTAAGCAATACTTTACACTTATGGTATGGATTTAATGGCTCCGGCCCACTCCTAAAGTGGTTTCGGCCCGCTCCTGTTCAGCTTCGGTCTGTGCTGTTATGTCCGAACGCGTGATCACACCCATTAGAAGAAATAAAGAAAAAAGGTAGCTGGTATTGATAAAATTGAATTTGTATAGGAGCACCATGTCTACAGTGAACTTTGGACGCAAGTTGGACCTGAGGAAGATCGCACTATTGGCTGGAAATACGGAGTACAGTCCGGGGCGGATTCAGGGATTGGGAATGCGGATTCGTGGTCCCCACGTCACGGCTCACATATTCAAGTAGGGGAAGATGATCTGCTTGGGGGCCAAGTCCGACGGTGAATCGACGAGTGCAGCCCGCAAGTAAGTTACCCCTTGAACTTGACTTGTCTGTGGTAACTTGTCACACACTCTGCATTTTGGATCAGTGGGTTTATTCGCGTTTGGTTATTCAAAAACTGAGAAGTAGCGTGAAGTCAGTTCAATGAATTTTTGCTTCTTAGAAGAATTAGTTCCTATGATAGTCCGAAAAAAATGCTTTGTTTTGGTTCAAGTGAATAGAAATAAATATCACCTTTCCCATTTCGTCTTAAGAGTGTTGGACAGCTAGCGTTTTACACCAAATTGCCAAGAAGTGTCCTGGGTGAACGGTCGAGCGGAAAATTATTCGGGTTTTCTGTTTTAAAGAGAAATTTAAACTGCAGGTTTTTACTAATTTTAAACTGCTACTTATTTTTAAATTGTTTAGTTTTTCACTTAAAATTTTGAGATTTGAAATGAAATCACAGCAGAAAAAATCCGCATACTTCTACTCCCAACCATTTGGCAAGAATATGTAAGAAATGATATTTTCCTCTCCAGAAAGATCCTGGTGTGTTTTTTCAACTGCAGTTAGTAATTTTTAATTCTCAAATTTGTTTCAGATTCAGAAGAATAGTCCAAAAACTGGGATTTTAAATTGTAGAATCTGAAAGATAGTAGCTTAATGCAACGTTCACTTCCAATCCTATTGTCAAGAGGTTGAAGTTGTAATTCAGAGTTTTTTGTAAGTATCCCTTTATTTTGTTGGACCTGAATATTGGTAGCCCCTGAAACTTTGCCTTTTGTTCGGCGATTCCGTACTTGTACATTGCGCAAGACCGTGTTGAGACGGATGATGCCACTATGTACTAGTCGTAACAATCTGGCCCCCAAAGTCTTTTCCACGCTGCATATCGACTGTAACTTTCATACAGACTTAAAGACGGTTCAGTGAGCAGCTACCAAGGGGAAGGCGACCAGAGACCGGAGTTAACCAAAGTAGACAGAAGTCTCCAAAGGACGACGCACTTCCAGAGCCACTGCCTTGACTGCCAGAACAGTGGGCGTACGAGTACGAGAGTCAACTTTCCAGCTTGAAATATCCCTCTTGTCATGGCAAAAGATATTTGAATACTGCTCTAGTCCACTTCACTCTAAGGTGAGAGTAACGTCAGTCACATCAGGGGTGGATAGACTGCACAAATGCGAATCGTCGTTACTTAACTCCTTTAGGTCATTGTGGCCTCACCTTCTTAGGTCAGCTTCTTGAAGTGCACTTCACAAACTTGTGAAAGCCACTACTTAGTTAATAGAAGGGTGGGGAAGACAAACCCAAATACAAACTCCCCAGCTGCGAAGCAAGGGGACCCAGGATTTACTCCGAATTAATCGAGATTTCTTCTGGCGAATGTTGGCCAGCAATGGGTCTATAGTCCAAGTCAGGCTGGGAGCATACCGATTAGTCATAATTTCTTGAAGATTTTCAGTTGATGCCGATCCGGATTTGGGTTCCATATCCTACCATACGCTAAAAGTGCCAATCCAACCCTGAGCAGACATTTCCCTCCTCAAGAAGAAGTTTTGATCTGCCCTAGATTTCCAAGAAATTTTGACTTATCGGTATGCTCCCAGCCTGACTTGGACTATACCCGTGCAGCTCTGCTTGGCTAGGGGAAAACTCACCTGACCCCCTTTTTGTACGCAAAAGGTGGGGACTCTGTATCCCAGTCGGCCCGGAACCTTTATGGCTTTACTGGTACGGAGTTATCTTTTTATTTTTTTGTAAATATTTGTATTGTGTGCTTATGCCTATCTTTTTGGTTCTAGCATTGGCGACAATAGTGTTCACCTTCTTCGTCTGTGAAAGGATAGCTAACTTCAACTTCAACCGCATCGCTGCCTAATGTTCATCCACAAGAGAAGGTGATGTCAACGCAAATACGTTACTCTCAAACTTGGAATACCTTGTATGTAAAAATGCCAAATTTTTATGAAAATTTGTACATTTTTGTCAGTCCATAGGTATAATTTAAAGACCTGTCGCACAGTTTTTCGGGATCTCAAAAATTGAGAGTGATTATTCAAAATAACCTTTTTTAATTTTGGAATGACGTACCTATTTTCGTCCATCGTCCTCGGGTATACTTTATATTCTCTATGTTTCGTATGTGGCCCGTATTTACGCACTCAGAATTTTCAGTAAAAAATAAGACACATAGTTCGGGATTCACAACCAAAATTTATTCCGCCAAAAGTTTACAATAGACGTTTTAGATACCTAAAGCGATCACAGAAAAAATTTTACAGTACCTTTTGCAGTTAAATCAGTCTTTACAGCCAAACGTTTACAAATATCTTTTTACAATGACTAGTTCACTGTATATTACAATTTTACCATGTCATTTCCATATAACGCCTAGTGATCAGGAAATTGTTCTATACCTACATGTATATTTCGCATTTTCTTAACACAGCGTGAGCTAATATATATATCTATCGGTAGGAGATTCTAGTTAACACGTTCAACGTGATTATACTTTTTCTATATTACGTGTTGTACATATATTTTTCATTTATTTAAAGTGATGTAGCCCGATGTAACGAGCGTTTGCTGCTAAAATGTTCATAAAGAAATCAGTACGTGTATCTTTTCACTTAAGAACTATCATAAAGCTTACAACTTTTCGCTAAAGCTCAGCTTCAGCTGGCGATACATTTTTTGAGCGGTAAATTATTTTAGGTTCACTGTGCATGTCTTTTCCAAAGATTTTAGAGCTACCACTGGCAGTAGAGTTCTATGTTTTTTTTAGTAAAAATTTAAGAAAGAATGGTTAAATTTAACTACTAAGTTAAATTTAACATGGTAAATCTCCAGTTTAATTTTAACTGGGCGTGGTGGGACGCACCCTTAGGTAATTATTGAAACTGGTACTTCTTTTTTACTTTACCTGTATACGGAGTATACGTAAGGTAAAGTATTGTATTCGTGCGGGCCAATTTTCGGCAAACCTCAACTTTGAACCGTCATTGCTCCCAGACCCCAAAAGCGACTGAAACTTGCATATACATTTCGGAAACGTCCATTCCTTCGGAATGTGAAAACCATCTCACTTTTTTCCTCCGACGAAAAGTTTGCCCACAGGAATTTTTAAAAGAGGTCAGGTACTCCGTGTCAGTACGTATGTATAGGTGTGTGTGTGTGTACCCAAATTTTTATCATTTCATCATTTAGTAATTGATTATACTTAACTAAGTAATCTGTTACTACGCAGGTATCCCAGCGAATAAACGCAGTCCAAAAAAGAATGGTGGAATAGGGCAGCTCTACGTCTGAAATCCGTTGGAGGAGCGATGAGGAGTGGACTTTAGTTGGAGAAGATGAGACCTTCTAATCTCTGTTCTAGTGGAGTTTTGTAAATGGAGTACGGTGGGTAAAATGCACAGAATCACATCCATAGATATAGCAGTTTGCCGCGAACGAGGATAGACACCGAAAACCTATTGACTAGTCAGTCTTCACGGACACATTATTGTTCGGTATTCCAACATAGTATCTTCTCCCCGTATATCGTACTGGCATGGCAGGGTGCATAAAGCGCCCATAATCGCCTGGCAAAGAGATATAACAGTCATGTGATTACTGACTTCGGATCTAAAAACATGTCAACATGGTTTCCTCACGCCGTTCTACTTTTTTGCAGTGTCTGAAAGAAAGAAATGTAAGGTGAAGTCCCGGAACAAAAAACACGCCAGAAACACTGGAGAAGCGGCCATCATGCAGAGTCAGACATGTTATTGTGTAACGTGTACTTGGCCACTTATACTTACTCAAAATTCTTCTGTTCCGGGATAAATAAACAGGGAAAAAACAGATGGCTGATATTTTCTCTGTGCGGGTTTATCTAATATTTTCTGGTAAGTTTTGTTTCTAAATTTGGATATTTATTGTCAGGATCTAAATTATTGTTTAACGTGTATGGGTATTTATATTTATTCAATAGATAAATGCGGACAATGAAAGAGTAGAGATAACGAAGTGGCACCTACCTACTCTGACCCGCTGACCAATATTATGACCCTGTAACCCATAGATTCCCTGTGGCAAAGTCTTCCAAAATTCTACTTCATGGCAGCTAAGTTCGAAATTACCTTTTTGATGGCTTTTCCCTGTTTTACCCCTTAAGAAAACTGTGGTGGCGCCTGTATTAATTTTATTTTTTATTTAGGACACCTATATCACCCTTTTTGAACTCATTCATCCCTGAATTCATCATCATCATTTTAGGCTATTAGCTGTGGCATCAAAATTGAATTGTATAGGTACTGATCATTCTTAGATATACATTTTGTTAATAATTTCTCGATAATTGACCCGGAATCTGATCGGTAAGCGAAACTTAGTTATAAGGAAACCTGCTGTCTAATTCAGAACATAGCGTGAGAACATTTGAATTAAACCGCTGTTTATCGTTAACAGAATATTGTGAAAATGACATAGCTTACGCTCGTTCCCACTATAGATGTTCATGTCTCAAATATAGCCCCCCCCCTTTTTTCCTCTTTATCCCTCACCGCTCAATTGCGCGGATACCCCTCCGGGTCTTGCGCATTTACAAATTAAAAAAAAAAAAAAAAAAAAATGAAACAAATTGTACCACTCTGTCGCTGAGTGGTCTAGGAGTCAGCTTCGTGTTCTGAGAGGCCCGGGAAGGGAAAAACTTTCCACTTACGACATGGATGTATTGGCTTCGGCTTCTTTCGGCTTCGGCTTACTCTTCTTCGGCCATAACAAATATCACAACCCAATCATCCGCGCCTATTATGTTCTCAATGACCGTCGCGCTTCGCGCGTTAAAAATAAAAGTTAGAAAAAGTCTAAAATAATTCTACGAGAATATTTTATTCCACAAGAAAGCAATGATGATGCTCATGCTTTGTCAGGCTACGGCCACTACCTGTGCTATTGAAAAGAGCTGGCCATTCTGTCTATTCATAAGGGTTGATTGTACGTCATTTTTTATAGCCTGCTGCAACTAATGGGTAGCGAGCATGTGCCAGAGCCCTTCGAGCTGGCGTCCAGCTTCGGCCTCATTCTCCACGCCCTACTTCTCCTCTTCCACTCCAGTATTCGCACAGTCCTCTTCAGTGACGAAGGTGCTAAAGCCAAGAAGTGGACATGCAGTAGAATAGAGAACTATAGTTTCCTGACCACCAAACCAAGCCCTACCCTGAGTGTATTACCTTGTGAGTTCGAGTATCAACGCTCCGACACACAATAACGCAAGCCCCTCTCAATCAACTGTTGTTCGAATATGTCGATCAGTGCTCCGACATAGAACAGAGAAATTAAATCGACTTCAGCTGCCCAGTTAATAAAAGAAATGAGTACGGAGACTAATCCGACAAGAGAAGGTGATGAACTGATGAAGGAACCAGCAAGAAAAATGCAAACCGTCGCCATATTGGTGACGCTAATGTCTGATTCACCGAGTTGCTGCTGCGGGACTGAAAAGTCTAGGTGGCTGCCAGGCTACAACAGCCTGGCACAGCAGACTTGCTGTTAAGGACTCCCAATTGGGAGGTAGCTCCTGGTGTGGAAGCATTGCTGGTTGGAGCCAACAGCCTTGCACCGCAGACGTGCTGGAACTCCCAGTTGGGAAATGGTTGCTGATATGGGAGTATTGCTCGTGGAGACCAACAGCTGGCAGGCGCTCCCCGTTTTCTAACAAACAAAAAAACCATCGACACGACGTACCAAGGACACAAAAGTTGAAATTGACACGAACATATACAAATCAAGCTCCTCCATGGCTAGCATGGAAATTTCGCTGACCATCCCA
Source organism: Mesopsocus fuscifrons (assembly GCA_950004255.1). Lineage (NCBI taxonomy): Eukaryota > Metazoa > Arthropoda > Insecta > Psocodea > Mesopsocidae > Mesopsocus > Mesopsocus fuscifrons. The sequence continues at coordinate 7,345,993 of OX465378.1, forward strand.
CCCCTGCAATTGAGAATGAAGCCAGACTCGCTTCGAAAAGAATTCCGACTACGGAGAAAAGCAGAAGGCCGCAGCCAGATTGGCGAGAAAAATCTTAGCGGCGCTTTTTTTCTTATTGACGAAACTGCTCTTGCGGGACTGAAAGTTGAGCAGAAGCAAATTTAGTACGTTTTTGCCTGTTATTGCTTTATAAAGCAGACTGCCAGGTTGCTCCCAGTTGGCACTGCTGGTCGGAGTCAACAGCCCCCGGCAGGTGGTAGGCGCTCTCGATTGTATTCCGAAAACAGCTAAGGACACAAGCCGACTCCAGTTACAATTTATACCTATGCGCACTGATTAGTTTTCAAAGTGGCCTTATTAGCACGCTTCTGAGTGAAGGAGACGAAGCCAACTAGTTTGTGGATCAACGCTCCAATTACATGTGAGTGCCTCATCTATATACCACAGACAACTGGTAATGAGTAACCACACAGCACGCTGAACAAGTCACTGCAACGGGGAAGAGAAGAAGCGCCATCGCTGCAGTGCCAGGCGGAGCCTTCAGCGATGTGTGCATTACGACTTACGACTCACCGCACTTTTGCTCCTGAGGACCCAGCACGGCCATGTGTGGCAGCAACCTCGTATCTTGTTGTATCGGCTGCCGTGAGCCTCATCCTCCCTTACGTACATAGGTATGATACATTTTAAATTTTAGGTTCCCTGACATTAGTGATACTTATTGCCCCTCAGTACGCTATTCATAGACAGTGCAACACGCGAATACAGGAGTATTAGGACGCGGCTTGCCTGGCCTCAACTTGTCTGTTGCCTTCATTTCTTGAGAATGGAAACTGTTAAATTTGGTATACCTAAACAAAATGTCTGAGTAAAACAGTGACTATTATGAATATCGCGGAGACGATTACCACTACAATGACAAGGAACCATTCGGTGTGTTTCAGCCTCACCGGCACCGGCATTTCCATTCATGTCGCCCAGCTCACGAACAAGAACTTGGGAACGATCTACCACAAAATTGTGGCTCTAACACTGCCTATCGAGGACTATCGCAGAGGATAATTTCATTTTCGAGGGAAAACTTCTACACCGTACGAGCTGAAGTTGAGAGGACCCCAAGCGGGGAAACTCAGATCCTAAACGTGCTGAACATAGGCGATTGCACCATTGCTGCAGTGCCAGGCGGAGCCTTCAGCGATATGTGCATTACTACTCACCACATGTGCTTCATGTCGAAGAGCGCCGCAGAAGAAACCACAGCGAGAGTTATGACATTATGACTCAATACTTAACGGTGCTAACAGAATATTTCATTACTTACTTTACATTATAAGTGTATAGCAAACAAAAATTTACCTATCTGTGTTATAGTAAATTCATTGTATTATGGTCTAGTTGTATTGTATTTGTGTTCTTGTATGTCTACGTTGTAACGTTAGGGGCCGAGCATTCGTGGAATGTGGAATAGGTAACAAGGGCCAAAGAATCTGCGACGGTCATTACATAACCCCGTTTACGAGGTTACATCTAGGGAAACTGGGATTTTCGTACGGTAAAAGTCACGAGGAGCCTGCTGATGCACTGCTTCGTCTGACTGATGTTAGGGGTCACACTGCAGAAAAAAGGGATGTAATGAAAACTACGTTGGTGGGATCGTGAAAACGTCCGTTTTGTAGCAGAGTCGTATAGGTATACATGAATGTAGAGGTTGTTTCTAGAACGAGCCTCACTAAGGCGGTTGACTTGTGTGAAACAGCTCAAGTGATATGCCCCTATGGCGCGGCGGCGAAGTTACAGTACTTCATTGAAAACTGTGGGGGTTCTCCTAGCAGTAATTTAAACTCATTACGTTGAAGAAAGCCTAAAGCCAAAAAGTGGAGTAACGCCAGTGGGCTTAGTCTCAATGCAGCAAAAACTATGATAACCCGTTTGTGACAATGATGAATAATTCACACTTGATGCTACTGCTAAGTTCCTCGGGATGCACAGATACCTATGATCACAGGAACAGCATGTCAACCTTTTGTGCAGCAGGTTAAACTCGGCCATTATTCGTCTGGAAACTTGCAGCAATGTGTGAGGGAACGTAGCCCCAGGATTAGACACTGATTATTCCCCGTCACATGTTTGAATTTTTGACAGTCTCATCAGTATCGAGCAGTTCATCAGATCTATTCAAGTCTTTACAGCAAATTCTTAGGGACGAGACATCTCGAAATTGATTTTGCACGGGAGAATAGAAAGGAGAACAGCCTGGTGCGGTACACGGTGCGGGTCTTATTATAATGTTCAAGCATAGGTACCTACTTGTCAGAAATTCAAGTTACAAAATTTCCCTGTTAACATGTTTTCCACTACTTTAAGAGCCGTCTGTGTACCACACCAGGTTATTCTCCTCTGCTGTTGGTACGTATTTCTCAGTCCAGACCGAATAGGAAATATGGGTGTCTACCGCGTCGAAGATGATTGGTTTCACTACGTGGTCTGTTGACTGCCGGACATCGTATTGCTTCGTACTTATCGCCATATGACTCAAGTTGCAGCAGGTCTAAGAGTACATTTAAACATTTTTATGTAATGAAATGAAATGTAATGTAGTGAAATTCTATATACACCAGTCTAAGTTAACGACAAGACAAATGGTAAAAATATTGAAAGGATATGTTTAGGTTATGTCTAATATTATTGGATAGCGAGTAATACAGTAGTAGTATTGTCGACTGGGGCCACGAAGATGGGCCCATAGAGCAGCCGCGGAGTCCCGGTCTGTACTGAAGCCCGACAGCGACAGCGACCGCAAACTCTTCCTTCACCAGTGGCGAATCCAAGGTGCTCCAGACGCTCCCTCCACAGTGAAGGGCAGTCCAGAAGGGAGTAATACAGTAAATGATTGAACAGTGCATGCACAACCAACGACGACTCGAGGCTGGAACGAGGTCCAGTATCTAGAAACAAAACAATGATTATGTTATTACTTTTTATGAGCGACCACACAATCGTGTTTCTTTATGTTTTTATGTATATTTATGTTTTTCTAACTTCTGAAATTAACTAGCTATGTTGTGATTTTACTATCGATTAATTTCGGACGAATTTTTGATCAATCGAAAACTTCTTAAAAAGATCCACCGACCATTATTCTAGGCAGATGCATGTCATGTGCTTCTCTTGGGTGTTGTAAGGGACCATCATGGCACATGCAATAGAGTGGTTGACTTACCCTTATGGTCGAGCGGTTGAGGGGTGGCCACAGTTGGTGTAAGTGACGGCGAACGGCGAGGGAAGGCGGCTGCTGGCAGAGAAAGCGCTCGGGGTGACGAGCCGGCGAGGGGCACATCATATGGCATACGCAGGTGAGGCAGCTGCAACAACGAGCACGGAGGCACAATGAGCGACGAGGAAACCCCTTGTGGTAACATACCTTCCAGGGCGTTCTCGGGAATGAGGCCCGACCGGAGAGGTATGGCGTTTTTGCGAAATTGTCTCTGCATGTGGGGAATCAGTGTCACACAACCCACAGACTTCAAGTGCCGAGGCAGGTCAGCCAGAGTGACCATAGTGGTGGGTCCATCAAGGGAATGACACCACAGCGAGGCATGAGGTCATTCGGCATTCGCACCTTAGGGTGCTAGCATTCTCTCTAGCCATTCGTGGCAGGTGAGTGTGAAATAACCGGATATCATATGTAAGGAAGAACCGATGGGATTGAGGAGAGAAAAGTAATGATATTTGTAGATTTGTAGATATTATTAGATTGCGGTTCAGCCATTACAGTTCGGTTATAGCTGAAACTAGATCTGAAACTTAACGTTATTTTACATATATATCTAATTGTAGGGCTCTGGCCCATTCACCAGTATTACCCCCAGCGGCGCCTGACGGGACCAGGGTGCTGATTCAAATGTCCAATGGTTTCTTCTATTTTTGCCATGCCGTACTCCAACCCAAAAGACAAATGGTCGCCGTCGCCGGCCCTGTCTGCCTACCGATCTGTATAGCAACTCCCGAGCACAAAAATGCCCAGCCTTGTTTGGAACAACTTACAGGTACTTCACTTGGTAACCCAAGAAGCACGTTTCTCATAAGAAAAGGAACAAATGTTGGAGTTTTACCTGAGAAATGCAAAAACCGCTGGTTTCAGTGGATTCTAGGGCGTGGCAGCTGGCAGCCATTTTGAGATGACAGACAAAGATTTATTTTACAAGTTACGTACTTACCACAATCAACAAAATATAAATTGATTGAATTACTTTTATTATTAAAGACTTTATGTTTTAAAATTATTTATAATATAATAATTATTTAATATTTCCTTTTATGCTCAAATTTTTGCAAAATATACTTATTATTTTAGATTTTAGATGCATATTATAGCATAGTAGAGATACTCTGCGAAATCAACCAATCACAGCGGACGTCAAATTTTGTGCGATGTGTACCTACCCAAGCTTCTGTGAAACTGAAAAATATGTAACTACTTCTCTGCTCCATCATAAAAAAGCAATTATCTATTTTTCTTTCATTTCCCATTTTTCATTTTTTTGTGTGCGAGGGAATCTCTATGCGAGAATTTTTATTTTTTCGTAGATCTAAAGAGTGGGTTTAAAGAACTGTGAGATGGTATTCTGTGTCAGTGAGCGTTCTCGCATCGCATAGGTAGGTATAAACTTACCTACGAGCAACAGACCGGACCTACTTAGACAAATATAACAACGATCATACTTACTTATTTACTTTGAAAATAATTTCTTAAATTACTTTACTAAAACATCTTCAAAAATCCCACTTCTCTGCTCTTTTCTGAGCGTCGCGCGTAAATCATAAAAAAAAATGGCACCTCCGCTCTGATTGGTTCTTTTTTCAGAGCACCTCTACTAAACTAGCTGTTCGTCACAAAAACCAAACCAAACCAAACACAGTGCGAGAGCCGGGAAAAAGCTAATGGCTACACATTAACCTAACCTTGGGTTCTTTGCTTGGTTTCAAGCATTTTAAAGCAGAAAATTACGGTATGTACCTTACTAGCCTAATTCATCTTGGTTATCCTTCCCTATTTATTAATATTACGGACTTGATCCTTTATTGTTTTTACTCCCAGAGTCGAAAAATGCCAAATGTAGCTGTTTCTTTGGTGGCTCATTCATCAGGTCCAATATTATTGCTTGAGTTCATCATGGGTATAGCAGTAAAGGAAGAGCGTGGTAAGACATAAGTAGGTACCTAGCTAATGGTACAGTTGATAATGAAACTGCTTGTTGGTTGAAGACAAATCAATAATGTACGTACGGCTTTTGGGTTTGGCACATAGACCGTTTATGCACGACGTGCAGTGCATTTTTGCTGGCAGTAGAAATAATACCTAAATATTTCTCTTCACTATTATTTCTTTTTCGTCGAATATTTAATGCATGTCCCCTGTAAAATGTTTTAATACTATTTTCACTATTTTAATGTGTTTCTACAGGGCGGCAAGAGAAAAATAACAAATTATAGGGCAAATCAATAGAATATTCCAGACTTTAAGGTTAAAATTTTTTGAAAATTCCTCACGGGCTGCCTAATAACTGTATTACGTTGGAATCTTTTTAGGACTACTATGTGACACCTGGAGAAAGAAATAATAGTGAACAGAAATATTATAGCATAAACCAAGTCCGAATTGTGAAAAATAGAAGAGTTATGAGTGATTGAAAAACTAAAAAACTAAAGTCCCGACAAAAATTTTGAAAACTCAAAATTAGTCTTTTTGGAGTCAGAATGGCTTGAAACGTCTAATGAAATCAAAATCTCAAAATCGCCCTTTGACGAAAAAACTTCACCTGTCCCCTTTCGCGTACCCTAACCGAGATTTTAGGTTTCTCATGATCCTGGGGGTCCCCTGAGTCCAAAAAAGTGGTTTCTGGAAAAAGTCTGTCTGTCCGTTAGTCCGCCCGTTCCCTGCTCTAGAGCCTAAGTATACCTACCGTCTAAAATCACGGCCAAGGGATTATGTTCAATGAATTTTTGATTACTCAAAAATTGCTGTCGTTATTGCCAAATGAAATACCAAAATAATTGAAAAATCCTGTTTTTGGTTAGTCGGACTAGTCGGACAAGCGCCGACTGTACACTTTTCAACCTATAACATCGAAAATTGGTAGGTATGTGTGTTGACAAATAGATGCTTTGAGGTCATTTGCAACAAAAATTGAATCAGTTCAGTCTTTTTAACGTCAGAAATGAACTGGCTATGTTGTGATTTTACGAACGAGTAATTTTTTGTCAATAAATAATTTGTTCAAAATCGCAACATAGCCGACATATTGTATTTCCAACAGTGTCCTAAAAGAAATTGTCGGAAAAGCAGAAACAAACACGATTTTGTGGTGACCGGTAATTTGACAAATACTTAATGTAGTATTATAGTATTATACTAGTATATACTATAGTATGCTACAGGCATAGGCGAATCTAAACATTTAGAATCATTTGGGACAATTTGAACACCGAAAATGTAGCTAAGGACTTGGCCGATTCACGGTAGGGGTCTTCTGTTCCGGTATGAAAACCACCCTAATTTCAATTTTAGGTTCGGAATTGGGTAGGTGGTTTTGAATATATTCGAGAAGGAATAAAGCAAAAGCTGTGCAATGGCAATGGCTGTGGAAGGAGATCTGAGGGCTCCTCATGATGTTGATGAGCTGGAAGGGCTGACTGGGCTGACATCATACGAGCCCGCTGAGAATCTGAATGTGTTACGTGCGGAGAAGACGAAAGCTATCTTTCAGCGGTACACATTCCACCATGAACCTAAGGCCCACCTTCCTGTTTTTCCGTACAAGCAAGAGGTAAGTAATTACATAATATACTGAAAAATACCTACGTATCTTGAGTCTTGACCAGTGATAAATAAACTCTAATCAGGTGGCATTAAAAGAATATATTAAAATCTGCTATGCAATGTTAGTTCCTGTCTTGTTCTTTGGATATTATAAAAAATTTCTTTTTCACCATACAATTAGCCTTTGAGGAGACGATCTTTTAGCATACTTAAACCCAGTCCTTGGCTTTCAAGTTGTGAACAAGCAAAAGCACTATCATGCTGCCCCCTCCACTCAGCAAAAGCACTATCATGCTGCCCCTCCACTCAGCAAAAGCACTATCATGCTGCCCCCTCCACTCAGCAAAAGCACTATCATGCTGCCCCCTCCACTCAGCAAAAGCACTATCATGCTGCCCCCTCCACTCAGCAAAAGCACTATCGTGCTGCCCCCTCCACTCAGCAAAAGCACTATCATGCTGCCCCCTCCACTCAGCAAAAGCACTATCATGCTGCCCCCTCCACTCAGCAAAAGCACTATCATGCTGCCCCCTCCACTCAGCAAAAGCACTATCATGCTGCCCCCTCCACTCTGCAAAAGCACTATCATGCTGCCCCCTCCACTCAGTGTCGTGGTTGAGAATTCCTTGAGGATGTTGCTTCTTCTGACACAAAGTTGTGTCATTGAATCACACTAATTGTTTTTTCCTTCGTTTTCTCTAAAGTGGCGATTAATATGTTCAGATTATCAGAAAGATCACTTCAGCGAATGTCTGCGTGATCTCAGGGCCCACAGGCTGCGGCAAGACAACGCAGGTGCCTCAATACGTGCTCGACCATTTCTGGGAAACAGGGAGTCACTGTAACATAGTCGTGACGCAGCCACGACGTCTCGCCGCCGTCAGTATCGCCAGTCGAGTGTGCGAGGAGCGGGGCTGGCCAAGGGGCACCCTTTGTGGACATCAGGTACTTAAGGCTCTGGAAACATTCAGTTCGCCCAATTTTTGATACAGAAGTGTTTACCCATTATATTCATATAACACGCCCAACCTGGTTCAGTAGGTTTTTCGCGTACTTTTTTCTAGGAGTGCATTCCACTGAGATCAGTCTGGTGTATATAAGTTGTTTCCAAGAAGTCAGCTGGATACATTGACCTATAACATCTGAGCAGAAATGATGTTTGGTATTTCCATAGATTGGCCTGAATCAAGAGATGTCGGAAGACACTCGGTTACTGTACTGCACGACCGGGCTATTCCTTCAGAAACTACTCGTTGCTCGTGACCTGTCTGAGTACACGCACATCTTCCTTGATGAGGTGCACGAGCGCTCCCTGGAGCTGGACTTCGTGATGTTGATCATTCGGCAACTCTTACACAAGTCTGACGTAAAGGTAAATTTAAAGCCAATAACTGATAGCTGATAACTTATAACAGTCCAGTTACACGTGGCAGCAGAATGATTTTCCTTCCCACTTTTTGAGAACACGTTGGATAAGTAAATGTCCTGAAATATGTATAATATGTCATTTTAACGTTATTTGGCTAGTTGGACCAGTCTATTTGTTAAATTTACAAATATTCCAAGCATACATGTATGTTTTACGTAAGAAAGCTACACTAGCCTTGAACGACATACAGGAGTGAGTGGACAGTCTTAAGTCAACACAAATTTAACACATTCTGCAGTTTGAGAGTTGAGGTAGTTTGCTAGCTATCTGGCTTTATGGAAAAGCATGATCCACTTTAACAATAGTGGTAATGAATAAACTTAGACCAATTAAATAACTTGATTAGCCAATACCTATTTTGAAGCGTAAGCTGAAATAGCGGCCTCATGTTGGTCTAGCGGGAAAACACTAGACTCGCACAACTCATGTCCCGGGTGCGCATTGGACCGGGACTTTAGTGTTGATAGTTGTGTAGCCATGGGGTTATGGGCTGAGGCCAACACGGGCCACAGCTCAGAAACACTTTCACACGATGGGTATCACCTAGGAACCCACCTGCTTTAACCTGCACAAGGAAGTTTTTGGAATCCTACCTAGCCCGCAGAACACAGAGGGTCAGAATTGATAATATTCTTAGTGAACCAGAAGATGTCGTTTGTGGAGTGCCCCAGGGTACGGTGTTGGGGCCGGTTCTCTTTATAATTTACATTAACGATATTTTCAAGTTGCGCCTACACGGTGACCTGGGGTGTTTCGCAGACGATACGGCTCTCACTGTGACAACCGATAACTGGAAAGACTCTTATAAAAAGGCAGAGGAAGACATAAATAGAATAAAATCTTGGATGGATGAGCACCTACTGACGATGAATGTTGAAATAAAGGGTCCGACAATGGTCGCACTTGACTTTGTCGCTATTTTTACGCCAGCGGTATCGAAAATTTTGATTTTGTTTTTACGTAATTTATTTTTTTTGGACCAAAATTTTAACTTTTTCTAAAAAATGTTTTGCCATACACTGGACAATAATTTTAGGCACCTACTCACCGGATTTCAAACATATCCGTCAAATGGTGAAGTGTCGTTCGACGCGCAAAGTACGTGTTTTCTATTTTGCATGTCACGGCCTTAATTTTCAAGTAATTGAAAATCTATTGAGAATGACCTTGAAGCATCTATCTGAGACCATTTTCACCAATTTTCAAGGAAATCTGTCGATTAGGGTTGTTGCAAATCCGTCTTAACCAATCAAAAACGTGATTTCCATTTATGGAAAATTTTCCTACGATAATGCCAATATTGGCCATAATTATTATGTTGGATAAATTTCGTTCGGTAAAACATAAAACTAGGTTAAAGTACACCTCCCTACCAATTTTTATTGAAATCGATCGAATAGTGCTACCGGAGTGACGACCAACGCGTTTGGGCCAAAACTGGGCCAAGTTATTGGCCCACCTCCAAGTGATTGTAAAAGACCTAAAAGCATCTATTCAAAAACACTTTCGCAAATTTTCAAGGTTCCAACTTGATATACGTAGCTTCCAGCCCTTCTTAACTGTCAAAAAACACGATTTTTTGCCTTTTTTTGACCATAGCAGGCGCAATTTCTGAGTTATCAAAATTTATCAAAAAACGGGTCCAGATATTTACATTAGGTACCTACATACCGAATTTGAGCAAAATCGGACGAACGGTGTGACGTCCAGTTAGGTTAGGTTAGGTTAGGTCCAGTCCAGTTGCGCGACAGAGTGACGTACGTACGTACGTCGGACGGACATTTTTTAAAAACCACTTTTTTGGACTAGGGGGACCTCCAGGATCATGGGAAACCCAAAATCTCAAAATCGAAATTTTGCACGAAGACATAACTTTCTCAGCCCATGTATTACATACGGGCGAGAAAGTAAAAACTATGTATATGACGTATAGCATTAACATAAGAGGGCAGCCTAGTGGGTATAATATAAAAATCCATAATAATAACTGTCGTGATAGGGATAATTGCAACAATTGCCATGAACTAGATAAAAATGATAAAATCACATATTTGGGGCTGATAATAGATAGTAATCTGAAATGGGGGGAACATATTCATTCATTAGTAAAGAGAGTGAGGAGAACAATGTATAAATTTCGACTTTTGAGGAAAATCTTAAATAAAGATATGTTAAGGACAATATATTACGCTATAGTTCATTCGATAATACAATATGCAATAGCTGTTTGGGGGGGGGGGGGGGGGGGACGTATGGAAAATATATTCGACTACTAGAAAGGACAACCCAGGTTGTACTGCGAGTTGCCCTTGGCAGACATCATATGTATTCATCGAATCTGTTATATCAAGAATTTACTGTAGGTACCAAATCTCAAGCAAATTCACTCAAGATCATTATTATTACTGCTAACGAATTATACACACCAATTTCAACTCCCCCAGTATATTAACCATCCCTACAGCACTAGATTCAGGCAAAATATTAACTTACCCATAGAACCTATCTACAGATCCATAACTTTTCACTCACCCCTATTTATAGCATTAAAACTGTTTAATGACCTACCTAATGAAATTAAAGCTCTTCGTGGAACAAAAAAATACATTGTCGCAGTAAAAAAAATGGTCAATGCAGGTTTATGACAATAGATAGGTAGTCATCAATCAATTAATTAGTTAGTCATCATTTATACACTTATACTTAGTAACCTATATTTACGAGTAGAGTAGCACCGTAATCTTCATTGTTGGAGTTAAAAAATTTAATGAAGAAACATCCCAATACAAGGTCCTAGACCTCAAGGGGAGCAAAATATTTGTAAAATTAACTGTGTAAATATAATAAAAATACTATACTAAAAAAAAAAAAAAAAATACTATACTATACCTTCCTGCAGTTGCTCGGGGGTCATGTAGTTTGGCAGGAAAGGCGGGGTGGCACAGCGGGCTTCGAACTTAAGTGTTGAGGGTCAGGCCCGTATCCAGAAAGCGGTAATGGGGGGTTTTAGTGTCAAGGGGGGGGGGGGGGGGGGGGTTTAGCCTACATTTTTTAGCTTCACGTTGGCATTACCATGTTAATTTTCCGCTCAGGGGGGGGTTAACCCCCTAAACCCCTCCCCCCGTGGATACGGCTATGGTTGAGGGGAGCCTCAGGGTTCCCTCAAACGCCATATAAAATAAAGGGTTCGACAACAGTCGCACTTAACTTTTTTTTTTTTTTTTAGATTGTTTTGTGGGCGTAATTTTTACGCAATCCAAAATCGGTTGAAAATGACCCACGAGCATCTATTTGAGTTCATTCATACCAAATCTCATGACTGTCATTTTATTACTGTACTCCAATTCAAAAACATGGTTTCTCATTCTCAACTAATTTTCAATACTTTTTCGACAAAGCTGCCGTAATTTTGAAGATAACAAAATTCTGTTCGACGAATCCTTAAGTTACGTAGTTTTACAGAAACGTACCAAATTTCATGACAATCTGTCAATAGCGGCCGCAATTTTTGATTCCTCAAAAATTCCTTGAAAATGCCTCGGCCGTGATTTTAGACAGGTCCATACCAAATTTCATCAAAATCGGGTGAACGGTGTATAGGCTCTAGAGCACTGCACGGACGGACGGACTGACGGACGGACAGACTTTTTCCAGAAACCACTTTTTTGGACTCAGGGGACCCCCAGGATCATGGGAAACCCAAAATCTCAATTTCGAAATTTTGCACGAAAACAATACTTTCTCACCATACATGGCTAGTGAGAAAGTAAAAAGCTGAAATAAGGTGAAAATTTGTCTAATATTGATATTGTTGGAACATAGTTGATGTATTTGCCTGTAGGTGATTTTGATGAGCGCAACAATTAATCCGGAGCAATTCGAGCGTTACTTCAGTACGTCCCCTACTCTTTTTGAGCAGACCCTCGCTTCTGTGGACACTATTAACATCGGAACGAAGAGCAAATACCCTGTTGCTATCTATTATCTGGAGGAGCTTGATGAAGCTGTGAGTATTCCTATCTTCTTCATTATTGGTTACCCCTAGTTGCTTCTTGCTTCATAGTGGAAATCCGTACATAAATTACGATTTTTTTTAAAGCTACCTTATCAGCCGTTATAAAGGGCCATCGCATTTTTCGCTATAAGAAAATATCAGAATCTTGACTGTTATCTTATATTACGAGATATATTGTGATTACGTCTGTGTCCTTGTGGCGTTCTTACCAGAGTTGGTTTCTTTTCCAGGAGGTCGGATTGTATCAGTTCGATCACAATAAACCATTTTTTAGTGATCTGTTGGCTTCTATATGTGTTAAGCTTGTGAAAAGAATGGATACTCTGCTGGACAAATCTGGCAGTCGCAAGGCAGTTCTTATATTCTTGCCCGGCATTCTGGAGATCGAAAACCTCCATAAGCTGTTAGTCGCTGAAGTGGCCACGGAGTAAGTTAAAATGAAGTGTTATATTACCTTTTAATGGCCACCAAACATTCGCTATTTTTTCACGTTCAGATTTCAAACTTTGTGAGAAAACTATTGGATATTTAAATATTCTGAAACATAATAAGTATGTCTTTGTAACGTCATTACTTATGATTTCAGGATCGGTTAATTTTGGACAATTTTTTTTTTTTGTGACAGAAATCACTCGATCGTAAAATCACAACATAGCCATGTTGGCTATGATTTTACGATCGAGTGATTTTTGTCACAAAAAAAAAAATTGTCCAAAATAAACCGATCGTGAAATCACAACATAGCCTCATGAGACTAATGACGTTAAGAAGACATATTATATTTCAGAATATTTAAAAATCCAATAGTTTTCTCACAAAGTTTGAAATCGGAACGTAAAAAAAAGCGAATGTATATTCAGCCTTAAGGGTCGCACAAGAGTGAAATCAACCTTTCTTTTTAGATCGGAAACTAGTAGGTAGTTTAACGTGATTTTTATCCAGTTTTTTTTTAAACTCACTCGGCTCAGTGTATTTTTATTTAAGTTTCTGTTATCAAACATGTGGATCAAATGTGATATAATATCCAGCATTTTCCGTATCCTTGGATAGGTGTCACTAAAAAACACAAATAAGTTGTTTTAAGTGGCCACATTTAACATAAATTATGAAAGAGAGTGTAATCCAGCCTATCAGAGAGTCAGCAAAATCTTATTACTTATTATTTTATTAATCTTATTATTACTGTTAGTTGTTGGTGTAGGTAACATAGGATGAGCGTGGACCTGGGGGTCTAATCTCCTTCTCTTAACACGAGTGGAGCATCAAATTAACACGGAAGGATTTTGAAAATAGCAGTGGCGGCTGGTGCTATTTTGGTGTGCGTAAAGTGTTAAGAAGAATGGAATAGCCCTGGTGTGGCTTGTAATGCTGTTTAACCTGGACTGTAAGATTATACGAACCCCCTCCTCTCCCGAAACTAAAGAAATAAACGAGCAAAAATAATCAGCCACTAAGTGGGAAAATTGAAATTTCAGCCTAGGAATATTTTGTCCACCAGAACCTAGCATAAGAAGAACTGGATTAAATTAAATACAGTTCTTGTAAAACAATAGAAGATCAACAGATACCTATGTCTGACAAGTAGTTGAATAAAATGTAATAATGTTATAGCCCAGTGATGCACAAATGGAAAGTGTTCCCATTACATTCGAGCATCCCGTCGGAGCAGCAGGCGGCAGCCCTGCGTCGCGTTCCTGCCGACACCCGCAAGATCATTCTCGCTACTAACATTGCCGAAAGCTCAATTACCGTTCCGGATGTCGAATTTGGTAAACTTCTTCCTCTTTAATTTAGGGTTAGTTCAACTGAAACTGTGAAACCTGAATTCTCCGGCTCGTTTTTGCCAGATTTTTCCTCATAACGACGCATTTGTTTCTGGTGGAAAAAAACGACAGAATGGGTTTCTTGAACCGGTCAGTTGTCGGTCGCTTTTTTGCTCCTATGAATACTCAGATATGGCATGTAAACCTATGGATATTGAAAATGTCAATATTTGTGTGCAATTGCTTGTTATCGAGCGCCTTCAAGGTCACTACAACCCTGTTTATGTTTTTTCCGACCATTTTTTGGGGAAAATGATTACCATTTTAAGTTTCCATGTTAAATTGGCGTTTTTCTCTTAACCCAGTATGGTGGGACGCACCCTTAAAATAACATTTTGGGCTTTCCCCAGTAATCGACTTCTGCCTGACCAAGCGGCTGCGTGTACAAAACTCAACCGGTCTAGGCAGTCTGGCGCTGGAGTGGGCCTCAAAGCACAACTGCATCCAGCGTGCAGGGCGTGTGGGGCGTGTTGGCCCAGGCCGTGTCTACCGCTTGCTGCCTCAGCCGTTCTGGAACAAACTGCTTCAGCACAGCCCACCCGAAATGATGACTTCACCTCTTGAGAATGTTGTACTCAACTCCAAGCTAATTAACAAGGGCGAGCCTCTCACAGTACTCGCACAGGCTCTCGACCCACCACCCAGCGACCAAGTGCAACGTGCTGTCATGTGCCTCAAAGAGGTGAGTAGAGTACATCTTTTACTCTCTCGCCGATATGAAATAGATGGGCTGAGAAAGTCATCGTGCGAATTTTTTATTTTGAGGGTTTGGGTTTCCCATGAAGCCCATGATCTTGGAAATTCCAGAGTCCAAAAAGTATACACCATTTCCATCCTACGCGAGTACTAACTACGTAGGTTTGTCAGTCCGTAGTGCAGTTAGCGGTCGTACCTTTCGATCGGTTTTGCTCATATTTGGAATATAGGTTGGACGTTGGACCGATAGGGATGCCCATTATTGGCTGATTTCTTGTAAACATGAAAATATGAATGCAGTTTTACACATGTGAGCGTTTGTGTGTAGGCTGGGGGATTGCTGGTGACAGCCAACGGGGTATGTCACCGCACAGATGGAGATCTGACCTTCCTTGGACGGCTTATGTCGAAGTTGCCTTTGGACGTCAAGCTGTCCAAACTCGTCGCACTGGGTTACATTTTTGGCGTTCTCGAAGAAGCGATTGTCATCGGTAAGTCCGGAAACCATACATCTGAAATGCAATATATTTTAGGATTGCTACTTTCGCACTTCATGCTTCGTATCGCAGTGAATTGTAGGAATATTATTGCTAGTAATGATAATGATTAATGATTATTGATGCTGGTGCTTTCTTTAGCGGCTGCGTTGAGTCAGCAGAACCTGTTCTCATTTCCTTTCAACAAGAAAATGCAGGCTTTCAATTCTCTAGTCACCTGGGCATATGGGAGCAGCAGTGACCACATAGCGTGTCTTAACGCTTATGAGGTAAGCTATGCCATTAGGTTGACATACAACTGAGGCTGTTAGATACAACTGTAACTTTTTTACATCAGAAATTAAGGGTTCGACAATGGTCGCACTTGACTTTCTCGCAATTTTTATCGAAAATTTGATTTTTTTTTTACGTGAATAATTGTCAGAATTTTAACTTATTCTAAAAAGTATTTTGCCTCACAATGGACGATACTTATAGGCACCTGCATACCGAATTTCAAACATATCCGTCAAACAGTGAAGTGTCGTTCGACGCGCAAAGTATATGTTTTCTATTTTGCATGTCACCGTCTTAATTTTTAAGTATATGAAAATCTATTGAAAATGCCCTTGAAACATCTATCTGAGACCACTTTCACCAATTTTGAAGAAAATCCGTCGATTAGTGTTGTTGCAAATGTGACCTAACCAATCAAAAACGTGATTTCCATTTTTGGAAAATTTTTCCTACGATAATGCCAATATTGGCCCAAATTTTTGGCCCATCTCAAAAAGAATAAAAATGATCCTGTTGCATCTATTTGGGAACACTATTGCGAAATTACAAGGATCTAACTTTATAACTGTAGTGCCAAATCCGTCTTGACCAATCAAAAACGAGATTCTAGTTTTTTTTCCTATTTTTGACTTTATTTTGCCTATATTGGCCGCAATTTTGAATTGATTGAATATTTCTTCGACAAACCTTTAAGTAATGTTATTAAGCACAAGTTTATGGTTTTTTGTGAAATTCCGGCTAATACTGTTCATGGGGCCAAGATTTTCACGTATGGGCCTATTTTGGCCCATCTCCAAAACAATAAAAATGATCCTGGAGCATCTATCTGGGAACACGACTGCAAAATTTGAAGGTTCTAACTTTATTACCGTACCGTGAAATGCGTCTTGAGTAGACAAAAACACGATTTTGAATTTTTTTTGACACTTTTTTGACAATAGTGGGCGCAATTTTTGAGTGATCAAAATTATATTAAAAATGTATCTCAGAACTGATTTTAGACATCTATATTCCAAATTTGAGCCAAATCGGTTGACTGGTGGACCTGTAGCCCTGCTACAGACAAACATACGGACGGACATGACCTAAAAACCATTTTTTTTGTTATCTAGGACCTCTGAAACGCCTTTTGCAATGAAAATCTCAAAATCGAAATTTCGCACGATAACATAACTTTCTCAGCCCATGTATTACATACGGGCGAGAAAGTAAAAATAGTTAAGCATGGGCAATTTTATACAAATTTGGTTTGGTGAAAAATGTGTAGGTATTGCATTTCAGTAAAAATACACCTATATTCAGCAGTTTCCTAGGAAATGCAACAAAAAATATTGTTGTGCCATTTCTGTTTTCACCTGACATTTTTGCCTAACTTGTATTTCTTTTTAAAAGTTGTACAGAAAGGCGACTATGAACGAAAGAACTAAGGGGCCTGACGACGGTGGGCAGAAAGCGTGGGCACAAGGCGTGTACCTC
Organism: Mesopsocus fuscifrons; assembly: GCA_950004255.1. NCBI lineage: Eukaryota > Metazoa > Arthropoda > Insecta > Psocodea > Mesopsocidae > Mesopsocus > Mesopsocus fuscifrons. The sequence goes on from OX465378.1 coordinate 7,363,025, forward strand.
CAGCTCCGTGCTCTCAAGGAAATGGATATTCTCATCCGAGAGATCACGCGACGTCTCAAGGACAATACCATTGAGTCTGTTGTCGGGCCGTGGAACCCGCAGGAGCGCGTGACCATCATCAAGGTAGGGAAACCATTATTTTGCCTTTCTTTTCACTACCAATGCGAAAATTACTTGTGGAACAGGTATTCTTAGTGTGATGATAACCTACGGCAGAGAAGAGGTGTCATTTCTCCGTTTGATGTTGGTACTACCGACTTGTCTTAGCTGTTTACCATTTCCTATTATCTTCACCCTGTCAAGGGCAACTGAGTAATAAACAAATGTCGTGGAGGTAACTTTAGTTTTTGCTGTGGAAGTGGGAGGAACGACAGACCAGTAGTCTCCTTACTCGTTATCATTTTTTAAGGGTCCGCTTAACCTGACGATGCATTTTTTGCCGCCCCTAAGATTAACATTGCGAGCGGCGATTCATTTTGAAGGTTTACCCTTGGTTGGAAAGTCACAAAATTTTGCCTATACCTAGCCCTGACAATGTTGTAGGTCGTCATCGAAGCAGATTTCCCAATTTTTAACTGGTTTTCGAGATACAGCACTTTTCCCCTTAAAAAATTGAGGAATGCGATGCTAGCATTTGCAAAACAGTTGCAATAAAAGAAACCAGTGAGAAATTGGGAAATCTGCTTCGATGACGACCTACAACATTCTTAGGGCTAGGTACAGGCAAAATTTTGTGTCTTTTCAACCAAGGGTAAACCTTGAAAATGAATCGCCCCTCGCAATGTTAATCTTGTGGGCGGCAAAAAATGCATCGTCAGGTTAAGCGGACCCTTAATCTATCTTCAAACTTTTTGAGAAAACCATTGGATATTTAAATATTCTGAAATATAATATGTCTTTTTAACGTCATTACTCACGAGGCTATGTTGTGATTTCACGATCGGTTAATTTTGAACTATTTTTTGTTGATAAAAATCACTCGACCGTAAAATCACAAGATACCCTTAATTTCGGCCTTTCAAAAGACATATATTATATTTCAGAACATAAAAGGGGCAGAAAAAAAAAGTTAAAATAAAGGGTTCGACAATGGTCGCACTTGACTTTCTCGCAATTTTTATCGAAAATTTGATTTTTTTTTTACGTGAATAATTGTCAGAATTTTAACTTTTTCTAAAAAGTATTTTGCCTCACACTGGACGATACTTTTAGGCACCTGCATACCGAATTTCAAACATATCCGTCAAACAGTGAAGTGTCGTTCGACGCGCAAAGTATATGTTTTCTATTTTGCATGTCACCGTCTTAATTTTTAAGTAAATAAAACTCTATTCAAAATACCCTTGAAACATCTATCTGAGACCACTTTCACCAATTTTGAAGGAAATCTGTCGATTAGTGTTGTTGCAAATCCGTCTTAACCAATCAAAAACGTGATTTCCATTTTTGGAACATTTTTCCTACGATAATGCCAATATTGGCCCAAATTTTTGGCCCATCTCAAAAAGAATAAAAATTATCCTGTAGCATCTATTTGGGAACACTATTGCGAAATTACAAGGATCTAACTTAATAACTGTAGTGCCAAATCCGTCTTGACCAATCAAAAACGAGATTCTAGTTTTTTTTCCTCTTTTTGACTTTATTTTGCCTATATTGGCCGCAATTTTGAATTGATTGAATATTTCTTCGACAAACCTTTAAGTAATGTTATTAAGCACAAGTGTATGGATTTTTGTGAAATTCCGGCTAATACTGTTCATGGGGCCAAGATTTTCACGTATGGGCCAATTTTGGCCCAAATTTTTGGCCCATCTCCAAAACAATAAAAATTATCCTGGAGCACCTATCTGGGAACACGACTGCAAAATTTGAAGGTTCTAACTTTATTACCGTACCGTGAAATGCGTCTTGAGTAGACAAATTGAATTTTGAATTTTTTTTGACACTTTTTTGACAATAGTGGGCGCAATTTTTGAGTAATCAAAATTATATTAAAAATGTATCTCAGAACTGATTTTAGACATCTATATTCCAAATTTGAGCCAAATCGGTTGACTGGTGTGACCTCTAGCCGCGCTACAGACAAACGGACGTACGTACGTACGTACGTCGGACGGACATGACCTAAAAACCATTTTTTTGTTATCTAGGACCTCTAAAACGCCTTTTGTAATGAAAATCTCAAAATCGAAATTTCGCACGATAACATAACTTTCTCAGCCCATGTATTACATACGGGCGAGAAAGTAAAAAAACTCGATTGCGTTTTTTCCAGAATATTCATCTGCGATTTGTTTACGTTCTTTCCGACCATTTTTTGAGGACACGGTGGGTGGATTTGACAACCTGTTCCCCGTTACTTTTGGAAGAAAAGCCACACTCTGAATGGTGTTATGAGGTCGAAAAGATTGTTTAGTCTTTGAGTGTGCTCAGAGTAGATAGTCGTTCGTGTTGTGTTTGTCAGAAGCCGTCACCATGTCATTCTTTTTAGTTCGCCATAGCGGGTGCCTTCTATCCCAACTACTTCGTGACTGAGCACGGAAATGCTGAGAGTGGCTTCGAGGACAAGCCTGAGCATAAGGCACTGAAGGTGCTTGGAGGGCGGAACCCCTTTCAGACGGTCTACCTCACTCGTTTCCCTGGCCAGAAGCAGCCTGGTGGGATTTATGCCGGTGCCATCAAGAATATGTTTGAACCCTGCAATTCCATTCCTCGCATCTCATTTGAGACTGGCACGTATGTATTGATGATTTAAGTGGTGGAGTTGGCCCTTCATTTCACGTTGTGCTAAGTGGCTCGTATACCAGAGATTTCGGAAGAGCAGCTTGAAAAAAATGAGCTTCTTGCATTTTGAAAGGGTTATTTTTTCGTAATTTGAAATCCAGCCGAGAAAATAAACTATTTACTTGAGGGAGTATTTGGAAGAAATAATAAAAGGTTTCTCAAAATATGTTTAATACAATAATATTAGACGTCACCGTATGCATGAAATCCGGTAGTTGTGATTTTTTTGCAGAGTTGTTTAGGATGATACCATGATACGTAATCCAAGTTTTCGACCTCGATCTCCGAACGCAACCTTTTCAAAAATCGAAAAAACTTCAAAATTTTCGACATGTTTCTAGTTTTTGGTGATTTACACCCTGAAGGAATAGTTTTATGGCAATAATATTTCAGTACTTTTTGAAAGGCGATAAAATTTGCTACAATTTAGAAAAAAACGGTCTCCGTTAATAGTTTTTGAGATATGGCTTGTCGAAGATTCGAAAAAATCCAAAACACCACTAATCTCTTATACGTTCCTCTATTATTTTATTATTTCAGTCTGTTCCGTCTTTTTTTAAAAAAATGGATTGATCGCATTGTTGTAGCATGTGCAACGTTGTCATATAAACATCTTTCAGTGCTGTTCAGTGCTGTATATAGTAACTACGATTATTGCCATGATTCGAAATGGAAAGAAATCTGCGAAGAATTACTATGCTCATGATTGCCTTTGTTATAATAGCTCCAACTATGTACAGTGCTTCGTATAACGAGACTTTTCTCAGGAAACTCTTTGGTATTATTTATTCTGAAAAATATAATGTGTCTTTTTAACGTTAAAAATGGTTTAGTATGTTGTGATTCATGGAGTAATTTTTGGAAAATTTATGGATCAGCGAATCTTAAAATCGTAGAAAATGACTATGATTTGATATGACTTTCTGACTTTATGGTAGAATTATTTCCCAGATCAAATAAATGTCCAACAGTTTCCTAGAGCCATCAACCGATTGCATGGCGTCTGCAACTCTAGTAAAACGTCTGATAGCACTCATAATGTGTATGTTTAGAGAGAAGGTGTTCGTGGAGTTTCCATTGGAGGATGGAAAAACAATTCTGTCTCGTCGCATTCCCATGGCTGTCTACCTATCTCTCATGATGCGCAAATATTGTATACCCCTAGAACTTCCCCTACTCAGGTGATTTCTAAATGTTGTTCCTTTAGATTTGATTCCAGTATTGTATATTCCAAGTAACTTGGAGGAATGCTCAGCAAAGGAGCTACTTGTTTCTTCCTTCGAATGGGAGATTTGTAGGAATAGGTAACATGCATTCATGAGCGAGCGTGTCACTCATATCTCCTGACATCCAATATATTATCACTTATTTATCCTGTATTTAAAAGTTAAGAAGATCTGTTGGTCAGTTTACTGATAGGTATTTAAAAATCTTACTAAATAGTGGAATTGGAGCGCTCGTGGCTTACCTCTTCACCTCTTTCATCGAAACTCCATCCGTGTGGGTGGCTAGTTTGGAACTCAGCTTGTCAGGGTGACTGTATTTGGTGGTACTTACAGTTTGAACGCTGCACATGACTATGCACATCGGATGGGTTTGGTGGCCCAGCGGCCTTTGTGTATCTCGTTCCGGCAGAATCCTGAGGAGACAACGAACGTCGAGCCGAGCAATCTGCCCAGGATCGACACCACCGTCATCCCCATTCAGATCATCGAGGTAAGTTCCTTTTATATTGAGATACTGAAAATCCAGTTGGCCTTTAAAAGCAGACTTTTCAAGTCTCCAAAATCCTGAAACAATTTCAACTCTCTCATTATTGGCGTACGCATTAGGAAGGGTTAAAGGCTTCTTCAAATAGCGACCCGCAATTTCGATTCTATTTTTGGATTATTCAATAATGTAAGCATAATACCTACGTGTGTGGCCCAGGTCAGTTATTTGTAGGAGGTCATTTTCATACTTATCGCTCCAAGTTGATCGCCGTCGACGGTGAAAAATAGCCTGCTTAGGAAATGACTGATACTTTATGACATGACGCATATCCTTCAGTATTTTTGTAATCAAGATCTTTTCTAACAACCCTTAACTAAAGTTTCATTCACTGCAAATTACCAGCCCGTACGAGAATGCGATCTGAGGGCGAAAAAGATAAAATTGTCGTGACTTTACTTCACAACTAAGTATACTCGGACAGTCGGACCACGATAACCCAAGACTTCTAATCTCTTTCTAATGGGACACGGACACGGTGTTTGAGAAAGAAACAATTTTTGGGTCTTCTAAAAATAAGTGGGCTAAGTTGATATCGTTCTGGAGTTTATAGTTGATGGTTGTTAGGGTCTTCTTATAATGCTCAACTTTGGAAGATGACAGCGTTATATAAACTGGTTTTTGTGCAGATATTGGACCCAGGACACTTCTTTGCTGCGTCAGGGCTTGTCTCGGACTCCAAGTTATGGGAACTGGGGAACGCGATCCAACATATCCGACACACGCCACTACCCGGCCGGGGGCCAACGCGGGGCGGTCTGTACATCAGTGCACTCGATGGTGCCTGGGCAAGGGTTCGCGTTGAGGAAATCATTGAAAACACGAACATTGCAAAGGTATCGGTCGAAGAACCCATCTAAGCAATATATGCGTACTTGAGCAAAATGTGTAGCGCTTGAGCTGTACCTGAGTAAATTGGCCTTCCACATGGAGTTTCTTCTCCATTAGGTTGATTTTTTTTATGCAGATCGTTTAAGAATGAATTAAGTCTTAGACCACGAAGATGTGTGTACAGCTTGAAATGGTCGCTTCACAAAAGAGCACCCTTGAAACAATGTTCGCGGTCCCATTTTCGAACTAGTGTAGGGAAAGTATATTGTCATTTGTTTTGGGAAAAAAGATTTTGCTGTTGACATTTCACCTCCCTTCATATGTGAGATTGAGATGTACAATATTCAACAACTTTTAAAAATTATTCGTCAAATCTATCCTTGCAGAGGGTGAGGGATTGAAATTAAATAATATCTCCATGATTAATGGTGGTAGCGGATCGGGGTCGACTATGATCTTCAGACATTTTGGACAGCAAATTGGAATGCGATTAAGCATATACGACTTTCGGTCCTGCCGAAAGATTTTTTTCTTCAATCATTATCGCACTAGCTCATTATTTGTATCTCGGGGCGGAGTGATTGTGTAAGCCCGATTCTTATTTCCTCCCTGCTAAGACCAACTTAAAGTTTTCTTGTTTAGTCTCCAGCCATCACTCTTTGTTTCAGAATAAAATTCATGGTAATTAATTACTAACGAAAGGAGTGACTTTATTGTAGGTGCTGTTCATTGACATTGGCGTGCGCGAGAACGTCAAGTTCTCAGATCTCATGAATGTAGGCGAGGAGTGTTCTCACCTGGTGTTGGAGACTCCGGCGTACGCTATCGAGTGCATGCTGGCGAAGCTGGTGCCTGCGCACACGCTCACTTACCAGCGTCGGTGGTCTGATGAGGCACTAGTCTTCTTTAAAAGACTTACCAGCGATGGCTTCCTCTACGGCCAAGTGTACTCCGTGGTGGAGAGTGTTGTTCGCATCGAGCTAATTTGCACCAAGACCGAGGGAGGACCTCAAACGAGTATCAATGAAAGACTGATTGAGAAGGGCTTCGCTACCCCCGCCGTAGAGGGGTACAGTTCCTCGGTGAGTACTGGAATTTATAGGGATCCCTGAGGATAATTGTATTCATTAGTTAAACATGTTCGCCCACTTTATGACGGCATTCTCAGCTTGCTAAGATGCTTTACCGAGGATACGATCCAAACTCAACCTAAAACAGATATCGATTTGGACGCCTCCAGATAAAACCTGGATGGAATTTGGTAATTTTTTGAGTTGTGGGTTCGTTAGTACGCCGTGCTGGGGCCGTTCTATATACAAACCTGTCGTCATGGCGCGACCTCATCTGAGCCGTGGCACTTACCGAACCTTATTCAGCCTTATTCTGTACTGATTATGCGGAATTGTTTGCCTTAAAGTATTCGAAGTCGAAATTCTCGGTGCCTCAAGCGTTTTTACCCGTTAAACCATGTTTATTTTAACAGGCTGATCGATTATTTGTTTTGTGTAGGTAAACCACAAGCTTCGAGAGATGCCGCTGAACCCCGAAATGCTGCTGATTCACAGTGAATCACAGCGTAAGGTCTATTGGAGTGAACAAGCAACAGTTCCTCCACCACCTGCCAAGGAATGCCCTAACAAGGTTAGTTTGCCGCCTCGTTGGTATGGTGGCTCAGCTAAGGCTGTGAAATCGAAAAAATCTCTTATATTGGAAAAAACGACAAGGACTGAAATGTGTTGGTTTCACAAGGCAGTTCTGGCAGGGGTTACTTAATTTAGATAACTTGAAAATGCTGTGTAAAACTGTTCCAGTTGCAGTTATGACCAAATGTCGCGGCATTTGTAAAGGTTGATATTATAACATAAAACCCATTACCGGGCAAGTACCGATTCGTGCCAAACATTGGCAGGCTTAGTCAGTTTCACTGTACTCAAAGTGACCGCTGGTAAAAGACGTTTGACCTTTCCAAGGCGGCTGGCCTTGTTTCTTGCGGCAGCATCACCTAAAACTTTTTTTATTTATCTACTATGGTCAGCAGTATGGTAACCTTTCCGCAGCGACTGCGCATGTGGAGGGGAAGTGCCCGATTAGAAAAGTTACTGATCAGTTCTAGAACTGTGAGATGCTGAATTCCTGCAGTCCTTTTTCGAAGAGGTTCATTATATAGTCAACAATGACATTTCTAATTCCTGTGTGGTAGGTGTCATTGTATGGGCCAATAAGTCCACTGGAAATGGAGGTGCATCCTATGATTGAGAGACACCGCAGCCTCAAGGTGAATGTGGGTGTAGATTCCGTCAACGCCATTCTACTTAACGAGTGGCCGGAGGACCCGCGCTCAACCATGCTTGTTGCGTCCCGAGTGACTCAGAACATCGCCAGAGAGTCGATAACCGTCCGCCAGACCACAGTTATGCCTGATGTCCCCGGTCTGTCGGCCCTGGTCGCCGTACTGTTCGCTCCACGAGCTGACTACAGGTATTTTCCTTGGAACTTTCAGCACCTTTTGTCACTATCAGGCATTGTGGTCTCCATTAAATATCAGAAGCCCAAGGAGACGGCCCCCACGTGCTCCTATTGTCATTGTCTCCTCACCGTGGATTGTGTATCTACTAACTGAATACCCGGCGTTCCACCTGCTGCATACTCAGTGTGGGCTCGGATTCACCCTGAGTGCGGTGCTAGGGGATGATGCTGGGACCATTTCAGCCTTGGTGGCATTCCTGGGTGCCACTGGGCTAATGCCAAAAATGTAATACTCCCCTGTTTATCTCACCGCTCAGTTGCGCGGATACCCTCCCGGGTCTTGCGCATAAAAAAATATATATATATCAATCAGAAGTGTTTTATATTTGTGTCTACGGTGATGAACCCCACTAACGTACCAGAGCCATTCAGCTTAAGAGGCGATGTGCGACATGGCCACTAAAGTACACTGTCCTTTTTGCGATGTGGCATTGCAGTGGTTCCATCACAGTCTGTGATGTCCTAATCTTTATAAGTTAATTATTTTAGATAACATTGCAGATTGAATGATAGTGGTTCGCGATGCGCAGCCGCACTCTGTGGCCTCGGCCCAGGACCTGATGGAAAATCTCTCTTCCCAGAAAATGACATCAGTGTTGCCTTTGACGCCGAGTTCACTGTGGAAGATCTCAAAACTGTAAGTAATCCAATATATGATCTCTTGGATCATTTTATTTTCGAACCGCCAATGTTCGAAATTATGGAGCGTGTTCTGTTCATTAAAAAAAAGTAACTGGGTCTGTTTTTTGAAAAGTTTTAGCGCTGACTGATAGTCAATGGCAATCGTCTTTGTTTGCTGTTTACGTTTTTTATGCACTATTTATGTTACGAGGACACTATCGGATATTTTAATGTTCTCAAATACAGTATCTCTTTATAACGTCATAAATTATGAGGGTATGTTGTGATTTTACGATCGAGTGATTTTTGACAACAAAAAGTTGTCTTCGTTGCTCGCGATGACAAGAGTTACATACAATTTCAAGAGCGCACACTGATATTTAAATGAAACTTCAATCCAAGGCACCTGCTTATGTAATGGTACTACCCCAACATCACCCATCATAATTTACGGCTTTGCTCTGTGAAGGTTGAAGGCATAGGGCAAAAACCTCCACTTCTTCTTTGTTTTTTTTTTGTATCCCCACAAAGGAGAATATGGATAGCCTCCACTATTTTTTCCCCTTCGCAGACGTTCAATTAAACTAAAATTAAATTCCGCCATATCTCTTAATGACAGTAAAAGTACCAAAAAATCATTCAAAAACTCGAAATGTTGACATAAAAAAAAATTCAAATGACAACACATATTGGATTTAGCACGTGTTTAGCAGACGACGCTGTACCGTTAGCTCAACTCCGGATACCTCTCGTATGTCTACCTACGCAATACACATTATGTTTTTCGGGAAAGTTGCTGTCGCATTTTTCGTCTACTTCAGATGCTGTGCGATACTTTATGCTGTTTCCGTAATTCTGATGATTTATTTTTCTTCTTGCTGCAGGTGAACGTGCTTCGTAATGAGATGAGTAAACTGCTCCTCACTGACACAGCCATGGGGTTCCCGAACCATTCGCGTCCAGAGCTGATAGAGGCCGTCAAACGAATGCGCAAGTGCTTCTCCATGTGAGTCAAAATTTGGAACCACGTAGTTGCTACCACGCTCAAATCTTTTCAATGTTCAATCACACTTTCGTTGCATTTTTTCAATTAAAAAAAATATGTATTATATTATTTAAAATGACATTGTCGTCGCTGTCCAATCAAAATTTTATGAAAGCAGAAGATACTAAAATTGCGTAAGTCTCCGTAAGTAAAGCATGTGGAAAAGACTCATTTTATGGACTTTGAAAAATTTGTCAGGCTGTTGAAGACGCGTCCTGCGCAATCGTTGGAGTTTCCGCGGCGGCGTTTGCAGTGGGGGATTAACTCGTTAGTGGTTCCGTTTGGGGACCCTGAAGATGCCGAACTCATCTATCCTCCACACCAATTGCCTGCTCTAGAGGATTATGGTCCTGCCTTGGTTGAAATCTTCCGGATGGCAACTGGGTAAGTATTGCTAGTGTTCCTAGTATTGCTAGTTACCTCAGAACCCATAATACAATACGGAATATACAAAACACTGACACATTTATTTCCTATGTGCGCCCTCGCATACGGTGATCGCCGGAAAAGAGGCCGCTGACGAGGCGGCGTTGGAGCTTCCCCCCTCCCCGATCTGCTTTCACCACTTTCGATCTAAAGGCCGCTGTCAAGCGTACTTGCCAGCAGACGTGGAAAAATCTATGGGACTGCCCTGAACATTGCTGAGGGTGAAACATAGCATTGGAGACTGGTTGTCGGCCTACTGATCCAATCGTTTTGAAGAATTGGTCCCCCTCACCCACGGGTACCTGGTGGCCCAGGAGACGGCCCCCATGCTCCTATTGTCCATGTTCCCTCAACGTGGAGCATGTACTAATTGAATGACTGGCGTTCCACCAGCCGCGCACTCAGTATGGGCTCGGATCCACCCTGAGTGCGGTGCTGAGGGATGATGCTGGGACCATTTCTGCTCGGTGGCATTCCTGGGTGCCACCGGGCTAGTGCCAAAATGTAGCCCTCCCCCGTTTCCCTCACCGCTCAATTGCGCGGATACGGATACGGCTACGCGGAAAAAAAAAGACACTGACACATAGAAACGTTCAAATATTGTTAGTAGCTTCCCACATTGGGTGTCGTCACCCTTAGGAATAATTCGCGTGTAAACGGATGTGGAGATGGAGGGGATGATGATTTGAAGCCTGTGAGGGGATGTAGAGTTTGCCGTTGGGGCTGAGCTCCGTCCTCACTGAGCGTCACACTTTGATCGCTGACCTTCCTCTCCTGACCTCCGCACACTATCATCACACTATCATCACACTATCATCACACCTTCCTCTCCTGACCTCCGCACACTATCATCACACTATCATCACACCTTCCTCTCCTGACCTCCGCACACTATCATCACTTCCTCTCCTGACCTCCGCACACTATCATCACTTCCTCTCCTGACCTCCGCACACTATCATCACTTCCTCTCCTGACCTCCGCACACTATCATCACTTCCTCTCCTGACCTCCGCACACTATCATCACTTCCTCTCCTGACCTCCGCACACTATCATCACTTCCTCTCCTGACCTCCGCACACTATCATCACTTCCTCTCCTGACCTCCGCACACTATCATCACTACATTTCCCACTCTGCTGTTGCGATGAACCTTCCTCTCCTGACCTCCGCACACTATCATTTACTATCATCACACTATCATCACTACATTTCCCACTCTGCTGTTGCGATGAAATTAAGCAAGCAGTTGCAATTAGAATTAAACAGTGATCGCCATGTTTCCAGTCGGTGGCCAGTTCAGCTCTTGATATCGTGTTGGATACGAATTGATGGTAATAAATGATTATTGGCTTGGTTTCAGGAATGAGGAGTTCTCTCCGATAACGTGTCCTTTGTGTGGTGATCGGCTAGTCCTATTGAAGCAGCTCATTGCTCACATTCACTCCAGGGACCACATGGAACTGGAGGCTCGTTTGAACAGGTCCTTAGTTAAGACTGATCGTTTTAAGTAAGTTTTTTTTTTTGAGAAAACTCTAGTTACTGTTGTTACTGTCGTTTCTTAATTTTGACTTGCGACCACTGATTGATGGGTAGTTTTTAGTCATTTTTTTATTTCATTTCATTGCTGCGTTGATCAGATAGGAAAGTTTTTCTCAGTTAATTTAGCTTAGTCATTTTTTTAAATTTCATTTCATCGGCTTCGTTGATCTGGTAGGAAAGTCTTTCTCAGTTAATTTAGCTTGCCTATTGTAATCGAGGATGTGATGTGAACAATGACTATATAGATTTTTCTATCAACTTCATTGGACAAAAAAATGAACGCGGATAGGACGGATAACAAATGGTGGATTTGTTAACTCGGAACTTTTTCACCCATAAGTTAGGCGTGGCTCTTGGCATAACCGACTGACCAGCAGAACTTCCGAACTGAATCCTGCGGATTTCCAGCATTATTGTCATAACTTAATAATAAAAAATTTATAATTGTATATATTACTTCCTACATGTAATATAAAAAATATCAGAAAATCTTTTAGTTGAAAATTGATTCGCATCATTTTACATGCAGTAGGTAATTTCATTCTGTCCACAGTCACAAGTCATTTTCGGAAGTTTACGTGCATTTTCTTTTATTTTAATACGTTATCTCCTTTTATCTTTTAAAAAGTTGATTAGTTTTAATGAAATTTAGTGGAAAAGTAAGATTTGTTCACGTCATTGCCCTGTTTTCCTTACTTGATCATTACCTCTCCCTGGTAAAGATCTGATATTGGTTTTGTAGCGTAACAGATGGAGTTCAGTCACTATTATTTTTGGGAAAAAGACAATCCCTTACTGGGTGTTTTCTTTGTTCATTAGTTAAAAAAATGTAACATCGTGGTCAGCCGATTAAACATTTTTGGGAAGTCACATTAGCCTACATCGTTCTTTAATTTTGACTAGCCAGTGGTAACTGTGTGACAAACCTAATGCCCCCTGAAGCATGGGGTAGTTGCGCGGCCATGGGATGTTACTAGGCTGCTCTAAAAGCTAAACATAGTGTGCTATTCGCAGCAGTGTTTTTTCCCGTATACTTGACTTACGAACGCCGCTATGACGATTTTACCTGACTCAGGCCTCTAGTCTAGACAAACCCGTGGATTTCCAGACGCTGATCTTTAATGTTTCAAAGACTTATCTTGGTCTGAGTGTGATATTTATGCCATCCTTGTTGCTAAGGACTATGTCGGATACGAGTTTTAAGTTTTCTTCTGGATCCACTGAAGTTACGTGAAATCGATCCAGAATCTTGGCCACGATCAGCTTTGTCGTCATTTGCGCGAATCGCTGCCCTGCAATGTTTCAGTACAAAAAATTACGATGAAGCACAAGGCGCTAGCCGCTAGTTCTAAGGCTGGATTTAGCTAATTTCGGAATGGAATTTACCCGAATTTTTTTCTGTAAGTTAAACAAGGTTGCCATGCGTTGCTAAGGTAAATAAAGCCGGAATTTTGTTTCCCTAGCAACCCATGGCAACCTTGTTTAACTTACAGAAAAAAAATCGGGTAAATTCCATTCCAAAATTAGCTAAATCCAGCCTAAGTGGTCCGCGTTCGAGTCCCATGTCTTTTTTCCTCATTTGTGTTTATGAGTAATAGTTGGTTGTTTACCAATGCAGTTCCTGGGGCCAGCGCTGAAGGGGATGTAGACGAAGGGGTGGGTGGGATCTGAGTTGCCCAACTGAAAACGCTGTGGTCTAAAGCTGTCGGGGTCTGGGAAGTAGGTGGGGTCCCTGTGCAGCATGGGTGAATGGATAAGGGCTGTAACCCCGGCCGGAAGGATGCGGTTATCTGAAACAACGACCATATTTACATCCCCTTATTAATTACATGTGTACTTAGACTGCGTCCCACCCCCACCATACTCGGTTAATAGCTAAAACCTCAGTTAAATTCGGTTTTTACCGTGCAATAATTGGAATAACTGGAGTTTACCGTTAACTTTTTTTGTTGAGAATCTTTGCAGCTTTTGCTGCTTTTGGGTCGGTCTGTGCGTCAGATGTTACTCTTGGTTGTGTTGCTATTGCTGGTTCGGTGGGCTAGGTTGAACTTCCTGCAAAGCCCTTTTTTTGGCTATAGTACAGAGCGTTTGGTGTTAAAAAATTTGGTTTCGTTGATTCCTTGGAGCGTACCTGGAAGGTGTACTGGCTGTCTGATATCCCGAGCAATGAGCGGAGCAACAGGGTAGAGGCGCATCACCTCCTTGATGCACATTTCCAAAAATGGCAGGTTTTTCAGCTGTTTGTAGCTGTACTCTTCGACCACGTCGTCCTGAAATCAAGCGATATAACGTACGATAAAGTTAAAATGACTTTGAAATTGGGGTCAGCTTTAGTAAAGATGCTCGTTAATTCAGTGAGCTGTGCGCTAGATTTATTTTTCATTTAGATATGTGTAAAATACCAACTTGGCTTTTTAAGGTGATGCAGTACATGAACCCTTTATTTACAACACTGGCTCCGATGAAACTTTGAGCGTGTGTTAAAGCCAATAATGAATGTATTACCCTAAGACTGGGTCTGGGTCAATTGGATGCCATTGCGCGTTTTTCAGTTGAGCAGTGGGAGTCTAAATGCATTTCCTTATGTGTGCCAATATTCCATTTTTTTGCCTCTGAGGGTAGAAAGGTAACCATGCATTTTACATAAAGACTTACTTGAACGTCAGGGTGTTTACCCAGGACATAAAGGCACCAACCTACAGCAGTGGCTGTTGTGTCATGTCCCTGAAAAGAGATTTACATGACATCAGCATCAGTCTTTTCCTTCAGTTGTCTGAACGTTATCTATATATTGTACATGTATACTTACTGCGAATGAATGAATGTGTGAACTTCATCTCTCAAGTCTTGATCTGATAAGTCACCGTCATTGGCTTCCAGAACAAAATCCAGGAATGCCTTCTTCCCTCGACCGCCTAGAACATATTGCGTCCCTGTTGAGTTGGTTTAGGACTTACGTCGCGTCGTTTCGCTTCTTCTGAATTCAGATGTCCCGGTCTAACTTATAGATAAACTAAATAAAGGGAAACTCGCCCATATTTCCATTAGTCGAGCCCTCAGCTTCCTTCCGTTTCTTCTCAGCCTTTTTCGCCTCGATGACAGTAGTTACGAACTGGTTGACGACTGATATCGCTTTTGCCTGCTCTTTACCGAGGTAGCTGTGCTTGAATAGGAAATCTGGCTTCAACCATGGCGTGATGAAGCGTCTTTGCACCACCGTACTAATTCTGAAAGCCCAAAGAAATAGTTCCATCTTTTGTTGTGAAATAGGGAAAGGGAGATACCAATTTTCGGAGCTTCCTCTTTCCCGACCCCCTAAACTTGAATGGATTTCGTTGTCTCTACTGACCTTTCCACAGCAGTAACATAATTCTGGTTTGATTTTCTTTGGGCTCCAACTTCTTTTCCCATTGCTGTCACTGGAAAAGAAGGAGGACAGGATAAAGAGCAGAAACATGAAGCGATTACTTCAGAGTGTTAAGGATGAGTTGGTACTGACTGCATATTATGTCGAGGGCACAGAGCTTGAGAGCTGGCATAACATTGAAAGGAACGCCTTCTTGACCATACTGTGCTTTTTGGCTCAGGATATCGAGGAGCGTATCAACTTGGTGGCCGATGGTCTCAGCAAACTCGGCCAGCATGTCCCAGTGAAAGGAAGGTGTCAGCAGCTTGCGCCTCCTCTGCCATTTCGCCCCTGGAATCACATTACACAACGTTCAAACTCGTCCAAAGATATCTGTCGTAAAGTTCTCCACCAAATTGGTGATTCAAATTTGGCCGATAACGATTTTATTTTTGCCCGGACTTTTTTTTTTTTTTTTAGTCTTACGAGGAAGTATTGATTTCATGTGGTTTTCGGGATTCGATTCGTTTGGGCACCTACCGTATTGTTCCCCGTATTGTTCCCCTGTGAGCGAGAGGGCGTTGCCAACTATAGGCAAAGCTGGAGGGCCCGGGATCCATGACACACTGCTGATGAAGCGTAATCGATTGACAATCACCCGGACAAGGTGAATAATCGCCAAAGCGGCTAATGCGTAGTGATAGGGAGTGATGCGGAACAAGGCGCTCTCTGCTAGGGCATACACTGCTGACTTCATCACTCTCCAGGGGGGCTGCACTGTGAAACCAGTCATTAAACGAAATTAGTGTTGAGGGAAATAGGTACCCATGATTCATTAAGTAAGATGTCAAGAAATAGCTGTGTTTTGTATTAGATTAGGTATGCATTGTGCATTTTCTAATACGAGAAGTATAAATTTTCAACAATCCTGACAACATTCTTCCCCTAAGCATACAACCGTATCCTGGGTGCATATCCTGGGTGCATCAAGAGTGAGCACATACGTGTATTGCTCGACGTTAACACGAAAAGATCTTGCCTCGATATTTGGAAAATAGTTTTATTCCTCACTTAATTACACCCATTACTGGGGGAAAAATGCCAAAGAAATTGAAACACAGAATTTTTGGTGGGTGATCAAGAGACGTTTCGGAAAGGGAAAGAGGATGATCAGTCTTCAATCGGTGCTACCACTGAACCTTGGATATTGTATTGTCAGTTTGATGTTTTAGAAAGTTCAAAGTTTTCATTGCTTCCATTTTCCATTATTACTACCAGTATCAGTATCTATCAGTATATACAGACGAAAATTCATAAGCGTTCTTAGTGGATTCAGATTGCCGACTTTCTCTTGCAGTTTAATAATTTATATTGCAGCCCAATGCATATTGCGGCGCGTGCAAGGCCCGGTGAGTGCGGCCTCTCGGCCAGTCCCCTGTGCCTCTGTGCTCGGCGTAGGTACCACAGAGGAGACTCAAAGCCTGCGTATCTACCGTAGGTACGCGATTTACGCGAGCTGCTCCAGGTTCTTGACTAGTGAGGTAGGTCAGGTCAGATGCAACCGTCCAGCTGTACTTCTGTACAGATCCCTGCAAGTACCTGATCTTCCCGAGCTTTTACCGGAAATGGCCTTAAAGAAGTGAACTCCGTTTTTATTTTTATTTCGCCCTTGGTTCATTCAGGAGCTTATATTATTATCCGCGTTGTGGTTAAATTGAAATTATTGCATAGGTGTCAGTAGCTAATGTGGAGCGCGAAATAGGCTGACACTCACCTTGTCCCCTGCTGGTACCAACTATAGGTTGGTAGGGACTCACATATAGGTATAATAATGTAGGTGCCTACCCACACCACAAATAAGGAAGTAGATATCTAGGTATTTTTTTCTGGAACATTCTCTCTGATACCACAAGAATAATTGGTGCTCTTATTCTTATATGTATGATATATATATTTTTAATACCTAATACCTGTTATGGCAAGTATAAATGCCCCTGCTTAGTAAAAACAGGAGTCAACAAGAAGACAAATTTCTGCCTGTATATATTTTTGGTATAGATGGTATTGTACCTAATGGTAGGTATGTTATATATTGTAGCACCTATATACTTACCAGTGCGTAGATGATGTGGAATTATTACTCAAAGCGGCTTGCCAAAATGCACTGGCCCACCGAGATAAGATGTGCAGATGTCACTGATCAAAGTTCTTCGATAACAAGTCGAAACCTACTGCATATGAAGGCAGGATGGTACAGGAGACCTGACCTAGGCCTTGCCGTAAGCCAGCGCCGAGGTGGGGGGACGGGGGCACGGCCCACTTGACGGCTCATAGGGGCGCTCAAGTTAAAGGCGCAAGAAAGATCTCTTCGTTTCACGTTGTTACTCATTAGTCCCATGCATGAAATGGAGGGGAGGAAGAAAACCTGTTGTATCCTCTCCTCATTTATTTTTTTTCTTTTTCGCTAGCCATACAGTATGGCGAGGACTTAAGGGTCCGCTATACCTGACGGTGCATTTTTTGCCGCCCATAAGATTAACATTGCGAGTGGCGATTCATTTTCAAGGTTTACCCTTGGTTGGAAAGACACAAAATTTTGCCTGTACCTAGCCCTAACAATATTCTAGGGAGTGTTCGAAGCAGATTTCCCATTTTTTTACTGGTTTTCGAGATATGTACAGCACTTTTCTTGAGGTATGCGATAAACAGTTGCAATAAAAGAAACCAGTGAGAAATTGGGAAATCTGCTTCGAACACTCCCTAGAACATTGTTAGGGCTAGGTACAGGCAAAATTTTGTGTCTTTCCAACCAAGGGTAAACCTTGAAAATGAATCGCCGCTCGCAATGTTAATCTTATGGGCGGCAAAAAATGCATCGTCAGGTATAGCGTCCTCTTAAGTAGTATGCAATGGGGGTAAATGTGTGTTTCCACAATAAAAGGAATGGCAACATAGGTAGGTTACCGAAGAAACAAGATGAGTGACCTCAGGGCACCTGGCCTTGCCCTTCTTTCCACACATTGCGATTTCTGTACCTCCCGAATGACGATGACGTACCTACTATGTTGGATATTGTAACAATGGTTCGACAACTGTTTTATTGAATACCTATTGGTGATGAACTCAGATTTTTTATTCAAAATAAATAGAGTTTTGGGGAATATTCGTAGGTTTTCGTTTGGTAAGTGTAGGTATATATTTGCACTGCCTATTTCTTACATGACATTTGCAAACCGAATGGCGCGGCGGCGGCGTCCCCATTGCTCTTATATAGACCTTAAGACCCTCCCCCCCTTAAGACCCCCCAGCCCCCTAGTTCATATCGTCAGTGCCTACCTATTTAGGCATATTGGTATCGGTAGGTAAGCGGTGAGTACCTATGTAGGTATAATCCTTAGATTAACCCCCCCCCCCCCCCAGTTTGAATCTCGGTTCCTCTGAAAGTAAGTAGGCATGACATCATGAATTTAGTCTTCTCTTACGCACAAAAAAAAATTAAAATGAGGCCAGTACGTCACCTACTTGTATCAAATTATATTTCAAAATGGTGCGAAGTAGGTAGGTACTTAATTAGTAAGTAGGTACCTATAGGTACGATGACGATTCAGTGACAAGACATACGATACAATGAGTTGTGATCTGCCCCCCTCCCCTCCGAAGCAAGCGCTGGATACGTTCTTGACGAGTAGGTAGGACAAGTTAACATGCGAATGGGACTTTCTTGACCTTGCCACGTGTCGACCCCATCGGCGGACATGCCACGTGTGGATGGTGCCATTATAAATCTATTAAGTGCGTCTCGTAGCCCTGCCCCTGGTTGATGCCACTGTCAGTGACACACAACATCCGAATGTGCCTGAGGTGTGTCTTTCGGATGTCCTCATCGACTAGAGTTCTGGATATAATAGGTACCTACCTTACCTATTACCTACTCTGATTTGTACATTATTGTATACGGGATCGAGTTCGACGTTATATAGAGATAAAAGGGAAAATACCAGTAGCTTTAAGGTAGGTACCTACCTACCTACTTACTGGTATTCTACGATAATTTGTCGTTCGTGAATAAGATATATAAATTAAGTCCTACCAACAAAGTTCTTCAAACGACCATTCAACTGGCGCATGGCGGTTGGACATCTCTCATGACTCCTGGCCCTCCTCCATCATCATTCCATTTATCCACATCTAGGTACCTACTTGTCTTGAACGTGCTTTCAGGTCATAAGGATAGACAGCTACAGTAAACCAGTAACATGCATAAGTAATATAATATATTTTAAATGGGTAGGTAAGTAGGTATTAAGGTTTATTCATTGTAGATTCGTTGTAGGACCAAGTTTGGTTTTTATACTCACTCCTACTTTCCTAGAATGCATTTGGAGTGAAGTCCTATTTTTATTTTTATGTGGACTATGCATTGTTTAATTATTAATATTTTCGGAGGGAAAACTGATAAATAATTATAAATGTGAAAAGTTTAAACTACGACGGCGGGAAAATAGCGCTACAGTGGTTCATTCGCGAACTAAAGTTCTGCTTCCACTTTGTTTACTTTTCGTCACATTACGCGGTTTGGTCGGCGACTCGGCATAAGGGCACCTGCCTACTTAGTGTTATATTACTGATATTCATGCTAGCAACAGAAAATTGCTGCTACTGTTGTTCGAACCCAGGACGTCAGTCATGCGAGCCTTGTATCTTCCCACTGGACCACGATAAGGCCGCTGTCATGTACCTATCATACCTGAGAAATGATATTCTATTGTAATTAAGCCTAAAACGGAGAAGGTTGAAAGGTTGGTTACCTTGATGGAAGGTGCAGGATATCCCGGTACACCGTATATTGGAACACGAACACAAGTAAAAACACTGTTACATGACCAAAATCCTTCTTGAAAATGACCCCGTACCGATGGAGCCTAGGGCTTATATGCCCTCCAGTAGGTACGGGTGCGGTCCATGAAATGGTCCTACCTAAGTTAAGTGTAAGCATAGAGGTTCGTGCTTTCCATGAGGCCATCCCGATATGGGGAGGCCGATTTATCGGGGTGCTTGCCCATCAGCCGAATAACATGCCCTCTTTTCTCGGCTGGTATGGCCGATGTGGGGCTAACTGGCCCGAGGCCTACCTATAGTGGGGTGACACAGTGTCGCACGTCCCGACTTCCTAATAGACGCTGCTCTCCGGTCTTTGAAACATGTTTAGCACAGAGGTGTATTGGCATTATGTTTCATCGCAATGTATTGTATCGGGATTGCAGTTGAGGAGCCACTCGAGGTGAACATGGAGCCATCGCCCTGCTGCCTCATCCCTCTGCCACTCGAGGGGGACATGGAGCCATCGCCCTGCTGCCTCATCCCTCTGCCACTCGAGGGGGACATGGAGCCATCGCCCTGCTGCCTCATCCCTCTGCCACTCGAGGGGGACATGGAGCCATCGCCCTGCTGCCTCATCCCTCTACAAGGAACGAGTAGGTAAGTTGTCATTCACACAGTACACTCGTACTATAGGTGGACTTCTCGCCCGGATGTAGGTAAGTACTTCTTGGGGTGAGAAAGTAATCGTCATCGTGTATTTGAGATTTTAGGTTTCCCATGATTCTGGATGCCTCGCCAAAGTTCAAAATTACCTTATTCCCAAAATGCGTGTACTTAGGTAGGCACAGTTTGATTGTTTCTGACTGCCTGGGTTCATGTAATTATGTAGTGTATAATATTGATGTTGGGTTTGCGCAGATTTCAAGTCAGTTAACCGGGACAGTGAGGCACCGCCCAGCTGCCTTCTACCCTCCCTCGTACAAG
This sequence comes from Mesopsocus fuscifrons, assembly GCA_950004255.1. Taxonomy (NCBI): domain Eukaryota; kingdom Metazoa; phylum Arthropoda; class Insecta; order Psocodea; family Mesopsocidae; genus Mesopsocus; species Mesopsocus fuscifrons. Next base: position 7,383,726 of record OX465378.1, read on the forward strand.
ACCTGGGTAAGATTGCCTACTCTGTACAATTATTGTTATTTTCTTGTGCCTCATATACATTATGGCGTAGCTTCGGCCACTGAAAGATAAATCAGTACGTACCACTCTGGCCCACAAAAGCAGCCTTCACCAGTGCTGCTGCCCACAGATGGATGTATCTTGTGTGGGCACCAGCCAGCCCTGAGTTCACATCCCAAACCCGCATCCCAGCCAGGAAGCCTGGACGCCGTCAAAAACGCATCGTGTGTGGACACCTTTATAGTCATACTCCAACTGAACAAACGTGGAACGCTTACATGGTTGACTCAGCTAAAGCCATTCTGTATCCGTAATGTGCCACGGTGACTTGAGTGACTCCGCACTGACCTTTCCCACATTACTGAAGAAGTGTCTGTGATGGTGTTCCTCATCCTCCTCAAATGGTGTTTTGTTGTTACAGTGAAGGAGAAGTCGCCTTCTGTGAGTTGACACACTGCGGGCAAAGTGGAAGCTGTAATGTTCCTGTGCTCCTCAGCCTCAGCCCAGCAGCGGCAGGGAAGTAGACGATGGAAACGAGTGGAAATTGAAACCAAGCACGCTTCGAAAACGGCTGAGGATGAGCCACATCAGCAGCTGCTTATGGCGGCGCTATATCGCATAGAAAGCAAGGCTAGACTAGTGGTGAAAAGACTGTAGCTGTCCGCAGCTTCACAGGATAGGATAGGGAACGTGATGCAGCAGGGCGAGGTGCAGCGCTATATGGCTGGATGGATGGAGTTCTGTAGAGTGTGGAGATGCCGTGCGACCAAATCGCTAAGGTGGATGACGTCATGGCCTCTAGAGCTCCAGCCTGGTAAGACATATGTTGCTATACTGGCGCAGATGTTAATTAAGCCAAGTGAATATTGGTGTGGCATCCATGCTTTTCTTGTGAATTTAGCACGGCAAACATGGTTGAGAATCGTCTATTTTCTACCATGTTAAATTCACAAGAAATCGGCGATTTTCTCTTAACCGAGTGTGGTGGGACGCAGCTTAACTGAATCAGCGGTTACAGCTTTATAGTTTTGATAAGAAAAATTGCGTTGTATTTATTGTATGCCAGTGTATATAAACACCGCTCTTATGCCGGAAATTTCGCCTGCTCTGTAGCATAGGCTGGCTTGTATTCATACTCCAATAGAACACAAAGCACTTACAGCTATAGAAGCCATTCTGACTCTTCTTGAAGATGTGGCTATGATGGTGCCATACGACTCTTCCTCTTCAAATAGTGTTGATGGAGATGGAGATGGAGATGACGGTTTCCGATTTCATTTCGCCTCGAGTGCTGCTTCGGTTCACTATTTCACCAGTTTCTTTCAAAGAAATCTTGAAAATGTTTAAGCTGTTTTCGAACCGGGATTCTTATCAAGGTTTGTACCTTATTTTTTCAACTTTAAATCACAGATTTCTTTGAATTGATGACTGTATTCCTCCATCTAACCATCCATCACTGACGCTGCTGTTGGCCTCCTTCTTCTAATATCATTTTTCTCATTTTAGAAGACCTGGAGTTGGCTGCTTTTACGATAGCAAACACTCGGACTCTTATGATTGAACTGGATAACAGGAGCACTGAGTATTCTCGAGATATGCGAAGTGTTACCAAGGTGTAAGTATAAAACACACACATACCTAACCTATGTTCATTTCTGTGAAGATTTCGACGCAGAGAAGACATTGTATCGATTTTTAAGTAGCCACTCACTCAGTCAACTCAACACGAGTGTAGTGTCATGCAGGCGCATTGCGCTTTGCTTTTTACTAAATAAACCTTCATGTCTCGCCGCGCAGCACTGCCGCAGCATGGCTGACGCTACTCCATACGCTATTGGGTAGACGGCGGGGACCTCGTCACTCGTGCATACTGCAATATTTCCAAGCATGGTCTTTTGGGCCCATTGTGATACAATATGGGGTAGGGTGGTAGAGTTCATTGTATGGCAGCAGAAAAGGCGACGTGTGCTTTCGTGGTATACCCATGCCTATGTTTTAGTGGCCGGCGTTGGGCCATGGTGCATATATCTGAGACATTAGTTCACCTCTGGCACTTTTTCTCACATAATAACAGAAAGTAACCTCCTTTGTATTGCTTTGTATTGGATCAGGTGAACATAAACAAACATCATCCTGGGGATGTCCCCATAGCGATTCTGTTTCCAACACTGAGTTTGTGATCTCTGTTTTAGTGACGGCGTCGTAGTGCCAAAAGGACTGGACGAGTGTCGAGCCCGTGTTTTCGAGCAGTACTCAACGGTGAGATATTTGCTACTAGGTATTTAAGAGGCGGTGAATGATCACAGTATTTGGTTAGTGGTGGCCGGTACGGCCAGCCGGAAATATATAGAAGAAGCATGGTGGCAGTCATCTCTTAGTGCCAATGCAGTTACTGGTGCATCGTAGAAATTGCTGATCAGCACGCCACAGCCATACTTTCTGAAAACTCCTCCCTGACGCTACGGCCCTTTGGCACAGGGTGCCACCTTTCGTGAGCAAATCCTCACTTCCCTTAGTTGTATACAGGTTGCAAAAAAGAATGGCGGACTTTGTGGTAACCACGGGGAAGAACATCACAAGAGTGTCATTCTGAAAAACTTCTTACAAGCTAATATGCCTGAGCAAGACTCGAAAAATCAAGCCTTGGTATACGGTATTGCTCGCTGTTGCAATGCATTAAGTACCCACTCTTTTTTGTTTAGCTCGGACCACTCATGAAAAAACTTGAGGCAGAGGCTAATCTAAAGGACGAAGAGGCTAAAAAACGATTCAAGAACCTGAAGCAAAGATACGATCAGATGAGAATTGACTTGAAGAACATTGACAAAAGAATTCGCGAAAAAGCTAACTTCACTATGACTAAGATCTCGCTGAAAAGGGAGTAAGTTTTCCGTCTGGGAGCGCCAGTGGTTAAATGTCTAACAGGGACAGGAGTTGATGAGTTCCAACTTCGGTGGGCCGAGAATAATGGAACAGTGCGTACCTACCTGATGATACAGAGCCCACATTATAGGCGTAGCTTCAACACTTACCAGAGATAACTCCCCTCGGTTATCACGTAAGTTTTTGCCTACCTAACGGCCTTTTCACATGCAGTCGACGGCTGCATGTATAGTCGGAAGAGTTTTCCTTACAAAATGTGGGCTGCCTTCCGAGGTCACCATGGGTGATGCTTTAAAAAAACCTGGGTTTATGCAAAATCTTGTTTTTGAAATCCATTTCTTGTTCTTGTATGTAAGAAAAAAAGTAAGACAAGAAATTTTTATGACCACTGTTCAGTTGTTTTGACGATGTCTCAAGTGAATGGTCATGTTTTGTAGAGTTCCGAGCACCAGCGGAACCTCAGCTTCTTCTGTGGCCCCTCAGCGTAGTCGCGCTGTAGAAAACTTGACCACGATTTCCGCACTGGACGCTGCTCCACCTGGACCAAGCGGAGAGAAGATGCCCATCCAAATTGAGCGGTTAGTACAAGACATTACTTCAACTAGTCAGGTCAGTGGCGCTAGGGGCTTAGAAGGGCCAGAGCCTAGTGGTATACTTTGCGACCTCTACAAAAAGGAGTGACAATAATGCCCGAGAGTCGAGCTTCCCCCCAGTCAGTGAAGGTCAAGGGCTGGGCAAAATTCACCAAGAAAAACCTCGACTAGTCTGGACTGCTAGGCTGAGGGCTGTTATTTTAAATTAACTTGAAATGGGAATAATGATGTTAATTATTTATGTTCACCTGAAGCAAAGCAAAGCACCGTGTTTAGTATAGCAGAAACTATCCTCCTTATTGAAATAAAACGTTATCGTTAGTAAATTCTTTTAAATCAGAAACTAAGCAAAAATTCTTTAATCTGACCTTTAGTTACTTCATTCACAGGTATTGAAATAACAAACACCAACAGACCCTTTCTAAATTTTGGATCAGTGGGTTTTCTGATGTAACCATAAGTCAGTTTAATGAATTTTTGCTTACTTATTTTTCTTAGAGTGCGTCCCACCATGCCCAGTTAAAATTAAACTGGAGATTTACCATGTTAAATTTAACTTAAAAGTTAAATGGTAAACATAGGACAAAATCTCCAGTTTAATTTTAACTGGGCATGGTGGGACGCACCCTTAAAAGAGTTGACTACGGATCTAAGGAGGTTGGTTTCTATGACAATATGAGGAGAAGTGGTTAGTTTTGGATCAGGTGACCTAAATTAACATCAATGCTCCCAGTACTTCTCAAAGGACCCGAAACGTCAACGTCACCAAGATATAGGGCAATTAATGTTACTCCACAGCCCGTCGTCAATTTTGGTCACTATTTGGCACAGGTAGGTATAACGGTAGCAATATCGCGCAATTACTGAAAAACCTTTCAACGCGATTTCAAATATACTTACGTAATTTTATGATGTTTTGTAGAGGTGAATCGAGCGGAACTGCTACGAACAAGGCAAGCTCAGGTTCATCTAAAACCTCCTCCTCTCATGGGATTGAACCTCTCAACCTGACTGAAGTTCGAAGCAGCGACACTGCTGGAGGTACCTATCGCGTAACCCCACGCTTCGGCCCCGGACGTTCTGAAGCTGCTTTCGCCGAATTTCTCGATCAGAAACAGTAAGTACCTGGTTTCAAGATTAAGAAAGGCCCAAATTTACTTCCATAGTGAAGAAAACTGCCAAAAACAATACGGAACTCTGCTAGATACACCCAATGGCCCAAGCGCCTGCTGGAGCTTACAGACAGCCCATACCCTTGGCCCGAGACACAGATGATGTTAATTAAATAAACTCATTGTTGGCCAAATCCATATGAATAGCCGTGCGAGTCTAGTGTTTTCCCACTAGAACATAGTGAGGCTGCATCCAAGGAAAATACTGTTCTGAATTATAATATGCCTCGTTACATCTGTTGGCATATCAACTGACTGCTGTTATACACAGTGAAACTGACTCGCCAAATCTGGATAGTCATTTCGACTGTGAGCAGCTTCTATACCAATACATGGCACTCTCATTTGCTCGCTGGTCAACTTTAACTGCCGATCAAATCCCCCGTGTTACGGCATAGGACGGATCGAATATTTGACCAGCCACTGTGAGAACGGCCTTAAGAGGTGATTTGTCTGACAGTTGCTACGGATCCACATACCATCACAATTTCCCTTTAGCAAAAATCGTAATCGCAATCGGCCTTATCGGCATATTAGGCAATACGATGGTTTCCTCGGAAAGGTGATCATTAACAAACTATAAAGAAACCAAAGGGGTCCGACGTGTATCCTTGGAAGTCTGGATTCGATTCCCGGCACAAGCAAAATTTTCTGCTTACTGCATGGATGTGTTTGTTTCGGCCAACGGTGTGGCTTCAGCTAACTCCTCTTCGGCTTCGGCAAAAACTCACACATAAAAAATCAAATATGTATAATGCATTTTCAGATCTTCGTGGACCATCGAAAGTGATGCAGATGCATCTATGGGGATATCGATATCCCCCCCAACCTCCGCGACCTTGAGTTCCCACCCCAGTCTTCCCCCGCTGGAAATTCCCTCAATGAACCTGGATCAAGTGACAAACGCCGTAGCGCAAGCAACGTACACGATAAGGCAGGGGGCGCAAGCGACGCACAAGTTAAGCGAGGGGGCGCAAGCGACGTACTCGGTAACTCGCGGGGGACAAGACTCCAGCAGCGGTGCAGGAGAGAGGTGAGTTCATACAGTAGCCAACAGATAACCGCGGTGAGCTACGGTGATCTAAGTAGCCGCTATGCGCAGGCAGCGCACAGCAAGCCATGGCTCTTCTAAGGCTGCTCCCATGTTGAGAAATCCCACATCGTGTGCCCCTTATCTGACTGTACATACGGTACCTCGGAAGGCTCTCTCTGAAACATTCAGTGCCTATACGTAGAAGGAACACTGTGGAGGCTTGTTTTATTCCCTTCTATTTGTAATATTTGTAGGCGAGAATTTTTTTAATTAATTTTGTTTTCAGGACTTTGCTCTTGGGCGCACTGTCAAGCGATGAAGAACTGAGTCTCGAGAGTACCCATACCGTACGCAGTCAAAACAAATCACGGACTCATACTGAGATAGAAATGTGGGTACCTACCAAGAGTTCGATAGTGGGAAAAGTGCGAGAGATTGGTGAAACTTCTCCGCTGAGCGCTCTTAAGGACCTCGTCCATCTAAGCATGGAGTAGGATAGGGAATACGGTGCACCACCAGGCTCCCTATTCTACTTCATGCTAGAATCGGCGCCCCCGTACGGCGTAACAGGATGGACGGGGTCCTTCAAAGTAACACTGAACTTCTAAATTGCAAGATGTTTGTTATCTTCATGGTTTAAAATTATAACCAGTTAGTACGTGGGTATTTACAGTAGACTACCTCCCAATATGAGCACGCTATTTAGTTAGTATAGAGGTGGGGGACAGCAACTAGACCATGTCAAGAAGTATCCTCCCCACCCATTGTGTTGGTTCACGACTGGGACCAACAGTTTTACATGCTGAGCCGTTCAAAAAAACTTGGATAGAATGGAACCGGTGTGTGTCAGTGTTCCTCTAAAAACAGCCATATTTCATTGCAGGCAGCCGCTTCTATCCGACTCCCAGCCTGATACTCAGCCAGAGACTGTTCGCAGCACTGCTGGGGAGAATGGCGATGTGCGAGCCCCGCTAGATTGGTAATATAATGATATATGCTACGGGTGGATTTCCCCCTGCTTAAAATATACTATACCTAGTACCTGGACTATAGTGCGATTGCACATGTCACAAGCTGAACCTACGATTAGATAAATCTGTTGGATAGGAGACACTATAATCTACTTTAGAGAAATGGTGAAATCCATCCTATTAAGTGTCTCCTCTCAGTCTAAAGTAATTTGTTTCACCCACATCGTGCTAAAAGGTTCAAAATATTCAGTCAGCCAAGGTGAGGCTTGAACAGGTTACAGGTTGAAAAAGTTACTTAGATACATATGCTGAAACAGCTACATAATATTATACATATATGTAAGTAGTCTCTCTGTATAACGACTATCGAGGGAGCACGTCAATTTGGTCGCTGTAAAGAGAGTTCACTATAGAGAGGGTTTTGGAATGAGTCAATTGTGGAGATATGCCCATACCCTTGCCCCGAGCGTACAGATGTTAATTAAAGCAACTGATTGTTGGTTTCAATTGTGTGACATCCATACTTCCAACAGAAAATTGCTGCTACCGGGATTCGAACCCAGGACCTCAGTCGTGCGAGTCTAGTGTTTCCCCACTAGACCGTGGTGAGGCCGGTTCCCTAGGATTTGGCCAAGTGTTATAGGGCAGTATGTTAAATATTTCCCTTTTCTGACCGTCAGTTTTTTGTTTCAGGGGCAATATACTGCTCACGGGCGTATTTTGGTTCGCGTTACTTCTGCAGCTGGCCTATATGGGGTACGAAGCGTGGCAGGCGTTCAAAAGTCAAGAATAAAGAAAATTTCACTTTTCGTAGGTAAGATTTTACATTTTTACTTTTAATCTTTCTCTAACTCAACCCGGTAAACAGTTGATCCCCCGTTAAATGCCCATTAGTTTATGAAGATCTGACCTAGCGGGGATTTAACGGTTAACTGAGGTTAGTAGGATCCAGCCTTAGGGTGGATTTCTCCAGTTCGGTTTAACGTTTAGTTGAATTTATAAATAAGCAAAACATTCTTTTAACTTATCACAAGTGTCAAATCAACCGACAAGGTGTGTCTAGAGAGCGGTTTGCCTCTTCCTATAAGCGAAATATAAGTGATACACGCTTACAAATTTAACTGACCGTTAAACTGGACTGGTGAAAGCCACCCTAATCATATTTCTCTACTTATGTTCTTTAATAAAATGGGACGGCAGAAAATAAATTGTCTCTCTTCGATTACTTAGCGAATTCAGAAAATTGTCAGAATTGTTGTCATAGATATTTCTCTCTTTCCCTATTAAGCACTTTAGTTTAGTGCCCATGTTCTGAGGAAACTGTTGGATATATATTTGAGCTGAAATGATGAGGTCCGATGGATTTGACTCAGTGTTAAGGGTCCGCTATACCTGACGATGCATTTTTTGCCGCCCATAAGATTAACATTGCGAGCGGGGATTCATTTTCAAGGTTTGCCCTTGGTTGGAAAGACACAAAATTTTGCCTGTACCTAGCCCTAACAATGTTCTAGTGCGTGTTCGAAGCAGATTTCCCATTTTTTTTACTGGTTTTCGAGATACAGCAACGAATACAATACACGTTTATTATTATTATATTATTATTCTTGAGGTATGCGATGCTAGCATTTGCAAAACAGTTGCAATAAAAGAAACCAGTGAGAAATTGGGAAATCTGCTTCGAACACGCACTAGAACGTTGTTAGGGCTAGGTACAGGCAAAATTTTGTGTCTTTCCAACCAAGGGTAAACCTCGAAAATGAATCGCCGCTCGCAATGTTAATCTTATGGGCGGCAAAAAATGCATCGTCAGGTATAGCGTCCTCTTAACCAGGTGGTATATGAGAAAGGAAAAACGGCTGTGTTCAACTTATGGGTTCGACGATACTTATTTAACTGGAAGTGTGCAATGGGTAACCTATGGATATAAAGTGATAGTGACAACAACTGATGTTTAACCTATCCCCAAAGGGCAGCAGATTTCGCCGTACCGATGCTGAGAACGTAGGTAAAGCAGTTGAAATGAGTTCTGCGATCAATCTGGACCTGCGTTGAAGTGGGTGCCAAGACTCTCATGAGAATACGAATGAAGGTTGGCGCAGCTTTGCCAGTTTGATCTCGAATTCTAAGACCTATATACAACACAACACAGCCAGCTAGCACAGGCTACTCAGGAGGTAGGTAACTTAGAAAAAATTACTTAGCACTTTATCACAATATAATATAATAGATACAACCGGTTTCGGGTTTCCCCATCATCAAGTATTACAACAAACCAGTTTGTTGTAATAAGTACCTGATGATGGTTGTATCTTTTATATTATACTGTGATAAAGTGCTAAGTAAATATCACAATGTGACTGTGGAGAACATTAACCATAGGCAAGCCCAGTAACTAGACCATTTAAAGAATTATCCGTCGTGCTCAGCTGGCAGCACTAACAATTACCAGCGCCCCAGCCACCGTTGCTAGTGCATGGTGGGACCTACCGTTTTGGGGGGGGGGGGGGGGGGATTCTGACCCATCGCAGCCTCGGTGTACATGTTGCCGATAAGAAAAACTTTGATAGGGATCGGGATGGAACCTGTGTGACCCGACTCCCAGTGTGTTACCAGGCAAGTATTTAGACAACTTGGCTATCAAAGATTATTTTCTCCATTTGCATCATTTGAGTAGAAATGAATTTCTTAAAAAGATGCTCTCAACCGCCTGTCAGTGCCGAGGGTCTGGCAGGCTTGCTTGCCTCCTAAGAGACCTGGGTTCGAATCCCGTTGCAAGCAAGTTGGTCGCTTGTGGTGGCATGGATGTTACAATCCTGCGGTGCTAAACCATTTATAGGTACTTTTAAGGGGGCAAATCTTCCCTCTTTAACCCCAAAACTGTCGGTGCCACTGGGCTAAATTTTATCTCCTAGGCTCTGGCCCTGAAGAGCAGGAAGTACAAAAATGTCAAAGATGTTCATCTTTGAAAGTAGAATCGAAAGAACTTACCAATTCTGTGCGGACGTAGGTATGTGAATTTTCTCAAATCATGCTGCGGCTGCTGCTGCTGCTGTTGTTGTTGCCATCCCTGAAACTATAGTGTTAAATTCTGTTCTCCCACGACCCACGGGTGGGCTCCTGTACAGTTCCTAACTTCAACACTACAACACACCATTTCTCTTCATAGCAAACTCGCAACCAAAATTTAATGTCACAGCTTTGCGCTCTACCGAGGGACTCTCCAAAAAACTGCCAAAAACCCTCTCCTGCTACCAAAAGGTATGAAAATGTAGTTATGAACGACATCTGAACCCCCCCGCTCCCCTGAAATGAAGAAATCTCGAAAGTTGGTAAATCGAAGGTGGATTTAAAAAAATACTAGTCAGAATAATTTTGAATGTTGCGACCCCGAATCTTTGACACTGGTTACGCCCCATTAAAAAACGGAAACGAGGCGACTGGGGGGGGGGGGGCATGATGACATGTGACATCCCCCCCCCCGAACCAAAGAGCTCGATAAGTACGTGCTTGGATGTCCATACTTTTCACGAACACAGAAGTTTCAACTGAAATAGATCTGATGATCGTTGTACCTACCTATAGATAGCTGTGGCCTCGAAAAAGCACGTATCCCTTTTAAACATCTGTATGATGATGACTCAGACTATTTTAGGAATTGACTATGCTGTAGGCAGGCGCTAGATGGATAGGTATAGGTAATATAGACAGAGGTTACAAACAACATACATATATTTTACGTCAACGAAGAACATCCAGATACTCGTATTTACTTTAAGATAAGATACCAGGGATTTTAAATAACAAACTGATGCTACTTATTGTCTCCAAAGTAGCATTCGAAAATCACCACGGTAATGTCATGGCTGTGCATTTGTGGTTACGATGCATAATCAAATCAAATCAAATCAAATCAAATGTATTAATAATATTTTCACAGTATACCTAACCAGTAAAGATTAGATGTATCAACGGAGGGGGGTGAAGACATCTGACAATAGTGACCAAAGAGTTGACCGTTCAGTTCAAATTTGTCACTTGTATTCCAAGTCCTTTCGCTCCACACCGGCAATCTGAAGAGATAATATACATAGGTATATAGATCATGGCATTACTTTTTAGACGAACGAAATCAATATTTTCATTTTCTTTGATTTCTGAATCGATTGTGTTTTGACTATCGAGATGTATCTAAGTCAAAAGGCTGGCCGTCCATTGGGCAGAGGCGTACCGAAGAGCACCAAAGCGAAGGTCCGCGGGGCTTAAGGCCCACTCACACAACATCACAGGTAAGATTATTTTATTACTCATACATACTGCCTTGTGATAGGACTGCTGTTATTGGGACGTCTAGTGGCGGAATTGCTGTTGTTGGGATGTCTGCATCGTTGTGAGAATTTGGTAGCATTTCTTCCCTGGTATGGTGCCAAACCTGCTGCAACAGATAATTGCAAACTGGGGTAAGCACCTATTTGTAAAGAAATGGAAATGAGTACCATATCATCGCACCCGACTCAACATACTTTACAAATAAGGATTTGCTTTTATTCAAGGGGGGGGGGGGTGTTAACCCCCCCATCCCTCCCCCCATGTACGGAAAATTAACATGGTAATGCCAACGTGAAGCAAAAAAAATATAGGTGAAACCCCCCATGACCCTAACCCCCCCCCCCCCCCCCCACCCATGACCGCTTTCTGGATACGGGCCTGCATGCATGTATATACGATATATATTTATCGATCTCTTCTTTTCTAATAGGTATGGGAAAGAGAATGCTGTTACTAGCCACCTTTTCGGTTTCTCTTCCGCTTCCAACTCACCTGCATGTATTCCACACTGCACAAAGATGATGGGGATGTCCTCAGTAATGGTGTGGAAGGTTTGAGAAGAGCTGCGGTCCTCCAGTGACGAATCGGCGCTGCCTGAATCCAGCACGGCAAGTTTGTAGCCTGTACGACAACTTCTCTCGTTGTATACCGACGATGTGAACAGATATAATTTAGGTTGATAAATCGTGATGTCTGCCTTTGAGACGCACTGCTTATTGATTTCTGAGTTGGTTTATTACTGTACATGCGCACTGCACACAAGCACGTATCCAGCATTTTGGTTCGGGGGGGGGGGGGGACAAGAGTCACACCGAGTAGGCCCCTCTGGAAAAAAGTTGTCATCACGCCCCCCCCCCCCCCCCCCCATACAGTTGCCTCATTTCAATTTTTTCTTGGGGTCAAGGTCAAGATTCAGGTCGCAACATTCAAAATTATTTTCTCGCCGAATTTTTAAACTTCGGAGGGGGCAAAACTTTACCAACATTCTCTTGTGAGGGTAGCCGAAGGTACCATTATTTAGGAAATTTTGTAAAAATATACCACCGTAGCGCCACGTACCTACCTACTGACTTCAATGGAGAAAAATAGCTTTGGGAAAATTATAGAAGAATCTACTGGCCGAGCGAGCAAAGCGAGCGAGAGAAAAATTGAAGGTTGGTAGTTATCCACTGGTAGGGTAGATTACTGAAGGAACCCTCTGTATAGCTCCTGTGGCAGGCCTGCCGGACAAGGAAGAGGAGGGGAGGGGGGGGGGGGGGGGGGCACCACGAGCCCCTCTGGGAGTGGGGGGCCGCCCCCTCCGGAAAGAGCTACATATTTTAGCCGGATTCCATTTTATTATCCCATAATTTTTCTTCTTAGATTATATAGGATTATCTTTTTTTCCCTTTTCCAAGTGTGTTTTTTCCCAAAGAAGGTCTTCGCGGCGTCCCCACCTTATGTTACCTGTGACCTTTGTAATCGAATTCACATCCTACTTTTCTGGGCAGACCTACGAGTATAGGTAAGCCCTGTCCTTTCCATTTAGCTGAGATTTTATAGCAGTGGATAACTACCAACCTTCAATTTTTCTCTCGCTCGCTTTGCTCGCTCGGCCAGTAGATTCTTCTATAATTTTCCCAAAGCTATTTTTCTCCATTGAAGTCAGTAGGTAGGTACGTGAAGCTACGGTGGTATATTTTTACAAAATTTCCTAAATAATGGTACCTTCGGCTACCCTCACAGAGAATGTTGGTAAAGTTTCGCCCCCTCCGAAGTTTAAAAATTCGGCGAGAAAATAATTTTGAATGTTGCGACCTGAATCCTGACCTTGACCCCAAGAAAAAATTAAAATGAGGCAACTGTATGGGGGGGGGGGGGGGGGCGTGATGATTGTGATTGTCCCCCCCCCCCCCCCCCCCCCCTGAACCAAAATGCTGGATACGTGCTTGCAAAAACACTTTTACAAATTTTCAAGGTTCCAACTTGATATAGATAGCCTCCAGCGCTTCCTAACTGTCAAAAAACACGATTTTTTGCCTTTTTTTGACAATAGCAGGCGCAATTTTTGAGTTATCAAAATTTATCAAAAAACATGTCTACATTAGGATTAGGTACCTACGTACCGAATTTGAGCAAAATCGGATGAACCCTACCGACTATTGGCTTGCTTCAACCTTGCCCCCCTGAAAAACAAGCGGTACGACACGGTCGGACAAAACTTTACCTGCTTATTTGCGTGATCCCTAGCCCTAGATCCCTAGAAATAAACCCTTGGTTAAATGATTGGAGACGGAAAAACTTGTTGACGAAAGGAATGGCCCTAGAATGTTCCCCCGAGAACTTAGAGACCCCACACGACGTACTTCGGCAACCACCCAAAACTACCCCCTAAAACGAGGTGAGGTGGTTGGGGAAGCTCGGAAAAACTTTATGACAAAATAAATTGCCTCAGAACGTTTCCCCGAGCATTTTGATACCCCATACAACGTACTTTGGAAAGTAACCAAAATTCCCCCCATAAGGGGGGGGGGGGTGGCGAAAAAACATTTTGACCAAATTTTTTGCCTCAGAACGATCTCCCGATCATTTTGAGCCCACACAACCCATATTTCGCTAACCACTAAAATCTACCCTCCTTAGGGGGTGGGGTGCTTGGATACGTTCAGAAAAACTTTTTGATACAAAAAATTGCTTCACAACGTTCCCCCGAACAGTTTGAGACCCCATAAGCCGCACTTTAAAAGTCACTCAAAATTGCCCCCCTCCCTGGGGGGGGAGGCTCGAAATAAGCCATATACCATTTGTGACGAGTATGGCCGTTGTCACGTGTCATATCCAGAACTACTCATATACCACAAACAACTGAATCCACTGATTTCACCCTTTTACAGGTCCAGGGGGGACTTCCCCCCTTCCAGGGAGTTATGCGGGGGTAGTGGGTGGTATCATTGGATTCGTAATTATTTGTTCTATAATTGTCCAAAATTTGATCAAAATCGTTTGAGCCGATTTTGAGTAAATATTTTTTTTCTACCTTTTGGGGGAGTTTTGGGGGGGTAACCCCCCTTAATTTGAAAGGGGGGAAACTGGGCTTCCGGATTCTGATTTCTTCCAATTTTAGAAAGGTCACTACCGATTTTGAAGAAAATCGGTTGAAAAGTGCGCCTTCCAGGTCAATGCCACATACATAGCTAGCTACATACATACATACATACATACACACACACATACATACATACATACATACGTACTGACACGGAGTCAGGGCCGGACACTCCATAATGCGGGTAATGCGCGGCGCATTGGGGCCCGGGGCCCCGAAGGGGCCCGCGGGCCCCCAGATTTTTTTTCCAAAGTATTGTCCTTAATTAAACATCAACTATTTCCATCCATGACTGTGGGGGAAGCAGGGCCGGATTTACCTAATGGCATTATGGGCACTTGCCCAGGGCGGAAAATTTCGGGGGGCGGAAAATCTCGCCTTCATACAAGAAAAGATATTTTTATAAGGACTACCTAACTATTTGGATCTCAAATTTTCTTCTCGCTCGCTCGATTGATGACTTTCTTTTTCGGGGGTCAGAGTGGCCCGCCGCCGTAAGCGGTTGGCACGGTTTATAAAAAGCAAATGAATAAATAAATAAGCGTTTTTTCCCTGCTAACTTTTGGATCTCAAATTTTCTTCTCGCTCGCTTCGCTCGCTCGATTGATGACTTTCTTTTTCAGGCGTCAGAGTGGCCCGCAACCGTAAGCGGTTAGCACGGTTTAGAAAAAGCAAATGAATAAATAAATAAGCGTTTTTTCCCTGCTAACTTTTGGATCTCAAAATTTCTTCTCGCTCGCTTCGCTCGCTCGATTAGGTAGGTACTTGCTACGGTGATTTCAGTCTGTATGAGCCTCTTATCAATATTTAAAACCTGGTGCATAGGAAAACGAAAAAAAAAAAAAATTGGGGGGGGCGGAAAATTATTCGTGCCCAGGGCGGCAATTAGTCCAAATCCGGCCCTGGGGGGAAGGGGGGGGGGGGGGTGGAGGGTGCCCCGGAGTGGTCCGCATTGGGGCCCGCGAACGCTGTGGGCGGCCCTGCACGGAGTACCTGACCTCTTCTAAAAATTCCTGTGGGCAAACTTTTCGTCGGAGGAAAAAAGTGAGATGGTTTTCATATTCCGAAGGAATGGACGTTTCCGAAATGTATATGCAAGTTTCAGTCGCTTTTGAGGTCTGGGAGCAATGACGGTTCAAAGTTGAGGTTTGCCGAAAATTGGCCCGCACGAATACAATACTTTACCTTACGTATACTCCGTATACAGGTAAAGTAAAAAATGAGATTGCGCGCCTGCCGGGAAATCCTGCATCTTCCATCAAGGTAACCAACCTTTCAACCTTCTCCGTTTTAGGATTAATTACAATTAAAATGAAGTGAAAATTCCATGTGTGCAGGAAAGTGAAATAATCTTGAGACAAGAACAAGATTTAGGGTGCGTCCCACCATCCTCGGTTAACGGTTAAACTCCAGTTAAAGTCAGTTTTTACCGTGCAATAATTTGAATTTAACTAGAGATTAACTTTAACCCAGTATGGTGGGACGCACCCTTAGAAATGCTATTTCTTGTTCTGCATCACCAAAGACAGAATTATCCTTGTGATAATGCTCGGAAAGCCTCCAAATTTTGGATGAAAATCAGTCTGTGGTACAGATATACAAACAGATGTAACATTCGAAAGAGAAATCTGTATAGAATTGCAATCCGGGAGTTTTAGGGGATACTTGAAGGCGGGGCGTATGGGTCTAGCCCGGGGTTTATTGATGGGAGGTGCATTATTGATCCAAGTGAGGTACCACCTATGTTTTTCCTATGAGCACCGTCAATTCGACGCGAAAATGGGGGACTTGCGCCGTAACAGTCGTCTGGTTCACAATGTGAGGCATGTTACCCTTCACCAGACACACACACCTTGTTAGGAAACTATTGGGTATTGAAATGTTCTGAAATATCATATCTTTTGAACGGCTGGAATTAGCACTCTCTTCTGACTGATTTTTTTCAACAAAAAATTTGTCCGAAAACACAACATAGCCCAAGCACGTATTCAGGGGGTAGGACACCTAGGACATTTCCCCCCCCCCCGAAATTCTGAAAATAAAATTAAGTAACAATAATTTTTTATAAAATAAAGTGAATTTATTAAAATATTATTTCGATCGTAACCCCACTATCCCCAGCTTATTGTAAGAGTGGTCAGAGGTCGAAAAACAGGTGTTTGTCCCAGTCACCATAGTGTCGGCGCGGGCAAACGTGATTTTCACAACAGGCAAAGGATTTAGCGTCAAAAAAGGACGAGCCTTTTGTTATCGCAAAAAGAAGATTCCGCCGATTTCTGCGCTTTTATAAAGTTTCTGGCATACGATCCGTGTCTGGCCTCTGACAAAAGAGTCCTTGCCGGGTTTTGCATTCAACGCCATTCAAAATGAACAAACTTCGGTCCCTCCGTCAGTCAGTCAGTCTAGTGTCCAACACCGAGTTGTCGAGCTCGCGTACGCGTACCTGCCCCAAAGTGCAGAAGGAAGCTGGCAAAAATGGAAAGAATATATGACGTTTCCAAACCCGGTGCAAAATCGTTGTACCTACAGACTGGAGTTCTGATGAAAAGGTATGTCTTTTCCTGGATAAAGGTTAGATTACTGAAGGAAGTGGTCTGATGTTCTATCTCCAAACATAAGCCCTCTGTAGCTCTTGTGGCAGGCCTGCCGGACTAGGTTGAGGAGGGGGGGGGGGGGGGGGGGGGCGAGGCCCAGCGCCACGAGCCCTTCCGGGAGTGGGGGGCCGCCCCCTCCCGGAAAGAGCTACCTATTTTAGCCGGATGGCATTTTATAATACCATAAAACTATTTTTCTACATAGAAGTCAGTAGGTAGGTACCTACGTAGCGCTACGATGATATATTTTTACAAAATTTCCTAAATAATGCTACCGCTACCCTCACGGAGAATGTTGGCAAAGTTTCGCCCCTCCGAAGTTTAAAAATTCGGCGAGCCTGCTCTGTGGACCACTCCTCGTTCCCCTCTCTTCATCTCGACTCCCCGTAAGGTAATTTTGAATGTTGCGACCTGATCTTGACCTTGACCCCAAGAAAAAATTGAAATGAGGCAACTGCATGGGGGGGGGGGGGGGGGTGGTGGCGGCAGGATGACAACTTTTTTCCAGAGGGGCCTACTCGGTGTGACTCTTGTCCCCCCCCGAACCAAAATGCTGGATACGTGCTTGGCCGGTGAGTTGCCATAGCAACAGCAGGGTCTGCGACAGGTGGATGGGGGATGGGCAGGGCCGGATTAGCCATATGACCAGGTGTGTGCATGGACACCCTATTTTGGTCGCAGGGGCGCCATGTGAAGGCAAAAATAAATAAAATAATTGTGATTTCTTGAAATAAATTAATTATATTTCGTTGTTTATAATTCTGCGGAGTAATAAACACTTAAAACTTTTCCCGCGCTTGTGGAATAGCGAGTTGCGGCATTTGAGACTTCATATTTCCAAATTATCAATCACCGAAAAACCAAGTAATGTCAACAACTTCTTGTCATGGATGAAGATGGGGAGCTTCGAAGATGTGTACCCGAACGTGGAGATTTTACTTCGAATTTACAAATCTCTGCCAGTGGCGAACTACTCAGCGGAAAGGAGCTTTTCGGCGTTAGCGCGAATAAAGAATCATTTCCGAACTGCACTGGGGGAAGCCAAACTGTCGGGGCTAGCGCTTCTCTCGATCGAAAGTGAATTCACAAAAAAAGTTTCGTTTGACAGTGCTATTCTCAAATTCACCCATTCCAAATCAAGAATAAAGGGTCCGACAACAGTCGCACTTAACTTTCTCACCCCGTATGATTTTTTTTTTGGGGGGGGGGGGGGGATTTTTTTGATATTTTTTTGCGGGCGTAACTTTTAAGCAATCCAAAATCGGTTGAAAATGACCCAAGAGCATCTATCTGAGATCACTCCCACCACGTTTCATGGCTGTCATTCTATTACTGTAGTCCCAAATGCGTTCCGACCATTCAAAAACGTGGTTTCTCATTCTCAACTCATTTTCGACACTTTTTTGACTACAACGGCCGTAATTTTGAAGATAACAAAATTCTGTTCGAGAGATGTTTAAGTTACATGGTTCTACACAAATTTACCAAATTTCATGACAATCGGTCAATAAATGTGAATGGCGCCGAAACGATCGAACTTTGGTCCAGAACGGCCGTAGTTTTCAACCAATTCAATTTTAGTTGCAAATGACCTCGAAGCATCTATTTGGTAACACACTTACCAATTTTCAGTGTTATAGATTGAAAAGTGTACCGTCGGCGCTTGTCCGACTAACCAAAAACACGATTTTTTAATTATTTTGGCGGTTTTTTGACAATAGCGGCCGCAATTTTTGACCAATCAAAAAATCCTTGAAAATGCCCCTCGGCAGTAATTTTAGACAGGTCCATACCAAATTTCATCAAAATCGGATGAACGGTATAGGCGCTAGAGCACTGCACGGACTGACGGACTGACTGACGGACGGACTGACGGACTGACGGACGGACAGACTTTTTCCAGAAACCACTTTTTTGGACTCAGGGGACCCCCAGGATCGTGGGAAACCCAAAATCTCAATTTCGAAATTTCGCACGAAAACAATACTTTCTCGCCATATATGGCTAGCGAGAAAGTAAAAAGAGTTTTTCCGTTTAAGAAAAAAGGACGAACTTTAGTGCATTGACTGAATAGATGGTAGGTATGTGGAACCAATTTAATACCTTTTTTCCTTCAACAATACCTACCCTTCCAAGTTAGGGTGCATGCAGGCTTGTATTGAATGCAGGAGGGAAGGGGGGGGGGGCGCCAAAATGGAGATTGGTTTACCCTAGAAAAAATTCTTAATCCGGCCCTGGGGATGGGGAAGGTTAGGGGAGCAACCCCTCGGGGGAAATAGCGCTATCTGAGTTACGAGGGTTCTTTCTAGTTTGCAGAAATAAAATGTGATGCACTGCAGTTGGAGAATTGTGCCAATCGCAAGTCGAGGATCCAAGGCCGTAGGTACCTAGGAAATTTTTTCGGGGGGGGGGGGGGGGGGGGTTAGGTACCTAGGTAGCACAAAACTATATTTTCTCCTTCAAAACTTAATTATATCTAGTATAAAGCCGCGTTTCGGGGGGTTTGAACCCCCCTAACCCCCCCCCCCTCGGGTAATACGGCCTTGCGAGGAACCCATCCTCTCCAGAATTCAGTTGTATGCAATCCTCTGTGGTGAAGGAAAGCTAAGGTAGAAAATTTAGAAAATTTGAAGCACTTAGACAATGTTACTAGGACACTGCTTACATTCTAAAAAATAAAATTAATTTTATCTCCCTGGAAATTACGCATGGGAAACACGTAGTTTATTTTAGAAAACTTGGAGTACCTACTAGAAAATTTGAAACCTAGAGCACAGTGCTCAAATCTAGTATAAACATTTCCAACAATCTGTTGACTGAAGAGATCACTAAGCTGTGGTGGTTCGGAACCCACCTAAAACTGTAGGAGCTGGTAATTGTAGTGCTGCCAGCTGAGGATGATGGCTCCCCTTGAAATGGTCTAGTAGTTGGGCTTGTCACCCCCACCCCTCTACCCAACTACATGAGCTCAATCTTTTTTTGCCAATCTGATTTGGATGCTGCAAGGAGCCAGGGGTGAGGGGTTGGAGTTGAATGAACTCATAATGGGTGAGTTGCTGTCAAGTTCACACTGTCTGCCTCCCTTCCATGCAATCAATAACCTCCCCAATAAGTCCTTTGATGTTGTGAGTGCAGCGCACGTTGTCTGCGCACAAAGATCCCTCTCGCCCCTCGCACGCGGCCTCCTCAGACAAATGCAATAATCAATGTTAACCACCCCTCCTTTCCATGTTTAGTTAAACGTTAGTGGACCCAGCACCGCCTCAACCAGAGTTAGTATTAGGAACCACCACCGAAAAACTGTCAAAAAACAACTTAGTTAAAATCCACGAAAAAGTAATAATTAATCCTAAGCGCTTTCGACCTAGACGGTCATCATCAGAGGGGTACAAGAAAGGAAAAATAATTAGGATGATTTACCTATTACCTACCCATGAGTTACATCCTGTGTTTTAAAAAATGTCCTCTATGCCCTAGATACCTATTATAAATAGGTACCTATGGGTATAGGTAATGGGTATAGGTAAATAGGTATAAATGGTAGTGACTAGTGATGCACGAAAAGTTGAAGCAAAATAAGAGTAGTTTTGATTGCAAAAACAAGAACTATATTACCTATAAAATAGTGATCTGTAAGGGCAAGATTTATAGCAAGAATTCGTTTTGGGCCTATATACGCTCTGAAGAGGCCTACAAAAATTTCCAGCGTAATAAATAATTAGTGAGTTTAAAGTTCTTTCTGCAAAATATGGAGATTTTACAGAGTTTAGTGAAATTTTCGGCTCGCTCGCTGACTAATTACTATCGTGTCTTTTCCCTCCCGCGTAGTGGAGTTTAACCGTTCACGGAGTATGGTGGGACGCACCCTAAGTATAGTCACTACTTGCCCCCCCCCCCAGAAAAACTGAAATGACGCCCCTGCGTGTACCTGCATGTGAGCATGCATGGTGGATACTTCTTGAAGTGGTGTAGTTGCTGGAACGTTTTTGTATGAACTTAGCAGACAGGTTCCTGTGTCGGTTCCCATAGTAACGAGCTCTACAGAGGACAGCGGACAGGTAGGTTCCCCTCCCATTTATTGATAGATTTCATGTGTCGGTTCCCATAGTAACGAGCTCTCTACAGAGGACGGCAGACAAGATGGATTTCCTGGGGCTGTTCCCAGGGCCGTAGTCAACCTTTGCGGGCCCCGGGGAAGAAACCTGCGCCAGGCCCTCCATTGGCCTTTTCTCTTATAGAAGGCAATTTATCGAAAACCATACTAGAACACTGATAGGCTCCTGTGCTTTTAAGAAGTTCGTAAGACGGAGAAAATTGTAGCTATAAGTACAGTAGGTACTTACAGATGAAATACCTATGGGAAAATTTCACATTTCAAGTACCGCTGTGTCGAAAATTTCCAGGCTAGGCACCTCACCCTTTACGGGTGGAGCGCCGGATTAAACTTCTTCGAGGCCCTAAACGGCAAAAATTGTCGTAGCATCTTGCCTTGTCGTAGTTAGAGACGTGGGTAGAGACTACCCACATTTTTACCTTCTCGCCCGTATGTGGGTACATGGGCTACATGGGCGTAGCAGGACCAAAAACCTGGGGGGGGGGGCTAAGCCCCCAGACCCCAGACCTTCTCCTCACTTGGGGGGGAGTTGGCATGGCTTTATGTGGCGTTATGTGTAGGTCAGAAAAATCCTGGGTGTACCCCAGGGGGTAGAAATGGGGAGGGTTCTTGGAAACAATAAAATTTTGCCATTACCCCCTTAATATTGAAAATAGTGAAATTATTATTCTTTCCTGAGTTGTCTAACAGTGTTTCCTACAACTTTTGTCTAAAACGTTTTTTGATCGCACCCTTAGGGGGTTGAAAAACCCGAGGTTAGTGAACAGAAAATTCATAACGTCGTTAGTAGGAATGAGATTAAGTTATTTCTTTTTGCTATGAATGTGATATAATATCACCTACAACTTTTGTATAAAAATGTTTTTCGGCCGACGTACCGTTCAGGCAGGGGGAGGGATGATAAATATTTAAAACGCCATAACTCACTTATTTGGTAAGCTATCAAGTTTTTTCTTTTTGCTTTGAGTTTTTATTAATATTTTCTACAACTTTTGTCTGAAAAACTTTTTTCTAAAATCACTTTCATTTCACCCCGTGAAAAAGCCTTTTGCCATTTTTCCAATATTTTTGGAGTTTTGGGACATTTTTGGCACCTCAGCCCCCTAGCCCGTAAATTCCTGTTTCACGTTGAACACCTTGCAATCACGCACAAAGGCATAAGTACAAGAACCGAATGGAAAAAGGTAAAAAACTCGGCATCTCCAACCAGACCCGTAAGCTAAGCACAGCCAGCCCCGGCCGCGTGTGGTTGCTGACGTCGAAAGCTGCGCGAAAGCAGCCCTGGCTGTTCCCATAGTAACGACCTCTCCTCCTCTTCCTTCTTCCTCATTCCTCCTCACTATAAGAAGACCTGTATATTAATTGTAAAGCGGTAAATGTCGCGCTGCCCTTACCTGTTGAGGGGAAATCCCAGACGTCTGGGATCTGTATAGATTCATGCGCGAAAGCAGATGAATCTGGGCCGCGGCTTGAGTATACTGCCGAAAGGTCCCCTATGGGCGAGGTTCTGTGCCGAGCTCTAGTGCCGAGGTTGCTTCAAATTTTTATTTCTATGTTCTGTGTGCTTGCAGTGTAGATCCACCTTCACGGTGCGTACCTACTTGAATAACTTGAACATTTAAACACATTGGAAAATGGCAGACTCCGCGGTTGACGATTTTAGGTAAGTTACTCTTTCCCGTTTTTCATGTAGTAGGTAAGCAAGTACGCCTCTTGTAGAGTAGTAGCAGGTCGGAACCAAAGTTAGGTAAATATTTTCCATTACCTTTCGACACATTCGTTTATGATGCTATAAATGTTTGGTTGCTTCCTATAGATAGGTAGGCTATGCAACAGTGGCATTCACCCTAAAAGTAGGTAAACCTGCTTAGGGCGAGGTTGAAGCCAAAAAGAGCCCACTTAAGTAATACCCATAAGCATCGACGAGTTCCTACGTACAGTGGCGACATGTGAGTACTGTGGGGCCACGGGCTGCAAAAGCTGCCGCTGAGGTGTTGTTTCAATGGACTAACTTCTTTATGTACCTAATGAGAGATATTCAGATACTTTGGCGAATTTTGAGCCCTGCCTCATTGCAGAGATAAAGTGGCTTCCTCTCTACATGTTCATTTCTTTTGCAGCCCTGATAATTCGGAAATTGAGTCTGAAAACGCTGAAAAGGTGTTGATTCTACGTTCTTATCAGCTCGCATTGGTTAATATTTGTTGCAAAGCGAATACCATTATATTTTTGCCTACTGGATCAGGAAAGACATGCATTGCTGTGCATACATTGAAGCAGCTGGGGGAAAAGCTTGAGGGGTAAGTATAACAGAGGAGGGATGAGAGGATGAGGCTTGGAGGAGAGGACGCCGCGCCGCGCCGGCTCAGCTTTAGTGTGCATGCAGTTTGAGCCACGTTGAATATGGACAGTCCTGGGCGTGAATGGTTACCTCACTTGCGCCGGCCTGGGAAAGCTCACCCGTTTGCGTGATTCTTACTAATCCTGTATGGATCACTTGTCTGTAGGAAATGAACGGACAAGGTGAAATATTTGAGTTCGTCCTGGGCGAGTGAAATGTTTATCTAATGTTTCAGCGTATTTTATTTCAGTTCCTTGGAAGAAGGTGGTAAGAGGGCCCTGTTCATGGTTCCTACGAAAGCTTTGGTGTACCAGCAAGCGAAAACCATCACTGAGCAAACTCCATTCCGGGTAGCTCAGTACACGGGAGACATGGGTGTCGACTACTGGCCCCGAGCAACATGGAATGAAGAGATAAATACCAATCAGGTGTGCATCATGTTTAGTAAATGGAGAAGGGGGACTGGGGTGGAGATAGAATGGTGTCCCTAAAGAATTATTACAATGTCCTTCTATTATGATATGTATGGACTACATAGGGCACTTTTTCCATCCTCATCCCAGCCTCCAACATAAACGCTCGCCTCTTTGTCGCCGTTACGAGACTCGCATCTCACAATTAGTCACCTGTCATGACGCTGCCCTAGCATGTGACTCACCCCCACCAGATATTAGTTGTGTGTTGTGATTTTACAATTGATTTTTGCCAAAAAAAAAAAAAAAAAAAAAAAAAAAATTGTCAGAAATTATTAGATCGTTAAATCCGAACGTATCCTACTAATTTCCGATTTCTGGGTTAAAGATGGTCAAACCAAGAATCATTTATTTATAAGGATATTTCATACGCATGTCTATATGTATATATGACTCTGACGTCAGCTGTTCGACCGCCTTCTTAGCTTTTGACGCCTGATTTGTTTTTAAATTATTGTTGCTATAGCAACAACGGCATCAACCAATACGGCGGTTGAATCGGTCGAACAACCGGATCTATTCCAAACCCCAAATGAAATATCCTTATAAATAAATGATTCTTGTGTCAAACTAAATCAATATTTTTTCATTTAGTTGTAATTTCTCACTATACAGTACGTTCGAAAGAACTTTCGGGAAGCTGTGTCAAAACCTTCCTTCTTGTAAGTGTTTTCCTATGTTTTCAGATTTTGGTGATGACTCCAACCATAATGCAGAACTTGCTTGCTTCTGGTTACATGGGCCTTGACGTATTTGCTCTTGTTATCATAGACGAATGTCACAACGGAGTTGAAGATCATGCTTTCCGTGCGGTAAGTTCAGTGAAATTAGCCGTTCTCCACTAGGCCCATTTTCTTTGAAATAAAGGATACAGGATAATGGAACCACGATAATCTCATGCTTTTCCAAATTTCTCTTCTAATGTCTAAGAAGACAGACTTTGTTTCAGAAAGAAACATTTTTTCGTGTCTTCTAAAAATTCTGATAATTATCGTTCTGGAGTGATAATGCTGTTAATTACGTATTCTTTATGACTACTAAGGAAACTATTTGTTCTGAAACATAATATACCTATGTTTTTCAATAGAAAAGAGTAAATCGTTGTACATTAAAGGATCCTCACAAAATGTGCAGAAACAAACGTAAACATACTCGACTGCGTACACGCCCTTAACAGAAAATGTGTATTCCGTCTTTAATTATTTTCTTTCTACACACTTTGCTTGGTCTGTTTTGGAATGTAGGTGATGCGAGAGCTGCAGAACGTGGCAGAGGAGTCCCGACCACGCATCATCGGCCTGACTGCCACACTGCTCAACCGCACTGTCAATACCCGCCAAGTGTATGATGAGATTCAAAGTCTGGAGCGCACTTTCCACGGCCAGATTGCAACATGTGATGAGCTTGCAGATGTTTTAAAGTATGGAACAGTACCTATATACACGCTCTACTTAGGTATATCGTACATTTACAATATTTCTTACTACATATTTTGTTTTTGTAGGTTCTCTGCAAACCCAAGCATCCGAATGCTTCCATACGCGTGTGGGAGTTGTGAGGGCCACATTGCTGAATATATGAAGAAACTTCAGGATGAATGTTTGGAAATGGTATCATTAGTAGACCAGATGGAGGGGGACAGACACAAGGCGAAGGCTCCTTCTGGCTACAGCTCCACCTGTAACAGATCTATTCGGAAGATAATTGGTCGTTCCTTCAGTAAGTTACTGCCTTCTGAGAAATAATGCGTTATCAATTTTCCATTATTCCGTCTATCCCATGTCTAATACCATATTTAATGTTTTTAATAGAGGACATCGAGACATTGCTAGAAGATTTAGGGACATACGGCGGTTCCGTTGCCGTGCTGCTGCATACTCTCGAATATGAACAGAAACGAATTTTGAGTGAAACCGAAATCGAAATGTATGTCTATTCCCAAGTTACAACAACTCTCAATTTAATGCGGTAAGTTGTAGGCGAAGAGTAAGAGTCCAACTCTGCTAGATGTTTTTGCGTAAATCGCTCAGACGTATTCTGGCTGAAAGATATAAATTATGCGGTTTGTTTATTTAATATAATATTTAATTCAAAGAGAATTTCCAAAAAACGGAAAAGTTGCAAATTTTTACAGTTTTTCAGATTTTTTAAATTCTATTCGAATTAATCCACAGTTTAAAAATGCCTACAGAACGCAAAAAAAAACTGCATGATTCAGCCGGAGCACCTTCTTGGTGATTTACGCTACAAAAGTAGTCGTGTAAGACTCCAGTTAGAATAATGAGATCACCTCGGTATATGGTTAACTGTTGATGGCAATAGCGCTCGTTGGTTGAGGAATGAGAGCACTCCCTAATCTTGACTGCTCTTAATAAGTTGTTGAACCCTCTGGAATGATATGCTTACCTTTCTTGGTGGTGCAGCTCGGCGCTGATGCGCATTATGGATGACAATGACGGGCCAGAAAGTATCCTACTCTTCAGTTCGCCTAAGGTGAAGACACTTCTCGATCTGCTCAGAGAAGACCAAAAGACCATTATCTTCACCCAGCGCAGAACCATGGCGATCACTCTCACGCACATCCTGCGAAAGTTGAGCTCCACTGAGGGCTCCAGGTTTGAATTCCTCAAGCCTGCGTTCATCGTCGGTGGTCGCGCTAATCCCTTGAAAAAATCCAACTTAATGATCCTTGAGTCTAAATGGCAGCAGAAGACTCTTAAGCAGTAAGTTTTTTGTTTTTTCGCAGTATTTTTAGGAATGCGCGACATTTATTGAACATATTATCGCTGATAAGTGGGTTGTGAGATTTTTTGGCCGAAGGCGTATTGGAGCGGACCGAAGCCAATTCATGTCGTAAGCGGAAAATTTTGCTTACGCTGGGATTCGAACCCGGACCTCTCAGGACAGAGAGCGGATCCCTTGACTGCTCTGCCACTGAGAGGCACTCCATTTTTTCCCTTTTCACTCTTTATAGGTTCGATTTCAGGAAACTCGGTCACGGAGACAGGGAAGCCACTCTTTTGTGTTTCCTCTCACTACCAAAGCAGAATCGTAAAGTTTCAATATGTATAATCCTTCTTTTCCTTTAGAGGTGTATAGTGAGTGAGAGGTAGCTGAAAAAACCGGTATAAATTATAGCTGTAATGTTGTATCGTGATTGTAGGTTTGCGACAGGAGACGTGAATACTCTAGTTGCGACGAGCGTAGTGGAGGAGGGGGTGGATATCCCCACGTGTAACATGGTAGTTCGATTTGACGTACAGGACTTGCACTATAGGAGCTTTGTTCAGTGCAAGGGCCGGGCTCGCAGCAAGACGGGCGAGTTCGTTATCCTCGTCAAGGAGGCCGAAAGCAGCAAGATTCTTGCGAACATTCAGATTTACAAAGAAATCGAAGAAACATTGTACAAGGTTTGATTTTGTTCGATTTGTAAGTTAGTCGAGGAATTTATTTGTACCCAGGCATTCCTCTAGTAAGGTTTTCTTGGCATTTTAAATTTGAAGGTTCTGGGAAAAATTCAAGGTGGTTTTTGGTAGCAAGCGTGTTGATACAATACTGCTGTTGACGTTTTTTAATTTCCACTATGTGAGGAAACTGCTCGATATTCAGTTGTTTTGAAATATAAAGTATTTTTAGCGTTGAAACTAGTTACTGAACTAAGGCTAGATTTCACAACTTCTTGCAGTATACCTATACTATAGTGTTCCCTATAGCGAACAGATTTAACGAACGGATTTATGTTATCATATGTTTAGCTTACAACAGTGCCGTTTCTATAAGCTTAAGAAACCAATAAATGCATGGTGTTGAGACCTGAGTTATTTGGCTCCTTTTCGCTTGTGATGATTTCAGTTGTTACTTGGGAAAAATAATCAGCGCGACGCCCCAACTCAGGAAAGCATCGAGGAGGATGTGTACCAGGAGTTGGTGGAACCTTACTACGTGGCCGGACCCGACAGCTCCCATGTCACCGGAATAACTGCGATTCCGTGTGTCAGCAGGTTTGTAGCTCCTGCAGTGACGATTGATTTCCCTCACATGCACTAAGCCATCGCCATTATGCAGGCAGTTCAGGTGGCTGACGCAGCTACTATGTCGCCACTCTGACCGTGTATGCGGTAGGGTCGTAGACTCCAGACAGTAGCACTGGTGAAGGACCGCAACGGTAGGTAGCAAATTTTATTAAGGCTTTTAAAAATTTGGAATTTTCCCTTTTTGTTCTTTTTAGCAGAAAATAACAGTGCATTATGGAGTATAAATTTTCATTACATACTACTACATACTAATAGAAATTCGGCGTCTTAAACTTCATTCATATATTACCTGTTTTTAGATTGTATTCATTTTGCGATTGTTAAAAATGTATTCTCTTCTGTCACCTTAAAACAGTGTTTTCCAATTATTTTCGTCCACGGCACCCTTTTTGAGGGGAAAACTCACCGCGGTGCCCCTACTTAAAAATCAAATCTTTAGTAAGTACCAACTTTTGAGATAAGTTTTTGCTGGAAGCTTAAGGTGGAATACACGTATTTGGTTCGCAATGCTACGTACTTCAAGCCCTACTCCGAAGTTACAGGGCGAGTGAAAAGTGTTTATAGGCGGATGTAAACCTGAGACTCTTTGTCGTGAGGTAGTGTTGTATTTTTGCATGAAATGGAGTAATAAGCCCACAGGAGCGGTTTTAAACAGTCAACTACCAGTCCACATGTTTTTTTGACAGATCGCGAAAACACAACACTAAGTACCTCACGCGAAATATTTTTACTTTCTCGCTAGCCATATATGGCGAGAAAGTATTGTTTTCGTGCAAAATTTCGAAATTGAGATTTTGGGTTTCCCATGATCCTGGGGGTCCCCTGAGTCCAAAAAAGTGGTTTCTGGAAAAAGTCTGTCCGTCCGTCAGTCCGTCCGTCAGTCAGTCCGTCCGTCAGTCCGTCCGTCAGTCCGTGCAGTGCTCTAGCGCCTATACCGTTCATCCGATTTTGATGAAATTTGGTATGGACCTGTCTAAAATCACTGCCGAGGGGCGTTTTCAAGGACTTTTTGATTGGTCAAAAATTGCGGCCGCTATTGTCAAAAAACTGCCAAAATAATTTTAAAATCGTGTTTTTGGTTACTTAGACAAGCGCCGACGGTACACTTTTCAATCTATAACACTGAAAATTGGTATGTGTGTTGACAAATAGATGCTTCGAGGTCATTTTCAACTAAAATTGAATTGGTTGAAAATTACGGCCGTTCTGGACCAAAGTTCGATCGTTTCGGCGCCATTCACATTTATTGACCGATTGTCATGAAATTTGGTAAATTTATGTAGAACCATGTAACTTAAACATCTGTCGAACAGAATTTTGTTATCTTCAAAATTACGGCCGTTTTTGTCAAAAAAGTGTCGAAAATGAGTTGAGAATGAGAAACCACGTTTTTGAATGGTCGGAACGCATTTGGGACTACAGTAATAAAATGACAGACGTGAGATTTGGTATGAGTGATCTCAGATAGATGCTCGTGGATCATTTTCAACCGATTTTCGATTGCTTAAAAATTACGCCCGCAAAAAAATCTCAAAAAACAAAAAAAAAAAAAAAATCATTCTGGGCGAGAAAGTTAAGTGCGACTGTTGTCGGACCCTTTATTTTGTAACGTTTCGGACTAAAACAGTATATGATTTTATCGTCACATTTAGTAGAAAAGCTTGATATATGTTTGTACTATTTACCGTCGCCATGTTGCATTTTGACAATTTTTATTTCACTTACGGAAGTGGGTAATTTCAACACCATTTCTCTACTTTTTCTCCTGTAAAAGCTAAACATAGTGTCCTACTTTCACTCGTTCGTATCGCGTTCAAATAGCACACTATGTTTAGCTTTTGGAGTAAACACAACCAATATGATATTGCAATTACCCGTCTCCGGCAGCACTAATATGTAAACATTAGTTTTGTCGAATATTTACTTTCGCACAGTGGTTTTGGTGGAGTTCGTTGAGAATGTATGGTGGCCCTTAAGAGTTGATAGGCATAAGTAGGCTGTATTCCTGTCAAAACACGAATTTAAAACAGGAGGCAACATTATGTGCTAAATTTTTTAATGAGAATAGTTACATGTAAAATAGATTTTTTATACGTCGGGGAAGCTCCTGCGGTGCCCCTGGAAAGTCTCCGCGGCGGAGCACCTATTGGAAAACACTGCCTTAAAAAACAATAACAAAATGGTATTTTCTTGAACATTTCGTTTCAGGTACTGTGGAATGCTCCCGCAGGACCTTTTTTCCCAACTCTGCCCCGCATACTTCACGAGGAAGGAAGGTGGAAAGACGGTGTGCGCCGTCCAGTTGCCTATTGTGTCGCCTGTACGGGGACTAGTTGAGGTACCAAAGTCACGTCTGGTGGCATAATTAAGCGAGTTTATCAATTCTAGGTACATTGTGGGAAAGTTACGTTGTTAATCAGATAATGGTTCACTTTCCATTGTCTAAATTACGAGGAAAATCACACACTGTATACCTAGCATTGTTCTGGTATCCAAACGAACTGACAACCTCCCCGTTTTTCTCCTGTTATTATCAAGAGTTATTATTGTCAAGTGATATTTTAAGGTCGAATTAGGTGCATCTCCATCTCCCTGCTGACTCCTCATCCTCCTCATCTGACCGATGAGGCGGCTGTCTGAGGAGGAAATTCGTTGGTACCGAATTAAATTTTATATTCTGACTCTTTTCGGATACATAATGAAGGTATGGCCAGGCCCGTATCCAGAAAAAGGTCATGGGGGGGGGTTCACACTTTTTTTTCAGTACTTCTTTTTTATTTCATGATTATTTTTTTTTACTTTGGCAGTGTCATGTTAATGAGGCTAGGGATCATTTATATTTATTTTTGTTGAGTACCTATCAGGTACCTACCTACCTATAATAGGTATATTATAACTTCCAAGATACAGACCGCAAAATGGGCGTTCACTTTCAGCGGCCTAGATATTTGGACTACTTATATGTACAAAATTTAAAACATTCAAAATTATTTCTTTTTAAAATGAAAATTTTCAGTGATAAGATAATAGACAGAAAATTGATAATTGACTTCAGTTCGTACCATGTTTTAGGTCTGTTTTTCCTTCAAATTTTACACTGTTATATGATAATCAAAATTACAATTTGATTCGTTGTTTTATAGGGATTGCCTATGCCTTCTATGAAGCTGGCGAAGCGCTCAGCGTTTGTTGCTGTGGTGCGTGAACTACATTTGGCCGGCGAACTGTCGGATGAACTGAAACCCAAGTTATTCTCGGCCAACACAACCGACTATATGTGGCTCTTCCCTCACTACCCCAAGGACGACAACAAAGTCAGTGGTGAATCGCAGGCGGGAACAAAGCATCGCCGCCAGATTTATGATGTCAAGGTATTGAGTGCTAAATTATACCTTAGTCTTGCGATGTGGATCTCTGTATGTTATCGTGAAGCACTCTGAACTGGACTGTGCCTGTTGCCGAGCTTCTGCTTGGACTGCCGAGGTCCTGTGTTTTATGTAAAATAAGTGTAGAAGTTTAGAGGCAGAACAAGGTGAGCATATTTTAGTAAGTGTAGGGGGAAGGAAGTGTAGGGGGTGACCCTGATAACGCCGATGATGGCAGGGGATTTTGAGGGACAGGTGTACATATATATTAACTAAGGAACAGAAAACACTTACTTATAAACTTCTACGGGACTGGCATGTAATTTGGTGTTGGAGTCGGATCGGAATGGGCTGACTTGGGGAAACAGAACGGTGTGACAGATTCCATACGGAACTGTCCATATTTGATTTTTCATGTGTTGAGTAGTTGGATGATGTTTAGTCCCCAGATGCATTGAGCGGATGTTTGCCGATCGCGGGTTCTCCCTGCTTCCTTCATGTAGTCACCTTCACACCAGCCTACCCAGAGCCAACTGTCAATCGCCGTAGAGTCTTCCATCAGCTACTCAGTTCTCCTGCGACGTACGCAATACTGTCTACAAAACAGCTACCACAAGTAAGCCCGTCGTATGTTTCCAGCTTTGAATCTGAATCGCGAGTCAGGTTACTGGCCATGTTCTGTTTAACTTGGTGTTGGTGCTGCAAAACAAACTCCTCGGGCTCTGCTGATGATATGTTTTTCAGTATATTCATACAATGTTTCAGGTGTGCGAGTTCCCACTGTACATGAGTGTAGGCGAGGTCACGTGTCAACTGCAACCAAACTCGTCTTCTGTTTGCCTTTCTGATGAGCAGCTTAGACAAGTGGGCAGATTTCACTTGGAAATGTTTTCCTCTGTGGTAAGAATATAAACTCAGTGCGATAATTTACCTATCAGATACAGTGTGAAAACGCAGTTGGAATTGTTATTTTTTTCTGACGTCATTACTAAAAAAAATTCTTTAAAAATAAAATTATTTTCCTGGTCTCTCATTCACATTTAAAATTCGAAAATGTTTAGAAATGAAAATTTGCCTGATGTGTTGAGAACAAATGAGATGAGACCGGCCTCGGTTCGGACCCCAGCAGCATATATAACGATTGGAGTACTGTCGAGAATACCTAGTGCTGTAGGTTCTCCGCCTCCTACCCCTCTGCAGGCTAACAAGATGAATTCAGAGTAACTCCAATTTGTATGAAATCCTAGAAGAAAAATATTGATTTTGCATTTCTTCAGATCGATTGCATGAAGTCATTTCTGGTACTGAGCAAAAGGAATGCGGAAAGTGCTTTCTACATCGTTCCTGTCAAAATGTGCTCAGGCAAGTTCGATATCGACTGGAGCATAGTCAGCAACATCGAGAAGTTGACTTCCAAGGCAAGTGAGGCTGTGTCAGCTAACAAATTATATTTTTTCTGTAGGGGTGAGGCCGTGAGGCCTGAATTTTAGTTACTAATTACGGGTATGTATTTACTGTAAGAGCGACCCATGAGGGGCCACAACTTTAATTTTGGACCTTGGTTACCTTATGGGTAGATATAATTTTCAAGGTACGTACAGTACAGAATTCGGTTTCATAGCAATTAGAGCTCTCAGGCCAGATTCCAATATCGGCAGCAATAACTCTTAGACAATTGAAACAAGTGTTGTCAAATATCTATTTTTTTTCTATTCCAAAAAACCAGAGGTCTCGATTTTCAACGGTTGCGTAGAAAGAAATTTTCTTTTAAAAAACTGTCTTTCCTAGCTGGAGCGCTCTCTTAGCCAGTTTGGCATTTGATCTTTCTCACTAATTGGCGAATACGTAACATAGCTATTAAATTTAAAGTCTAGTAACTATGGAAGCATATGTTTAGCTTATGGCAAGTGTCAAATGAGGCTTATAGAAAGGTTAACCTCTTCCCGTAAGCTGAATATAATGCGTCATTTGTTTATAAATTTAAGTTATCGTTAAACTGGATTGGTGAAATCCGCCCTAAGACTGCAGTAAATTAGACTGATGAATGTTCTCTTTGTTTGATTAGATGGAAGAGCCACCTGAAAAAATAGAGACTCTCAACACGGCTGTCGTTTCTCCGTATTATCGAGGTGATGAGGTGATCTATTACATCGTCACTAATGTGTGCGAGTTCCTTTCTCCAATGTCTCCTGTAAGTTAATTGATCAGATCAGGTAGTATCAATTTCCTTGGTCTTTAAGGCTAAAGACACATGTGGCGCCATTAAGGTTTTTGATGCCATACTTACCTATTCCCTATTTTTTTGCTCTGAAATGTAATTCTTTTAATGTGATCCAGTACAATTTTCAGTTATAAGTATCACTACACACAGCTGTTTGTTGACGCTTTTTATTTTCCATTTTCTGAGAAAACTGTTGGGTAATTAATGTAATGTGTTGAATAGTTCCCGGAAAGTGCTGCACAGACGTATTTCACCTACTTCGAAAACAAATACAACAAAACAATTAAAGACTTGACGCAGCCACTACTGGAAGTAAAGAAAATGCCGACACTAAGTAGTTGCTTCATGCGGCCCCATTCCAACAAATCGGGAGGCATCAGGAGTCGCAGAAAAATGCAGGTAAGGGCCTTCCTACTGCTCTACAGCGTTATGAATTCCTGTTACCAAAATTTTGTAAACCTGAAAAAAGTATTCTGCAGGTTGTTAATATGTAGGTAGGTACCTAGATGTTATAGTAATTTCAGAAATAGTAATCCCAAGAACATTCCAAGATTTTTCCGGCAATTTGTCAGCGTCTGATGAATCCAGGCTAATACCTTGCAGTACCTAATCGTTTTGTGTCGGGAGTTACCTACGTCCCTGTGTTTGGCACATCTGTGACAATGTATAATCCATTATTGACAGCTTTCTTTCGCTACTGAGCTTTACCAATGGGACTAATAAACAATGTTACGGGTAAATTTTGGATTATTTATTTGCCTAGGCGGACGGTGAGGACCTCGATGAAATACTTGTGCCCGAGTTGTGCAACTGGTTCCACTACCCTTCAGCCCTCTGGTTGAAAGCGGAGCTTCTTCCGACAGCCCTGCACCGCATCACCCAGCTCCTGTTCATGCACGAGTTGCACGCCACCATCGCGATGCAGTTGGGCGACGGCCGTCCCGTGCTCACCTGGGCACCTCTTTCTGTTATTCCTGACTCATCTAACGTTGAGACAGAGGAGCCACCAGCAAATCGGATTCCTGTCGGAGGTTTAGGCTTCGTCGCTCCACGGAAGGTAAATCAGGGTCTATTCCAGAAAAAAAAAATATGGATTAGGGTTGAACCCACCCATCCTCAAAAGTATCGGCCAGCCGATTAAGTCGGTAAGAGACGTATTGCACTGTCATGATGTTCTGTGTTGCGTTGTTTTACTGACGATCATCGAACCCCGGCCCCTACTTAATTCTTTGATTTTGGACGAAGTACTTTTTTGTTGGCAGGTCAATCAATAACAAATTTTTGTATCTTGAATGTCTTATTAGACGGCTCATCGTTTCCAGTTTAAGTGTCATAAGTTAGTGAAGATGACAGATGGAAAAAAATGTAATGCAATGCACGGAAAGTATTAGGAACTCCTAACTTTTTATGTCTAGGATGTAGGGGTAGGTACACAGACTCACTTACCTCACCTTTATATCATTCCATCTCAATGATTATGGCAATAAGTTTTTAATACATATTCAGATTTACGCAGCCAAAAAAATGAAGTTAGATTTTTAGTAGCTACTTTTTTGTCTGTGAGTAGAGTCTTTGACGTAGTCTCTTCCTCTTCGAGCGACAGCTTCAGTCGGGGGAGCTGTGTCACTTTGAGACTTAACATGACGATCAATAAGAGCAACTACGTAGGGGAACGGTGCCATTGATTAAAATCTTGCCACATATTTTATTTAAAAAAATACATTTACTTAGGTATGTATGATTTATAAAAATAAAAAGTATTGTAAGCTGTAAAAATAAGAAAGGAAACCTGTCTTGGCCTGTTGCAGAAAGTGGGCCGCGAGCAAGTGCCGGCTGCTGCCTTGTGGGACGAGAAAAACGAACCCATGAATATTATGAATTGCATGGACAAGGTGGCAGACTGCGACCTGAGATACTTCGCGGAATTCACCAACAGAGAAATTGTAGATTCTGGTTTCCAAGTAAGCTCCTTCTGTAATAATTCTCGTAAGCCTCCTGAAGCGTGATGTATCAAGTATTGCTTCGAACCAAACTGCAAATGATATTTTCGGTCTACCAGTGGTATGGCTTCGAATGAGAGATTCCTTGTTCTTGACTTGGGTCCAAACACATCTGTTGTGGACTTGCCCAGTAAGCACGAGAGTATTGTAGCAGTAGTTTTTTTTCACATTTTATGATTTCTTAACTTGTAGGAGAAGAAACGGCTTAAGCGAAATGAAGGAAGTTCTCCTATTGAAGTCCCCCGAGTGTCTGTTTTAAAGTTGCATCTCATCGACTCTTCCTCAGCTGCACAAAGGACGTACGGCCCTGAACTTCACGAATTGCTAGCGGTAAGTCACCCTTTGCAGCCTACCTATACCACTTTTGGAACAACCCACATACCAAGGATGATATATCTATTAAGGATTAAGGATATTTCATAAGAGGTTTTGAAATGAGACCCAGTTTGCGCATGAGTCATCTGTTCGACCGCCATGTCGTTGTTGATAGGCGATGATTTGACTTATTTTCTTTATTTCTTATTGCTTTTCTGGATTTTCGCTGTTGCTTTGGCCTGGGCTTCTCTATTTTTGCTGATTGATATATAAAGTATATTATCCTTGGTTCATAGGTAATTAGGTACGTTTGTGTCTTGCCGTGATTTTTTATCAGTTTATCACAGTTCCTTATGTACCTGGCCACACGAATCAACATATTTGCAATTTTTTATGTTGTTAAAATATTTTCTAGTTTGGTCTTTATTCTCACTTATTTCTTCAGGCAACCACCGCCAAGTCAGCAAACGACATTGTAAACCTGGAAAGACTAGAAACTCTTGGTGACTCATTCCTCAAGTTCGCAGCTTCCCTCTTCCTCTTCCGAGAGTTTCCCAGTTTCAATGAGGGACAGCTGACAACAGTGAAAAGTCAGCTGGTCAGCAACCGGAACTTGCTGTACTGCGGCCAGGCCAAGGGTTTACCGTCCTTCATTCAGGTTACTTTTACGCCTTAAAAAATATAGAGTTTCTCATTGGTTTACTAGGAATCTATTAGTCAGCCATTCTCAATAAATAACTGAGGAAAAATAACCCGATCTGACAAGTGTTATGCGAGCTTTGACGAAGAAGGATATTATTTCTTCGAAACCAACCTAAAATGACCGACATTGTCATCACTCTCGAAAGAGTCATTTATTTCAGTGCCGTGGTGCTTGTTAGTTAGCTATTTTTTATTGAGCTCCAAGCAGTTTAGAAGAAACTTGGAATAAAAACATGCTAAGATTCTGGTGAGTTTACTTTACTTTGAACGGAATGGTCTAACCTACCCATTCCATATCGCGGCCGTTACACAGTTTAGTTTAACAGAATAAAAATACCCGATGTCGTACCGGTCAAAATTATGTTGGTAGGTACCTACTCATATTCCAATTTCAATTTCAGTTTAAAATTTGAAATTGTATTACCTATTTCATTTTTTTAACAAATCTTTTAACTTTCTCGGTAGCCAATATAACGAGAAACACAAGTACCTACGACTATTGTAATATTCAAATAATATTAATAATAAGTTGGTCGTAATTAAAATGACTATTGGATGCTGCGTTGACTTCCAAAAAAGCAAGTAGAAATAACTCGTTCTTCTAGACACTCTAGACGGTACTCTGTGTAATGTTCAGACCGAGTGAAAAAGTTACTCGGGCAAGAGTAGTGTGTCACACATGTTTAACTTGCGAAAGTTCAGAGTTAACAAAATCCACCAAAACTGTGACTCCTGGGGTGCTACTTATTAAAGGTCATAAAACAAAGACTCAGAGGTACGCTCTGCTGTGTTTATTTTACTTTAATGATAATATTATCGTCGAAGCCCTTTCAGTCTTGTAGATTCTGGCATGTAAGCTCTACTAATCGCGTTTTTCAGTTTCAAGAATTCGTAGCTGCTGGGGAATGGGTTCCTCCTCTTTGTGAAGTTCCACCAGAAATTCTACAGATGCTCAAGACTCAGCGCAAGGATCCTGGTGCACTCTATTCCATGTGTATTCCAGTTGCCGAGCAGCTGGATGGCCACGTTCAGCCCAAAACGCTACTTCATGTAAGTTCCATAATATGTTCCAGTTGTCGAGCAGCTTTTGTGAGCACTAGGTGCCTCCAGCCCTGGATACTGCTTCACTTTTATTCAAAACGTAACGCTACTTGAGTGGTTTCTGCAGACATATTTTGAAGGAAACTTCTGGACATGTTTTGTTCTGATGTACAGTATTATTAGTGATATATTTATGTATATATTTTTTTTTTTAAATCAGGAACTAGTTTTCTATTTTATATTGAAACAGTCGAAACGAAAATGGCAAAAAAAACACTGAAGTAACTGTTAAATTCTTGCATTGCATTATTAATTATTAACATGCAAGCAATGTTGTAACTTCTTACTTACTTCTTACTTCCTCTTTACATAGCTCTGGCAACGCCTACGAAACATTACGTCATTTACATTTGTGTTAAATCGTACTTAATTCGTTTGTGGGTTTCAAGATGCGAGCTGCTGTGGAAAAGTCGGAAGTGCTGACTGAGGAGCTGCTCATCTCCCGATCCCTTTCCTACCTTCTGCAGAAAGTGCTGCCAGACAAGAGCGTGGCCGACTGCGTAGAGGCAATCTTGGGAACATACGTACTGGTTTGTATATAGTCTTGATTTGGTTTGTGTATAGTCCAGTAGTAGGTGGGTTTGTCTAGATTTAAGTGAGCATGTGTGCAGCCCTGTACCTTCACACTGGGAAGCGCCTTTTTTTAAAAATAACTAGCCGTTTCTTATTTCTTAGGGGTTGACTCTTTCTTCGACTTTTGGAATACAATTTTCGGATCTGCCTTGCAGTCTATGACCTGTAGCGAAATTCACCTAAAGTGGTTTTGTCAGGGAGTACGAGTAGGTTTAACAAGAGTAACTGATAAAGGTTAGCTGACTCAGGTTTCAATTTTCAGGCTTGTGGGCTTGATGGTGCCTTGAAGCTCCTCAACTGGTTCGATATATTGCCAGTTGTGCAAGGCCAGGTGTTCAGCACCTCCACTCTGCTGCACAACCCTGCACCATCACCTCTACTTCTGTCGAGCAAATCATTCCAGGTTAATGAGCAGCTGAGCAAGATCAACTACCGCGACCTGGAGTGCATGCTCAACTACCAGTTCAAGGACAAAGCTTTCTTGCTACAAGCACTCACTCATCCATCATCTGCATTCCATCGTGCCACTGATTGCTACCAGCGACTCGAGTTCTTGGGCGATGCCGTTCTTGGTAATTATTTATGGCAGTATTTTTAATAAGTAATAGTGTTGCAGCGGCGGCGGCAGACCCGCTTTCAATTATCCGGGCAGTTTGGTGATTCGTGTCTCTTATTAGAAAAGCGAGTGAATTGAAAAGTCATTGAAAGCACTACTTTTTCAAATGGAACACAAAACGCGTGATGCAGAAAAAGTAATAAAAGTATACATATTATTTATATAAAGTTATTTACTGAGACCATGAAGATAAGTGGATACCACCCTGGCCGGATATAATGGCTGGAGACGTGACTAGCACTCTGGCCTGTTGGCTATAACTACCAGGTCGGCCACAGGATAAGTAGGTAGTTAATAAATTGATACAAAGCAGTCGGTTATATTGGATACATCTAAGTAAGTAGGTACTAAATAGGATTCAGTACCTGAGTCCTTAGTAGTAGGTACTAAACGAACTCTGAATAAAAATAATGAATAAGAGAATTGAGAACTACCCCTACACTCTAAGAGCGTCCTTTGTCACTAACCCTACTGTTATACCTTTCTCATTTGCTCTGGATAACACAAAACGCTCTTGTAGTCACGCCTCTGCTGGACCGGGCCATACAACCAGATGACCTGATTTTCAGATTTCCTGGTGACGTGTTTCATCTATCAGGAGGCTCCTGATCTCAATCCTGGACAGATTAGCATTTTACGCTCGGCACTGGTCAACAACACCACGTTTGGGTGCCTCTCCGTCCGCTATGACTTGTACCGTTACATGCTGTCATATTCTGGAGCGCTGACCGAAGCCATCGCGGCTTTCGTCGCCCTTCAAGAAAGCCGGGGCCATGTCGTAGATGAAGCTGTACGTACAGTCCAACCAAAACTCTCTTATTTTTTGGAGGATGTTTTCAATTTTTCACAATTTTTTCACCTATTCAAGAGATTTCAGGGTATCACAAATGTCTGTCTTAGGCTGAATTTCACCACCTCACGATAGTGCCTTTTAACGTTCGAATAGCTATCGATTCGAAAAAGCAGACATCCTCTCGTTAGGTTTTGTTGTGTTCGCCTGCTTTGTTTACGTCAAATTTATTTCAACAATTTCAATCTAAAAGTGGAAATAAACGTGAAAAAACCCCTATTTTTTCGGAGAAAGAAGTTAAAATGTTGATTAGACTACATTAGACTACACCAAATGAGTCGCAGGTATGAAAATTATCGTTTTCGCTAACGCACGGAAAATTCACTCGAAAGCTAACGAAACGGTAACGGTGCATGGTGAAAGCCGTTAACATTTTTTACCGATACGATAGCGCTATCGTGTACGCGATAGTCTTCACGTTAAAGTGGTGAAATCTAGCCTAATGGTGGGAACGCCATGGATTATTTTTACATGCAGTGATAGAACACCTTCTTTGGTCAAACATACGAGAATATTTTTTTAATGCCGTTGGGATGTGGTAATGATATGGACGCACCGTAACAGTTGCTCATTAGGTTCTATATTAGTTGTTAAAGATTTATTTATGTATTAAAATGTATCTCAGTATCTATAGTGTTACGGTTGATGTTCGGATGTCGATGTTCAGTTGACTCAGCAGCGCAATGTCATCATTCCCCTTACAAAAAAAGAAACTCTTCAAACTGCGACAACTAAAGGGCTATTGCCTCATCTCCATATTCTTTCTTTATATAATATTCCAGACAAATAGAAATGAGTGAAGTCATATGTTAGGAATTTCTTGTAGATCCCTTTCATTGCTTTACTCGCTAAAAGTTCATGGCATTTGGTTTTCAGTGATGAGTATTGTGTTTTGATACTTTTTAAACACTTTTTGCCTATTAGTTTTTACCCCAGCTGAGCATTTAGTTTTAACGTAAGATAATACTTGGGCTTTCGTCTTGACTATCCTTACTAACTATTTTAGCTGTGTTTTTTAGTTTTTTGATGTTTTTTTTTGTTCTGTAGGTGCAGATACTTCTGGAAGAGGCGGATGTGAGAGTTGCGGAATCAGTGGAAGTTCCCAAAGCTCTCGGGGACTTGTTTCAATCGCTGGCGGGCGCCATCTTCCTGGATAGCGGCAACTCTTTGGAAACCGTCTGGAACGTCTATTATCCTCTAATGAAAAAGGAACTAGGTGTGCACTTTTCCAGTCTCAGAAAGTTAATGAGGTAGTGGAATGCGGTAATAAGATGCGGCTTGATGTCGAGAAGACGTAGTTTGTTGATGATAAGGGACTAGAGAGTTGAAAAGTCAATACCTGATCGTGCCAATTTGTGTCTGAGGGAAAATATGATATCATTTTTCTAGAATTCAGAATTTTGCGTAGTGTCAGATTTACTTTGAATCTGCAAGTGTTTTTTTTTATGTATACCTACAAAAATTTGTGTTTTTTACGGTTCTGCCGCGCCCTGAAATGACATGTTTACTTTGGAGGTTTACTTATAGGCACCTAACCTAAGCGGATAGTTTGGGGATTTAGAGTCTTGCTTGTTTAGCTTTTTTTTTTTTTTTTTCGTTTTGTTGACCTTGTCCCACCCAAAATAGGTGGAACTAAACTATAAAACGCCTGGTTGTCCAGTTAAATTACAAATTTAGAAATTCCTCTAAACTATAAAAAACATTTTCAAGTAAATATGATTTTAGCAATTTTTTAAATATTGTTAAACTTTCTTCAGATTTAATTTCAAACGGGAGAGCGTTATATAGACGAACACCTAAAATCGGAGGACTGTTCAAACGAAGGGAGGTAGCAAATTTGCCTACATGTATATTTGAACACGACCGAGTTTTATAAGAGTGAAAGTTTGAATTAAGAGGGAAGTGTTCTGGGTGCTCGCGAACAAAGAATAATACCTGATAAATGAAAACACAAGGGGCAGGGAGAATAAAGAATTTCTGAAAAAGTGACCTGCAAGAATTACGCTGTGGCACTTTAGCCATGATTCTTATGCATCTCTTTTGAATTTTGGTTATGACGAGAATTTGCCTGTAGGTGCCGCCTACTTGCTGTGCCGAAGATATACTCAATATTAAACTTTTATTTTCAGATGCCTTTAAGGAAAATACTCCCAGAAACTCTGTGGCACTCCTTCATGAACTGGCTGCAAAATCTATCAACGTGACGTAAGCAGACTAAATCTCTTTTTTAATTGCATGCTTTGTAAATGTAGAAAACACTTGTACTCGTTAAGCGGATACTGAAGTACAGTTGTCCCCCGCCCCTACGCTGTTCACTCATTTTAAATTACGTTTCTGACCTAGGACAAGTGAAAGCCCTCCCTTCCCTATTTCCCCTTCCACCTGGAAAAATTAGCGTTTCATTCTGGAAAAGAACTCAGTGAGAACTTATCTGTGGCTGAAAAAAAATATACAGAAATGTTTTGAAAAGGGAATTGTAGTAAAACGTAAACAATATCAGTCAGCTGTCAGCAACTACAGAAAAATGAATTGGTATTGAACCTACCTAAAAAAAAAACTGATGAACTCTGCTGTCTTGGTCGGAATTAGAACATGAAGTAGGTAGGTACATGACATGCATCCACTCTGATCTGTAGTTGGCAAAAAAAATGCATGGTCTTTCTTTGTATGATGTTTGGTTTGTGCACAGACTTTATCTAAGTATTCCGTACCATTTGGTCCAGGTGGTGTTGGAACAATTATTATATTGATGGTTAATACGACTTAGGGTGCGTCCCACCGTACTCAGTTCGATTTTTACCATGCAATAATTAGAATTTGACTGGAGTTTAACGTTAACCGAGTATGCGTCCCACCACATAGCCGTATCCACGGGGGGGGGGGGATTTAACCCCCCCATGAACGGAAAATTCACATGGTAATGCCAACGTAAAGCAAAAAAATATAGGCTAAACCCCCCCCCCCCCCCCCCCATGACCGCTGTCCCATCATACTAGCTTAACAGCTAAATCTTGGTTAAATTCGGGTTTTACAGTAATTGGCATTTAACTGGAGTTTAACTTTAACCGAGTATAGTGGGACGCACCTTTGGGGTGGATTTCACGATAAGTTAAGGTAGACTATACATTCTCGAGAACTCCACCAAAACCACTGTGCGAAAGTAAATATTTGACAAAACTAATGTTTACGTATTAATACTGCCGGAGACTGGTAGTTGCAATATCGCCATTGGTTGTGTCTACTCTAAAAGCTAAACATAGTGTGCTATTTGAACGCGAAACGAACGATTGAAAGTAGGACACTATGTTTAGCTTTTAGAGGAGAAAAAGTAGAGAAATGGTGTTGCAATTACCCATTTCCGTAAGTGAAATAAAAATTGTCAAAATGCAACATGGCGACGGTAAATAGTACAAACATATATCAAGCTTTTCTACTAAATGTGACGATAAAATCTACATGTTTAAGGCTGAATTTCACCACTTTCCGATAGTGTCTTTAACGAGAGGATTTAACGAACGGATTTAAGTTCGTATGTTTAGCTTACGACAAATGCCTTGCGCTTGCACTTGTTTCTCTGCGATCACACTTGTCGTAAGCTAAACATGCGATAACGTAAATCCGTTCGTTAAATCCTCTCGTTATAGACACTATCGGAAAGTGTTGAAATTCAGCCTTAGCCCGAAAGTTAAAAAAAATACTCCGGTAGAGTGGGGTTTTCGCGATCTGTCAAAAAAACATGTGGACTGGTACTTAGGCTGAATTTCACCACTTTCCGATAGTGTCATTAACGGGAGAATTTAACGAACGGATTTACGTTATCGTATGTTTAGCTTACGACAAATGCGTAGCGCTTGCAGTTGTCTCTAGTTGACTGTTTAAAACCGCTCCTGTGGGCTTATTACTCCTTTTCATGAAAAAATGCAACGCTGCCTCACGACAATGAATGTCAGGTTTATATCCCCCAATAAACACCTTTGACTCGCCCTGTAACTTCGGAGGACTTGAGGTACTAAGGCTGGATTTCACCACTTTAACGTGAAGACTATCGTGTACACGATAGCGCTATCGTGTCGGTAAAAAATGTTAAC
Source organism: Mesopsocus fuscifrons (assembly GCA_950004255.1). Classification (NCBI taxonomy): domain Eukaryota; kingdom Metazoa; phylum Arthropoda; class Insecta; order Psocodea; family Mesopsocidae; genus Mesopsocus; species Mesopsocus fuscifrons. Next base: position 7,427,197 of record OX465378.1, read on the forward strand.
GGCTTTCACCATGCACCGTTACCGTTTCGTTAGCTTTCGAGTGGATTTTCCGTGCGTTAGCGAAAACGATAATTTTCATACCTGCGACTCATTTGGTGTAGTCTAATGTAGTCTAATCAACATTTTAACTTCTTTCTCCGAAAAAATAGGGGTTTTTTCACGTTTATTTCCACTTTTAGATTGAAATTGTTGAAATAAATTTGACGTAAACAAAGCAGGCGAACACAACAAAACCTAACGAGAGGATGTCTGCTTTTTCGAATCGATAGCTATTCGAACGTTAAAAGGCACTATCGTGAGGTGGTGAAATTCAGCCTTAGCATTGCAAACCAAGTACGTATAGGTATTTCCCCTTAAATTGTATAAATATTTCAAGCATACCTAGCATATTCAGTAAAGTAAGAGTGCTGTTAACAGAGTTAACTTCCCCCAAACCACTGAAGACAACTTACAAGGCAAATATTCCTCGAAACATGGCGATTAGCGAAACATAGGTACTTATTGTAGTATACAATTTATGTTATGTGGCAATAGGCCCGGTGAACTGATTAAGTTTTAAGCTAAATACCAATAAATATATTGGTGAAATCCACCCTGTACAATTTATCTTATCATTAACTTGGACTGGTGACATCCGCCCTCCACTTCTTGAAGTATTACTATAGTATAGGTTAAGTGCGATTGCATTGTCATAAGCAAAACATACGATAAGATAAATCTGTTCGTTAATTCTGTTGGATAGGAGACACTGTAGTATACTTAAGAGAAGTGGTGAAATCTAGCCTTAAACAAGTAAGTAACTTGTTCATAGAAATATTTCGTATAAGAATGTCTCGAGAGTTTGGCATGGAATGGAATGACTGGTACAGTCATCGGACGGTTTATTTCCGATGGAAGCTGCTGGAATTCTCAATTTCATATTACGATACAAGGAAAATGGAGGGCATTTCGCATTCATGAAATTCTAAACTGTTTCTTGGCTAATAAGGGTAGGAAAGAAATATAATTAAGAAAAAATAACTATGTTCAGTAAATAGGCAGGTATATATTATAGTTCGCGCTCGGAGCAATTTTTGTGGGTTTTCTCTTCATGTACCTACTTACTTGAAGGTTTGAGAGTTTGTGAGTGAAATTTTGACTCTGGAACGGCGCCAATCGGCCACAGGCCTCGCCCTGCCTGGCCTTTCTCCAGCTGCGATCTAATATATTGCTACTTTATGCCACCTTTACTATACAAAGATAGACCATGTGCATGTCAACTTCAGCAAACAGCCAATCGCTATTTAAGTGATGTGATAAGCTTTTGCCAGTACAAACACTTGAATGCATGGTATACCTGAAACTTGCACCTAGCCTAGTCAATTCATCCTTCTTTAACTGTTGTAAAAGTGGCATACACAGGTATGGATTATGAAGTAGAGGACTTAGGGGCCATTCTCCTAGTTGTTCATAAAATAATTCGCCCTATCCTATCGTGGGGGATTTTATCCGTGGTTAAAGTGCCATGTATTGGCGTAGGGCCCTAGGAGCTGTTCGTAATCTACATTATATTTGTTAACGTTTTTTCCGGCCACTTTTTGAGGACATTGATGGATATTTAGGTAAATGGTCTGTCTTTGCAACGGCTAAAAGTAACTATATAGTTATGAGGTGATTTTACGATCGGTTAATTTTGGAAATTTTGTTGTGGTAAAAATCACTCGATCGTAAAATCACCATGTAGCCAGTTCATTTCAGCCGTTAGAAAGACATTATTGTACCTATTTCACAGCTTTTAAATATCCAACAGTGTTTTCAAAAAATTGTTGGAAAAAATAGTTGGTTTGACAGGATATGACAGGGTTGAACTGTGAGGAGCAGTGAGCTGCGCTGCTCCTTACGTGGCAACATCTTTAACGACGGATCAAATACCCTACGATACGGGATAGGGAGGATCAAGTATTTCACTAACAACCATGAGAACGGCCCTAAGAGACGCAACGACCTCGTCCATCCAGCCGCGCTGTGCTGCGCCGCCGAAAAATGAAATACTGAGGGTAGTATCTCACTGAGACCACGCAACGGGCTATCGTGCGTTGAGTTGATACAACGGCTGGGGTGATATTGCCTCCTCAGTTCTGAGCCTGTGACAGCGGAGCCTGTGACAGCGCTCATACCATGATCTGCCGACAGTGCCGACCCCTTCGAGACAGAGGCCTATAAGGTGGCCACATACAATGCGTTTTGGACGGCGGCGTCCTGGCTTCCTGGCTGGGATGCGGGATTCAGGATGTCAACTCAGGCATGGCTGGTGCCCACACACGATACGTCCAACCCGGCATCCCTGTGATTTGTCTTTTGTTTTTCAGATATTGATGAAACCTTGATTTTGTTGTATACCTAATAATCAGTGTTTCGTTTATCTCTTGATATTTTTTTCAAAAAATCTACTCAAAACAGTTCTGACTCCAATTTGAAATTGTCTGTCGAACAATTGTCTGTAAAGTAGTCGATATAACTATTTTAATGCAAAAAGGGCCCACCTGGGATGCGTGGAATTCGGTTAAGTTGGAATTCCAAAATCGGGATCGCATCCCCTCAAAACTGCCCATCCCTCCCCACTAACGAGGCGTCTAGGGATGCATCCTCGCCCGGACGCCGTCCAAAACGCATCGTGTGTGGCCACCTTTAAGGGTATCTCACTAAACTGCGGTGCGGCTGACCGCTGCCAGAGTGCCATGAAACTTCAGTTCGAATGGGTTGTGTAATTTAATGATAAGTTTAACGATTAAATATATATAAATATTTACATTATCTACAAGAGGAGGTTCTTTACACCTTGCGATAACACGTGTTTGGGCACCAGCCATCCCTGAGTTAACATCCCAGTCAGGGAGCCAGGACGCCGTCCAAAACGCATCATATGTGGCCACCTTAAGAGTCCTATCCCATCAAGGAAAGCTTCTTGCATGCTATTTTTGTAATTTCAGTGCGACTACCATGAATGGAACGGTGAGAGTTCGTGTTGATTTGACGTTGCCTTCTGGTGAAATGACGAGTTACTACGGTTTCGGACCCAATAAATTCGAAGCTAAACGAAGCGCCGCCAAACTTGCCCTAAGAGCATACTACGGGCAAACGGAAACCACTGGTGCTGCCACGTCAATGTAACATCGTTTGGTTACCCTGTTCCTGCTTCATACCTGCTCCTTCAAATACGATTTACATTGTAGAGACTGTAGATACAACTTCAATGTTTCTTCCCTCCCTTACGAAGGATAATGTCGAGTAATGTAAAATTTCGCATTTTTGCAAAAAAATTTGTGTTGGAAAGACGTACATTCGATAAATTTACCCGTAGTGCTGAGTTTAAGGGTAAGTAAAGAATCCTTCGAAATCCACCTATACAAATATTTATTTTTTTTAATTTTACGTTTTGTTGATCTTGTCCCGCTTGAGTTGAGTTACTGTACATGCATGATGTATTCATATTTGTGAGTAGGTATAGGCATATAATATGTAGTTTTTCAAAGCAACCGTGCAAAGATGTTGGAGTGGAAGTTCATTTGACGTTTTGTGTCAAGGTACCATGCAATAGGTCCTGTATGTTGTTTTTTTTAAATTAAAAAGTTTAAATTATTGATGTTTTTTTTCTATAGTACATTGATACCTACAGGTTGAATTCCTGACTATGACAATAATGGTGAGGTAGTATCTATCCACTGGTTATAGATTGAGAGTTCTCCCTCTTATTACCTGCGATAGCGCCTGCCACCCAGTCACCCAATTTTGATGACTTGTCATCTAAATTTCCCACTCAGGTTACACGCCGAAGGAATTTTCGATGGCCAAAAAATCTCAAAAATAATTCAAAATCCCCATTTTTGACTGGTTGGACAGTTCCCTGTTTTTAATAATTTACACTGAAAATTGTTGTACTTACCTATTACCTACCTATGAAATTTTTCATGAAATCTGGTAGGTTTGAATCACGAATCACTTTACAGGACTTGAAATCAAGAAAAAAATACAAATAGAAAACAACACTCCTGCAGGGAAGTATAATAGGTATACCTACCTAAAAAAGTGACTAATAGTGATAGGCCATGCGATTGGGTTGTAAGTGAATTCTGAACGATGAGATGCTTATGCTGGTGTGGCACCTAATTATCACACAGCTGCAACAGTTCAGAAAGTTTTTTAACGATAATAATTTCTACTGTATCTACTGTGTGTAAATAATATAATTATATAAATCAGCGATGAGATACGGTTCTCTATAGGTACTACAATACTATATAGAGATAACCAAGATAAGCTCATTGTAGATAGGTAATGAAATAATACAGAGCCGGAAGTGGGCGGACGCTGGTAACCGAAGACGGTGGCAAATATCCTGAAAGCGGGGCTCCTGTTCCGCTTCTGCTAATGGTTATTAATTATTAGTATGCTTTCTTTCCCTTGCCACTTTCTTCTTATTTTTTCGTTGTCTTGTCCTTTATAGTTTGGACAGTCCGTTTGCAAGGTGCAACTGCTGTCTATATTATTAATTATTACTTCGGTAGGTAAGATCCGACCAAAAACACTCCGTGTAAAAAACACAGCCAAGTTTATAACCCTCCAAAAATTAGCCTAACTCAACAGCCCTTAAAAGGGTTTAATATAAAAAAATTCCTTTCGGCAGCCCCGAAAGGCGTAGGTAGATTTCGAAGATTACTTCCATCCACTAAAAGCAGTCTAAAACCATTTAGAAAGACGGTTAAGCAGATTTTCAGTTGACCCAAATGCATTCTCTACAATAACAACGGAGGAATTGAGTATTGAAATTTCACCCCCCCCCCCCCCCCCATTAACAAGAAAATGAAACTGATTTTACAAAAAACTTTTTCAGACAAAAGTTGTAGATATTATTAATAGAAACTCATAGCAAAAAGAATGAACTCAATATCTCACCAAATAAGTGAGTTATAACGTTTTGAAAATTCAACCCCCCACCCCCTGCCTAAACGGTGCGTCGGACGAAAAACTTTTTCAGACAAAAGTTGTAAGTAATAATGAGGCAAATGCATTGCAAAACAAAAGAACTCGATAACACCCCTAGGGCACAAGTTATGAATTTTTTTGTGCGCAAAACCCTCTTTTTCCACCCTTACTCAACCATTAAGGGTGGGATCAAAAAACGTTACTATGAAAAGTTGTAGGTAGTACTGTTAGACGACCCTCAGAGAAAACTACGTTTCATTAGTTGCAATATTAAGGGAGTTATGACCAAAAAGCCAGATTTAGAAAAAGTCCCCCCATTTCCCCCCCCCCCCCCCCCCTTCGTCCGATTTCCCCCATTAACGAACTCGACCGAGATTTTAGACCCTAATATTTTATTAAATAGTCAAAACCAATTATTTTTCAAAAATACGGCTGCTAGCGTGTTCACAAGGAAGTGAAAATGATATATAGATAGACTAGGTTGAAAAATGAGAAGTCAGAACTTTCCCAACCTGGCTACGCCTCAGTTAAACTCGTACACGCTTCTGCTTTAACGTATTCCACGTTAGTACCACCAGTAGAGAGCACCTCGTTACAGTGACAACGTCCGGTGCATCAACATCATGTATCGCACAATGTTTCGTAATCCTGGATGCTGCCCTGGCTTCCTTGAATTTGCGCAACTTTCCGCAACATATTCTTCCTCGGGGTCACTCCGGCACTACACCCTCCGACTCCCGTCCTGCTACGTCCATAAATAATTTACCAATCCTGGTGACGCCCCTGATTAATGCGCACTTCCTGTTATTTCGTCACATATTCTTCATTAGTACCACCAGTATATTACACCTAGTGAATATCATGACGATCGGTTGATGAACAGAATGTGCACAATCTGGGGTGCCCTGGCTACGGCCCTGGCTAATTGGAATTTCCACCACTTCTAAACATATTCCTCATGAGGGTCAGGAGGGCAATATACCCTGCGACTGCCGTCCGCGTGGCTCAATAAATGAAAAGTCCGAACTTGTTTCATCCTGGCTACGCCCCTGAATCATGCGTCCATTCCTGTGGTTTCTCCATATTCTTCACTGGTACCAACAGTAGAGACCACCCTGTGACCATCGTAACGATCCGTCCATAAACAACACGCGGTCATCGAACTCGGTTAATCCTGCCTACGGCCCTGGCTAATTCGAATTTCCCCCATTTGGCACTATATTCGTCACTGCGGCCACCAGGCCTCTGTACCCTGCGACTGCCGTCCGCGTGGCTCAATAAATGAAAAGTCCGAAATTTTTTCATCCTGGCTACGCCCCTGAATAATGCGTCCATTCCGGTGGTTTCTCCATATTCGTCACTGGTACCAACAGTAGAGACCACCCTGTGACCATCGTAACGATCCGTCCATAAACAACACGCGGTCATCGAACTCGGTTAATCCTTCCTACGGCCCTGGCTAATTCGAATTTCCCCCATTTCGCACTATATTCGTCACTGGGGCCACCAGGCCTCTGTACCCTGCGACTGCCGTCCGCGTGGCTCAATAAATGAAAAGTGTCATGACCTTCGGATGACCCTGGCTACGACCCTGGCTAATTACAATTTTCGCGAATTCACATCATATTCGTCATGGGGGCCATTGGGGCACTCTACCCTGCAAGTACCGTCGCGCTGGCTCAATAAATAGGACGGCTCAAAATTTTGATTTCGATTTTTAGCTGACTCAGCAATTGCTGACGGGGATCGCTTACCCCCCGTTCAACTCCGTTGGGGACCCCCTACAACCTGCAAAAAGTTTCATTGCGATCGGGCAATTAGGAGCGAAGAAAATGAATTATGATAAATCAGTCAGTGAGTCAGTGAGTCAGTACACTTCAGTCTTATAATATAGATAGATAGATATATATATATATATATATATATATAAACTTTTGAACTGATGGTAGTTTTGGGATCCAGGGGTCATAAAAAGAATAACTGTGAAGAAATTTTTCAAAAGTGAGACTACTGGTACGACTACAATAGGTAGATTTTTCTTCGAAATCTACCTAAAATGTTGGCCAAGTTCTCCACATTCCCGCTACCACTCGGCCCCCAAAATTAGTGAATTCACTTATTACAGGGCCAAGTCCTTGGCGCAAATCACGTAAGCCTCACAGCCGGTCATAGAAACAGACTTTAAGGTTGGATGGGGGCTGGAAGGGGTATTATTTTTCTTTAAAAAGTCAGTAGATACTGACACGGAGTACCTGACCTCTTCTAAAAATTCCTGTGGGCAAACTTTTCGAGGAAAAAAGTGAGATGTTTTTCATATTTCGAAGGAATGGACGTTTCCGAAATGTATATGCAAGTTTCAGTCGCTTTTGAGGTCTGGGAGCAATGACGGTTCAAAGTTGAGGTTTGCCGAAAATTGGCCCACACGAATACAATAATTTACCTTACGTATACTCCGTATACAGGTAAAGTAAAAACGTGAGGTAGTTTTCATATTCCGAAGGAATGGACGTTTCCGAAATGTATATGCAAGTTTCAATCGCTTTTGAGGTCTGGGAGCAATGACGGTTCAAAGTTGAGGTTTCCCGAAAATTGGCCTGCACGAATACAATACCTTACGTATACTCCATATACAGGTAAAGTAAAAACACGGCTGTGAATAGCACACTACGTTTATTTTTTACTGGAGAACGAAAATTTCCGAACGAAAAAAATGGAGGTGCAGTTATCAATCGGTTATCGGTAGATAGCTGGTTTCTTCAATCTCAATATCTATATAGCGCCTTCTCATATGCCGGACATTTTTTATCTCTAACTGCATGATTGTGAGGCTTTCCCGCCTTCATGCAGTTAGCACAACACTTGGCTTGCCTCTTATAGGGGCACATTTTGAAGTTGTGGCCCTCTTTTCCACAGTGCGCACATCTCACAGATTCGCAGCACGAATCAACAGTATGCCCGAGCCCCTGACATTTGAAGCACCTATCCACCGAGACGAAATCATCAACATGCACGGCAGTGCATGCAGCCAAGTTTTAAAGAAAAAGAAAGCGCGACAAAGCCTCGAGCACTGCCAGCATGTTATACAGGAACCAGAGTTGTGCACTTTTCGTGCCTCTCTACAGGAGGCAAGGGGGCGTGGCTCGAACAGTGGGTACCCTTCTCCTGTAGTAGGGTCCCACAGGACCTCCAAAATTAAATTTCAAACTTCTACGTCCAACCGTACCTGAGCAGTGACATCCCAAACTTAGCTGTTTTTGAGGGTCACTCACTGACTCACTGACTCACTGACTCACTCACTGACTCACCTATACAAATTATTAGCATGTTCCAGCGGTACGATAGAGCTGAAACTCGGCATACTTGTAGGTACCATCCCGTGGACACCCAGAAAAATCGCAAACCCGAAGTACCTTCAGTATTATAGGTTCAGGTTCGATTCAAAGTTCCCATACTAACTTATGGCAGATATTTACAAAACAAATACTGCCTCCTGCTCCTTGTCCTAACAATAAATAAATACCTACCTACCTACCTAAAATGTTGTGAAATGTGTATATGTCTCCTTGTTCCTCTCAGGTACGATTACGTACTACTTTCAGGTATCAGGTACGAGTAGGTACTATACTTTCAGGGATGGGAAGGTAATTTGTGTAGATTCGTCAGGCAACTTACTTTCAGGTACGAGTAGGTTCATTTCAGGTACGGGATAATAATTTGTGTAGATTTGACAGGGAACTGGTTTTCAGGTACTGGTAGGTACTTTCCAGGTATGGCAAGGTATTTTGACTCCATTCGACAGTCAACTTGTTTTCAGGTACGATTAGGTACATTTCAGGTATGGGAAGGTAATTTGTGGAAATTCGACAGGGAACTCATTTTCAGGTACGAGTAGGTACTTTTCAGGTATTTCAGGTATGAGATTGGTAATTTGTGTATGGTTGACAGGGAACTGGTTTTCAGATACTAATACTAGGTACTTTCCAGGTATGGCAAGAAAATCTGAGTCCACTCGACAGCCAATTGATGTTTTACCTACTGGTAGAAACTATTGAACCACCTCACAAAAATTATATGATATCCGACCAAAAACACTCCGTGTAAAAAAACAGCCAAGTTTATAACCCTCCAAAAATTAGCCTAACTCAACAGCCCTTAAAAGGGTTTGATATCAAAAATGTTGGCCAAGTTCTCCACATTCCCGCTATCACTCAGCCCCCAAAATTAGTGATATCACTTATTACAGGGCCAAGTCCTTGGCGCGAATCACAAGGATGTTGGCGACATAGTTTGTCATATACCTGCTTTCCAATACCCCCGGACCGCAGCCCCCATCCAACCTTAGTCTGTGTCTATGACCGGCTGTGACGCTTACGTGATTTGCGCCAAGGACTTGGCCCTGTAATAAGTGATATCACTAATTTTGGGGGCTGAGTGATAGCGGGAATGTGGAGAACTTGGCCAACATTTTTGATATCAAACCCTTTTAAGGGCTGTTGAGTTAGGCTAATTTTTGGAGGGTTATAAACTTGGCTGTTTTTTTACACGGAGTGTTTTTGGTCGGATTAACTTTACATGACACAAAATTAATACATAGTTTCTTCCTCGTTAACAGGGCCACTCGAACTTTAGGAGTGCACGAGATGACCCACTGCTTGAGTTCCCGGTCTTTGATTGGAAATTGGAACAAAGGTGTGAAGCCTGCATTGAATTCCTCCTTGCTCACATCGCTGGCACTAAGGTTTTGACCATACACACAGTGCTTAAGCTCTTCGGCAGTAAAAAAGGTTGGAACAGCAAATATTATTTTTGGGTTTCTTCCTTTCCGTTCTTCAACCTTGTCGCCGCCATCCTAAAAAGAACAGAGACCCCGTAGTTATAACTACTTTGCCGCAACAGAACATTTCAGTTTCAGTCCTCGACGTAAGCCTGACAAGGAAACAGCTACTCCACTGTTCCAACTATAATGCCTACCGAAACGGAAGCCAAAATTTTCAACCCCTATATCTTCGAAGGGGGAAAACTTTTGGAACAAATTTAGGTTTCTAAATCCCCGCTTTCAAGTTCCAAACGACCTGTGTTACAATTGACCAGCGGCCATATTGCGCGCCAACAAAAAGGTCGCCATGCTGGTCCTTTTGAAATTTCGAACCAAATTCGAACTTCTAGTGCGTAAGTGGTGGGAAGTATTTTCTTGGCAGGAAGCAGCAGCAGACACCTTTGGTTTGGGAATTATTGTCTGGATCCCCCCTCAGTGTAGTTTGCGAATGTATCATTCGGTAGCTGCAGATGTGGCTAGTTTCTGTATCGACAAGCGGTCTATTGTAATTTAGGTCGTTGGAAGTTTCTGTTTGCGGCCAAGATACAGATTCTCCAAATTTCATACAACACTCTCACCTGACCCTTATATCCATAATGTTAGAAATTAGATGAGAACAACTCACGTTCTTGCCCTCCAGGCGGACACGAGGCTTGACCTTGGCTGTTTCCTTCTTCATCTTTTTCTTTTTCACCTTCACCTTCTCCAAGATAAGGTTCTCGATTGTCAGCTTTAACTTCTTTAACTTCGACGTACTCACTAAACAAATTCAGTTATCATTTTAGTAGGGCAAAAGATCTCTTCTTGCCAAAGGCACTGATAAGACCTATTGTACCGTCCCCAGCCTCCAAGGGTGATCAGATCATTGCCAAAAAAAAACCAATGCCTCTGGAGTTTCTCTACACCATGGCCATCATCACGCCCTGGGAGAATTTATTAAACTCCATCCCTGGTGTGTGTTCTATAGCCATCGGGACAGATGATTGGGTTTAAGATGGGCTCCGAGCAAGGTTCCCTTATACACTACTTCAATTATTATAAAATCTAAGAGGTAAAATTTTGGCCAGCCGGAGTTCGAACTCGCAAACCCCTGTCACGTATAACTACTACACCAAGGTGCACTACGATACTTACTTCCAGCACCTATATTCCTAAGCAAGTTCTCCACAAAGGTCGGGTAGTGGACTGAGGGCACCAGAGTCTGCAGCTTCCTCGTGAGGGCTTCTTCGAGAAGGTTAAACTCTTCTTGCGTGGTTGGCTGCAAAGCGTCGATGCTCTCCGACGTCTCCATCACACCAAATTTCTCTTTCGTCACCTAACATCAAATTATTGTTCATAAAGAAAATAGTGGACTGAATAGTCGAGGTATTTCCGGATTAATCTTACCCAGCCCAGGCGGGTACCTAGCCTTCACCGAATAAGGGAAAACGTGACTGTCGGGAGGTCACAAAAGGAGACACCCAGTGATTGGTAAATTCCCGGGAACACTGGGATTTTTTTTTTTTTTTTTTTTTTTTTTTTTTAACGCGCGACGTTCAGAGAACATATGCGCCGATGAGTTGGTTTATTAGATGTTTTTGGTCGAAGCCGAATATGAGTGGGCCAAAGCCAGTTTAGTAGTGGGCCGAAGCCAATACATCCATGTCGAAAGCGGAAAATTTTTTCGTTCCGCCGGGATTCGAACCCGGACCTCTCAGGACACAAAGCGGACCCCTTGACCACTCGGCAACTGAGAATTTATTTTATTAGTGGAAATTTATGTTCCACTCCTTTTCCTCCTCAATTTCTCTTAATATTGTCTAGTGAAAATAAATAGATTTCCAAAATGTGGTTACGTACCTGTAAGTCAGCCTCTTCCTGCAGTCTTTGCTGTCGCAGTTTCTCCACCAACTTCTCCTCAGGGCTAAGGTTTTTCATGGCCTCCTTCGCAGCCAATTTTCTAGCAATAACATCCTTCTCCTTCGCAGCCAATATTCTAGCAATAACATCCTTCTCCTTCTGCTCCTTCTCCACTATCTTCTCAGCCAGCGTTTTCTTCTTCTTGATAAGCGGCGCCGCCGGTTTTATTTCTTCTTGCTTCTCCTGTTAGAGTTACGTATAAGGAAAATACACTAACAAATAAAGTATAGCAAGGTAGGATATGTTCCTATGAGGAAAATGATAAGCAGCTAGATGTGCTTGCATGTGACTGCAGTTTTGTCATTACATTGTGAAACGTTGAACTGTCACCGTCTTATTCCTACATCTCCTCATCTTTCTTTTCCTCCTCATCGTCTTCCCAGATGTCCTGAAGAAAGGAAATTTTAACGATTTACCTTAGTCTAGGCCCATTGACTAGACCAAGAAGTATCCATCGTGCTCAGCTGGCAGCACTACCAAATACCAGCTCCCCACCCATCGTGTTAGTAAACGGTGGGGGCCTGATGTTATAGATGGGCTCCGAGCCACCACAGGCTCGACATGTTAAATGCCAATCAGAATAAAGGGTCCGACAATGGTCGGACTTGACTTTCTCGCAATTTTTAAGCCAGCGGTATCGAAAATTGCGTCTTGGCAAAGTATTTAACCCACGATTGAGCAGCAGACAATTAGGAAGTTGAACATTCTTTTCTTTCAAAGTCAGATTGAGATCTGTCCATATCTCGCTGATCTTGGACACATGTGTAGCAATATTATCAGTATCTAACTTCCGATGATTAAAAAGTTCGCAGTATAGCAGGTCTAACCGACGCTCGCCCTTCTGTTGAGACACTGAGTGCAAAGTATCCCACATGTCTTTTCCAGACTTGCACGTGAAATATGCCGTTTAGGTTCACTACCCACACTAGTTCCTATTAGAAAACGTAGCTTGGCATCATTCTCGTTGAATTTGTTGCACGCAGCCAGAAAATCGGCCGGCTTATCCGCAAAGTTCGCTTCCACTGGCATAACACTAGCTCCTGTTACTAAATCTTTTAAATTGTTCACAGAAAGCTCTAGGTCAATGTCAAAAAGCCAAGTGGCCCAATTTGTGGATCCTTGAAGCTTATCTATTCCACGGGTTTTTTCCATTTTGACAGATTGCTTCTTTACAGGAAAAACACAATAAAAGTACTCACACTGGTAGTAGTAGGAACATAGGTAGCACTTGCTCCCACTTAGTACACTGGTACCACTTCAACACCTGGTCCCATAACCTTTGTAGGAATAAGACGGTGACAGTTCAACGTTTCACAATGTAATGACAAAACTGCAGTCACATGCAAGCACATCTAGCTGCTTATATCATTTTCCTCATAGGAAAATGTCCTAGCTTGCTATACTTTATTTGTTAGTGTATTTTCCTTATACGTAACTCTAACAAATTTCGACTTCCATATTCCCCTGTAATTTGAGAACGAAATGCTGAATGGCTCAGTGGTCAGTGTGACGTCCAAACAAGCCGGCATATGACAGCAGGCAGTTTTCTAAGTGTTAAACTTGAAATAAGTAAACTTACCATTATTTTTACTTCCTTTACGTAGATATAACGAAAATAAAATGATAGATTTCCCCAAAACTATAGAAATGATCACTCGGAACTGTTTCAAGCTTGGTTCCTTGGTTTATGTTTATTTACTTTATTCACCATTCGCCATTTTCAATGGACTAGGAAAAAAAAACTTGTTTGCTCTACAAATAATTAATATAATTAATTAATAATAATTAGACATAAACTTTACAAAAAACTAAATATAATGAGATATAAATAATGAGGAAATATTTAATAATGACAGTATAATAAAATAAATAAGAAGTGAAAAAAATGGAATAAGGGCCTAATTTTCTAGTCGTTGCATCTTAAAGTAAAAGACAATACACTAAAATTTATTTTATAATTAATAATATATTTTTTATTATTATAAATGTATTATATTATTATTTTAATTAATTGTTGATGTTTGAATAAAGATTGAGGACAGTTTGTGACCATAGTAGTGTCGGCCATTATCAATTTCTTGTTGGTTTGTCGTCTGCTTCGACTATTTTATTTATTTTCATTTTCTTGTAAAATCTAATTAAAAATGAGTGACCGAGGGTGGGCCATGATCTACCCCTACACTAGTTCCCGTGTAAATTCTACTTCACCAATAACTGGATCTGGAAATAATGTGCCATTGGCGTACTCATAAAGCGTGCCAGTCATCGCCAAGATAAGCGCCTTGGTCAACAGCAACAGCCCCGAGAATGTCCGTAAGCGGGAGGAGGGAAAAAAGAAGGAAGAGGAAGAACACCACAAAAAATGCCAGTGATGTGAGTAAAATACCCCATCTGTGTATTATCCGTGTTTAGATGAGGTAAATACTGTACCCTTTCGCGTACCCTAACCGGCTACTTTGTAATTTCACTATCGGATGATTTTGCACAATTTTTTGTTGAAAAAAAATCACTCGATCGAAAAATTATAACATAGCCTCATCATTTATGACGTTAAAGAGATATAATATAATATTTCAGAACATTTAAATATCCAATCGTTCCCTCATAAAGTGTGCATATTGAAACGTAAACAAACAGAGTTGAGGTCGCTCTTAACTACAGATCAACTCCCCCATGTTACGGAATGCGGCCGATCAGGTCCTTGACTGACGGCTGTGGGAGTATCTCTGGAAGAAGAGTTTCCTGTTTCTGTCATTATTTTGATAGAAAAATACATCGGGTTACTTAAAGTAACCGGTTCCATAGTCGTTAGACAAATATTTGATCCGTCCTATCTCATCGTAACATGGAGGATTTGATCTCTGGTTAAAGTTGCCTAGCGAACAATGAGACTGCCATGTACTGGGAGGTCAGTTTGACCGGGTTCAACTGTGAGCAGCTACTACACCAATACATGGCACTCTCTTTAGTTCGCTGGTCAACTTTAACTAGGGATCAAATCCCCCACGTAACGGGATAGGGCTGATGAAATGTTTGACAAACCACCATGAAAACGGCCCTGATTCCAGCTTGTGCATTATCACTACATTTAGGACCTGTAGGTCCTCAGACCTCAGACAGACTATGGGCGACCCCAATCTTAGCCATCACCGTCATGTAGGCAGCTCAGCTGGCTGACGCAGCTACTGTATTGTGCAGCATGGTCCTTTATGACCCGCTGTGATCGTGTTTGCGGTAGGGCGGTGGTGTCCATTGTGTGGGCAGCAGCACTGCTGATGTCTGCTGTCGTGGGGCAGAGTGGTGCGTACTGGCCCATCTTTGCAGTGGCCGGCCATAATACCTGACTATTTTCTTTCAGGTTGATGTCACCATGGAGGATCCGGATGTTAAGAGCGTTGGGAAGCCACTCTTCTGCCGTTCTTCACACTACTAAACAAAGGAGTGAACCTTGGCTCTGTGACAGCCGTTTACTTTCTACGCATAAGTGGCAAGGTGGAGTGCAGAAGCTCCCGCCAGATTTTGAAGTTAGTACCAGTTGGCGACACTGGGAGACACTGCCGCCAATCTGCAGGTACATCTCAAAGGTCATCTATGTGGAAACAGTAACCTCTTGCCCTCTTGTTTTCAGTTGACTTGAGAGAGGTGATATTTATTCATGTTCACCTCAACCAGAACAAAGCAACTTTCCGTTACGGACACTAGCCTTAGTCAACTCTTTTAAGCGAGTGCAAAGTAAGCAGAAATCCTTAAAACTGCTTTTGTTTACTTCACGGTGTTTGAATTACAGAAAGAGACCCACTGATGCAAAGTGTCGTGTCTGTTTGTTGATATTTCGTTAATCAGTGCTTCTCAGGTAACCTTCTTCCTCTTCTTCCCTATTCTACCCTTTTAGGGTGTTAGGGGGAGGCCTCGGACCCAGTCTTTATAAGTAGTCCTGTTCATTGAGAGACTTCATAGCTGGCCCCTTCGTTCCGCCACCTGTGTGACCACTTCCTCCCACGTCGTCCGCGGACGGCCTCTGGGACGCCGGCCTTGGGGTCTCGCTTCTAGGAACTGCCATGGTCCACGCTCCTCTGGCATCCGAGCTACATGCCCGAACCACGAGAGTTGCCGCTCCTCGATCCTACGGCTCACTGCTGGTACCTGGAGGTCTTCGCGGATTCTGTCATTCCGTACGCGGTCATGCCTGGTCTTTCCGGCTATTCTCCTCAGACACTTCATTTGGGTCGCGTTCACCCTGCTCAAGTCACTCTTTGTCGGCGTCCAGCTTTCACTTCCGTACAACAGGATGGGCTCGAGGACAGCTGAGTACACTCTAGTCTTTGTCTCCCTGTCCACTTCTTCCTTCCCAAAGACGCACCGACTGAGTGAGTAATATGCGCTGGTTGGTTTTTGGACCCGTTTCCTTATTTCCCCGTGGAGCTTTCCAGTTTGGTGTACCGTAGTGCCTAGGTATTCATAGCTCTCAACCTGAGCTAGTTGCTGTCCGTCACAGTCTATTTGCAGGCTTCCCACCTGCTCATCTATTCTGGCAACCATCATCACCTGGCTTTTGTTTTTATTTATGGTCATTCCTCTCTCCTTCAGGGTCTCGGTCCATTCGGTGACTGCCTGCTGTAGCTTCCGGCTGGAGTCCGCTAGGAGCACCACATCATCTGCGTACACCTCACCGGTCGCATATTACGCATCCCTACAACTGATTTATCGCATCTTCCTTTGCAGGTCTTCATCACCTCATCCATAAATACAATGAAGAGCAGGGGACTTAAGCTGTCACCCTGCTTGACTCCTTTTTCGAGAAGGAAAGTTCCCGACATCTTGCCGTCCAATCTTATCACACCTTCAACTGTTTCGAACATGGATTTGATAGCGGCCGTTAGCTTTTTAGGTGTGTTTTTCTTCTCCAGAGCCTGCCAAATTTCCTGTCTTGGAACATTGTCGATAGCGGCCTGTAGGTCTAAAAACGCAAGATAGCCAGTCTTGCCTCTGCTTATTCATTTGTCCAATATGGTTCTTATTGAGAAAATGTGGTCCTGCGTCTGCCTATGTGGTCTGAAACCTGCTTGTTCTTCTTCAAGGTCCCCTTCAACATGAGCACGTAGTCTGTTCTCAAGTACACGAGAGTACAGTTTCGCCATGACGCTTATGAGGCAAATAGCCCTGTAGTTGTCGCAGTTTGAAGAGTCTCCTTTCTTGTAGAGGGGAATGATAACGTTGCGCTGCCAGTCTTTAGGAATCCGAGCTTCCCGCCACACAGCAGCGAAGAGTTTGGAGATAACTTCAATCAAGACGCTGCCACCAGCCTTGATCATCTCCGGTACAATATTATCATCACCTGCTGCCGTTCCGTCTTCATCCTTTTTATCGCCTTGGCCACCTCTTCCTCCAATATCTCTTCCTCCTCTATTTCATCTTCTCCTTCAGCTTGTCTGCGTTGTACTGCTACCGTCGGCCTTTCCTCTTTGCACTTCCTCTCGTAGTGGTCTCGCCACACTTCGAGTACCTCATCCGTGTCGACCTTGAGCTGGTTTTGACTGTTCTTGATACTCCTAACTTTCCTTCCGTACTTTCCCCTGAAGTGCCGTAACAGCTTCCAAAAACGTTTATTGTCGTATACATAGTGTTGTTGGATATCCTCGCCGAACTTCTGCCATGCCAGTCGCTTCTCCCTTCTTACTGTATTCTTACACTCGTTCCTGACTCTTATGTACTCCTCTCTGTGCCTGGGGTCTCCAGTCCGTTTCATAAGCTGCCATGCTTTATTCTTTTTTGCTACTGCTGCTTCCACGTCTTCGTTTCACCACTTACTGCTTTTTACCCCTTCTTTCACGGTCTTCACTCCACAGGCTTTCCACACATGCTTGAAGTACAGCTGTCTTCAAGATGCGCCACCTTTCTTCCACCTCGTCCTGCCCTTGTGAACAGGCCTGCTGTACTAGCTCTTCCACTCTCCCCTGGTACTCTTCCTTTACCTCATCATTTGCCAGCTTCTCCCATCTTATCTTCTGGTAACCGGTTCTCTTTCTACGCCTGCCACACGTGAAATTCATGTCCGCCACTCATGGTCTCAGGTAACCAAAACAGTTAAATGAATTTTTTCTTACTTTTTGTTCTTAAAAGAACTGACTAAGGATTTGCAATATTTTTATTTTAATAACGAGGGTGATTCTATGACAATCCGAGGAAAAGTGCTTCGGTTCGGTTCAGGTAAACATAAATAAACGCCAACTCTCCCATGTCATGTTAACTACCGTCGTTTTCGTGTAAAATGATATCTAGACATCTATTAACCTGATCGCTACTTACGAGTCTATCAAAGGCTTGCAAACAACTCATTGGAAGCAACTGAAAACTGAGGAAAGACGGCATTTTTTCAGTTACATTTGTTCAATGACACCGACTTATGTTTTTTTGGTTACTTCTATGAATTATCTTGAATTACCTGAAAATAAAAACTAAAGCATACCAATATTTTCCCAAGAATCGAACATTTATTTTTAAACTTTTTCACAAACAGTCTGATATTGAGCATTCATGGCAAGTCCCCCTCGCCACCGACCATTGGAAAACGCTGTAGTGACAGCAGTCACTCATACAGCAGCACAACGTTCTGGTGCTTACTTCATGTAAAGAAAATTAAAACATATTTGAAACCACGTTGTAGAAAACTCATTTCCTCTGCAGTTACATGGTGGTTCGTATTCCCCGGTTGACAGTCCATCTTAACAGGCAGATTAATTTATTATAAATCTTCTAAGCATACTTTTAGCTTGAGGGGTGAAGCAAACCAACCTCAGAGCATTGAGATAACACTTGCTATTAGCTAAACATGTGCTTAGAATATTTATGCAGTTTATCTTGTTGTTAAGTTGGACCGGTGAAATCAATCCTAAGCAGACTGAAATTTTTTCAGAATCCTGTCCTGGATCCGTCTCTGCCATCTAATAACAACCTGAACTGGAGACACTGAAGCGTGTTGCACCAAACCAACCAAACTACATCGAGTGCAAGTTAAGTCCAGCAAAAATAAATGTACCGAGGTTGGTGCTTTTGTTGGAGGGTCCGCTTCGCGAACAGCACACAGCCCTGAACAGCTTCCTCATCACCTGGCGATGATCTGATGGAACACAAGAAGAAGAGTTTGAGAGACTGAGAGATTTCGCAATTGTAATATTTCGGTTTCGATTCAAGACACTGCACCAGACTCGCGTCAACCTAAACTGAAGCAGTGCTTGGCTTGCATTAAACCAGTGCCAACCGAAAAGGCGACACTAATATAGACACCCTGTTTTGGACTTGACTCTGTTTTCTTTCTTGATCTTCATCTTGATAAGGACAATGACGAAAATTTCCCTCCTACTTCCTCTCCAGAGTCAGGGTGAGTAACAGGTCTCACCTTGGCTCCAGAGAGCAGTAACAGTTCTTACTTGTTGATCAGGTTAACGTTCTAGGCACTATACCTAACTATATACCTAGCCGTGGAGTTGTGGTATAATACCTTTGTTTAGCAGGCTCGCAGACCTTCATTTGACCAGCGCACAGGCGTCTCAGGATCAGCCATCGTATACTCAACTATCTGCAAACCAGAAAAACACCCAAGCCAGTAAGTAACGATAGAAAATATAAACAACACTTTCCAATGTTGAGTTGGACAGAGAGCGGTTAGTGACGCAAGTGTCTGAAATTTCAGAGGAGCAGTAACGGGAAAGTTGGAAAGAAATTAGGTCGTTCTAGCTGCGCCCTTTCGGCGTTTTTGATAGCATGGACGTGCACGGAGCAGGATAAGACACTCGGTGCAGCAGGGCGCATGCCCCGCGGTGCCGCTGCCAAGCTCTCTGTCCTAATCCATGCTATCTGAAACGGCGGCGGGATGCAGCGCGTCACAGTCCCAAAGGGGGCCTATATAATAGAATGCAGGGTGCCACTTTTCCTGACCCCTCTGTACAAGGGAGTGATTGATGAAAATTACACCCAACAGCAGAGTTTTCCCCCACCCAGGGCCGGGGTACATTCATCACAAGGGAAAATTTCGACAAATTGGCACTAGATCCTGGGTGGTCACGTCGTGCTTCCTAGCTCAGTGCTCTGTTTAGGCACGTTGATGATATTTGACCTATCAATGGGTGTCCGGAAGTGAACCGTTACTGAGATACAGATGCGGAAACAGGTAAATCTCGCACTTTACCATTTACGATTATTTCAGGAACCACTGATCGGTGAAGGTTGAGGGTGACATACTTCTAGTATGGTTTTTGGGTATGAGCTTTCCAAATCCATCATCATTTTCCGGAAAATCAGTTCAGAACACTGAGAAACCTAAGTCAGGTACCTGAACCAGAAGTCGGAGGTTAACGAAATTCTGCGTTTTGGAAGTTTCAGAACATTCAATCGTAGGATCTACTTATCAGATTCTTCAATTTCGAAAAATAAAAAAGTGCAATACCTACCTATTGAACTTGAAAATTATGGCAAATCGTTTAAAAAACCATACGATGGATTCTCCTTAATTTACTGATTATCCAGAAGAAATCGCTACGACAATTGGATCACGAGTTATTCCCATTTTAAGGAGTCAGCACTGGTAGGTATATGATCGAACTTTGGTGACGAAAAAGTCATGACCCAAGTGACGCCGAGACATGGGAATTTCATGTGAACAATCAGTAAATTTAGGAGATTCCATGGTATGATTTTTGAAACGATAGGATAAATTTTTTAAAAATCGTTTTCCTTCATACTGAAACAGCGCTCCCCACACTACGGGAAAATGATTTAATTTTTTTAACTGACACAGGGATTCGTAGGATTCGTACTCAGTACTCAGACCTCTCAGCACACAAATCACACATCAGCCTGTCACACCGGTTGGACATTGTTCTAATTTGATGATAATGCCAACGCTCATTCGCTCATTGACAAGATGAGTCGAATGATAACAACTAATATTCAGATTTTAGGAGGCCTGGTTCAACAAAGCAAAGCTTTGCTGGGTTAGGCCTTTTCAAAAATTAGTGCCCAGTGAGGTCCAGTGAGATCAGCTGAACCGACCTCAACCTCAACCTCGGGGCTAACTATAATGTAAATTTAAATGGATTCTCTGAGCATGCTAATAGAATGTTGAGATCAGAGCCCATAGGGGTGTAACCAACAACCTTCCCAGACCCAGGCGCACATCCATATCTTAAAAACCTGCAGTTTAAACGTACTATGGGCTGTGCCCATACCACTCGTTGTCATGTCTCAAGAGGAAGAAGACGTTCCAGAGTGGCTGGTGCACCTGGAGAAACCTGAAGTCTATAAATTGGGACATGAGTTCGGGGCTGGTGCGCCTTGCTTAAACTGCACTTACTGTCCAGGGCTGCAACTTCATTTTTGGAGGTAACCACTATTTTATACTTCGCAGTAGCAGTGGGGTTGGGGGGAGCGTAGCAACTAGATTCTTTCAAGAAGTACCATTCAGGCTCAGCTGGCGGCACTACCTACCAGACACTAGCGCCTGCGGTCGTTGGGGACCTATAGATTCAAGTGGGTTCTGAGCCACCAGAGCTTTGGCATACCTGAATTTCACTTGGAATAGGTACTGAACGTGAGAGGTGAGTGCTGAGCAGAAAAATATTGATAGAATTGGAAGCGAAATAGTGGGACTCTCGCAGTGTTCCCCTAAACTCCCTTAAGGCAGACTTCCCCTACCAGACTTAAGTAAGTATCTAGGCAACTGGGCTGTCGAGGGTGTTCTAGTTTATACTTACTCAGAAACATTGCTTTTGATACCTAGTTGGTACCGTGAACAACTACTTTACGTCTCCAATGTAATAGCTGAGGGTTGGGGGGAGACGCCCAGCAACTGGACCGTTTCAAGAACTATCCACTGTGCTCAGCTGGCAGCACTACCAAATACCAGCTACCCAGCCTTCGTGTAAGCGATGGGGACCTACAGTTTTAAGTGTGTTCCGAACCACCACAGCCTGGATATACATTTCACTTGACATGCTGAACATATCAGAGGTGAATGCCGATCAGAAAAACTTTTTGGTATGATCGGGATCGAACCACAAAGTAATTCAAGTTTGGCTCTCTTTAGTGGATTTCTCGCTTCTGTCTTTCTGTGGTGTTTTGGTTTACTGTTGAGTTAGACTTTCCCTTATAAGTGCGTCTTGCAAGGAACTGTATAAATCGCATGCATATTTGTGAAGTGCTAAGTAACTGACTCTCCGTCAGAGTTGCAGTAATGAATTTACTACTCGTAGGTAGGGCAAACTGCAGCAGTTAGCACGAATTTTAAAAATTGGAATTAACTCATTTTCAGGAAGGTACTGGGTGCCATTCAGAAGACCATGACACGGAAAATGATGATTTCTCGCAGTATAAAATAATATTCGGCGACAGTAAACGTTGAAAATATGTTATACCGTTCGAAGGTCAACCAACGTCATTTGACTGGGTGCCGCAACAAGACGACGCGACGATTCTATGGTTGGTGTCTAGTCAATAAATAGGTATCCCTCTTCTGCCAGCTGTTAGAAAAATAAACTCATTTGTAGTATGAGTGTGAGCATCAGTATAAATCATATAAGAAAAACCTATTATTCTTGCAAGTAAATACAGATAATCGTGACAGTAGAAAACTTGAAATGAACTGAAAATTCTTAATCGAATTTTTTTACTTTCAGATTGGTGATTATATGTCATCAGTCATCACTTCCTGCTAAATGGCGACCATTCACTGGAAGTCTGGGTGGTCTGTATCGAAAGGAACAACTCGGCCGACAGTTACCTCGCTATGATGTTGATCCAGCGTCCTACCTTCCTTTAAGTGACGATGAGGCCAAGCTGTTCGCTAGTTACCAGACTTCATTACGCCAGAATGCAGCTGGTCGGGGTTCTATTATAAAGCTGGTAAGCATGGACATCCTCTGAGTGGGAAGAAGACATCAAAATTACTCGCTCATATTTTTTTTTTGTACAATGGACTCAATTTTTATTGCATCAACTTCTGACATCCTCCAAGCATCAAAATGCACGGCAGTGCTTGCAGCCAAGTTTAAAAAAAAAGAAAGCGCGACAAAGCCTCGAGCACTGCCAGCATGTTATACAGGAACCAGAGTTGTGCACTTTTCGTGCCTCTCTACAGGAGGCAAGGGGGCGTGGCTCCAACAGTGGTTACCCTTCACCTGTAGTAGGGTCCCACGGGACCTCCAAAATTAAATTTCAAACTTCTACGTCCAACCGTACCTGAGCAGTGACATCCCAAACTTAGCTGTTTTTGAGGGTCTCTCACTGACTCACTCACTCACTCACTCACCTATACAAATTATTAGCATGTTCCAGCAGTGCGATAGAGCTGAAACTCGGCGCACTTGTAGGTCCATCCCGTGGACACCCAGAAAAATCGCAAACCCGAAGTACCTTCAGTATTATAGGTTCAGGTTCGATTCAAAGTTCCCATACTAACTTATGGCAGATATTTACAAAACAACAAACACTGCCTCCTGCTCCTTGTCCTAACAATAAATACCTACCTACTTACCTCCAATGTTGTGAAATGTGTATATGTCTCCTTGTTCCTGTCAGGTACGATTACGTACTACTTTCAGGCATCAGGTACGATTAGGTACTATACTTTCAGGGATGGGAAGGTAATTTGTGTAGATTCATCAGGAACTTATTTTCAGGTACGAGTAGGTACATTTCAGGTATGGGATAACAATTTGTGTAGATTTGACAGGGAACTGGTTTTCAGGTACTGGTAGGTACTTTTCAGGTATGGCAAGGTATTTTGACTCCATTCGACTGTCAACTTGTTTTCAGGTACGAGTAGGTACATTTCAGGTATGAGAAGGTAATTTGTGAATAATTGACAGGGAACTTGTTTTCAGGTACGAGTAGGTACTTTTCAGGTATTTCAGGTATGATATTTGTAATTTGTGTAGGGTTGACAGGGAACTGATTTTCAGGTACTGGTAGGTACTTTCCAGGTATGGCAAGAAAATTTGAGTCCATTCGACAGCCAATTGATGTTTTACCTACTGGTAGGAACTATTGTACCACCTTACAAAAATTATATGATATCCGACCAAAAACACTCCGTGTAAAAAACACAGCCAAGTTTATAACCCTCCAAAAATTAGCCTAACTCAACAGCCCTTAAAAGGGTTTGATATAAAAAATGTTGGCCAAGTTCTTCACATTCCCGCTACCACTCGGCCCCCAAAATTAGTGAAATCACTTATTACAGGGCCATGTTCTTGGCGCGAATCACAAGGATGTTGGCGACATATTTTGTCGTGGAAATGCCTGCTCTGCAGGATACCGTTTTCCAATACCCCTTCCAGCCCCCATCCAATTTTAAAGTCTGTGTCTATGACCGGCTGTGAGGCTTACGTGATTTGCGCCAAGGACTTGGCCCTGTAATAAGTGATATCACTAATTTTGGGGGCCGAGAGGTAGCGGGAATGTGAAGAACTTGGCCAACATTTTTTATATCAAACACTTTTAAGGGCTGTTGAGTTAGGCTAATTTTTGGAGGGTTATAAACTTGGCTGTGTTTTTTACACGGAGTGTTTTTGGTCGGATAATATTTACCGCCGCCATGTTACATGTTGACAATTTTTATTTCACTTACGGCAGTGGGTAATTTCAACAGCATTTCTCTACTTTTTCTCCTTTAAAAGCTAAACATAGTGTCTTACTTTCACTCGTTCGTTTCGCGTTCAAATAGCACACTATGTTTAGCTTTTAGAGTAGACACAACCAATACGATATTGCAATTACTAGTCTCCGGCTGTACTAATATGTAAACATTAGTTTTGTCGAATATTTACTTCCGCACAGTGGTTTTGGTGGAGTTCGTCGAGAATGTATATACAGCATTATATTTCAGAACACATAAATATCCAATAGTTTCCTTATACAGTGTGTAGAAAAAACGTCAACAAATAGCGAATGTGTGGTCACCCTACAGCTTAGAATAGTAAGCTGACGTCGAAAATGCACCTGTTGGTAAAATTTAAATTGTCTACTAGTAGACCACTGACCACAATAGATTTAAATGTAGGCCGAATATACGACCAGCGTTAAGTATCACTAAAGCCTTTTGCTCTTAATCGAAGAGACGAATAAAAAAAAAACCTACGCTTTGACCGGCGTAACGGCGCTCTTGAAGATGGCGTACTGCTGACTGAGCAACTTCATTATGCCAGCGTTTTTTTCCTCCGGATGCGTTTCCTTCACTCTCCTGTAATTTTCCTTCACAAACAGGGCAAATTTGTTCGGAGCCCTTATTTTTCTTGTCGTTTTGAATTCAGGTACTTCCGTTACACCTGCAAATAGTAAATAAAAAAAACCATGAAATTTCTTCACAGTTTTTCATTTTATCGTTCTTCGACAGCATTCCCAACTGTTTCCTGGAAATGAAGTGTTTTTAACTCTTTTGAATAGTCAATCTTAATAGAACCAGTCTCAGCCGTGGCCGTGTCGTATAATTTCTTTTAATTGGAGTATAGGGCGTACTGCAGGTCACATTACCAAATATGCACCGATCTAGGACTAGTAATCGTATGTAATGGCGCCACCCCATCACTGGGAGGTTTCCGTTCATCATCAAGTTTCGGACGTAATAATACGAGTACGTTTACTTTACCAACGTAAGGTCAGGTGAACATACATAAATCCGAACGTTGGTGGTTCGACATGTGCCAGTGTTGGGGTCTTGCCTAAATACTGTCATTCCCGCCTATAAAACACGTTTAAATAAATCTCAAACTATGCAAACACCCTAGTATAATCACCTCGTTTCTTTTTGTTGAAGAGTAGCTCAAGCTTGCCAAAGCAGTGACCGCATCGCTTGCGTTCAATATCTATCGAGCGGGTCTGGCGGTTTATGGAGTAGCCGCAGCCAGTACAGCGATAAGTGAACTTGGTGGCAATCTGGTAGTTGTGACGCCGGCGGATTGGAGGGAGCTCAGGGAAGCGGGCCATAGCGCGATTGGCCCAGGCTTGCCACACGGCTCCGTGTCCGCCCCTAACTCCGTCCACGATCCACGCAGCGGCATGGCACAGCTCGTGTACGAGTGTATCCCGTAGGCGGTCAGTGCGGTCCACGACCCGAGGAGCCAGCTCGACACGCGCTAGTCGCACGATTCCCGTCCGTAGCATCTTTCTTTTGAGGGAGCAGAAACCAGCCGAACACCGCATTTTCGGGTTCCACTTTATAGACATATCTGTCGGCAGCTGGTTGCTAAAAACTTCGCTGTTGTATAATTTAAACAGTCGAGATACAAGTTCATCCTTTTTCGTTGCAAAATTGATCTTGTACATTCGAGCGTCGGGGTGGCAAACTGTCGATGGTTTGGACACCGACAAGGACGCCAGAAAATTTATCTGCGGTGTCTTCATCGCACTGTTACCACCGTTTATCTTGGCCGCTGACGACCTGGTGTTGGGTGTAGAAACGACTGGTTTTCCACTATCAATTTTTTCTAAAGGTTGTAAAATGTTCTTCCGATTGGTGTCACCGTTAGAAACAGAACGCTTCCTTTTTCTACTTGTAGGTTTTTTCCCACTAGCAGTTTCCGTAATATGCATGGGAGCACCCTGAGTGCTACCGGAGTCAAGTAGTTGTGCACCCAAGTCATTGGTGTCATGATTCTTGGCACCTCTAAGAAGTTTGTCATGGAATATTTTCCTGCGGGCAACTTTCGAACCTAGCTCTCTCGTTTTAACATTTCTGGAACCAGATAGCAGATCATTCCCAGGTGTATTTCCCCCTCTGACCTTTCCTTCCGTCATTACGGTAATTGGCAGTTTCGGTCGTGCTTTCTTCACTTCTGTTTTGCTTTTTTTGCCAGCTTTTTCCTCCCAGTTTTCACCGTGTACGGCAATCAGAACATCCCTCACCTCAGGATCTATGTCTGAGGAGGAATCACCCCTCGGTTCACGGCGTCTGTGTGGGCTAAGGGACATTGGAGGCGTCGTCATTGGCTGGGTGGCCAACCACTCCTCGACATATCGCCGTCTGCTTCCATTTAGCAGTTCTATAGTAGGCGATAACGCTGGAGCAGAAGATCTGCGCCTAGTGGTAGTGGACCCCGTCATCTTTCGCAGTGATCGTTCACCGTGTGTTTCATTTCGAGTACATGATGTTCGTCTATCAGCACCCAGAAGGTTCTGAATAGGTGACTCACCCTCTACTACTGCTCTAATACATGCAGCAGATATCCACTGGTGAACTTTCGGTGCCTCCTCATTAAGCAATTTCGGACCACCTCGAAGAGCGATTTCCCTGAGGAAAGAAAAGTAGTAGTGATAGCAACTGGTATTTTAGATGACAAGCAACAGTGGTACAACTGGGACTCAGAGGGATTGACTGGACCAGCCAGTAAGTCCTAGAAAATCTCCGTTATATTTAATTTTAACCATCTATGACAGGAGCTAGATCAACGACAAACCAATTTAAAGCCACTACCCCAGGACTGCCAGGGTGCAGCTTCATTTCATACTGACCCAAACAATCAGCTGCTAAAACTAAACAACTAAAACTGATGATTTCACTAATAAACCTGGCGGGCGGGAAGTAGCCAAACTTGAAAATGGAGGCAGTAACAATTTTTACAACTAATTTTCTTTTCGCCTGTCTATAAAAACAGACTACCTGTGGCCTGTGGGTCAATTTAACTCAACTCTGGCATGTTTTTGCATTTTTGCTATTACACTTACACACACATCTAGAAGGGCATTGTATTGAAAAACAATACTTTGAGAAAACTGTCACTGAACGAGAATTTTTCAAGTTCACTGTAGCTTAATATACAGGAGCTCAAAAAGAAAGATACCTTACAGTCTAATCAGCCATAACTCAAGTAGGGTACATAACCTTTTCCGCACTACTTATGATTCCCCTGGGTTATAGCCAATATGGTTAAGTGGCCCATGGGGGGGGGGGGGGGGGGGGGGCATAATTTTAATCAGACAGAAGTTTTGCACTCAGTTTTTCTTTAGATGGATCCATAACAATATTAGTTGATTTTAATTGATTGAATCATTGTTTCTAGAGGTTGGTACAATATCATTGATTTCTAGAGCTAGAGGTTGGTAGATCACGGCGATGGAAATACTGGCCACTAGATCTAAAAGAAGGAATAAGGGATCCCCGTAAATGACCGATTAATCGTCGAATTTTCCTCAAAATCAGCAAAACTACTTACAAAACCAGCAAAATTTGAATTTTTGTTCACTCAGTTCCCCCACTCAGAAAATAAGGGATTCGGAAGAGGGAGTTCGCCAACAGATGCTTTAAATTACTCATAAGTAAATACTAACCCCACGGCGACTTGGGAGTCTTTACCCGAACGGGAGGGTTTCACAAGACTTTTGATGGAGCGAGGCGTTTTTATCCACTCAAACTCAGAATCCATCTCTTGTATGTCGATCGCTTCTAATTTACTGGATGAATCCAATATGATTGTGTCGTTCCCAGCTTTTAAGGGCCACAACTGCTTGGGTGATATTGACTTCCACGATGCGACACTCGCCCTTCCGTTTAAGCGCGTAACTGATTCTCGTCTCACTGGTGAAATTCCTTGTTTCCCCTTTACCGAAGAGTTGGAAGTCGTCGCTTGCTTTTTCGCTAACTTGGATGATGTTAGTTCGTCGAAATCATCTTTGGGTGAAGGTGGAAAATCTGAAAATGTTTAGATTTTGAACTACCGTTACAGACAGACGGCAAGCAGCGTAGGATAGGTGGAGCCATATAATACCCACGGTTGTCATAAAGTAGGATGTATTCATCATCCTCTTTAGATACCTACTGTATGTACCCATTTAACTCTAAAGGTACTGGATCGGAGGAAGAGCAATGGGATTCGGATAAAGTCTACTCATCGCACATCCGCCGATACTTGCTTCCGATTGTCGCACGACACTGCGACTACTTCGGAGTGTAGATACTTCTTACTTGTTCCCAATGAGGCAATAACATATTTCTTGGCTCGTTGACTGGCGGATGGGGTTCGAATTTTTTATTTTCCAGAATGATTCCCCTATAGCGGTGGCTCACTCTGCCTCTTGGTGCACCTGGTTACGGGTCGCACTGACTGGAGGATATCTTTTTATATATGGAACAGCCGCCCGAAGGGGGGCTGCTGCTTACACCCCTGTGATTCACCTCTAGCGGCGGCTCACTCTGCCGCTTGGTGCACCGGGAAGTGCGATGAGTAGACCTTTACCAGGGATTCTTTTGGTTAAGGACTCAGTAGGTACTAGGCAAACAGGGAAAATAAGTAACACGTTTTGACACACTATGAGAGCAAGACATCAAATTACATAACATAAATCTACAACTTACATAACTTTTTTGACGCTTGCTGTCGACGTCTACTAGTCGAACGAAGGTCCATCTTCTCTCTCAACAAAGAGGTCTGAAAGTACAGACAAACCACAGTAAGTAATAACAGTTCCATCGTTTTCTTTTTCTAAATAGGTACCTAGGTACTAGGAAAGCCAAAGAAGTTTCTAGTAAAATGCCCCGTTTGAGCCGAACTATATGTCAAATTATTTAACAAGCAGTTACGCCAATGTTTACAAAAGAAGGGATTCAAATGGGATGGGAGGCAAGAGGTTAGTGGGTTAAATGCCACCGCAGACTGGAAGCAGTTGGTTGGCAGTCACCTGTCAAAGGTGTCACCTACAAAACTATCACGTAATTAAGCCACATCTAAATTAAAGACACAGAAAAGGTTACATTTGCCAACTTGGGTAGGTATTCTGTTAAAAATTGTAATAACTTCTTACAAGTATTATGTTTGGTAATATCGGTTAGTTATGAACAGATGCTGCGTGCTGAGACTAGGGACAAATTACCCCCAGAATTGGAATATTTGTCATGCTCCCAAAACATATTCTAGAAATACAGGTATATGAGTAAAGTAAGGGTAGTTACCAGATTTTTTTTTAATATTAAATTTCCCCCAAAATACAGCCTAAAAATTAAAATAACGGTTATTTCTAAAATAAAAACGAATAAAATACACCACATTTATAACCAACAGTTTATTGATATTTATCACATTATTCCATTCCGGTGCGGAGATGATATTTATACACATCACTTTAGATAAGGGTTACCAGTTTTCAATCAAGGTTAACTTCTCAATATTCTTGGGGTTATTTTATGTATAGCCACTTTGCCGCTTAAACTAAGCTTCGAACTTGCTGTTTGAACTTGACGTTAGACCAGTCAAACAGCAAAGTGGCTTATAAATAAGTAGGCCTTTACCTTCGCTTTGTTCAACATTAGCAAGATACGAGTAAATAGTGAGTAGGTAACCCAGTTCAAGTCCCTCCGCTTTTACATTTTAAAAGTTACTTATCATAAAATAAAACCATATATTACCTTTTTATAAGAGTGGCATGCTATGGAAGTTGAAAACTCAAGAGCCGACGCCGAAGTCTCGCTTGACAAAGGAGGAGGATGAATTATCCTGCAGCCTGCAAAAACACGAAATATTGCGGATGTCAGTCTTCAGTAACTACGTCAACCCTGACTCTCCAAGATTGAGAGGATGACATGTCATTTTAAAGATTTGTCAAGTAACAAGACCGAGCTGCATATACGAGAGAGAAATTAAAGAGGTTATGGGATTTAATAGGTGTTTTAATTTTACGATCGAGTAATTTTGAACAATTTTTTTAAAATTAAAAGAAAAACTTCTAGCTTCAATGTCATAATAGTGTGGTATCGTCAGAAAGAGATTTTTTGTTACCTGACAGCTGCAATGACCAAACGGAACACTCTGGAAACCACCAATACTAGCAGGAAAGGCAAATTTCTAGTTCACCACTTCAATTATCACTGATATTTTAGTGACTGGACTAGTTGAACGCCTCGAAAATAATGACGAGGGGAAAATCAATGAGGGAACACCTTTACTGATTTAATCTTCGAAGAACCCCTAATGTGCACGGAAAGAATTAGGAGTCCCATCTTCTTATAGTGCAGACGCTTTCAAAAGCTGCAGAGATGAGGGTAGAGGCCTTTTTAAGCGACACATTAAGGGCTTCTACGCAGTCGTTTTTGCTTCTTTTATTTTATGCACACTTTACGTGGAACCCATTGGATATTTAGATGCTCTGAAATATAATATGTCTTTTTAGCGTCATAAATTAAGAGGCTATGTTGTGATCTTACGATCTCATAATTTTGGGCAATTTTTTTGCTAACAAAAATCACTCGATTGTAAAATTACAACATAGCCTCATAATTTTTGCCGTTGAAAAGACATAGATACTACCACAGGTACTACATACAGAACTAAATGTCCAATAGTTTCCTCATAAAATGTGCAAAAAAACGTTAAAAAACACGATTGTGTTGTCGCCTTAAAGTAGAACAACAATGGGTGGTTTTCAGCAGATCCTTACCGAGCAAATAAAGTTAGTAAATTTTTCTTAATCTTGCCGTTAAAAGTCCTCTAGATAAAAATCTGATAAGGGCGCCATCGGTAGGATGGTGAAAGGCACCAACTTTTCTTTTCGGGAGGATCACACTATGTAAAGGGGACACTAAATAGACTTAGGGCCCCTTTAGACGGAGCGATTGCTTGCCGCGCAATCGCGGGTTGGGGTAATAAATCACTCAAAAATCTTGACAGGAAAACGCACTAGCGATCCGCTCCCAATGCTACCTTATGGAGCCCTTTACACGTAGCGACTGCCAATCGCCGCCCGCATTAGTCGCGACTGCGACAGCTGCAAATCCGCAAATCGCGATTGCGACCGCGTTTCCGCTGGAGGGCTGTTTGTCTAGTTAGCTTATGGAAGCCGTAAACCCCTTTACACGGAGCGACTGACTGCAGCGATTTTTCTATTGTTCTCTATTGTTTGACACAGTTTTCTGTTGAGTAGGTATATGTGAAGGGGCTATATTATGATATTAATGTTATATTATAGTTATCTACACTTGGTTTTAGTTAAGTATGTCTTCCATACTCACACAAACGTTGACGCCTACTTTGAAAAATGTTATTTTCATCATTGTAATTAGTAGATCACTATCACTGCAACTAATAACAATAGAAAGGTAGAAAGGTATGTGCGAAAAATAAATCCAGCTTGGTATGCGGACAGCTGCATTGTCCCCTTTCAATTGCAACACCAGTGGCATCATACCTACTTAACTGTACCTACCCATTGAACAGAAGGGCCCAGCCGGTAACTACCTGCATATGCCACCCCAGGACCCCAATAGATTTTCTCAGGTCCTCGTAGATCGTATGGAAAACCCCCTTCTGCGCTCTTTTTTGTAGGAGCCGACGTACCCACACCCTGTTTTTCCTCTTCCTTCTTTTTTTGGTAAGGTAATAATACACGCATGCTGCCTCTTCGTACTCCATTGTGTCACTGGACTGGTCATTGGCAGTCCTGCACCCTCTCCCTAGCACCAGTC
Source organism: Mesopsocus fuscifrons (assembly GCA_950004255.1). Taxonomy (NCBI): domain Eukaryota; kingdom Metazoa; phylum Arthropoda; class Insecta; order Psocodea; family Mesopsocidae; genus Mesopsocus; species Mesopsocus fuscifrons. The sequence goes on from OX465378.1 coordinate 7,459,314, forward strand.
ACATTCCATTTTCATTCATACAAGTTTTACAAGTGCAAAAAAATTGGAAATGACAGAGAACCTCCCAGGTAAATTTGGCTTGAAAGGAACAATGTGCTCCCAACGGTACTCACTGGATAATGGGGTGATAGCTCTGCTATACCCAACCTGCTTCACCTATCCTGTCATCACCACAATACGTAGTATTTCTATTTTTCTACATCGAGGCCCACTCCTACCACACTCTGAATACTAAAGCAGAATTAAGAAAAAAATATGCCTACAGTTAACCATTGATGAGATCCAAGTACCATGTATCAATTACCTTTTAATTAAAGAAATTCGGTTAAATGAACTCCTGATTAAATAAAAATCACTAGTTTTGACATTGCAGTAGGTACAAAATCCATGGTGATATTGGGGCGGACTCGCGATTTCGTCGAGTGAACTGCGGTCGAATCGCTCATCCCTTTACACGCACCCGCTCGAAAAAATTCTGTCAACTAGTGTCAAAATTTGTGAGTTATTTATGACCAACCCGCGGTTGCGCTGCAAGCAATCGCTCCGTCTAAAGGGGCCCTTAAGGAAAGGAAGAAATCAATAGCCGGGTTTTAAATTTCATGTAACAAGGCCTCAACCGTTTCCAACTGGGGTAGGTTTGCAGTACTGTAAGATGACTATTAGCAGGGTCTACCTGACAACAGAATCCGGTTCTTCCGATAACCTTCTAGAACCACTTCCAAACGGCCATAGCATAAGAAGTCAGAGAGCATTGAAACTATGGGAAAGATCACCTTGGGGATTGACACCCATGGGTCTCTTCTTAAAAGATCTCACAAGGGTGAGTTCCGTTACTAGAAAAAAAATTTAAATCGAGCAGTCACCCCAAGGATGATAAATTATATATAATCTAACTTCTTTGAGTCACCCTAGATGGCTTACTCCTGCAAAAATACAACTAGGTGTGCCATACTAGAACTTCAGCGCACTTTTCAGGTCTTTCGCGGATTTTTACTTTCTCAACCGTATGTAATACATGGGCTGAGAAAGTAATGTCTTCGTGCAAAATTTCAATTTGAGATTTAGGGTTTCCCATGATCCTGGAGGTCTCCCGAAGCCAAAGGACGTCTGTACGTCACTCTGTCGCGCACTTGTACGCCACACAGTTCATCCGATTTTGCTCAAATTCGGTATGTAGGTACTTAGATTAAATATCTGGACATCTTTTTTGATAAACTTTTTATAACTAAAAAATTGCGCCCGCTTATGGTAAAAAAAAGGCAAAAAATCGTTTTGTTTAGTAAGGAAAGGCTGGAGACTATGTATATCAAGTTAGGACCTTAAAATTGTGGTTTTGAATAAGTAGATGCTTTTGGATTATTTGTAACCATTTGAAGGTGGGCCAATAACTTGGCCCAATTTGGGCCAAAATGTGTTGATCGTCACTCCGGTGGCACTGTTCGATCGATCTCAGTAACAATTGGTAGGGAGGTGTACTTTAATCTAGTTTGATGTTTTACCGAACGAAATTTATCCAACGTAATAATTATGGCCAATATTGGCATTATCGCAGGAAAATTTTCGAAAAATTGAAATCACATTTTTGATTGGTTAGGTCACATTTGCAACAACACTAACAGATGGATTTTCTTGAAAATTGGTGGAAGTGGTCTTAGATAGATGTTTTAAGGTAACTTTAAATTGATTTTAAATTACTTGAAAATTAAGACCGTGGCATGCAAAATAGAAAACATGTACTTTGCGCGTCGAACGACACTTCACTGTTTGACAGATATGTTTGAAATACGGTACGCAGGTGCCTAAAAGTATCGCCCTGTGTGTGGCAAAATATTTTCTAGAAAAAGTTAAAATTCTGGCAAAAAAAATTACGTAGAAAAAAAACCAAAATTTTCGTTAAGTACCGCTGGTGTCCAAATTGCATGAAAGTCAAGTGCGACCATTGTCGGACCCTTTCATTTGAACAAGAAATTAAGAGCTCAAAATGGCCTCCCGTGCCAAGAGGCTGTAGGGGGATTTCGTATCGATCTGATATGTGTTACCTCAATTTAACTCGTTTAACTCCCCCCCCCCCCCCCCCCCCCGCCCCACACCTTATACCCGCGTCTCGAGTGTGTAAGGGGCCAAAAGCGTCCACTCCCGAGCTCTCAAAGGTCTTACCATTTATTTGGTTTGTAACGTCTAAAGCTGCCCGTCCACTGGCCGGACAGCACCGCCGGCACCGAACGAAGCAACCGGAGAATAGTGAGATACATACCCGGCCGCCGCGGACGCTTCGGGCCCGTCCGGTGATTAGGAAACTTCGATTCGTTCGTTGCCGGCGGTGCCGTCCGGCCAATGGACGGGCAGCTTTAAAATCCAACTGTTCCGCAAGAAAAGTATTCATCATTAGAAAAAAGAAATCATAATGACATGCAGGCAATAAAAGGAACTCGAGTTCAAAAATGATAATAGGAGAGTTGTCTTTCCAAGTTGGCACGTAAGTAGTAATGAGAATGCATTACCTGGACTATTATTGGAAGGTACAGGATTAAAATGGCAAAGTTGATTACCGTCTTGGTAACCTCTCAGGAAGAGGAGCAAGAGGCGGGCAGGCACCTTTGCAATTTATCACAATTCTTTTCACACACTTGCTCTTCCATGTGTGATCCACTACTTCATTAGGCCAGTATTCCACGGTCAAAGATTCCATCAAAGTTTGAAAGAAATAAATTACTTCATAACATATTTGATCATGTAATTGGTCATCAAATATTTTCATCCAATATTTCATCAAATGTAAGCTCCGTTGTTTACCTTTGATTAAAGTTGAAAATGGCGGCGAAGTGGACGATTGAGTTGGTGAAATTATGCATTGAGAATTACGAATTATCGGAACGTTTATGGAATACAAAACACTTAGATTACAAAATTAGAAAGAAAATGTAGCATAGAGTAGCATAGCATGAGGACCTCTTATTCTCCGTTTTTCTATCCCTGGTCTGCCTCTGTCGGGACTGTTTACGTTTCAGTATCAGTGATCAGTGGAAGAACAATTGCAGAGAATTCTGCTTCGCACAAAAACAAATTGTTGTTAATGACGACTGATTAGACTACACAAAGCCTGGATTAAAATGGCGTACACAAACCTAAATCATGCCATTTTTCTTTGACTGTGAAAGATTTCTGTCACCAATCACCAAAGATTTCTTTGAAGTAAAAAATCCAAAATGGCGTCATCAAATATTGGGACTGAAAACTTTGATGGAATCTTTGACCGTGGAATACTGGCCTAAGAAACGTTAGGGAAATACGGATTTTTACCTGAAAGAAGTCAGTATTTCCAGATTGTTCTTCTTTTCGTGATCTTCGTGGATTCCGTGGTTGTGTTTCCATAGATAGTAGAACGACAAAAGCAGTCATAAAATGCGAATTAATTAAATTTTAGCAACAACGCAACCAAACAAATCACACCACCCTTGAACGAAGCGTCCAAGATGGCGCTGAAAATTTCCTTTGGCTTCCTTCCTCGTTGATTCTGCTTCCACGTTCATTTCCTTACAATTTTTCATATTTCATAACATTGTTTTATATTTATTTAAACTTATAATGATTTATATTTATTTTATTTAAGTTTGTTTTATTATTTATATAAAATTTAATTAAAGCCATAAAACTATATTTGGGTTGTGGAGTTTGGGTTTTGGCGCGGATGTCACATCTTCCCTTTTTACTGCAAGATGGCAGCTGGATTGTCAAATTTTTTCTGGAAGTAAATTACTAATTAGTTCTAAGAAAAGGTGTCTTCTTTCTGTGCCGCGAAATGTTATGGGCAGTTGTTTAGGTCATTGCCGATTAGCAAAGAATGTTTACTGGTATGTATTGATGTTTAAAATACTTCAAAAAGGGCGTATTCTGTGCCTTGTCACTGATAAAAATGGAAGAGATTGCCTATTTAACAGACATTTTGTTCTAGTCTTCGTTACTGGAAGTATAGAAGAGAGTCAAACGAGGAAGAAGATGGAGAAGATACAGTTGAAGATACATTTGGGAGCACTCCAGTCTTCGGAAATCCGGTGGAGGTGGAGGTCCGGTCAAAATTTGACAGGTAAGCGCTCATGAAAGCACCTTCCCCATGGCAGTGTGAATCATTGCACCCATATTGTACCCTTGTACCGACCTAAAATCAGTGGTGAATGACACTGTTCTTCGAAAGACAACATTCTAGGCTTTCGAGGCTGTTCAGAAGGGTATCTGAGCTGTCGGGCAACGACTTGGTGAGAAGACTGAGTAGACCCAAAGTACGACAGAGATCTGAGTCCTTACACTCCCTATATACCTAAACCCTCCGCCACTGCTTACCTACACTGTAATGTAAAATGCCTATCTCTAAAACGAAACTTCTCTTTTTTGCCTGCTGAAAGGATCACATCGTTTTTCTCCAAATTGAAGCCTCAGAAGGTAGGTTTTTCAACAGATACTTCAATTCAGGCTTAAGGACTCGTACACCCACATACCTACAAACGAAAATTAATATAGGTATATTTATGTCACCTTTGGTGCACAGATGGGTAGGACAAAAATCAACGTAGCGCTGTCCTGACAATATTCCCGACATGGTTATGGTTAGTGAAGCCTATCGAATGTCAGAATGTCGAATTAGAAAATGGTGTGTAACTTTTGACATGAAATCGGTTTCAAGTGCTATTCTGTCACCCCTACCTTCCTTTGTCTGTGGTTCATTTGAAAAACATGGAACATCCCAGTTCCCACGATATCATATTTAAGTTCAGGCATGATACTCCTATCTCATCAAGGTAAATCGAAATCCAACCATAATAAATCACTTTAATCATATTGAGGGAACTAAATCAGTTTCGATTTGGTGAATTTTTGCTGAAGCCTAAAAAATCAGGTTATATATTTACTTATGATTCGTTTTTTTTCAGGACTCCAGCCTACGTTTAGAACTACTGGATGACGCTTGGTGCTCTAGTGACCATGAATCTACATTTCCAATACCTCAGGTACCCGCACAAAGGTAAAATAAAAGAGTGCATTAAGGTCTTATCACACGCTCAAATTTCAGGTTCAAAAGTATGTGCATATTCTAATAGGTTGAATAAAATTTGAATTTTGACTCATGCTTGTCGAATACTTGTCAACGCGATGAAATAAAAATGTTACTTGTGTCTATAGTTAGATATGTCGTCCAGTGGAAGAAGGCTATTAGGGAAGGCGTTCGAATCAGTAGATGATCAGAAAAATGTCGAATCTCAGAAAAATACAACAATGATAAACAGGAGCGTGTAGTTTGACCCTTAACATATTGTCGATATGTTCGCTTCATTGTTCGTTATCACAGTGCCTTCAATACTCATGGTGTTACTGGACGAAATACAAAACACAATACAATATAAAAAGCTGTGTTGCTCCGTATTACTGACCACAAAATTGGTCAGTTTAGGGTTACTGTTGGCTCGGTAAAGTAACACTTCACACCATGTTGGTGCAGTCATTTCTAAAAGTGAACTCTACACTAATTTCGTGGTGTTACAATTAGAAATTAATGAATCATTTTTTTTTTCCAGAAAACCAAAGTCTTGCAGAAGCCTGCATTCGACTCCTGCAAATTCCATGGAGTTGGAGTGGGAACATCTACCAGAAATGGTGCAACAGCAGAGAAGGGCAGATGTTAGGATTGTTGGAGGGATCGGAGGAATGGTGGAAGAGGCTGGCAGTGGTACGAGTGCTAGTGCCTGGTCTCGTGGTTCCTCTAGGGATTCTTTGGAATGGGATCCACGTGCTGACCACATGTAAGTCACGTAAAGAAGTCGAAGAAATGTTCCGAGAGCCAAGAGCTACGCAAATACCTGATTGGTACAGTCCAAGTCAGGCTGGGAGCATACCGATGAGTCATAATTTCTTGCAAATCTAGGGCTGATCAAAACTTCTTCTTGATCAGGAAAATATTTGCTCAGGGTCGGATTGGCATATTTAGCGTATGGTAGGATATGGAACCCAAATCCGGATCGGCGTCAACTGAAAAAATCTTCAAGAAATTATGACTCATCGGTATGCTCGCAGCCTGACTTAGACTATCGTAGGAAAGGGTGGGTGGACAAGCCCAGGAACTAGTCCGTTTCATGAATTATCCACCGTGCTCAGCTGGCAGCACTACAAAATAGCAGCTCCCCACCCATTGGGTTAGTTTCAGGTGGGCTCTGAACCACCACAGCCTCTTGTACATCTCATTTGAGGTACTGATTTTTTTTTTTTTTTATACGTGCGACGTTCAGAGAACATATGCGCAGATGAGTTGGCTTGTTAGATATTTTTGGCCGAAGCTGAATAGGAGTGGGCCGAAGCCAATACATCCATGTCAGAAGCGGAAAATTTTTCCGTTCTGCCGGGATTCGAACCCGGACCTCTCAGGACACAAAGCGAACCCCTTGACCACTCAGCCACTGAGAGGCACTGCGTGCTGAATCTATCAGAGGCGAAAAACTTCAATAGGATCAGAATGGAACCGGTGTGACCAGGCTTGTGTTTCTCTATAGATAGACCTAGACGACTCAGGTATCGAGGGGAAATATGAACTTTCAAACATGTGAAGCTTTTATAGTAGTTCTAAATTGGTTTCTTTCTTTATTTTCTTCATTTCTAGAGTAAATTTTAGTTTTTTCTTTCTAAATTTCTTTCTTTTACGCAGACATACTGAAGACGATGATGAAACGGAGCAATTACTGCAGGAAATTGAGCTGCTGAGCTGTCGAGCACTGGAAGAAACGCAGGAGTGGACAAGCTGACAGGGTATTTAGACATTAATTCTTTGGTGGTGGGACGAAAAAATAATAAAGACGACCGGTTACCAGTAAGTTATCTTTTAGGTAAATTTCGAAGAAAAACCGGTTATACTGCTACAGCTCATATCTGAAAAGTGTTTTCATCACACCGTTCGTTGCTAAATTCAATTTAGGACAGCAAAGGGTGAGTGAATATAAACTTCGAAATCTACCTACGCCATTGGCCCTTGCCGAAAGGAATATATTTGAAAAATATGTTTTGAGTTGTTCGTATTCTCTTGCTCCACTGATCATTTTAATGATTAAGGGTGCGTCCCACCATACTCTGTTAACGGTTAAATTCGATTTTTATCATGCAAAAATTGAAATTTAACTGGAATTTACCGTTAACCGAGTATGGTGGGACGCACTCTAAGTATTCTGAAAACCTTCCCGTTGACCACTCAAGGCATGTTATTTGTAGTATTTAGTTTGAGGTAAACTGTCACTTATTATTTTTTCCCAAGCGCTTTCGGTTACTCCAATTAGTCTGGATCTCGCCACTTTTAAAGTATATTGTAGTGCGTTTGCACTTGTCATAAGCTAAACCATGCGATAAGACCAATCTGTTCGATATGAGACACTATATTATACTTTATAACAATGGTGAAATCCAGCCTTTGAGTTATTTTAATCCTGGTTTAAGTGGATTCTTTACCCACTTAACTGGTAGATATAGATGTCTCTATTTGAAGAAACAAGAAAACTCATTGTCGCGTGGTAATGGCTGGTAGGTTTAGGTCAGCACACAATTGAATATTGTAGGTAAATTAGGTGAACATCTATTACTGCAACCCACTGCTAAATACTACCGTAACATGTCCGTTTAAAGTTAAACTGTGGTTAAATTTATGTGTCATTATGCTGAAATACGAATTTAACTATTGTTAAGTTAGAATGAACGGTAGTTTTACTTAACGAAATATCCAACGAAATATCGACTTAATTGACTATTGTTGTATAATCGGTTGTGTCTATTGTGCTTTCCATGTAAGCACTATTTTCGAGAAATTAGTGAAAGACAACGAAAATTATCTAGCATCTAGTTGATTATTATTTAGTTTTAGCTCATTTTGAATGAAGAATCAGCTTCAGGTGGTGTTGCATTTTTGTCACTCATAAGATAAACATTGTGAGAGGAGAGTTTTATTTTTTATTTTTTCTTCACACTAAATTCCCCCTAGACATGGCGACAAAAATGTTGTGGGTTTCCCAGTTGCAGTGCCTTTTTTTGAATTCAACCGTTTTGTAAACGTCAGCATGGCAGAACTTAGGGGGGAAAAGTGGAAGATTTTGAAAACAACCATTGGGGAATCTGGCTCGACGGTTCCCTGAAACGCTACGTCCAGGCGAAATTCACAGTATTTCCAACTAAGGGATACAACTAAAAATTATACTACTCTAATAATGTTACTCTTACGATTGTTAGAAATGCTTCGCGATCAGAACCTTATCAGTGCATTGGTTCTTATCAGTGACACTGAGACTTACTACCTCTCTGACTGCTCACCTTGGGCAATCTTTTCCATCTTCGAAATCTGTGTGATTCTGATTTCGGGCAATAGTTTCGAGTTTTGACCGACAATTTCTGTAGGTTTCTGCAATCATAGACCCTTATTAAGAGGACGCTATACCTGACGATGCATTTTTTGCCGCCCATAAGATTAACATTGCGAGCGGCGATTCATTTTCAAGGTTTACCCTTGGTTGGAAAGACACAAAATTTTGCCTGTACCTAGCCCTAACAATGTTCTAGGGAGTGTTCGAAGCAGATTTCCCAATTTCTCACTGGTTTCTTTTATTGCAACTGTTTTGCAAATGCTAGCATCGCATACCTCAAGAAAAGTGCTGTATCTCAAAAACCAGTAAAAAAATGGGAAATCTGCTTCGAACACTCCCTAGAACATTGTTAGGGCTAGGTACAGGCAAAATTTTGTGTCTTTCCAACCAAGGGTAAACCTTGAAAATGAATCGCCGCTCGCCATGTTAATCTTATGGGCGGCAAAAAATGCACCGTCAAGTATAGCGGACCCTTAAGCAAATAGTCAGGAAAAGAGTACAATGGTTCATGTGCTGAACTTCAGTCAGTGGAAATATTAAACGCAGAGTGCATTAAAATTTTACATTAGGAAATTATTATCCAGGGTTTTGGAATAGACATGAAGTTGAAGAATTGAATATGCAAATACAGTAGTGACGAAGGGCGTCGTAGAGGGAGTATTCGTGACGGGTACCTTGGGAAAGAGGAAATAGACATAGAAAAAATATGAAAGCCTTACTATTACCTCTAATGCCTATTCCTATCGCTTACCCCGACAGTCGTGACTCCATTTACCCAAGCATGTAAGAAAATTTGGAAATTTATAGGTTCATAAATGGCTTCTTCGTTTGTGTATTGTTACGTAATTCGGCTTTGTCCCTTCTCCTATTTTTGTTTGATTGTGTGTGCTTTTCTTTCCCAAAACCGTCGTAAGGGGAAGGGAACATTAGAATGCAAAGATTGGAAAGGCAACGTGACGGAAGTAAAATAAAGAACAAATGAGGAAGGCTAAAGAATGTAAGGAAGTGTCTCCGGAGTCTCTGGATATAGTTAATAAATCCTCTGAGGCACATAACCAGCCTCAGCCTTTTCGGAATGTTTTGAATAGGCCTGTTTTGAACCCTTTTCCAACCCTTCTCTCTTCCGCTTGGATCCTTTTTGTTCTTCTGTTCGTAACTCTTGAATCCTATGAATGGCTTTCTAGGCTACTAGGCTTTGTAGCGAAATCCACGAAATAAACAAAACGTTGGTTGCCCTTTTTCAACGGCTCTGTGGCTCCAAAAACCTTCAAAAACTCCCGCTTTTTCGTTTATACTTCTAATTGACGACGATATTTGATTGTCCATGATGAAGGGTCTGAAATAACTTCAATTTATCAAGTCCTTGAACTAAAGTTAATTCGCTCGAGTGGTTTTTCGTTCATTAATTAAAAAGTTCGGTCGTCGATGCGTCAGTCGCGCGCCTGGTTAAGCGGGAAAATTCCAAAAGAAAGAAAAACTCGTGGTCCTGGAGCTTCGATTATACCCCCCCCAGTGAGCACTGATGTGATCCTGGTATGATATTGCAATCACCTCTAATTGATTTCCTATACATTTCGCAAGGGTCGAATTTATTTGTCCTGCTTTTTTCAAAATATGACCGGCGGACCCCCGGACCCAAAGGCGCCACGAAGTTTTTCCCAAATCCGAAAAGGGTCATTCGACTTCCGTTGCATAGTAATGAAAGTTTTTTCAGACGGCTTTTCTTTTAGCGACGCAACTTACCGGAGGTACTGTGTCCTTGACGGTGCAGTACCCTGATGCAATAAATGTATTTATAGCAGAAGAAACCTGAAACATATTCAGTTATATTATGATGGCGTATTATATCAGTCATTTGATATAGGTACATATTTATATAATATATGTTTGAAGAAATGAGAGATATTATAATTTTTTTTACCGTGTGGCTTGACCCTGCTTAAATATGCATCCTATGCGTAATTCTAAAGCTGATCTTATCACTTTACTTGAAGAGCTTTTAGGTAAATTATAAAACACCCTCGTCGGGAAATTTCATTTTTTTTTTTGTCGTGAAAAGGTAAGGAATATGCAGCTGGCGCTCTATCTCTCTCCACCCCTTCGTCTTACAGAGGCGATTTTCCACATGAAATGCACTGGAAGTGCAAAAATCGATTTTGACTTATCCTTTGATAGACCCAAAAATTTATTTTACGAAATTTGTCAGTGTGCGATTCTGTATGAGTTCTGAGAGCTACTACTAAACCAGTTTCCTTCAGATTATTCGGAAATCTGAAAGGAACAAAAAATAAAAAAACACATACCGTTTGAGTTGAGTTTGTTTGGAAAACTGATTTGAGGGGACAAGGAGGGGGGGAGTTTGCCTTATTTTGGTGAATGTGATTCGACAAAACCCATCAAACGAATTTTAAAGACAGAAACCATATTAGATAGAAATATATAATATGTTACACATTTTACTGTACGTTCAGGTATGTAATATGTATTTCCATTGACTGACTGTACCCTGGAAACTGAAACCCAGGGTTAACTCTTTAATTTCTCTTAAGTTGTTTTTGAGAGTGAACGTTTTTTGGGTCTTAGAGGGCGGTATTAAAACCGTTAATTGAGGATCCCTTCGTCTAAATGCTGCTTTCCCCCATTTCCAGTTTACGGTCTCATCAGCAAGAAGCCCTCTTTTCAAAATAACCTTTTCATTTGGAGCTCATATCCCTGAGGAATGCTCAATTATTTCAAATAAGTTTTCATTTGAAGGCACCTAGCTAGGGGCTTATTTCGACCCGAAAGGGTTATCCATATTTTAATAATATGAGCCCTTTGACGGGACTGTCTCAAAAATTGTGAAAGTTAATTTAGACCGGAGTTTTAAATTAAGTATAATTTTCCGGTTTGGGGTTGTTTAATACTGAATGAAATCTCTGGAGCTGAAAATTTCAAACTTCTGTGCATTTCGCAGGGGTGCTTCTTAAATCCTGATGCTGAAAAAAAATCAGTCACCTCCTCTATCAAACTGTACTGCGGTACAGTGTTTTGCTTTATGTTACCTACTTGGGTACCATTTTTTTAGGAACGGGGACAGCGTCAGGATTGCACTGCATGATTTTATTTACGTTTATAAGGATTTGACAATAATGATTTATTTTAAAGTAAGAATCGGAACCCTCATATCGTAATTAATATGGTTTTGTAATCTGTCCATCTATCCCGATAATGGAACTGCAATTCCATTTCTTTTTCTTAGCGACTTTTAAAGACACGTTTTCACTTTAAGTTTAGGTATACGCTACGTTGTACCTATATTAGATTGTGATAATAGACTCATTGATATCCGTTGTACCAAATGTGGTGCTAATTATTGCAAAACGAATTTTCTGACTCTTGGTTGGTTTATTATAGAAATAGTGTAATAAACAATATTTATTATTCATCGTTGTAATTTTGTAGTTTTGTCCTAAGTTATGTATAGTATCGCCACCCTGACCTGCCTGGCCCGAGGGCATTCTGCACTGTTTACAGAATGCTCTCGGGCCAGGCAGGTCAGGGTGGCGATACTATACTTACTTCTTCTCCGCTCGTCTTACTGTTCTTCAGGTTAATGTTGCCTTACGTAGCTGATGCAGATGCGTATCTCTACGATTTTCCTTTTTGAATGGGAAGCATCCACATTTTAAGCAGAAAATATTGCGTACGTCGGGATTTGAACCCAGATCACAGAGAGGCCATCGTAAAGACGTGGTGTAGAATTTATTTTAGTTTCCTTTCTAATACCGCAGATGTCACTAGGCGGAAATTACTGCACCAGTAGTCAGTCTAGTTAATATTCGTAACGACTGAGAATAATCATATGACTCCGTTCCTGTAACTGTGCATTTAATGACCAGTATTAGTGCGGGTCAGAGGTCAGAACCGATGTACGTGCCCATTGTCATTGCTATGGAAAATACCCCAGACCCCCCCCCCCCCCCCCCCCCCGCCATGCGGCGCCATAGTGACTGCCTCCTACTACGGCGAAGGACTAATTTCACTAACAAGCCTCCCAAGTTTCGATTTGGAATTGACAATCGTTCCATAGAGTTGCTGTTTTGTTTGAAATGGAAGATTTGTTTTTATAGCCTTTCGGGGAAAATGGACATCGGAAACTTCAGGATTTGGAAATTCCCTTCAGCCTATACTATTCACGTTCCTTCCATTTCAAGCTTTCTTTCTACTTTTCGACAGTGTATAGGTGGGAATGAACTTAGCGCTTACTTCCTTATATGCTTACATTCGTTCAATGGACAACATGTATGTTTTCCGACTCGAATCAATTTTGAGGTTTTCCTTTTCGTCTTTCAAAAGTTTGAACCCCCCAGAAACAGTTTTTACTTTAGATACGATTAGTCAATACTAAGTCGTTTCTTAATCTCTAGGTTCCTTGGTTAAACATCCGCCAACAACAACTCGACAATTATACATAATTATAAATCTGCAGGCTAAAACTGTCAAGTCAGTGTATTTGACGTGTGGAGCATGTTATCTACATCCGCAGGGTAGCGCCTGAATACGAAGTGGGAATACTCACCTAAGGGTGCGTCCCACCATACTCGGTTAACTTTAAACTCCAGTTAAATTCCAATTATTGCACGGTAAAAACTGACTTTAACTGGAGTTTAACCGTTAACCGAGCATGGTGGGACGCACCCTTAGTGTCCTTTTTTATCTGATAATGAAACACTGAGGGTGCGTCCCACCATGCCCAGTTAAAATTAAACTGGAGATTTTGTCCTATGTTTACCATGTTAAATTTAACTTTAACTAGAGATTTTCTCCGGGAAAATCTCCAGTTGTTTTTTAACTGGGCATGGTGACACAGTTGACACAACAATTCAATATCTAGTTACCTACGTACCTACTATAGGTAGCAACATATTACTGAGATACCTATTGCAGCGTCAGCACTCGTAAATTAAAGAAAAGTTGAGCGCCGCTTAGAACAGCAAAAACAAGTTTCGTGTTTTATACCTACCTAATTCAAAAGGCGTGAGTTACAGCTTGATTTCAGTTGAAAAAAGAAAAATATGACACTTTTTTTTCCCTTTGGGCGGAATTTCCTTCCCTCGGTTCAACTTTCCGACCTTCGAACAGAAACATATTTTTCAAGGTTTTAATCATCACTAGGTACAACCTTTTTCCAACAAAAAAATTCAACTTATTGTTCAGGGATCGTCCTACCAATAAGACCTTAGCTAGCTCGTACTGTATAGGAATACGTGTACAAAGATACCACTCTTTGAAAGAATGTGTTTTATTCGTCAGCTTGAAGAAGACTTTTCCATTTGAGGCTGAGATTTGATGGATGTTATCATCACCACTAAGTCCCCATCGTTCTTTGTTCTCCGTTTCTTTTCTTCTTCATATTATTTTTAATTACTTAGAGAGCTTGGCTGCTCAGACAACCGTGTGTCACTATATATATTATTATGACTGATGGATTGAAGACAGTATGTCAGCAACAGCCTAGATTAAAAAAATCCCTTTCGGCAGCCCCGAAAGGCGTAGGTAGATTTCGAAGATTACTTCCATCCACTAAAAGCAGTCTAAAATCATTAAGAATGACGGTTGAGAAGATTTTCAGTTGACCCAAATACATTCTCTACAATAACAACGGAGGAATTGAGTTTTGAAATTTCACCCCCCCCCCCTTAACAAGAAAATGGAAGTGATTTTACAAAAAACTTTTTCAGCCAAAAGTTGTAGATATTATTAATATAAACTCATAGCAAAATAAATAAACTCAATATCTCACCAAATAAGTGAGTTATGACGTTTTGAAAATTCAACCCCCCACCCCCTGCCAAAACGGTGCGTCGGACGAAAAACTTTTTCAGACAAACGTTGTAGGTAATATTGAGGCAAATGCATTACAAAACAAAAGAACTTGATAACACCCCTAGGACACAAGTTACGAATTTTTTTGTGCGCAAACCCCTGTTTTTACACCCTTATTCAACCATTAAGGGTGGGATCAAAAAACGTTATTAATAAAAGTTGTAGGTAGTACTGTTAGACGACCCTCAGACAAAACTACGTTTCATTAGTTGCAATATTAAGGGAGTTATGGCCAAAAAACCAAATTTCGAAAAAGTCCCCCATTTCCCCCCCCCCCCCCCCCTTCGTCCGATTTCCCCCATTAACGAACTCGACCGAGATTTTAGTCCCTTACTCGTATATTTTAGTAAATAGTCAAAACCTATTATTTTTCAAAAATATGGCTCCTAGCTTGTTCACAAGGAGGTGAAAATGATATATATATGGATGCGCCCTATACCGTAACGTGATGGATTTAATCTGCAGTTAAAGTTAACTAGCAAACAAAAGAGAGTGCCACTGGTATAGGAGCTGCTCATAGCTGAAACCGGTTAATCTCGATTGTTACGTTTACCTCCATATTGCCGCAATTATCGATCGATAAAATTGAAATTTTACTCTATGGTTTCCATGGTGTGTTTCTCAGTGGTATCGTCGAATTTTAAATGTGGTTTCTTTATTGACATGTGAATCTTGCACTGAACATATGGGGCGATGAGTTGGTTTGTTCGATGTTTTTTGGCCGCATATGAATGGGCCGAAGCCAGTTTAGGAGTGGGCCGAAGCCAATACATCCATGTCGGAAGCGGAAAATTTTTCTGTTCCTCCGGGATTCGAACCCGGACCTCTCAGGACACAAAGCGGACCCCTTGACCTTTCGGCCACCGAGAGGCACATCAATTAATTAACGTAATAATCGAGATATCGTAGTCGAAAGGACTCGTGACTTTTTTGCGCAGCTCTTACGCCATGCGCATATACGTAATGCCACTCTCTTTTATCCGCTAGTTATCTTTAACTACTGATCAAATCCCCATGTTACGGGATGACGGCGGATTAAATATTTGACTAATGACTATGAGTGCGAGGGTACGGCTCTTAGCGAACAAAGCGGACGAGCTCTATAAATTGTGCGTGCGTTCACTCGAGCGTTAACTTTCTGACAACGTCGAAATTGTTGGACCAACTTACATGGAATTTTGAGGTTGATTTGATACATTTCGAGGGGCGTGGTTAAACACTAAATTGGGGCTTTTGGGTGAAGGGAGAGGGGGGGGGGGGGGGGGGGGTAGCAGCCAAAATTCAGGAGCTGTGATAAGTAGTCGTATGTTTCCGGCTTGTTTGTTGCACCATTATGGCACTTCCTCCTTATTGTTCCTGGTTTCCCCTTTTGCATATCTTCCTTTCTCTTTGTTCTACTGATTCAAGGCTTTTATCACCCATTTCCCCCATGCTATCACTATTTCCCTGCTTACGTGGATTCCCAACATGACTTTTTCGTTTCCTCTAACAGGATTGATTCATCTTCCCAACTTCTTCGATAATATAAATTTGGAAGTTTCTAGTTCAGATACATGCGCATGGGGTAGTAGAGATAGTTGAGAAAACGGCACATGGTTGGAATTAGCTGAAATTTTGAAGAAAAAATAACTGTCCTTTTTGGTGAATCTTTTCTAGCCAATTTTAATTAAATACAAACAAATAACTTAAATAAATTTTTTGAAAACTGCATGCCGAGATAGGAGTTTTTGAAAATTCGAAGTCAGTGTAACTCGGCTGTTTCCAAAAATAATGAAATTGTTTATAAGAGTCATTTGTTTGTATCCACACTACCTACATGTTTTGATTTAAAAAGAGCAAAAAAATTATTCGAAATTTCGGCCAAGTCCAACACATGTGTGCCATGTGCCATGTCTACTATTCCAGACGCTAGGACGCTAGGTGTTGGGATGACTATTGTGGTTACGCTTCTTTAAGAGGTGCCCGAAATATCTCTGTGATAGAATAAAAATTGTAACGAATAGATTGAAAAAATTAAACTCATTTTGATTTGCTTGTGACAGGCTGGAGCAGGTTATATTAGGTCAGTATTTGTCCAGAATCCATGTAGACGCCCTTGACTTACAAAGTGCGAGAAAGTTAAGTGCGACCATTGTCATACCCTTTATTTGAAATAGATCTGCAAACTCGTCGTGGGGCCATTGCACTGACCCACTTCCAACAACGTTCTCTCAGCTCTATATCATCCGTCCGGCCTGTGCTCTATGACCCCGTATGAACTTATCGATACCGTTCTTACTGTTTCCAGCTTTTCCTTGACTGAGCCTATGTTTTCTTCAGGTTCAGGCCGTAGAAAGGAAATTAAGGGCCAGACAGTGGAGTTTATCAATTAGAGGCCCTTCCCTTTTCCGTAATTTTAGGTGAAATAATTTTTTTCATTTTGTAGAATTTATTTTTTACTGTTGAAAATTTCTGTCCTTCTCGTAAAACGTTTATTACAAACTGACCCAGAGTTTTGTTGTTATCTAATTCTTGTAAATACGAGAACCTTTAAATCTCATCATTGTTCGTCGTTGGAAAGCTTAAGGGAGCCATAATTCCAGGTGTTAGTTCAGTGAGCGTGAAACATTTGTTGACATTTTGTATAAAATTTCGGAATCTGGGAATGTCGCCTTATGGCCGTCCGCCAGGCTGGGGTTCTGGATTGGGTCCCCGACCGGGGCCGGGACCATGCTAACCTTATGACAAACCGTTTTCCGTTTCGGTTTTACTTAATTGTTTTTGTTCCACCCGGCGGATTTGGTGTAATCCTCTCTAGGGACCTATAGCCCTATGAGGAGGCATTAGTGCCAGTTATTTAAATTCTCCGCGTGTTACTCAGTAATTTCCTTAGGGAGACTACATGTTTTTAATTCAGATGTCAGAAAAATGTAAGAACATTTAACATAAAAATAGTTTGAGTCCTATAGCTGTACTATTTTGGTTTTATTCTGTCCCAATATCACTATTAGGCTGAATTTCACCACCTCACGATAGTGCCTTTTAACGTTCGAATAGCTATCGATTTGAAAAAGCAGACATCCTCTCATTAGGTTTTGTTGTGTCAATAGAATTCACCTGCTTTGTTTACGTCAAATTTATTTCAACAATTTCAATCTAAAAGTGGAAATAAACGTGAAAAAACCCCTATTTTTTCGGAGAAAGAAGTTAAAATGTTGATTAGACTACATAAGACTACACCAAATGAGTCGCAGGTATGAAAATTATCGTTTTCGCTAACGCACAGAAAATCCACTCGAAAGCTAACGAAACGGTAACGGTGCATGGTGAAAGCCGTTATTATTTTTTACCGAAACGATAGCGCTATCGTGTACACGATAGTCTTCACGTTAAACTTGTGAAATTCACCCTTAGTCAAATAAAAATAAATTGTATTAATCTATATTATAAGATTGAAGGGTACTGACACACTGACTCACTCACTCATTTATCATAATTCATTTTCTTCGCTCCTAATTGCCCGATCGCAATGAAACTTTTTGCAGGTTGTAGGGGGTCCCAAACGGAGTTGAACGGGGGTTAAGCGATCCCCGTCAGCAATTGCTGAGTCAGCAAAAAATCGAAATCAAAATTTTGAGCCGTCCTATTTATTGAGCCAGCGCGACGGTACTTGCAGGGTAGAGTGCCCCAATGGCCCCCATGACGAATATGATGTGAATTCGCGAAAATTGTAATTAGCCAGGGTCGTAGCCAGGGTCATCCGAAGGTCATGACACTTTTCATTTATTGAGCCACGCGGACGGCAGTCGCAGGGTACAGAGGCCTGGTGGCCCCAGTGACGAATATAGTGCGAAATGGGGGAAATTCGAATTAGCCAGGGCCGTAGGCAGGATTCACCGAGTTCGATGACCGCGTGTTGTTTATGGACGGATCGTTACGATGGTCACAGGGTGGTCTCTACTGTTGGTACCAGTGACGAATATGGAGAAACCACCGGAATGGACGCATTATTCAGGGGCGTAGCCAGGATGAAAAAAGTTCGGACTTTTCATTTATTGAGCCAGGGGGGCAGCAGTCGCAGGGTACAGAGGCCTGGTGGCCCCAGTGACGAATATAGTGCGAAAAATGGGGGAAATTCGAATTAGCCAGGGCCGTAGGCAGGATTAACCGAGTTCGATGACCGCGTGTTGTTTATGGACGGATCGCAGGGTACAGAGGCCTGGTGGCCCCAGTGACGAATATAGTGCGAAATGGGGGAAATTCGAATTAGCCAGGGCCGTAGGCAGGATTAACCGAGTTCGATGACCGCGTGTTGTTTATGGACGGATCGTTACGATGGTCACAGGGTGGTCTCTACTGTTGGTACCAGTGACGAATATGGAGAAACCACCGGAATGGACGCATTATTCAGGGGCGTAGCCAGAATGAAAAAAGTTCAGACTTTTCATTTATTGAGCCAGGGGGGCGGCAGTCGCAGGGTATACTGCCCTACTGACCCTCATGAGGAATATGTTTAGAAGTGGTGGAAATTCCAATTAGCCAGGGCCGTAGCCAGGGCACCCCAGATTGTGCACATTCTGTTCATCAACCGATCGTCATGATATTCACTAGGTGTAATATAGTGGTGGTACTTATGAAGAATATGTGACGAAATAACAGGAAGTGCGCATTAATCAGGGTCGTCACCAGGATTGGTAAATTATTTATGGACGTAGCAGGACGGGAGTCGGAGGGTGTAGTGCCGGAGTGACCCCGAGGAAGAATATGTTGCGGAAAGTGGCGCAAATTCAAGGAAGCCAGGGCAGCATCCAGGATTACGAAACATTGTGCGATACATGATGTTGATGCACCGGACGTTGTCACTGTAACGAGGTGCTCTCTACTGGTGGTACTAACGTGGAATACGTTAAAGCAGAAGCGTGTACGAGTTTAACTGAGGCGTAGCCAAGACCGAACGTTATAATAGTAATAATGAGTGGCCGAAAGTAGCCGAATGTACTGGTCAACAATGGGCGTAGACAGGATGAACTAAAGACCAAAAGTGGGCCACGATACCCAAACAAATCTTGGTTTCGCCCATAACGGTAAAAAGACAGGAAGGTTGGCATGTATATTTTTCATGGTAGGGAGTTGGACAAAGGGACTGTGTTAGGGGATGCACCGGCCCAAGAACAACTTTTGTGAACAATAGACAATGGCAATATGGCAATATATACGTGTCCAAGGGTGGGCGAAGATGACGGGCGAAGGTCACCGACATTTTTCCTCCAGGTCAGTCCACACTCCAAAGGCGCTCCATGTAGTCCTTAGCTGAGGGGGTGCTAAATAGAGTTTACTATGGGCGTCGGTTCCTAATAAGTAACTAGAGCCGTAACACATATTTCTCAATGGGGGCGAGGTCGGGGGGGGGGGGGGGGTAGATTATTATCTATACTATAAGATATATAGTATACAATCTTATAATCTATATTATAATATAGATATATATTGCCGTCGGGTGTAGGTTATCCCACAGGGACAATTATTCTAAAAGGAGGTGTAACCGATAACTATAGGAATGCTTAGCATAGAAAATACGCATTCCCCCCCCCCCCACCGAAAACCCACAATTTACTTTTAAAAAAACTAATAAATCTCTGACATTCTGAAATACGTCAAAAGCATTGCCAGAAAATATTTGACGACAGCCTATCGCTCTGATTGACTTTCAAGATTGACGGTCACTACCGCAGAAACTCAGTCCCCCCCATTCTGGTACGCCGCTGCACCGGGTGCACCAATAATAACGGGACCTACCTGCTCGCACCCCCGGTGGCTGTACCCTCATGCACCCTCACTTCTGGTCTGTCCGCATGACTGTGTGCATGGCCGCTGCATAACTCTCTGTCATTTCGACTAATCTGTTTTGCAAGTGTCTTCATAGTAGTCAGTACTTAGTGTGTGCAAAAAACTATTTTTCTACTGTCGACAGTAGTGCTTCGTGTGCCAAAAAAAACGGTTGGATTTAACCACACGGTGGCCACGCGATTTTTCTAAGTCCCGAAAAATTTTAAAGTATTTTTCGTCATAGGGGGATTCTCAAATTTTAATTTCGTTTTACGTTTTGGGGCATTCTGAACACTTTTTTTTTTTTTTTACTCTAAAATTTTTTTGAACATAGAAATTTTTCGCCGTCGAAAATATGGCAGAGTCCCGACAAAATTCTATGTTCTTTTCCCTTTTGATAATTCATATCTCCGTTACGGTCAAGAATTTTGGGTTGGTATATGGGACTTTTTGGTTTGTCTACGCACTACCTAAAACTTTTTCCTCAACATTTTTCCGAAAACCCAATTTCATTGCCCAACTTGCAGATAGTAAGCCCGGCGATGGGAACTGTCTCTTTCACTCCTTATCGAATGGAGTATTACGAGGTTCGATGTCACACACTGAAATTAGATCCGCATTAGTTGAGCATGTATATGCTCACTGTGACGAATTAGGTGATTCCACAGAACAGGCAAATGGCGACCCGTACCCTACTCGTGACGACTACAAACAGGACATGATTCAGGACCGCGTGTACGGAGGTATGGCTGAATTACAGGCGGCAAGTCTCCTATACAACTGCCCTATTCATGTTTCTTCCGATGGTAAACGGTACTATTCAACTCATCCCACTAGGACTAACGGAGTATATTTAAGGTACTCAGGGAGAAAAGGTGCTGGGCACTACGATCTGTACCAACCTGTAGGTCAACAGTTGTGGATGCCACCTCTTCGTGTCAGACCCACTACTGCCGTTTCCCCACCAACGAAACGAACAAAAGGTCCCATGGACCCTGCTGCAGTGCCAAAATCAGTTAGTACCGATCGAGCCCCATTAATTTCCGCTGTAGATGAGTTAAATGATGATGACATTCCTTTAATAAGGATCAAGGAACAAAAACGAAGGGACGAAGGTTTTTACTTTAAAAGTGATCTGATAACCGATTCCGCACTTGGTACTAACGGAGAAAATTTTCAGATTAAAAAATCTAACTATACCTATAGGAACAAGCAAATAAAACAATCTCAACAGTCAGGAATTAACATCAAAATACGTAGTGATCTCGGGCAAAAAACTACTCCAGTAATACCTTCGCAGTGGCAAACTCCTAAAAAGCGCGGACGTCCTAAATTGTCTAATCTAACTCGACGGCAACAGGTAACCGAAGCTAACAAACGTTATGCTAAACAAAACCCACAGGTCAATAGACAAGCAGTAGCTAAGTATCAGAAACAAAACCCACAGGTCAATAGACAAGCAGTAGCTAAGTATCAGAAACAAAACCCACAGGTCAATAGACAAGCAGTAGCTAAGTATCAGAAACAAAACCCACAGGTCCATCGCCAAGCTGCAGCTAAGTATGAGAAACAAAACCCACAGGTCAATAGGCAAGCAGTAGCTAAGTATGCGAAAGAGAAGCCAGAGGCTCATAGGAAAGCAGTCGCTAAATACCCCAAAACGAAATCAGAGGAGACACGTAACCGAAGGAAGGTGAAAACACTTTCCATGACTAAGGGTGCAGGTTTCGATTACGATCCTTCATGTGATTACTCCAGCAATAAATCTATGGAAATTGGGGAAATGAGCGTGATTTGCAGCCACTGTGGCGCTAAAAGGTGGAAGCAAGAACCGGCAGGTCTCTGTTGTCATTCAGGAAAAGTAGCAATACCCCATGTGTTACCTCCCCCACCTCCTTTAAATGAAATAATTCTAGGTACTCACCCTTACTCCAAGGAAGTTATGAGTCAAATAAGGGTTTACAACTCAGCTTTCCAAATGACATCTCTCGCGGCAAATGTTGTTCATCAACGTAACTTCCCAACCACTTTTAAGGTTCAGGGTCAAGTATATCATTTAATTGGGTCACCATACCCATCTCCCGGAGAGCAACCGAAATTTTTACAAATTTACTTTGTTGGTGAAACTGATGACGAAGCCCTCGCGAGGCAGTCACACATGCCTAACACAAATATTTTAGTGATAAAAGAATTGCAGGACATGTTACACACATATAACCCTTATGTTAAAGATTTTAAAGTAGCCAAAGAGTTTTGCCGTAAAAATGCTGACAGTTACAATTTGGTTATTTTCAGTGATAGGAAACCAAGCGGGGAACATGTCGGGAGATACAATGCACCTACGACCAATGAAATAGCAGTAGTATTGGTAGGCCAACAATATGGGAAACGCGATATTGTGTTGCATAGTAGAGACGAAAAACTGCATCGCATATCTGAGCTTCACCGTAGTTATGACCCTCTGCAGTATGTACTATGTTTTCCCCGAGGTGAGGACGGTTATAAGATTGGCATGCCTTTAGCCACAGGGAAAGGTAGTATCTCTGCAACTCAATTTTATTCATACAGATTAATGATTCGCGTAGGGCAAATAAACCATCTTCATTACTTCGGTTCCTTATTTAACCAGTATTGTACAGATATGTACGCCAAAATCGAAAGTGAGCGACTAAATTTCATAAGGTTTAATCAAAACAAACTAAGGGCAGAAAGCTACATCCACTTACAAGATGCAATTGCGAAAGACACTGACGTAGGGGAACTTGGGAAATTAGTAATTTTGCCATCGAGTTTCACGGGGAGTAACAGGTACTTTTTCGAAAAAACCCAAGATGGTTTAACGTTTTGTAGGCATTATGGGAAACCGCAGTTATTTATCACCTTTACAACAAACCCTAATTGGCCAGAAATTTCAAATGAATTATTTCAGGGGCAAAATGCGACACATAGACCAGACATCGTCGCTCGTGTCTTTCATCTCAAACTTATGGCAATAAAGAATATTATTGTTAAGGGCGAACTCTTCGGTAAAATTATTTGTTACATGATATCTATAGAATGGCAGAAGCGAGGTCTCCCTCATGCTCACTGCCTATTTTGGACTAAAGAAAAGGTAACCAGCCACGACATTGATAGGTTAGTCAGCGCCGAAATCCCCGATAAATCAACTGACTCGCAGTTGTTCCACCTCGTGCTAGAATTCATGGTCCACAATGTATGCACAAACAATCCCCAGAGTGTCTGTTTTAAACGTGGTAAATGTTCCAGAGGTTTTCCGAAGGCATATAGGTCTCAAACTGTTTCCGGTGAGGATGGGTACCCTAAATATCAAAGAAGAAGCCCCGAAGAAGGAGGTAACACGTGTCAAAAAGGAGGAAATGAAATAACAAACGCGTGGATCGTGCCATATAATCCTGTCCTACTCAAACTTTTCCAAGGTCACGTAAATGTAGAAATATGTAATTCAGTAAAGAGTATAAGTTATATCTGTAAATACATTTGTAAGGGGTCTGATATGATGACATTTGCTGTAGTCAATAAGTACGATGAGGTGACTCATTTCCAGTCTGGCCGATACATTAGTAGTGCAGAAGCAGTTTGGCGAATTCTGAGTTTTCCCATCCATGACCGCTATCCCACAGTCGTACACCTTACCGTACATTTGGAGAATGGACAAAGGGTCTATTTCCGTGAAGGTGAGTCGCTTACTGAGAAACTGCAAACTCCACCCCAAACAACACTCACTGCCTTCTTTCAATTGTGTAAAGAAGACCCGTTCGCCCGAGATTTGCTCTATAACGAGGTACCTTCCTACTATTTGTGGGACAGAAAAAAATTTGTGAGGCGTAAAAGAGGCGTGGATGTTGGTGGGGGCGTTAAGCGAGAAAATGCACTAGCCCGAGTTTATACTGTACACCCATCCAATTCCGAATGTTTCTACCTAAGACTCCTTCTCCACAATGTACGAGGGCCTACGTCTTTCAATGACCTCAAAACAGTAGACGGAAAAAGTGCCCCAACATTTCAAGACGCTTGCAGAATGTTAGGTTTACTTCAGGACGATGATTTATGGATCAAAACAATGAATGAAAGTGTAATTTACAAATCCCCAAGTCAATTGCGAGAGCTTTTTGTAATATTACTACTATTTTGTCAGATATCGAACCCCATGGAACTCTGGGAAAAGTTTCGAGAGGACATGTCCTATGATATTTTATTTGAATGCAGGAAAAAACTAAACAATGACACAATGAACTTAACTGAAAGTATGTTAAATGAATGTCTGTGCCGAATTGAAGACTCCCTCCTTCTGTTCGGACGTGCATTGTCTGATTTCCATCTCCCCAAGTGCGTCCGTGACCTTCCCCCACTACTAAACCGAGAATACTTAGAAGAAACATCCTATGACGTAAAGGAACTTTCAGCCCAAATTAACAATGACGAGCCAAAACTTACTTCTGAACAACAATCTGTGTACGCAACTGTTGTTCACGCCGTACAACAAAGCAATGGCGGGCTCTATTTCCTAGATGCTTGCGGTGGTACAGGAAAAACGTTTTTACTAAATCTTATTCTCGCAAAAGTACGATCTCAGGGTATGATAGCCCTGGCAGTAGCGTCTACAGGCATAGCTGCAACTCTACTGAAGGGGGGCCGTACAGCTCATTCCACATTCAAAATTCCCCTCACCGTACAAAGCGAAGAAAATCCAGTATGTGCTATATCTAGGTCCACCGCATTGGCACGTTTGCTACAAGAGTGTAGACTCATCGTGTGGGATGAAATCACTATGGCTCACAAGGGTGCATTAGAGGCCTTGCATAACACACTGCGAGATATCAGACAGAACGATCTCTCGATGGGAGGACTCACAGTTCTTTTGGCTGGTGATTTCCGCCAAACTCTTCCTGTCGTACCACGAGGCACGCGAGCAGACGAAGTGGCCGCCTGTGTTAAGTCCTCGTACCTTTGGGCGAACGTGATAAAACTTACATTGACCATAAACATGAGAGTCAAACTTAGTGGAGACGCAAAGGCTGAAAAATTTGCTTTACTCTTGAAAACAATAGGGGAAGGCACCATGCCAGACACCGATGGCAAAATCACACTAACCTCTGACCTTTGCAACACTGTGAACACTGTGGACGATCTCATCTCACATGTCTACCCCGATTTCGTTAATCTCAGTAAGAAGCCTCCCTCATGGTTCCGCGAACGTGCGATACTCACACCCACAAATCAGTTAGCCTACGAAATCAATGACAAGTTACTATCTATGTTTCAAGGTGAGTGTAGAGAATATCTTTCTGTAGACAGCACACTCACACCTGAAGAAGCTGTTAATTTCCCTACTGAATTTCTCAATTCTTTGACACCTGCAGGAATGCCACCACATAAGCTGTCCATTAAGGTTGGAGCCCCTGTCATGCTCATCAGAAACTTAAATCCTCCTAAGCTGTGTAACGGAACTCGCCTACAAGTTAAAGCCCTTCATAGCTACATCATCCAAGCTACCATTTTAACAGGCCCAGGCGCGGGTGAACAAGTACTAATACCTAGGATACCACTACTGTCAACAACTGACTACCCATTTGAGTTTAAGAGAACCCAATTTCCGGTTAAAGTTTCTTTCGCTATGACGATAAATAAATCACAAGGGCAAACACTACCAATAACAGGTGTCGACTACAGGGAAGACCCTTTTAGCCACGGCATGTTGTACGTCAGTTGTTCCCGAACCACTATGCCGCAAACTTTGTGTATTCTCAGCCCAACGAAAATGGTAACAAATATTGTATACAAGGAAGTTTTATGATAACTGCACTCACGTCTTGAAATATCCACAGTGTACACAGTGTCCATCAAATTAATGTCTCCCCACGGTCGGTAATGCTCACAGTGCCCAAATGTCTACAACGCCCATAACGTCTACATAGGGTCCAAATGAGCCCGCGTGTCCGTTATGTCTACAGTTTCCAAAGTTCTGCTTACGGTTCATAACAAATACATCCAAATTGCTGATAATGTCCACATTGTCTACATGCCTGCATGCATAACGTCTATAACTTCCACAGTGTGTAACTGCCCCCATAATGTCCACAATGTCTGTAACGTCCACAGTGTCTAAATGTCTGCACCAGGTCCATAATGTCAATACTATCAAACAAAAGTGTCCGTAATGTCAAAAATGTCTCCATAATCTTCAATATCCAGTTGTAACTGTCCATAATTTAAACGTAAAACTATCCTAATATGACCATAAATCCGCATAAATGTATATAGGTACTATATATCTATATCTATATATATAATGTATTACCTCCTGAAAATGTAAATGTATATTATGTTGGTTGTTGTTGCTACTTTGCCATTTGGGACCACTCATGTGTTAAAGGTCCAAACTAACCGTGGTCCGAAGCATGAAGACCCAAATAGCAAAGTTCTCTGTAAACATCGAACGTGCATGTCACCTCCACCTATACTCCTTCACTTACTTCCCTCCACAATATGTATTTGTATAACTGATCGTTCCTGCCACGTAGCCACATAGGACCAATCGAGTATTAAAAGTCCAAAGTCACGATGGACGACTTAAATAGCAATGTTTATTATGTACATATTTCAAATACCGCACGCATCAACTTATCCCAAAACCCTTCAACAATTCCTGAATTTTCTGAGTATCACCGTCATCCTACAATACTCTTCCCACAACCACCACAAGCCACAACACCCACTACATGAATACTTCCCGTAACACAACACTATACTGATAGTGGACTAGGCCTCCTGGGGAAACCACTATAAAAAAAACGCGCCACAGTGTCTACCTCAAGGGTGGTGCGGAAACGGCACTACACAATTTCAGCTCGATTCCACATAGGTCAACAACTTTCCACTCATCAAAACCCTCATACGAACCAATATCCAACAAATAGTTTCAAGTAAAACCTCATCCCTGCCTCACTTTCATATGTACCTCCCGTCCACCGACTCACAACATCTCACAGAATAAAAACTGACGCCGCTGAACAGTGGCACCGATAAACTCAGGAACGGCGGTGCCGGTGTCACGGCGGTGGACCAATACAAGACGCCTCGCGGCGCGAAGCGCCGCGAGGCGGCTTGTATAACCATAAGAAGTAACCTTCATATTTAGGTGGGGCTCAAACCAACCCTAAGAAAACCAAACTGAAAAAATTTGATGATATATTTATATGAAAAATAAATACAAAATACAATAAATAACCAGTGTAGATTTCGTATGTTGTAATTCAATAGCTAGGTATAATCTAAACTTGAAAATGGGTTAAATCAAATGCCATGTTATTAGAGAAGTTTGTGTTGCAGTTTTTGGCAACTTCCCAAACTCAAAACTTGGTCTTAGAAACAGCGAGTTGTTTAACAAATATGCAACCATAGTTTCTTTGGCTTACTTTTAAGAAGATTATCGAGAGGCTGTGGTGGTTCGGAACCCACCTAAAACTGTAGGTCCCCATCGTTTACACGATGGTGGGGGAGCTGGTATTTGGTAGTGCTGCCAGCTGAGCATAATGGATGGTTCTTGAAATGGTCTAGTTGCTGCCCCCCCCCCCCCCCCCCAACCTCCCGCTAACTAACTATAACGCTGGACTATATATTATATAAAATATGTCCAGCATAATATTGACCGAGGTGGTAACTAAATCCCAGTTAGACAGGGAGTTCCGATGAATCTCTATTTTGTATTTTCTGTCCCCCAGTGAAATCAAACCGGATGTAGCTACTATTCTGGATGGGTATATCCGTTAGATTTTGAGCTACCGGGGGCTGCAAATCATTTGACTCTGACGGTTGGCTTTGAGTTGGGTCTGGAATTGCATCAGAGAAGTCAAAAACGAGAGTATTGCCCACAAAAATTTGCTGAGCCTTTTCATTTTCACTTTGGCGAGGTTCTCTGTGACTGTCCAACCGGTTTTCAATCTGTCTTTTGAAGTCTTTTCGTGACAAAGCGTCGAAAAGACAGTCTCTCATTGTGGTTCTTTTTCCGATGATGAAATAATCCGTTTGGCTGAAGAGAGGTGCTGTGGGTGTCGACGAATGAGAGACACACTGATAAAGGCCCGACGTCAAGTTTGACGAGACATCTTTTATCAGAAGTGAGGAGTAGAATCCTTTTTCATTTCTGCCCGT
This sequence comes from Mesopsocus fuscifrons, assembly GCA_950004255.1. Lineage (NCBI taxonomy): Eukaryota > Metazoa > Arthropoda > Insecta > Psocodea > Mesopsocidae > Mesopsocus > Mesopsocus fuscifrons. Next base: position 7,487,540 of record OX465378.1, read on the forward strand.
GCTGACTTCAAATCCGCTGAAGTAGAGATTGGAGCCTGAAGTTATTTGGAGAATATTTCTGTTTTCTTCGCTTTGAGGACATTTGTAGAGCCACCAAGATATATGCTGTGAGCAAACAAATAAAAGTTGAGCATCGTACTGAATTTCACCTCTTTAGAAGCACCCTGAATTCATTTACGCCTTTTTGGATATTCCTCAAGCGGGAATGTGAAAGCTTAAAATTCATTCTCTGACAGAAGTTTATTTCTATAAGTTTCCATCAGTGGTTTGAAGGGAATTTATGTGAGAAAGCGGATTGCTGAGGAAAGACGTGATTTCTCTTAGTTGAGGTTGCTCCCCGTTCTATTGTACTTCCTCTAAATTATCTCAGACTTTCTGGAGGACAGCTGAATAGTGAAAAAAAGTCACTGATCAATTTTTGGGTTGGTAGTGAAAGAAGGAGCAAAAAGTGGTCCTCCTACCTAATCCGGTAGTTAAAATTGAATAAGATATCTTAGGGTGCGTCCCACCATACTCGGTTAACGTTATACTCCAGTTAAATTGCATGGTAAAAATCGAATTTAACTGGAGTTTAACCGTTAACTGAGTATGGTGGGACGCACCCTTACTTATTTAATGGCAGGTTTTCGGTCCAGATAAAATTGTCCGGCTTCATGGTTTCTTCAGAGTAGTATGAAGAAGACTTATAAAAAGATTTTTACCTCGTAAGGGATTGGAGTCTCGCAGGTCAATGTAAGGGAGGTGGGCACTGTGGAGATGAAAGCTGCAGGGGGTGGGGTTGACGTGGAGAACTGCCCGCAGGGGCAACCGCACCCGCACCCGCACCCACAAGGGGGGTAGTCACCATACCCCTCCACGTTTTGTCTAGAAATGCTGAAATTAATTCAACATATTCCATGAAAATATGAATAATTTTTTATGAATAAAGAATGGATCATGTCACATTTGACCCCTCCCATGTTGCAACATAAATAGTTTTTAGTCATTTGTTTTTCAAGTTTTTACTTTCTCACTAGGCAAACATGGAAAAAATTTTATTTAGGTATTTTCTGATTTCCATGGTCCCGGGAAAAAAAAAACCTGATTTCTGGGAAAAGTCTGTCTATTCGTCTGTTGGATTAAATTTGGCTTGTAGCTTGTAGTTCAAACTTTTCGAGGAATATCTGATAAAAGCTTTTTACAAATATACTGAGAGATGTTACAAGCATTCCAGTCAGTACATTTCTTGATATGATTGTCATGACTGCCTCAACATCAGGAAGAAACAGCTGAAAAGACGGTTAACAGCATTTCATTGTAAGACAGACAAAATTGAAGCAACAAACCTTTTCTCCTCTCTTATTTCTTATACCTTTCTTTTACTTAACTCATTTTTTGCTGGAGCTGACCTGACCTAACCAACTTTATCCCTTAACCTTACTACCCTTTAGCCTTTACCCTGTACCTGCACTTACTTACTGCGTCATCGCATTTTCCTATCTATGTAATAGTGAAGATTTATTCTTTACTGACCCACGGTCCGGGTTCGAATCCCCCTGTAAGAAATTTTTTCGCTTGTTATGGCATGGATATTACTAACCTTGGCAGTTTAGACGTATCCGTGATGAACGAAGAAATATTAGGTTGATTAAACATCCGGTTAAAAACCCACTCAGTGCTAGGCTGGAAGTTGCCTGGCTCAATAGACGGATTAAGGTGCTGAACTTTGGTTAGGGCAACTTCAGGGTACACATTGTCGTCTACTGATCTATTAGGTGCTTGCAAAATGCACTGTACAGTACCACATAATACTGAAAGCCACCAAAGAGACATATTGAATGGCACTGAAAATGTGGTGGATAATCATAAATAAACTAAAGCGATACCTACCCATATACCTGACAATACGGGCATAGGGAAATGATTAGACCCGTGGCTACGCACTTTCACCTAGAAATAACTTTGCCCGTATGTAGAGGCACTTGTCGTTCTTGATACTCTTGGTCGAGTGTAACAGTGAGCTTAGTTGGAAAATCGTAGTTCCGAGATATTGCTGTTTATAGATAGCACTGACCAATCAATAACAACCAGTATGTTTAGCCTCACTTCACAATGGGACAACAAAGTACCCGTGATACTACTTATTTTCATGCTTAATACCTACTACTTGCTAACCATCCGTGAAATTTTTGGCTCATTTTAGGCCCTCCAATACGACATAACTCACTGTGACACTGAAGCTTAATATGTGAGTGAGTTATTTACAATTAAGAACTTTAGAACGGGTATATCGACCAAAAGCGATTTGTTATTGAAGAGTGAACCTTCAGGTTCCCAAATCTGCAGAAAACCCATTTTTGAAAAAAAACTGACTTAGCTCACTGTTACATAGGTCCGACGATTTAACAAAAGATTCATTGTTATGCAGCCTCGTTATACACTACAAAATATCAGAGAAAAGCTTTCATAGGATAGGGATCGAACTGGTGTGACGCGGCCGGAAGTTTTCCTCTAGACCGCTCGACTATTGAGGTTGCTTCCGCCTGTGTACGGAACTCTCTTTTAATTAGGAAAACTAATATGCGCCGGCAACCTCCCATTACATGGGACAATCTTATTTCTTATTCATTTAAAATACAGTTTGTTTTAAAAACAAGCGAATGCGGTGAGATTATCTCGCAGTGTTTTTAGCTGTTTTCAGTTAGCTCGTTCTCTCCAAATGGGAGGCATGGTGCGAAGAGGCGCCGCGGTTTTAACACAAGTCTTGAAAGTTTCTAAGATTGTTTGAGGAAGTTTGAGATAATGTAAATGAATAGCCTCGAAAGTAAAGAAGCTCCTTACACTACCGAAAACCATGTGAAAACTGAAGCCTTTCTGGAAGGAAATGTTTCTGAAAAGTTGTAAGCGAAAACATGAGATGGTTTTTAGTGAACCCCTATGTCAGTAATAATTACGAAGGTAATGAAGTGCTAGCTCGCTCTTTGCTACACATATCTGAATACCAAGATTTGGTTAGTTGCCCGAAGCAATACATGTTTTACATGAGGTTTCCGGGACTGTTAACTTCAACCCTGGGGCTTATTGTGAAACACACACCCTCCTGACCTCTCTACCACAGGAAAACACTCAGTTAAATACCGATAACTGGAGTTTAGTGCCATGTTTAGCTGATCCTGTAGTTCAGGTATCTGAGGTTTAACTGAGGGCTGTTGAAAAAACCGGAAGGTCTCTAAAATCCTCTTTCGGGAAGGCCTATTTTTGTCGGGGAGTGATAGTTACATAGCTAGTAAATGAGTATTTTATGTATCACAGCGAATCACAGAACAAGATTAGTCCCTTCATTGTTATAACTATACTTGTTTAACTTAACCGGGTTTGGTACTTCGTCTAATATGGCCTTTAGGGTTCGTTAAAAAAAACTCTCGGAATTCTTTCTGTCTTCCAAAACAGAAATCGATGACGTTTTTTGGGCTGTACTGGGCTTCATCCCAAGGGCCTACATTTATATAATATAATAAACATATATATGAAGCCAACTGTGCTGTGAGTACGAGAAAGCGATAAAACATCGTAGAGGTCGGCGCTAGATTTGCATCTTACTCATGTACTATCTATTATACGGCCCGTTTTGAAGACACGCTCTTGTTTTCTGCTACATTTCACAGTGTTATATTATAGCCCTTTCTCCTACTCTCTTCTCTCAGTCCTTTCCCATTCTCTCTGTCGTTTTCTCTCTTTATTGTGACCTCTAGAGAGTCTGATATTTTCCAGGCGAACCCAATTGTTTCATGTCTTCATTAGTTATACAGCGATTTTTCAGGTATAACCTTTGTTTCGAAAATATGTTGTTCTAGAACCAACCTAAAGTCCGGCCATTTTAGAGTGTAATAACATTTTATTTAGTGGTCAGAAACTAAGTCAGCCATCAGACTGCTTAATCTAACGATGTATTGGCTTCGGCCCACTCATATTCGGCTTCGGCAACTTCATCTTTGGCTTCAGCCACAAAATGTAACAAACTAACTCATATGTTACCTGAACGTCGCGCGTTAAAAAAAAAAAAGAAAAAAGTGCAGCCAGTTGATCCAACCGTAGTTATAATCCATACCGTAATTTGACGGTAGGCAATTCAATGTGACTCTCTGTCGTTCTTTGGCAGTGAATGGTCATTTTTAAATTTCTGATGCCTTGGGATGCCCTTGGTTATACTGGAGGTCGTATACAAAACTCGGGTTGGTTAACGGAGTACAGGGCCGAGGGGCTATTTCCAGTTCACAGCATGCGGCAGCTACGGATGGACCCCATAGGAGATATCGCATGGGAATAACCTGGAACCCCCTGCTGGTTCAACTTAATGGGGTTTGGTATACCGTATGGTTAGGACTTCATAGTTTGAGTGACGGGAAATAGAGCAGTATCTCTTTGACGTCACATACCATGACATTTTAATTCAAAGCAAAAACGTATCGTTTGTGAATGTATTGATATTGAGTTTTTTGTTGAAAAGCTCAGATCAGCGGTCCCAGGCCATAGAAAAGTGTTTTGTGTGTGTGGGCTTTGGCCCAATCCTAAACTGACTTCGGCCCACTTCTGTTCGGCTTCGGCCTACTTTTCTTCGGGTTCGGCCAAAAACAAACATTTCACAACCCAATCATCCGCGCCTGTGTTCTCAATAAACGTCGCGCGTTAAAAAAAATCATTCTCTTCCATCATATTTTGGATAACTCTATTATAGATTAGAGTACGTGAAAAATTAATTATTATTAGTTACTATATTGTGCGGATTTATTTTTGCGAAGGAGCATCCATTCTATTGTGTCTTTTTAATGATTTAGCGGCAGTGGCGGTGCCATTATAGAACCCCTACTGTTAAATAGTAAAGAGAGAGCACCCTGTATTTGGGGTTTCAACCCTTTCCGGAAGCGTGTAATTTAAAGCCATTCCCAAGCGTCCACCCTGCAACGAGCTTGACATATGCGTTTTTCCACTACACACAAAATATCTCAACAATCCCAACTCAGCGTACGGACTACTTCCGTTACCACCAACTTACCGCCGGAAAAACTCCACGTGCTTACTTCGTTTAACTAACTTCCGGCTAATAAATTTCGTACGGCAGATCGCACAGACCACTTTTTCTATCAACGAGTCAAAATGTTGGTTCAAATCAAAGTGGCCGTGATTTTCGACTTGGATGTACTTTTCTGGTAATGTCTGGGTGGTTATTGTGTTGGGTGTGTGCTCCCCAGGTCTTGAGTAATCTGGGTTTGAGTCGCAGCACAAACGATCTTTTTCACGCTGTTTAAATATACGTCTCCTGTATGTTTCTGTTTAGCTTCGACCCACAGTTTCTTTGCGTTCGGCCAATTGTTATCGGCTTTGGCAGTTTCAAAAATAGGTATAAATAAATAAATAAATTGTGATAATTTTTTGCTAGGGTGAATTTCACCAATTCTCTCAAGTATTTGTACATTATAGTGTCTCCTATCAAACAGATTTAACCAACAGATTTATCTTATCCTTAGCTTAGTTTATGACAAGTGCAATCGCACTATACTATAGTACTATAATGTACTCTAGGAAGTGGTGAAATCATAATAAAGAAAATGAGTATAAATTGTCTTCCCTGTCATTATTAACTCATTAGTGCTCAGAATTATTTCAGACTTCTCCTTAAAGTATGTTATTGCTAATTTTTTTCTAAGAAAAAAGTTTCAAATAAATTTTTTGATAGGATGCACGGTTCTCGAGATAAAGGGGTGGTCCTGTAGGAACAGCTGAGCACAAGTCCTAGTACATAAGCACTGCCAACCAATAGTGCTTTTTTTATTTCTATGGGCTTAATTATGTATACCTATATACATTTAGGACCTACATATGTTTTTACACATAAACATATGTACATATACATAATATACACAATGTACCTACATCCATTATCATTTTGATAGTTACAGCTATAGGTATAGTCGGTGCCAGAAAGCTGGAAATAGGCCTTCCAAGTTAGCGTAAGGTGGCAGGAAGGGTGAGTATAGGTGGTTGTCACGGCAGACTTCTTAGCGTGGGAGCTCAGACGTTAGCGCAGCCTTAGAAAAACTATGGCTTGCCGTGATGAACTTGCGTCACACAGCAGCTTCTTATAGAATAACGTCGTCCACCGCCCTTTTCTGAACGCAACTTTACCAATTTTGAAAATGCATGTGAAGAAATGAAGAAGCAGTCCAGGTGCAGGTGACATACCTAGGATGTCCGTTTCTTAACCTGCCCGTTCATTGGGCAGAGGTGCACCAAGGCGCCGAAAAGCGCCGAAACGGCGCGGCGTACGACGGAGGGGCCCAATGGGATATCTTACGTTTCTTCGCCTCGCTGCGCTTCGGCCGCTTCACTGCGCGTTGGCAAGCCTCTGCCCAATGGACGATCAGCTTTACACTGTCAACACGTGGCTTTGATTTTCCGGGAGCAGCCCACAACAAGGTTGCAGTGGGTGTTGACGGCATGGGACCTGATATTTTGGCAGGTTGTCCGTAGTTCAGGAGTAAATGCATTGCGGGGGTACTTCGCAATTCCATCAGAGATTTCATTTCGGGGAAGTTTGACTCAGCTTTGTGGATCTTTCGTCCAAGTAACCAACACTGAACGGCTCATGTCATCCTTGACTCTTAGTAGTCTTCATCGTGTGGTATTTGGTATCTCCCATGTGACTTGGGATGGAGCAGCCATAAGACGATGAGGCAGATGGCCAGGATCGCCTTCATCTTTTAGGTCAGATTTTTCTGAAACCACGTCCCCTTCGGCGTTTTCATGTTCACTAGGAAGCCCAGCATGACACTCTGACGTAATCTCGGGAATCATCCAGCAGATCTAACTTCGTCCCAGATGTCGTTTACGTCAGCATTTTTCGAGAATCAGACAATAAGCGATTGTAGAAACATAAAAATATAATAAGAAAGTATAATAACGCCTGTACAATCAAATTTTACATGAAGTTCAATGAGTAATTATGTCTGTCTCGGTATCAGGACTTGTGCTCAACTGTCCCTGCAGGGACAGTCCAACTTTTCACTCACATAACTCAGGCTCTAATGCTTGTAAACTTATTCTGTAAAGCAAGTCTACTAGCTACATCCTTCTTAAATGCTGAAAAAAATATATAATACTCTAGGTAAAAAAATAAAAAAGGTATATACATTTCTTTGAAGCAATGTTTGACCTTTTTCGAAAAAAACCGAACATCGAATGACTGAACGCAGAATAAAACTGCTGAAAACAACAGGGCATGCATTTTTGGAATGCAGCGATAGAGTCAAAACATGACACTTGCCTACAGCTCTTGAATCAGTGACGTACCTGCAATACGTCCCGAGATATCTCTCGGCAAAGTCAGCTGTCCCTGTAGGGACAGCTGAGCACTAATGGGTTAATAAATAACTAATGAGACTATTTATTTAAAGTCTGGTATTTTCTTCATACATTAAAAGTTATCTGAGTCTGATTAGTTTGTGAGTAAAGAATGAAAAGAGGAAAGTGATTACTTGGTACTGCGGTCTTTACCTGAAGTAGCCACCTTACCGATGAAATATCCATTACAAAGTTTTTATGATTTTTCATGAATATAATGAAATAAGTTTCAACCATTTGGGTTGATTCTTTTCGGCCTCATTCCCTTTGTTGAAGTAGATGAAATATTCAATTTAATTCACATTACAAATTAATAATGAGGAATTTTTAGAAAGTTCCGCTTACAATTATGAAAGTTCTTGGTCTGAAGTACCTACCTACATAATTTCTCATCCCCCAAAAAGTGGTTTCGCAGTCTTCGTACAATGCTCTTGTAAAAATTTTAACGTTAAAAAAACTATTGTATCCAGCAAAAATAGTTCAGAGACGGGTTTCTGCTGCACGAAATGTAGATCAGTATTTTTTTACAGCTTGAAATAACATCCGATTTCTTTTCCCAAGGGGTAGGACCTACCTTCTCGCTCACACGATTTGTTTCACCGTGACATTTGAATCAAATTTGAGTGATCGAGTCACGTGTGACATCCATTTTCTATAGGTGATTCCCAAGTGCCCCTCAGTGGCCGAGCGGTCAAGGGGTCTGACTTGTCTCTTGAGAGGTCTGAGTTCTAATCCCGGCGTACACAATATTTTCCGCTTACATCTTGGATGTCAACGGTCTCTTCTTAAAGGGTTTCGGCCCGTTCCCATTCGGCTTGGGCCAGTCTTTTACTGTTCCTCTCACTCTCAAAGTAAAAATTAAAAAATTTGTTCTTTTGTGTCCTTCAGAAGTTTGAAAAGGAGTTGTAGGAAACGGCAGAAAAGGCGCTATATACATTTCTCCCTTTGAAGCTGCTTGATGCTTTATAAACTTTTCCCAGATATCTTCAAATCTCTCAAGAGGAACTAAATAATAAACAAATTTTCAGTTTCGTTTTTTTGCTTTGGTAGCGAGAGGAATGACAGAAAGGGTAATAAAGAGATTTCCTATCTCTGTGACATTCTAAGGCGGATTTTCTCGGAAATTCAGATAAGCTTTGCCTCACCGTACTCGGTTGGGAACTTAACACAAACATCGTTGATTTTCTTTTAACCGGCTATGATGGAACGCAGCCTTTATGGAGGAATTCACAAGCCTAGTTAACACCTAGATCATTTCACCAATACATTTATCAGTACCTTACTCATACGAGTCATAGTGAGTTTCGAATGGTTCTGTAATGCGGATAATAAAGACTGTTTGGTTATTGTCCTAAGCGCAGTATATGCGTAACATTCTGATAAACTTAAATTACTGTAAAATTGTGCTTATGAAATTCACCCTTCCAACCATGCCCAGTTAACAACTATAACCTCGGGTTTAATCTAATTGGAATTTAACTGGGGTTAAATGTTAACCGAGTATGGTGGGACGCACCCTAAATCAAAATATCGCGCTAGGTTTTTAGTTTCATATTCAGGTTGAATATAATAAAGCGCCTAATTATTCATTGTAATATTTGACGTACCTACGTACTTAGCGTTTGTTATTGGAAAGTATCAAAATTAGTTTCATTTTATAAAAAGAAATAAACTCTTGAGAAGAGCAAGAGAAATTTATATTTTGTAGGTCGAGTAGGAGCCAAAGTTTTGTAATCGTTATTTCCGAGGTCAAAAAGCCTTTTCCATTTTTCTCTGCGCCAGATCTATTTAAATTTTTTAGCAGGCACTAGAAATTACCGGAAGTTTTCCTCAAAGCTCTGAAATTGAAAGTTTTTCTCGCTAAGGGCCTTATTACACTTTCATATATTTCTTGATACAATTTTTCTTGCTACATCAAGTTTTCCTGAGGATCAAAAAACTAAACATTGAAAATTTTCAAAGTGCCTCTCAGTGGCTGAGCGGTCAAGGGGTCCGCTTTGTGTTCTGAGAGGTCCGGGTTCAAATCCCGGCCTAAACTGGCTTCGGCCAACTTCTATTCGGCTTCGGCCAAAAAATATCGCCACCCAATTATCAGCGCCGATCTCAATGAACGTCGCGCGTTAAAAAAAAAAAATAAGAAGAAATAAATATATATATATATTTTTTTTTTCAAAATTTCTACTGACCCGTCAGTGCATGTTCCTATTGCTGTTAGTAGGCCGATAAAAAAATTTATCTAGGTACTCTTGAATTTTAGGGTGGATTCCTGGGAAGGTATTGTGCCTGGAACGCTAACCAGATCAAAAGTTGTAATCCTGGGCTCCCCTACCACTTCCCCACAGCCTGGGCGAGACCTCTTACTGCCCTCAGAGTAAAAACATGACCGTCCTTTGCTGTGTCAGCAGTAAAATGTCTCATCTTGGCTGTGGAGAAGTGGTAGGAGGCAGGAGGAACTCAGCGTTCGAATTTTTAGTCTGGGTAAGGTTCCAAGCATAATACTATAGTATGATTAAACTTGTAATAAGCTAAACATAGGACAAGATAAATCTGTTCGTTAATTGTGTTCGATCCACCATTAGTCATTGTGAAAAGTCAACCGATTTTTTTTTTTTCATTCTATCCTGTATAATAATAGATGAACAATCAACGAAAAATAAAGACGCCTGTCTATTATGATCAGAAGGCTTTATTCCGCAGAAAATATGACAAAAGGATGAACTAACGAACGGAAATGTTACGTTGGACTGACCCTTGCAGTCATTCCACTCGTTCCAGCCGTTTCAGTAGAACGCTTCGAAAGGTCTTTTGCCTTTTACGCCCTTGTCATCCCTCCAATAAAAAGAAGCGGTTGAACCTCTCTTCCTTTTGAGATACTCGCTTTATTACAAATTGTTCACATTATCAGCCATCTCTACTATAAAGGGTTTTAGAACCAGGAGTGCTTGAAAATGCTAACAGTGTTGGTAGCCTTTATCACCTTTTTGCTTTTTGAGAGATACCATTGCCGCATCATATCCTGCATCGAAGGTGTTTACGTACATATTTATTTACACTTACTTGTTGAGACAAAATTTTTAGTTTCTTCCTATAGATTACATAGAAAAGTATATAGAAAGTATTATTTTCATACAGAAATTTTTAGTGAGATTTTGTTTTTCCCGTGATCCTGGGGTCACCTGCGTTGAAAAAGGTTTCTGAACTCTTAGTTCAGGTACCTTTTGAATGGTTTTTGTTTTGCGAACGTAACGTTATATAAGTTATTGACATAATATGGACGAAAAAAACGGAAAGGGTTCAAGCACCATACACCATTTACCCAGAAAAATGCCAAGGGTGAAATAGCAATGGTGTAATAAAGGGTGATAATCATCTTCCAATATTGAGGAATCTCCAAATTCAAAATAGAATTTTGGTCTCCGTTTTCAAATCGGAGGTGCTAACTAAAATTTGACTCCACATCCTGCCCACCCTTTAAATTTGGAAAATTCCGGGATCCGAGGGACGGGTCTCTCAAATAAACCCCCCTTTGTGGGCACCCATGGTGAACGCAACTAATTTCTTGAAAAGGTTAGAGAGGGAACTGTTTTATTTATTCAGGCAAATTTTCAATTAAATTAAATTAATAAAATCTTACAATTATTAACCTGACACTGATGATTATTTTAAACAAAAGAAATTGGAATAACAAATATTACCCCATCATACTGTTCCTAAACAAGTTTATTTCATGTGTTGGATAGGATTGGCTAGAGCTTCGCCATCTTTTGTCTGTACGCAGTCCATGACAATAGAAGAATTCTAGGGGTTAACCACTCGTTGGGAATCATTGGAAATGTTTATGAAATCTCATGCGCAGGGAATCTTGGAATTTTTTTTTAGTGGTTACCCCTTCTGGGTTCATCTTTCTATGAATATCGTTGGGAATCTTTGGAAATCTTTATGGAATCTCAGGGAATCTAAAGGAATTTTTGGAGTGGTTACCCCCTTGGAAGAATTGAAGTTATATTTCTTCCAGGTTTGGTGCGACGGTCGAAGTTTGAGCCACTTTTAACTGGGAAACCTCATGTTTGACAAACTATCAAACTGACAAACACTGTGCCCCAAGTTAGTTTAAAAGACCAACAACAAAAGTAACACCTTCCAAGTTGCAGAAATCTCAAAATAATGTGTCCAAAAGTGCACTTTTTATGGTCTGCAGGTCTGGGGTAGCTGCTTTTGCGCGTTCGCAAACGAGTGTCGGTTGGCGTCGCTATTCGCATCGCCCGTTCTCCTCGTCAGTTGGCGTTGGTCTGTCGCACCGTCGCGGCTGATTCCTACAGTTCCCGCCAAATTCACTCTTCCGCACAATTCTGCTGTTTTCTCACAGAAAATCATCATCAAGGTAAGTTTAAACAATCGGAAGTTGTTGGTAATATTGATGACAAGTTGTTTTTGACTTTTTTTCTTTGACCGGGAGTGAAGGAGTTCATATAGCGATACCACGAGATAATGGTTATTCAGTTGGGTTCATCTTATCAGTTCTTCACTACTCTACTATTGGGTAGGACGGAGTACTTAACGGTACAGGCTCAGGTTCTGAATAGTGTTAAAAAAGTGACCAGACACCTAACGGTGCAATGCAGCATGGATGCTCGTGTGTGAACTACTTCAGAAAGTCTTGACATTGTTTAACAAGTAAAGACATTTATTAGGTGTTCCAACTTTGGTGTACCTATACTCTTCCCTACCTGGTTTCTGCATGATAGGTGCAATATAATTCTTGACCGAAGAAAATAAACGTAACTCCCAAAGAATGTTGGATGCGAAGTTTGCGGGCTTGCTTTGTAGAACTTGCCGCCGCTTCATTTCAATGGGAATACTATTTACCAACGGTAACCACCCTTCCCGTCTTTTGGGCGCTGTTGGTGTGGTTTCTTTTTGGAATAGATGGAAGCTTGATATTTACAACAGACAGCTGACATAATGACGTACCCAGTTAGTTTCAGGTATAAATTTATAATTCTCGGCCTTTTGTGCCTGAAAAAAATTCCCCGTTACTTCACTCCATGAAGGTAATTTTGTCGCTATCACTCCCGACAGTCGAGATTTCCCCCAGTCAGAAAAGACCAGGGACCCGTCAGGGCTGGGTCGGCCAAGTTTTGCCTGGAAAAACTTCGAGACAAGAACCTGGTCCTCTTGCTTGCCCCGTCACATCGCTAATCCGGCCCATTTGTTCTAAAAGTGAACGAAATTGTTTTTGAACCCATCGCAGACCGCGAACTCTCACTACCACAACTTCTAACGACAATTCTATTGTTTCTGTTATTGTTTACCGGGCTCAAAGAGAATATTCCTGCTGAAATGAAAGTTTGTAATTATCTGAGGTAGCCGTGTAATGCGATTTTGATTTGTACCCCTAACCTGGAATGTAAACAATTAGACTATAACTCCAGAAGTTTGATCCGCAGAACTTTTGCTGTTTACTGAAGTTAAATTGTTAGTGGGAATATTGACCGCTTCGTCTCTCTATGCTATTTGCTTCTGTAGTTACTCACTTTAACTCTTGTGGGTCAGCTACGGCTATAGTCCTCCTCAGTCTTGGATGAGAGCAATGATACCGATTGCTCTAAAAAACACAGAGAGTTTCCAAAAGTGATCAAAATGAGTTTAGCAACATCAATTCATATTCCATAATTTACATTTGCAACGACTCTTGTGCTGTTTCTCTCGCTATCAAAGGAGAAATAGAAATTTTGTCTTTGGCGTGTACGTCCTCTGAAGTAGTCGCAAAGACGTCTGTATAGGTAGGCGTTTCTTTATTCTAAGGAAATAACAGTAACCATGAGCATCAACTCGAGCTCAAGGCTCCAGGCTCCAAGGAATACCTACTTCGTAGTGGTGCTTACAGTTTCGCAGTTGTTTTGAAAAATTCGGTCCCATGCTTTTGTAACTTTCGCCCGCTCAGGTAGTGCAATGTAGCTGAGGTTAAGCCGGTTTGTTTTTGAAATTCAGCGGGATGTTTTTCAGGTTTCCTGTAGGTGGAATTATTTACTTTCAAGGCTGTCTGTGGTGGCGCCTACCGGTCTCTCAAACTTTAACATCTTAAATTACCTTTCTGTCTCTCCCGAGTTAACCTGTCTTTCCATCTGCAAGCCACAATCAAGGGTATGTCTAAATTTTTATATTTCTTTCAGCTGAATTATTACTTTTCCTTTCTGGCTAATATTTCTGTGTTATGAGATTTAAGAGGATCACTACCAAAGTTGTATTAGAGTCGGTTACTTTTATAGACCAAGAGCACCTTCCCTCTGCATCCCCGAAAACAGGCTTAACCCTAGCTACATTGAACTACCCACGACATTATGTACCAAACTGAGCGAACGAAAATTACAACCCTCAGCAGTTAGGGATTTTGAAAACTCTTCCAGACAAAAACTTCACCATTACTGAAGTGACGTATATCTGACACTCTCGTTTAAAATGACGGCACTCTAGAGTGTCTCAGAACGACACATGTGGTGTTGGTGCTTCGTACATTAGACTGTAAAATTGGGAAATTCTAAAATACATGCATTGTTTTTGTGAGATTTTGATGTGTCTTTCTCTCTGCGTCATAATTTAGTAATTGATGGGTTGCCAGGAAACTCTTGCTTGTTCTTGTGTATCTTTCCAACTTTTGGGCCAACTTGATAATGTGTTTGCTGCTTTATCATCAAAGTTATCTTGAAATTGCTTAGTTTTAGCCCTGTTTCAATCTCCTTTAGTCCAGAGGCTGTTTTCATGATTGTTCATGAATAAGGCCTGAGCGGGATGTAAAGCGGAAGTCACAGAACTTTTTTGTAGAAACTGATCAAAGCTAAAAGGAAAAAGATTTAGAGCCTACGCATCATTGCTTTTTGGTTGTGTTTTTCCACACCAGTGGTAATCTACTCAGAGTGGCTGAACCTTTTGTCACGTCACCTATAAAGGTATGAAAAAATTATCGGGTATACTTATAGAGACTTACGATGGCTGCAGTCACTACAGGAGAAATATCATTTTTTAAATTTCTTTATCTTGCAATCGAACTTCCCACGGAGGAAAAATAGTCTACTGTTATTAAATCCCCATTTAGGGTGGCCAGTCCAGTTGGTGGTTAGTTAAATTTGCAAACAAGCTAAATTTATACTTGCTGTATTTACAAAATGTATCTAAGAGTTAAAGTGGGCTTGTGAAATCCACCCTAATAACAGGACATAATATTTTGTCACTGACAGAAAAAGGTTAGCCAGCCCCTTCTATATAATGAGTTTTGTTGAATTAGCAGTGGGGGGGGGGGGGGGGGGGGGGGCAAGCCCAGCAACTAGACCATTTCAATTCATGCTCAGCAGGCCAATTACCAATTACCAATTTTTACAACCATGACAGCGTCGATGTACATTTCTTGAGATATTGAACATTTCGAAGGTAAATGCCTATCAGAAAAACTTTGATAAGGTTGGAATTGTGCTCCTCTATATCTACTGTTTTGAAGCTTAATAGCTGAGTTAATAGTTATAGTTATAGTTATCTCAATAACCAAATTAAACTCAAAATATCTAGGGGATAACATGTACGGCAAAAATAGGACTTACTATAAAATCCCAAATGAGCCTATTTGTGTGCCCCCCCCCCCCCCCCCCCCCCCTCCTTACCTCGTAATGAAATGTCTGGTGGGGACACCTACCTATGTTTCAACGTATTTTTACTCTCAAACAGGAAAATTAATTATTATTAATATAAAAATTCGTGCTGGGGAGGGGACGTGTGGAAAGTGATTTGCTTTACCCCTGTAATAATATTTGTATTATCGCATTTACGGATTCCACAGAGCTATTCATAATAGTTAATGATCTAAAATTAGGAAATAACCATTTAAGCGCTACCTGAAACTTTTTTTTACCTACAAATTTTTTTATCCGCCAGTTTCCTGTACCTATGGAGTTTATACTGACTTTATTAATTTTGGTTGGTAGAGAATTATCCCATATCAGCTTCTCAGGATAAAAAGTAATAAAGCTCACCCAAACCTTTTTTTTGAATTTTTGAAAAATAATTTATAAAAATATCATTGAATCTGATTTGCATCCTTTTTAACTGACCATTTAATAAGTTACGTTACAGGTAGACTGTCCACGGTTACCTCCTTTTGAATGACAATTTTGAATACTTCTGATATTGATCGTTGGAGCGCTCCTCGTTATCTCATAATTTCCAGCAGGAGTATTTATCTCTATAGAACTACCTTCTCGTACCCAATTGTGGTGAAACTCGTCGTAATTGCAGAATAATTTTATCACAACTTCGCCGTCCATACAATGCAGGTCTACTTTTGTTTTAGCCTTGCTCGAGAAATGGATTCTGGTCGCAGTAGGTGAATTCGCAATAATTATACGCCTCACTGAGATTTAGGTTTTGAAATTAGAATTAGAGGATGAATGTGAGCAAATGTAAAGGAAGCAAGTAAATAGGCTCTGCTGCTTCTAGGCGGGAAGAGGAACATTCGAAAGGGGGAAATTGCAGGAGCCGAGAAACCGAGATTCATCAGAACATATATGCAACCATTTCCTCAACTTTCAGACAAATTTAGGGGGGAAATGCATGAAATTGGAGACAGCTGTGTCTGTTGTGATATACTAATTTGGATCCAGCATGTCACAAAAACAAGATTATTTGAGACATTTCCACATATTTGATATCTGATTTACGTGAGACTCACTTATGAAGACAAACCTAAATAGTAATCCGGAAAACCATAAACATGAACCATTTTCAAGGATGACTTTTTACATTTCCATTCTTTTTTTACTTTTATTATTTTTCTTTCGTTGTGTAGTTCGTATTTATTTGAGGTTTTAAAGTATTTTCTGGAACGTGTATTGTATAATACGACTCCATGTATAATACGACTCCATGGGCTGATGTCAAAATTATACCAAAGTTCAAGCACAAAATGTCCATACTACCGACCACTATGCAATCGCACCGCTCATCCGATTTTTCAAAAACCTCGTATTTACGAATAGTGTGACCATTCACCTTATCTTTCAGTTTTTAAAAGCAATATAACCTGCTCTAATGAGTGGATTCTTCTAAAAAACTTAAATAATAATCTTGGAATAGGTTAATTTTTTAAAATATAATTAACTTGAAAAGTTTTTAAAAGCGAAAATTTCGCGAAAAGTAAGAAATCTCAATGGTAGGTAACCTTCTCTTAATTAAATGCCCATTGATTAGTCTCCCCCTCCTTCATTTGGAGTTGTTTCTCTCTAAGGTTTGGGTTAGAAAAGAGGTGGGTGGTACGAATCCCGGGGTAAAGCGGAAACTCTAAAAGTGCCCCCTAGGTATGGAACCAAATATCGTCCAGTCCTGAATTGTTCGTCCAGCTCTGCCAAACCAAATTTGACCCATGGAGGTGTCCCCATTTGGTCTATGTTGGACCGATTTGTAAGAAGATTTTTTTGTTTTAAACATAAAAAGAACGAGGGGAGACAGTAGACAGTAGAGGGGTGGGGGAAAAAAGCCCTGGAGGTGTATTCCCTTTCTCGAACGCCAGCAAACCCACCCAACTAACACCTTCAAAATTTATTGTAAGAAGAACTGTTCCCCGTATATTGCATCATGGCGTATCTATCTTCTTACAATAAATTTTGAAGGTGTTAGTTGGGTGGGTTTACTGGCATTCAAGAAAGGGAATACACCTCCAGGAACCGCTCAGCTGGCAACACTACCAGCTCCCCATCTATCGTGTTAGTACACGATGGGGACCTACAGTTTTAAGTTAGGGTAGGTTTGGTTCCGAACCACCGCAGCCTCAATATTCATTTCACTTGACATACAGAACATATTAGAGGTGAATGCCGATTAGAAAAACTTTTTGGTAATGATCGGGATCGAAGCAGTGTACGCAAAGTGGAGGTTACTTGTCCAGCTGAAGAATAATTGAACAGTTGTTAGTGCATTACGGGAAACTTCCTAGTAACTAAGATTTTGGAACGTGGCCCATTCCATGAATTGTTCAATTTTGCTGCCATGTTGACCTCGATATTGTGTATTATAATTCTTCGATTTTAGTGTTTTGTTAAGTTGTTGTTGTTGTTCTCTCTTGTGAAGGTCTTTTTCCGAAGGCTTGTTCTTGAATGGAGCCGTATATAGCGGTTCTTGAGAACTAATTCTTCCATGTTGAGAAAGAGCGCCCTCAAGTCTTTGTCAGAGACTTTAAAAGCAATTCGCCATCGATTTCCTGGGGTAAGACAAAGAAATTCCGGAACTCTTGTGATTTTTGTGACATGGCTCTCGCATTTTTTACGTAACCTTCTTTTGTCGGCCTAATCGCTTTGTCGCTCTACAGCCTTCCATTAGATCCATTAGCCGATAAACCTGGAAAAAAACAAAAAATACTTTCTGGCAACAAAAGCTTGGTCTCAAAATGTCAGGCCTAAAATAAAGGTACGTTCCTACCTAAGTTTCACTCAAACTAAATCAGGTATAAACGTCTATTCACACATAGAAGTTTTGGCGGGACATTAGTCCAGTAAATTTCTTCTTTCAAGAATAATTTTCAGTTTCGCTGGGGCACGTTTATTATTGTGCGGCACACTGTTGGTACCTACAGTTTTAGGTGGGTTCCAAATTAGTTGTGCACTTTGCTTTACATACAGATGATGTCTCAGAATTCTATACTCCTCTGTCTTGATAGCTTTTCTTATAGTTAGAAATGGAATTATATAGTACCCAACGGCAACTGTTTCAAACCAGAAGTCATGAGTTTTTCGGCTTTGGCCGAAAAAAAAAATTAAAATTGAAAAATCTGTGGGAAATTGGGGAATGTTTATCTGTACTCGGCTAAGAAATGAGAGTCTACGTCAGGCCGATATTTGGATTCTTTCCAAAGAAGGGAAAAAATTAAGAATAATTCACCGCTGAAAATGTTAATCTTATGAGTTGAAGAAATGCATTGTCAGCAAAAGCCCAAAAGCCCTACCTCACAATCTTTAGAAATCAGACGGAGATGTAGAATTATTATTTATTTTAAGTAAGAGTAAGATTTCTTGCGTATATTTCTTAGGGTCTTACGATAGAAGTTTAAACGAAGTTTAACGATGTGAAAGTTTGATCAACGATGGAATTATGTAGCGTGAGGGGACTGGGGACAGGAAGGGTAGATACCGCATCAATATTATTGTAAGGCCTCCATCACGCTATGCTGCTCCTATCGCATCCTTCCCAAATATTTGTGCTTATATTCCCTCCCAGCCCCACGATCGGTCAATACAGTTCTATCATTATCCAGCTACCCCAATAATCTGCCAGCAAAATCTTGAATACTAAAGCAAGGATTGAGCCTTCTACTGGCCGAGCGTTTCCGGCTTGTGTCCTGAAGGGTCTGGGGTCGATTCCCGGCATAAGAAAAATTTACCGCTTCTTTGCTTTGCGTAAGATCTTTTTTGGGCCCTTTTTGCTTGATTCTTGAATCAGGGCTCGTTTACCTGACTACGGCCAGATAGACGAGATCCTTCAAGACGTTACCTTCCTAGGAAATGTCTGGTATACACCAGATGATGATATTATACCGGAAGAAAAGACCCTAATTTTATTTTTTTATTTTTCAGTGAACAAAATAGGTGCGGATGTTTTTGGCCGATGCCGAAGTAGAGTAGGCCGAAGCCGAAATATGAGTGGGCCGAAGCCAATACATCCATGTCGGAAGCGGAAAATTTTTCCGTTCCGCCGGGATTCGAACCCGGACCTGTCACGACACAAAGCGAACCCCTTGACCACTCGGCCACTGAGAGGCACTCCCCTAATTTTTAGTTACTTTATAATGGTTCCATTATAATATGAGTCCATGTGTTCAAAATATTCCACAAATTAGGTGATAATGTTGAAATACGACAGAATATTCTGTGCGACAATAAGGCAGAGTACGCAAAATAATAAAACTTAGGGTATGGCAGGCAGGACAGGTGCAAAAGCTGGGAGGGTGCACAAGTTATTCGTGTTGCGTGTCCCGTAGTGTCGTTATCCCTTATCCCCACCCATGAGTCTCATGACAATGAACGTAATTCCTGGGTTATCAACCCTTTTTTATCCCCCTCAAAAACTGGAAAATACACGGCCTTTCCCCCGACCCCCTCCGAAAAACCAGTGAATTGTGTGGTGTAGAGGAAAACCATGGGTAGCAGATTTATTTTCGTGCAGGACGTAGATTCGTGGTTACGGCCAAAACAGAATACCGAATTCGGATTTGGAGCCTTGATTTCGTATCCAGGTCACATTCAGTCTCAACTTCTTGTTTGCAGTTCTCTTATAAATATAATGTATTGTATACGAGCAAAAATTTAGTTTCGATTTGTTATAAATTTACCACCCTATATAGGTTTATTGGATTTTGAATCTCAAACAATGAAGTTCAAGGTGACTTCACCAAAAATTTCTCCTTTTCGCTACTTTTCTGACCAACTTTTTCAGTCAGTTTTTTCAAACATTATTAAAATTATCTTATTCTTAAAGAATACTATTTTGCTATTGCACATAGATTGGATGAGATAAATCTGTAGCATATAAATCTGTTGGATAGGAGACACTACTGAGCTATAGCTTTCGAGCCCCCCCCCCCCCCCCCCCCCCCCCCGAACATAGAACATAGTAATGGCCACCACAGCCTCTAGGATGAGAAAACATGCCTAACGAGGCCTCTCAAGCGTTTTGATACCCTACACGGTAAATTTCACTAAACTCTCAAAACACAACCCGGGGGGGGGGGGGGGGGGGGGGGGGGGGGAGGAGGCGCGGAGAAACTTCTTCTACCCGCATATGGTATATTTTGTGAATCTACCAAAACTGACCCCGGATGGGGGGTGAGGGGTTCTTAAAATGTTTTTTTTTTGACAAGACAGCTTGTCTGAGGAAGTTCCCCCGAGAATTTTGAATACCCACATGACATATTTCGTGAACATGAAAAACTCACATAATTGGGGGTCTCCCAAATTCGAGTTTTCCTAGGTATGCCGCTAATGGGATATTTTTACCCATACTATGTACTATTACCCCTGAGAAAATGAACGAAATCGTAGGCGCCGATTTTGAGAAAAAATTAAAAACCTGTTTTTTTTAGGTTTTTGGGGCGCTGCGCCCCCCAGGTTTCGTCTATGGAAAATTGGAAAAATCGGAGTCTGCGCATTATTTTTTTACACATGTGCACCAAATTTGAACAAAATCGGCCAGACGGCCCAGGCCCAGGCTCTCCGTACATACACACACACCCATACATATACATACACACCTAAATATGCATATTAAACGCATTTTTTGGGGTTTGAGACATCTGATCGGCGCTTTGCAATGAAAAACTCAAAATCGATTTCTGCACGATCACAATAATTGTTTCCTGTATGTAATTCGTACATATGGGAAAGTAAAAATCTATTTATGGTGAAATATTTCTTGTAGCAATAGTTTTCCAAGTGTGTTTTCGTTTAGATCGACAGCAGTTGAAATCGGTTTGTTTATCAATAGTTCATTAGTCAGTCGTCTTAATGCACTTCCTTAATGAAACGTCACGAGAGAGCCCCTTGACATAGAAATGGTGAAGAGAGGTCGGAATTTGATGTAAGCAGAGAATAACACTAAACAGAGAATAACACTGCTTGTCTGTAGAGAATGTTGTGTACTCCACCTGAGCAGCATCTTGAAATTAAAAGAGCGAGAACGTTAAGTGGGAGAGTAAGGTAGTTTTAATTGGAACACTTCACTTTAAAACCTCATAAGAATTCTACGCCCTTTATTCTCTCTTTCGTACTAAATACTTCGCATTTCCTGTCTTGAGACGTAACGAACACGTTTACCTGCCGAAAAAAGCCGATAGATGTCCCTCCTACAGTAGTCTCTCTCTATAGCGACCGTCATGGGACCACGTAAATACGCCCGCTATAGAAAGGGTTGGAAAATGAGTCACGGGGCTCGTTATAGAGAGGCAACTGTATAAACTCATTTTTGAAAATTTTACTTAATTGTAATATTTTCTTTCGTATTTCTGAGTACTGTGACCCAAACGGCACACCTCACACCTCACGTGAACAATAAAAATAAAAAAATAAAGTGTGCCTCTCAGTGGTCGAGTGGTTAAGGGGTCCGCTTTGTGTCCTGAGAGGTCCGGGTTCGAATCCCGGTGGAACGGAAAAATTTTCCGCTTCCGACATGGATGTATTGGCTTCGGCCCACTCCTAAACTGGCTTCGGCCCACTCTTATTCGGCTTCGGCCACCTCATCTTCGGTTTCAGCCAAAAACATCTAACGAACCAACTGTTCTCAGAACGTCGCCCGTAAAAAAAAAAATAAAAATAAATAAAAATAAAAAAATTAAAAAAAGAAAAAAAATAAAGTACCTCGACTGAAAAGCAGTCTGTAAACCGTCAGCTCAGTCTTCCCCCACCAGGTGCCACCGCACTTGTACCTGCTTTCCCATTGGTCACCCCAACAATACATACAAAGCCAAAGCATTTGGCTTTGGACTGCTTTCTAGTCCAGATACTACGAAAACCCAGAGAGTTGTACAATGATCTAAAACACTTAAAAAGCATTGAAAGAAGGGATGCCTATTGTAGTTAAAATTTCCCTTTGATTGCTTAAAATATCACTGATAAATGGAAGGCAAACACTTGAGCCCACTGTCAATAAATCGGGGACAACATGCTTTATGTCCAAAATGAACTGAAAATGTAGTGAACCTTGTGGTATTTACACTAACTTAAGTATACCTGGATACTGTGTACCTGTTATAGAAGGTAACATAGAAACTTTACATGCAAACATGTCGATAGTACGGATGTTTACTTTAGATAACGTATTCTCTTCACCAACATGGTAATTTTGGGTTCTATTATGTCTCGAGTGACTAATTTATAGGCTATGAAGACACGAATAATGCTACGTCATTAGCTAGGCAAAGTTCAGCAACCAAAGAGAAACTTTAAAAATGAGAAAATTAGTTTCATAGCATTATACCTATCGCGGTAAGCAGTGGTGGCCGAAGGGATTTTGACACGGGCTTTAGCTTGAGTTCAATTTTTGGGGAAAAAATTCTTCTTAGCTCCAACAGTGGGCTAAGTCGGTTTTTTTCAAAAATGGGTTTTCTGCAGATTTGGGACGTGAAGGTTCACTTTTCAATAATAAATCGAGTTTTGGTCGATATACCCGCTCTAAAGTTCTTAATTGTAAATAACTCACTCACATAAAACTTCAGTGTAACAGTGAGTTATGTCGTAGTGGAGGGCCTAAAATGAGCCAAAAACAGTAATTTCACGGATGATTAACAGTAGTAGGTATTAAGCATGAAAATAAGTAGTATCACGGCTACTTTGTTGTCCCATTGTGAAGTGAGGCTAAACATATTGGTTGTTATTGATTGGTCAGTGCTATCTAAACAGCATTATCTCGGAACTACGATTTTCCAGCTTAGCTCACTGTTAAGTCTTATGTCATGGCAAAATGTATGTATATTGTTTGTATAGTATGTATGCCCGTAGACTGCGCCGCCGCTGGGCAAGCAAACGGGCAGACTGTATGTGAAAGCGTGGGCAACTTAATGTTGATGTTGCAATAGTTTCGTGTGTAAATATTTCCCCTATTTGGTCTTTATTTATCTTGATATTCAACATTTATCGTAGGCAGGCGCGTAATCTCATTTTTTTTCAGGGGGGGCAAGGTTCAAGCAAGCCAATAGTCGGTAGGGTTCATCCGATTTTGCTCAAATTCGGTATATAGGCACCTAATCCTAATGTAGACATGTTTTTAGATAAATTTTGATAACTCAAAAATTGCGCCTGCTATTGTCAAAAAAAGGCAAAAAAAATCGTGTTTTTTGACAGTTAGGAAGGGCTGGAGGCTATGTATATCAAGTTGGAACTTTGAAAACTTGTAAAAGTGTTTTTGAATAGATGTTTTTAGGTCAGTTACAACCATTTGGAGGTGGGCTAATAACTTGGCACGGTTTTGGCCAAAACGTGTTGGTCATCACTCCGGTGGCACTGTTCAACCGATTTCAATAGAAATTGGTAGGGAGGTATACTTTAACCTTGTTTGAAGTTTTAACGGACCAAATTTATCTAACTTAATAATTATGGCCAATATTGACATTATCGTAGGAAAATTTTCCAAAAATGGAAGTCACGTTTGTGATTGGTTAGGTCACATTTGCAACAACGCTAATCGACGGATTTTCTTGAAAATTGGTGAAAGTGGTCTCAGATAGATGCTTCGAGGTGACTTTCAATAAATTTTCAATTACGTGAAAATTAAGACCGTGACATGCAAAATAGGAAACATGTACTTTGCGCGTCGAATGACACTTCACTGTTTGACGGATATTATGTTTGAAATTCGGTACACAGGTGTCTAGAATTGTTGTCCAGCGTGTTGCAAAATGTTTTTCAGAAGAAGGTAAAATTCTGGCGAAAAAAAATAATTGACTTAAAAAAAAATCAAAATTTTCGATGCCGCTGGCGTAAAAATTGCGAGAAAGTCAAGTGCGACCATTGTTGGACCCTTTATTTCAAATTCACTTCATCCGAGGAGACAGATTTCAGGGGGGGCAGCGCCCCCCCTAAAACATTTCAGGGGGGGCGCGTGCCCCCTTGCCCCCCCCCAGATTACGTCCATGATCGTAGGTATCCTCTAAAAGCCATTCTCGAGGAAGTGAAGAATCTATTTCCCCCTCTACATATTTGTTTATCCATTTTGTTAGCAGTTAAACACATGGGAAAAATATTAGGGTGGATTTCACCCGATCTTAAAGTATACTATAGTGGACTCCTAACTAACAAATTTAACTTCTATGTTTAGCTTATGACAAGTGATATCGAAAGGCTTAGAGGATACTTTTCATAAGCTATAATATACGATAAGAGCTAAGAGCTATATAGTTAGTTCTTAAAATCTGTTTATAAGGAGACATTATAGTACACTTTACAGAAGAGGTGAAACCACCCTTAATGGAAAAAGTCCCCAAAAATATATTATAGTCAGGTTTTCTGTAGTTCAAAAAAGACGGAAAAATATAAATGTAAATTTGAAAATAATTATTATACTGCAAAAAACGTATATTTGCTAACTAATCTTTTACCCATTTAAATGTCACTTTTCGTCACATTTGGTAAATTTCAGATGACGTATTCCTATTTCAGCATTTTCAAAAGCCGAGAAAAAGGTTCGAAGCTCTCAAATGAAAATACAAAGTCATAATGGGGAAAGTCAGCGACTCCAATTAAAATTATTGCGTTATCGAAAGTGCTCTCTCTCTCTCGAAGTATCTAAATTTTTAATATGGAGGGATAAAAAATGAAACAAGACCATTGGGATCCAATACGCTTTCAGTTTCAACAGGAGACTTAAAAGGGGTTCGAAATTAGGCGCAGCGCACCACTTCACCACATAAGTACCTGTTAGTGGTTACCCCCCCCCCCCCTGTGCTTTTGAAAAATTTCCGCATTTTGTTTACCGCCAACCTGTGAAATATTTTAATTTTTTACTTAGCGAGGAATATTACGAAAATAGTTTTTCACCGGTTTTTAAGCAACGGTACTATTCTTTATGAAGTTATGCACGGTGGTTTCCGTCTATTAACAAAATTTATGCGAAACCACTTTTTTCGACTCAGAACCTCAAACTGGTTTCCATTAAGGTTGGAGGGGGGTTCGGGGTTCCAGACACTCGGTTTCCCAAAGCAAAACACTTTTTCGGTGTTTTCGGAGAAGAACCTTAAGGCACTAGTTCACCCAATAAGAGCTCAGCGTGAAATAGAGAAATATTTTTAATATTTCCGCTTGAAAAAGTTTCATCTAAAAGTAAACTTTTTTTTTTTTTTTACGTGCGACGTTCAGAGAACATATGCGCCGACGAGTTGGTTTGTTCGATGTTTTTGGCCGAAGACGAAGTGGCCGAAGCCGAACATGAGTGGACCGAAGCCAGTTTAGTAGTGCATGGGCCGAAGCCAATACATCCATGTCGGAAGCGGAAAATTTTTTCGTTCCGCCGGGATTCGAACTCGGACCTCTCAGGTCACAAAGCGGACCCCTTGACCACCCTGCCACTGAGAGGCATGATCATGATATATATTTCATAAAAAAGTGATACCTACCCCCATTTCACAGTGAAATTTAAAATTTCCAGTAATCAGGTGGTGCGCTATTGTCTAAAAATAGTGAAAATCTAAAAATAAAGCAAAAATATATAATCTGCGTCGGTATTTTTGCAGACCATTATTGAAACTGCTTGTAGTCTACCATGCAGTGAAAAAAAATATTTCGCAATTTAACTTTGAGCTCAAATGGGGGAAGCGAAGCCCGAAAGGAAATTTAATAAGGGCATTTTTACTACACCATTTCTGCTATTTTTTTCGTCGCAAAATGGTTTGGTTTTTCAAAATGGCCGAACCGGGAGGAAATATACGTCACTGGGGTAATTCAAACCTGATCAATAGGTGCAATTATAAAAGTAACAAAAAAAATCATAAATTATTTTGTCAACTGCACTTTTTGGAGACAGGCAGTTTCCAAATTAGGTATTAGACTGTATACTTGTGAGTCTTCACTGCAACTTGATGGTGGGGCATAATTTAGAGTAACTTAACCCTTGTATAAAAAAATGTAGTAAAAACAAAAACTCGTCTTACGTTATAATTAACAGGCTATGGGAGCAGTAAAACCAACTTCCAGACTAAAATTAAGAATTCTGTTCTATTTAAATCGGGTCAGTGGATAAATAAACATAGCTGAGGGTTGCGGGGGACAAGCCCAGCAACTAGACCGTTTTCAAGAACTATCCATGCATTGTGCTCAGCTGGCAGCACTACCAAATACCAGCTCCCCAGCCATCGAGTAAACGATGGGACCTACAGTTTTAGGTGGGTTCCGAACCACCACAGTCTCGATGTACATTTCACTTGACGTGCTGAACATCAGAGGTGAATGCCGAAGAGAAAAACTTTTTGGTAGGATCGGGATCGAACCGGTGTGCGGTGTGACCCGGCTCTCACTGCTCCTCAAAAGTCGACCCCCTTAGTCCACTCGGCTTGGATAAATAAACATAGTGTATGTAGGTACGTAGGTATACAATATGGAAAATGTAAACGGTACGCAATAATGAATGACTGATGAATGTCCCGCGCTGACGATCCATTTGGATACAAAAAGGTTTTTTTAGTACAATGGAACATTTTTTTTGTCATTTAAGAGAATACTGCAAATGCAACGTAAAGTTGTTATTTATTTTATCACCAAAACTCTCCCTCTGTTAAAATTGTAATTAAAATGCGTAAAAATACGCTCGGTTTGCGCACTAAGTTTGCAATGCAAATTCACTTTATGTTGGTTTATTTAATGCATATGGGCGTTAATAGCTTTCAGTGGTCAAACAACTGTGTAGTCATTGGCAATAATTTATTTGTGAATTTGAAATAAATGTTTGATTTAGGAGTTTTGAGTTTATGGCGTATGATATGTAATGTCTGGATGTGTTTGTATGTGAGTGAGGTTGTTGAAAGAGGTAAATTTTAACCTATTTGATATAATCAGTAATGAATAATGATAAATTTTACATGAAGAAGCTTCTATAGTTTAATCCGACCCGGGTGTGCTGTCGGGACATCTACATACTCACATTCGTTGCATATTGTATAGGCATGTTTTGGGGTCTGAAATGCACAAAAGAAAAGGAAAATTCCCTTTCCTTCGCACAACTCCCTTCCTTTCCTCCCTATGATCCCTCCCTCCCTGTAGCTTTTTATGTTAGGGTAGGTTAGGTTTGTCAAGACACCCACCTCCGCACAAAAATCCTTACAAAGGCAGTGCTTGTAAAAAAGGGGGGAAAAATGAAAATATTCAAATTATTCTTACTGACGAGGAAAATGTGTCATAATCTGTTGGTAGCCTTTAAAAGAGTAACTTAGTAATAATCTTCGTTGCATTTTAATTCCTAAAAGCACACCTACACTTAATTTGGAGTATGGTTGGGATTAAGTAAAGCGTAGGTATATGTTAATTAACCTCTGGAAAAGCAGGGATGCAAAATGAGGGAAATAATCACTCTACTGAAGGACTTTAAACCATGGAAGTGCGAACGAGTCATCATTCCCCATTTCCTAAACTAATTAGGGGTGATGTAGAGGGAGATGACTGATTGACATAATTAAAGAAGATGGCGGCTTTTCCTGTACCTTTGAGACCCGTTACTTCATATCCGAGCCCTCTTCCCTCTGTTCAAAAAGGCTGAGCTGCTGGTACTCTGATTTACAAGGAATTTTATATCCCGAAGAATAAGCTTTCAGCCATCCCTTAACATTTTTTATTGGTACCTAATTATAGTAGCCCGAGAGTGGTGGGGGGCCCAGCCCAGCAACGAGACCATTTCAAGAAGTATCCGTCGTGCTCAGCTGGCAGCACTATACCTAATACCAGCACCCCAAACATCGTATTAGGGACCTAGAACCATGAAATGTACCTCACATGACATGCTGAACATATCAGAGGTTGATCTCGATCAGAAAACTTAATTGGATCGGGATCGATCTGCTCGGGAATGGGAAAAAGGCACTTTACGGTGGACATTTGTAAAGGGGCTGAAGACGAAGCAGCGGATGTCTTCCGGCGAAACAGCTCAACTGCACCAAGTGCAGGTTAAATTGAAAGCGCTTTAATTAAGTAAGTAATTAAGAAATCCTTTACAGGAGCTACTTTACCTTATCTCGGTAGAAAGGAGTGTCTTCTATTTTCATGGCTGAGTGACAACTGATAAGAAAGGAAGGAGGTTGGAGGTAGAATTCGAAGAGGGGATTAGGGATCAGGGTTGCGCTGTTAAATCATGAAAATATAAACGAGAAACTCGAAACAATTAAAACTCGATGACGACTTAACCCTATTCTACACAAAAGAGGTAAAACGTCCTTACAATGTGACAATTTAATAATTCATCGTAACTTCTCATAACTTTAACTTTTAAGCCTAATGATTTGTCGTGAAATTTCCTACCGAGCCTTTGTCAGCTTCTTTACCCGCAAATCTTGAAGAAAGTAGGAACGGCGAAAACTTTCTAGTGGAAATAGTTAGTGCAGCCATCTCCTTGTATTTACAGACTGTCCTATAATAAACCTGAGAATTGATCAATTTTTCAGTTTTACTATAGTTCAGAGTAGTTCCTTTTTACTTATTGCAAAAATTGAAGTTCTTTATCGTCGCTGGTTGCTCAGCAATGATTAAGGGAACAAAGCTCAGTACTATTTCTTTCGAAAAATTACTGTAACCTGTAATAATATCAATAAGAAAAATTGTTTGAAACCATCGTAGATACGTCCTTAACCGAAATTTCTGGGCTATATGACGTAAGACGTTATAGCTCCATCTTAACAGGTACCTTTAGTTATCTCATCAACTCCGCCCTCGAACAGTGTTCAAAGGATCTGTCCCATCATTAAAATTATTAGGGTTGCATTGGATAATGATTTCCTCTAAGACCTGACAGTGGGTATCCGGATCGAGCCTTTGATGAGTCAATTGCTAAACAACGGAAGGAA
Organism: Mesopsocus fuscifrons; assembly: GCA_950004255.1. Lineage (NCBI taxonomy): Eukaryota > Metazoa > Arthropoda > Insecta > Psocodea > Mesopsocidae > Mesopsocus > Mesopsocus fuscifrons. Next base: position 7,516,479 of record OX465378.1, read on the forward strand.
TTTTTGTCTTTTTTTTAACCTGGGGTCGTTTATGAAGGGAATATAGTTACTGCCAAATTCCTTACAAAGCAAAAAAAAGGTTCAGAATGACTTTAAATTCCTTCGAAAATGAAACGTTAACTTGGAGTTAAACCCATCTTTGATGAAGGTCTCTAAGTAGCCAAGTTAGAAGCTTCATAATCGAAAATTCAAGCTGGTATCGAACCGCGGACGCCCCAAACTAATCTATAAATGGATGTTGGGAGGGGATGCAGGAATCTCGGTGTAGATAGACTAAGTCTGAGGTTTTGATGAAAAGCCACAAAATTTCGCACCGAACTTAGTTCAAAATTAAGCTGACATTGCCTTAAATTGCTGAGGTCTATTAGGCACCTAACGACTTGGTAATTAGAAATTAAATTAGTTTTGTGCAGTGATTTATTTTTCATGTGATTTAAACCAAGTTCTCTTGGAAATATTTAATAATTTATACACTCAAAGAAGCATGTCATATTTCATGGTTTTATTTAGTAATTATTTGTTTATTGGGACCTAACACACCTCCTATAGCAGTTAGTATAAATAACAATGCTCTTGATTGTAATGATATTTGTCGACATTTTTTTTTTTTTTTGAATTTTCTGGAACACTCCCTGAATGGCTCTTGATACTGCGATAATTATTTCTATGTTTTTATCTACATTGATTATGGATTTACTCCCTAAAGTAATAATAAGTAGTTGAAGAAGTTTGTTCCTCTGCAATGTTGCGATGAAGTTTGACCATGTTTAATTCATGGGTGACCCAAGTTCCGTGCATCTACTTATTGAAGTTCCCTGAAGCAAAAATAAAATCAAAAGAGGTTCTTATAAGTGAAAATTTAAGTTGTATTTACAAAAAGAAGACTTGCTGAAATCGAGTTTCTGTAAAATCTGTAACACTTGTCAGTTTGGTCTTTTCAACATGCGTGAAAATACATGCTGTTAGATTCAAAGATTGTGCCTCTCAGTGGCCGAGTGGTCAAGGGGTCCGCTTTGTGTCCTGAGAGGTCCGGGTTCGAATCCTGGCGGGACGGAAAAATTTTCCGCTTCCGACATGGATGTATTGGCTTTGGCCCACTCCTGAACTAGCTTCGGCCCACTCATATTCGGCTTCGGCCAAAAACATCTAACAAACTAACTCATCGGCGCATATGTTCTCTTAAAAAGAAAGAAAATAAAGGGTCCGACAACAGTCGCACTTAACTTTCTCGCCCAGAATGATTTTTTTTTTTTTTTGGTTTTTTGAGATTTTTTTGCGGGCGTAATTTTTAAGCAATCGAAAATCGGTTGAAAATGACCCACGAGCATCTATCTGAGATCACTCATACCAAGTTTCATGGCTGTCATTCTATTATTGTAGTCCCAAATGCGTTCCGACCATTCAAAAACGTGGTTTCTCATTCTCAACTCATTTTCGACACTTTTTTGACAAAAACGGCCGTAATTTTTAAGATAACAAAATTCTGTTCGACAGATGTTTAAGTTACATGGTTCTACACAAATTTACCAAATTTCATGACAATCGGTCAATAAATGTGAATGGCGCCGAAACGATCTAACTTTGGTCCAGAACGGCCGTAATTTTCAACCAATTCAATTTTAGTTGAAAATGACCTCGAAGCATCTATTTGTCAACACACATACCAATTTTCAGTGTTATAGATTGAAAAGTGTACCGTCGGCACTTGTCTAACTAACCAAAAACACGATTTTTGAATTATTTTGGCGGTTTTTTGACAATAGCGGCCGCAATTTTTGACCAATCAAAAAATCCTTAAAAATGTGTCTCGGCAGTGATTTTAGACAGGTCCATACCAAATTTCATCAAAATCGGATGAACGGTATAGGCGCTAGAGCACTGCACGGACTGACTGACGGACTGACGGACGGACGGACGGACGGACGGACGGACGGACGGACAGACTTTTTCCAGAAACCACTTTTTTGGACTCAGGGGACCCCCAGGATCATGGGAAACCCAAAATCTTAATTTCGAAATTTTGCACGAAAACAATACTTTCTCGCCATATATGGCTAGCGAGAAAGTAAAAAGATTCAAAGACCACACTGAGTCAGAGTCAGAGTGCCTACAGCTACCTCACAAGCTTCTTGACCAAACACCAGTTCGCAGTAGCTGTCTAAGGATGGGTATCCATATCTTTCTGTTTTTTCAGTCAACCAATAGTTCATTAAGGGTGCGCGTTGAAGGTCCCACCGTACTCGGTTAACGTTAAACTCCACTTATATTCCAATTATTGCACGGTAAAATCTGAGTTTAACTGGAGATTAACCGTTAACCGAGTGGTGGGACGCACCCTAAGTATGTTTTGCTTATAACAAGTGCCTTGCGCAGCACAAGCGATAAAATAGATCTGTTGGTTAAATCTGTTCGATACTTAAGAGAAGTGGTGAAATTGAGTGATTGTTGTTGTATAAATGTGGATATCCTACAAACTACTGCTGTGTTATCGGAACCTGAGGAATGTAGTACAAAGGGGCAAAATAAATGATCCATGGGGTGAGCATGCAAATGCATACCACTTCAAATCCTTCTGTCGTTGTCACATGCTTTCACTGAAATTAGCTACCACTGCTAATTGGCTGTTGGGATGAAAGGGTTGAGCTGTTGAAAGTGGAGGGTGGGGGGCAAAAATTAATCACATCGCGTCAATCTGTCTATCACAGACTAATGTCACGCATCACTGGCTAATGAATAATTATCATACCTGCGTCATTTCCAATCGTTATCTCGATCTAGCGATTCATTCACAAGTATCTTCACATATCGACTCAATGAGGCATTGAATAAGGACCCAATTAAGCACTCGTTGTGTTCACGGTACAATTTTTCTATTGTCAGCACTTTCTGTATACATTTTTTCCGAGAATTGGAATGATAGGCGTCTTTTTTACTCATAGGAGAGACAAGGTCAACAGAACAAACATAAAAGACGTTGCAGTGCTGAATGCGTAATTGCAAGTAAATTGTTTAAGGCAGCACGTGTAGACAAAACGAATAAAACGAAAAAGGCGATGTTACGAAGTAGCTGAAAGCCAAATAATATGGAAAAAAATCACTGTGGTATTGGAAAGCCATAAAAAAGATTTGAAGAAAAGAATAGGCACAGATAAAGTACAAGACTCCCGTAAGACGTCAGACGTCTATAAATCTATGAAAAAGGGCATCTAAGTATGTCTTCAACGTATTGAAAATCCTTTACCTCTCTTCGAAAATTCCAAATTTCAAAGTATGAGTTGGTACCTACGTTTTCATCAGAGAATGTTTTATTTGCTTACCTCCTATTCAGGTTTGCCCAATAAAATGTAGTTCACATTGTCGCCACTTCTTAAAGTACCTTTTTTTTTTAACTATTTACGCGCGACGTTCAGTGAACATAATAGGCGCTGATGTTTTTGGCCGAAGTTGAAGTAGAGTAGGCCGAAGCCGAAATATGAGTGGGCCGAAGCCAATACATCCATGTCGGAAGCGGAAAATTTTTCTGTTCCTCCGGGATTCGAACCCGGACCTCTCAAGACACAAAGCGGACCCCTTGACCACTCAGCCACTGAGAGGCATTTTTTCTTAAAGTACTGTCTCGTAGTATTGCACTTGTCATGAGCTTAATCTTGTCTGTACTATAGAAGCACTATAGTACACTTTAGGGTGAAATCTACTTTAAGTAGTAGATACTACTGCGATCTGTTCTTACTACTCACCACTATTTTCAAATTCATCTTGCCGGATGAGTTCTGTTATGAGCTCATTGCATTGCTTCAACCCAATTCAGGGGAGTAGGAAGTATAGGTAGGCAAATACAGACGAACGTTTATTTGTTAGTCACCTGTCCCAAGGTAATTTAAAGGAAGTAAAAAACACTTGAGTCGGTTCTACTAGTCTCACCTGGAGAAAAGCTGTCTTCCCTTAGCTGCCATTTTTTTCCGTATAAACCGTTTTCAAAGCACTGATGGGGAATTTCAGTGTGAATTGTTGATACCGAGCTTTTTTATTTTTTGTGAGAACTCAGTCGCTTCCTTCCCAACCCCGTTATAAGAATGATTGATGGAGAGATTTGATTGGATATGTTACTGTCAATATCTCGCGGTCATCAATCCGTCTAAAGTAAAGAGACCTTGCTAGGGACCTGCAGTTTAAGGTGAGCTCGGAACTATACACGTTCCACAGGATGATAAACGCATACATATAGGTGGTCTCTTCGTTCATGACTACACCCCATATACCTATGGATATATGCTGAATCTGGAAATATAAAAAAGTGTAAAAAAGGAAGGTCTGAAAGTTTCTCGAACCTTTTTCACTAAATCTGCGTTATAAAAGAGGACCCATTCTTCCGGGTTGACAAGCTTTATCCATTTTCTAGTGTGTGAGGGAAGGAAGCTACGAAAACAGCTTCAAGAAATCTCAAAATTTGAAACTAAGTTAATGCAAAGCATGCTTCTATAGGCAACGCACAATAGAAGGCGTTGCTAGGTTGGTGGTCTGGGATTCGCGATCATTTTTTTAATATTCAGAATCACAGTGCTTTGCTACACAGTTATCCTGTAAAAACCACGCACTAGGTGCCTATATTTCTAGGTATTCTAAGTATTACGAGTCAGAGAAATTTTGTCACCCGATGAGAAGTTCCTCATTTTCTTTATTTCCGCTATTTTTCTGCGAAAAAATTTAGCAATAAAAATTTAATCCGAAAATCAACGCAGAAATGAACATCAGCCCGAATATAAAGTTGATAACTGTCGAAAATTTTACAGGCATTTGAATATTTTGTTGAGTTCACGACAAAATCTTGGAAAACAAAATCAACTAAGATGTTCGTGGGATGCGGAAATATTTAAAACCGACTTGATGAATTTCGGGGGATTGGCCCTTGTAAACATTTGAGATTCTTAAATTAAAATCTTCAAAATGATATCTACTCTATTTCAGCAGTCCTCAAAGTTTTTGGCTCGTGGAATCCCATTGCGGATAAAATTTCTCTACTATGTAGTACGCCTGCAAAAATCCTGATTATGTAATTTATAGTGGGTGTACACGTATCTCGTACGAGTACGAGTACGAGATCTCATTGATCTCAGGAAAGCAATTTGCTGAGAGATTAGAAGTTTCTAGTTTGTCAGATATATCGTTAATGGTTATCTTATTATCTTAAACGAGATAGCTATAACTAACTATAACTAATAACTTTCTAAATGAATTTAGGCTGCTTTTAGTGGACGGAAGTCATCTTCGAAATCTACCTACGCCTTTCGGGGCTGCCGAAAGGATTTTTTTTTTTTTTTCAGGGTCTGGCACCTCTGCTCGACGCTTTGCAATTAAAAACTCAAAATAAGTTATCCGAACGATCACAAAACTTTACTTTATACTACGTATTTAGATTATTACAGCACCATTTCTCTCTTAGTTAGTATTTTTACTTTCATATAAGCAAAGCATAGTGCCCTCCGGTCCGTCATCTGTTTTGCATTAGAAAAGCTCGGAATTTTTTTAATTTTCCTTATTTTGTATTGATATGGACGTAAGAGAATTTTTTCTCGTTACTTATTTTTATTTACTATGGGGGGTTTTAGATATTGTATAGGTAGATTTCTTTACGGTAATTGGGAACTTTTATTGTTGAAAAAAAAATTAGGTACATATCCAACTTCTCGGGTTCAAACGCTTGGGCCCTCATATTTCAAAGTTATGCATTATTGATGTCGTTTATTTATTTATTTAACAATTTATTATTAGTATTGACTATTTTCCTATGTGTGCGCGTTCAGGTATTTACCATAAGCATATTAATTGCTCGTAGGTTCCTTCTATAGTAGTAGTAGTCCTCGAAGGTGGGCCCACAGAGATGTGTCTACTAGTAGGTACCTATTACTCTCACGAAAATGAAAGTACTATTCCTCCATGGCCAACCGTATCGCTTTCAACTAAGTATGTTAAAAGCGAGTTGATAAAAATGGATCAATTCATCGTAAAGTTTCGTATCAGAATTCAAAAACCTGTTTAATCGGCTTTGTATTTTCCCTCTCAAAAAAGCTTTGGGAACTGAAAAGCTGTTAAAGCTTATCGAGTGTTGGAACATATGCCCGCGCGCAGCCAACAAGAAAATAGAACCAATTCGTCGAACCTTTTTGACAGAAGGCATTTTACACTGACTATAGCCTACTGTGTGGAAGCAAGCTTTCTTTTTCTACCCCTTCGACTGTCGATTGACCTATGTTCACAACCGATTTTATCTCTGGAGATGTTTTTAATACAATGGAAACGAATTTTAACACTATTATTAATACCTACATGCACTCAGAGCAGCAGTAAATCACTTTTATTTATTATTATCTTCATCGTTCTATAATTTTGCTATTTATATAATTTCTGCGATAGCTAAATTGTCACCTCTCGCTAGGAAACCAAAAGAGAAAAGAGAGAAATCTAAAACACCACTGGGAAGTTGGGGAATCTGCGTAGGTACTTCGTTAGAATCGTTAGGACGTAATTAATGCTATTACGTTTACGTGTAATTCTGAGTCGTCTAAATAATAATAAAAATATATGATTTCTGCATCACCAGCCAAAGGTCAGCCTTCAGTGCTGTACCTATTTAAGGTGTTTTACTAGAGAATGAGAGTGCCTCTCAGTGGCTGAGTGGTCAAGGGGTCCGCTTTGTGTCCGGAGAGGTCCGGGTTCGAATCCCAGCGGAACGGAAAAATCTTCCGCTTCCGACATGGATGTATTGGCTTCGGCCCACTCATATTTCGGCTTCGGCCTACTCTACTTTGGCTTCGGCCAAAAACATCCTCGCCTATTATGTTCACTGAACGTCGCGCGTTAAAAAAAAAAAAAAAATATAGAGGATGAGAGTGAACTTTGAATCAAAACCATATCTTCCACACGTAAATAATGAACGATTAGTGAAAAAGTTTAGAGTTGCTGCCATTTTGCGGCAGAGGCTGTCGATTTTGTAGATGCCTGCAACTAAGTTGCTGAACCTCGCCATTATGGGTGGGGCAGGACATAGAACACCTGCTTTCAACAGCTTAAAACTTCCTTAACTACTCTTGAAAATACTCCCCCTCTTCCTACATCCTCACTCCTTCGGGGACGACTGTCTCATTCCTTGGTTATTGCCCGTTGAAATGGTCCATTCCAAAGAGCGCATCCTACCTTCTCCCAAAGGCTCCGCACCATTTTCAAAACAGTTTTTCTCAGGTTTATGTAAAATGGTGGAAGAGATACAGGTGTGGGTATTTTACCAGGTTAAAAGATGGAGAAGAATGCTTTAGAGATTCCTTGATGACTGCTGGGGTATACCTTAAGAAATGTATAAAGAAGTTACTGACCTCGGGAGTCGGGAGTATACTTTTCTGTGAATAAGTATTGACCCTGAGAAAATGCACAAAATCGTAGGAGCGGGTTTTTTAGAAAAAAATATTTTTTTCACTGATACCTAGTGACCAGATAAACGTACTCGGCTAATTTTACACCCGCTTGCAAAATTTGAACGAAATTGGCATCTAGCTAAGTAGGTACATACATGTACAGACTGTCAGACACACACATAAAAAGTGTAAAAACACCTTTTTGGGGTCTGGGACATCAATTTTCTGCACAATCACAATCGTAGGATCACATTTTATTATTGGGAAAGTAAAAAAAGGCTCACAGTAGCCTTTCAGCACAAAAGTGTAGGTACAATGTGTTGACCTCTCAGCCTCAGTAATTTCCTGAACAAATCTGTTTTGCTGCTTTTCCCTCACCGTTCCCGATAAATCGTCCGTGATCTCTATCTTTTTGATCTTTTTGACCGTGGCTCGTGTGGTCAGCTTTCCCACCTTTTAGAGGTTCAGTTCAGTAGCCTGCGGGTGATTCGCTTTCTGGTTCACAATTACTTTACTAACTAAGCAGTATTTTGTTGGAAACGGCCCACCGGTTCAGTGGTTCAACATATACCTCGGGTCGTAACTGGTTAATGGGCCATTTTCACCGAAACTGTTGTGGGCTTCAAATTAAAAAGGTTAAATTGGATTTTCACACTGATGTGACGTACAGGTTGTTCGTAATGAGAATTTACGGAAAATCCTAAATATAATATGGGTTACTGCTTTTTTACTTTGCCATATACGAAGTAGGTATGTAGGAAAGTATTGTGATCGTGCAGAAAATCGATTTTGAGATTTTCATTGCAAAGTGCCGATCAGAGGTCCCAGACCCCAAAAAAGTTTTATTTACTTTCTCACTAACCATATAATATGGCTGAAGGTTTTGTTTTCGTGCAAGATTTTGAAATTGAGATTTTAGGTTTTCCGTGATCCCCTGAGTTAAAAAAGCGGTTCCTAGAAAAGTCAGTCTATCAGTCAGTTCATTCCATCCGCCAGAGTCTATACCGTTCATCCGATTTTCATGAAATTTGGAATGCACCTGTCTAAAAGGTTATTGTTGGCCGAATCCAAATGAAAAATTTGCTGGTACCGGGAAATGACCCCAGGACCTAATAGCCACTAGGCTGCAGTTAAATCTGTCATCATCGTATCTATCTTAAGAGGACGCTATACCTGACGATGCATTTTTTGCCGCCCATAAGATAAACATTGCGAGCGGCGATTCATTTTCAAGGTTTACCCTTGGTTGGAAAGACACAAAATTTTGCCTGTACCTAGTCCTAACAATGTTCTATGGAGTGTTTGAAGCAGATTTCCCAATTTCTCACTGGCTGCTTTTATTGCAACTGTTTTGCAAATGCTAGCATCGCATACCTCAAGAAAAGTGCTGTATCTCGAAAACCAGTAAAAAAATGGGAAATCTGCTTCGAACACTCTCTAGAACATTGTTAGGGCTAGGTACAGGCAAAATTTTGTGTCTTTCCAACCAGGGGTAAACCTTGAAAATGAATCGCCGCTCGCAATGTTAACCTTATGGGCGGCATAAAATGCACCGTCAGGTATAGCGGACCCTTAAGTGCTATAGTGTTCGGATAAAGGGCTTTGCTGACTGTAACCGGGAAATCAATGCCTGAACGGCAAAAAAGGGCGCTTAAAAAAAATCCGAGACCAGTTTGTTTCTAACCGTGCAGCTACAGTAAACCTTGCAGAAAAAACACGAAAATTAAATTAAGCTCTCTGCTCTGAGCATTTCCAATGGACGTAAAAAGGTTGTTTGAATAAAATTATTAGTTTTTATTATGTCCATTTACCTAGTTTTTATAAGGGTTATTTACCTCTTTTTACAGCTGTCTGTTAGGTACACATATGCACGCTTTTTGCCTTATTCCGAATATCATTTTTACGGGTGTCAGGAAGTTTTATCTTTTTTACACTATTTACTTTTCCCTGATTAGTATTTTTTTCTGAGAAATCTCCGTGGGAAGCAGTCAGCCTCGTTGAATGTGTTTGTATATAGCGCCTACTCTTTCAGATTTGCAAGGTACGTAAAACGGATCAAAAAGGGAAAAAAAATGAAGGCACCGCGCTAAACGATCTGAAGGATCTTGCGGACTTTATTCTCCTATTTGGGTAACTGACAATTCATTGAGAATCGCTGAAGGCTTTAGTACGCGCTCAATGTTCAAAGTAATAAAAATTAGCATATTGACTAAAAAGTTCCCGAGAAACTTCTAAAATTCTGCCTGATATAATTATTACTGACTAGAGTTTCTTTTCAACCCTCTGTACACCTGCTGGGCCCAGGGCAAGGATCACACGAAAAAGCTTTGCAAGGATTGCTCAGTGGCTCAGAAACTTTAACTCATTTATTTGAAACTTCAGTATTTTACGTATTCACTGCAAAAGTTTTCCTTGTGGGTATAAAAATCAAGTTTAATTTGTTTGGAATGGGACAGTGTCCTTATCCTTAGGTCAAGGCTACCCGAGGAAGTAAGGAGCTTTGTCAACTCTGTAAGCGGATATGTAGAGTGGGAACTGGAGGAGGAGGGGCAGCTGCCTCCTCCTAAACCCTTACTAGTATCTACTTAACGACAAGGATACTGTTCACGCGGTTCGGCCGCCGTTGGGATTGTTTAAGGGACGAGACATTTTATGCGGTTGGAGACAGACTCACCAAACAATACAGCATTATACGAAACACATAAAAGCCCTCTACTTTTGAGCTATTTGCCAAGTAGGTACTGACCGCTAGTCGGTCGAAATTCCTACTTTTGTCATTCTTGCTCATTCTTAGTCAATTTTACTTGTCAGTACAGAGTGAAAATTTTTGGTTTATGCAGGGGCTCCTACCTTCCAGATGACATTGGTGACAATCCTGATTTTTTTTACTATTCACTTATAATTGCACTAGGTAGGTTTTTTCCTGGAGCTACTTCTAGGTAAAATCACTCAATCACTCAATCAAGCGAGTGAATTATATAATTCTTATGCGGTAAAAAGCAGTGATATTTGAAATACAAAAGACTTGAAGGGTGCCTAATGAATATCGAACCTCTTCGGAGTTCAGCAAACACCATTTTTGAGCCTTTTAGATCTCTAACTAAGCATGAACACCTTGAAACTAATCAGATGATATCCCTTCGTAGAGTTGAAGAGGAAAGTTAGTTTGTTATTTTGGTGTTGAACCAACGAAATCGCAGTCGGCACACAAATTGGGCGTGATTGGGCGTTAACAAACACTTGCGGTACGGATTTAATTTCAGATCACGTAGAAACCGTACCTGCCTCCATCGTTACTAGTTACAGCTCTATTCCCATTTATACTCCCTGCTCCAAGCTACATATTCTTCCTTTTCCCCATTTCCTGGAGATGTGCCTGAAGAACTATTAGGTTCTTGAAAACTCTTCCTCGGAAAAAGCCCATTTTTATTGAACTTCGGGTTCACACATACTGGCGTGCTCATGGGCGTAGCTGGATCAAAACCCTGGGGGGGGGGGGGCTAAGCCCCCAGTCCTTCTCCTCACCTAGGGGGTAGGCATGGCTTTATGTGACGTTATGTGTAGGTCAAAAAAATCCTGGGGGTGGCTAAACGGTTGCGACGCCCATGGGTGTGTTGTTCCGTTTTCATTATTTTCACGTTCAGCTTTCAGCTTATGTTCGGTTCTGTAATGAAATAAAAAATGAAATAAAAACATTTCAAAGTCCTATAATTCGATGAATTGTTCTTAATTTCGTTTGCTACCGAGGCTTAGCTCGCTTTTCAAAGGAAAAACGGTGAATATCTTAAAACCCGTTTGTAGATGGGGCTGCCTACTTATTGTTGAAGGGACAAATTAATGGTGAAAATGGCCGTCAGGTGGTAACCACCACCAAATCCTTCGGAAGAGCTCGGGGGGGGGGGGGGGGGGGGGGGTCTCGAGTTTTTTCATTGGCACTGTCCACTGCAGCACAAAGGGGAACTGCTACCTGCAGCTGTATTGCGGAACTTTTTATCACGCGTGATAATCGTGATAATAATTTGCAATGCTATTTTCCCTATGTTTTTGTGATAACTGCGTGATCACGCGTGATAAAAAGATCCATAATAGGGCTCCTGGAAGGAGTACAAGCCTCCCTTCAAAATGGTCATGAATTGCTTCCTTCGACAATAGCTCAGGTTAAAAAATGTATAACGTTTATTGAGATTTCGCCCCTCCGGTCGTTTCAGTACCTATTGTATCTATCATCTCCCTTCTGTCTGCGAGAGTTGAAGGACCTGTCTTTCCTGACAAATTCAGAGGTTACTGATGTCAAACGAGTTCATCAAATCCTATTGCGGTTCAATACAGGCAAGGGTTTCACCACTAAGCTACCCTGGATTCACCGCTTTCGAAAATTCCCTTTGATTCATCTGTTGACGACTGCTGAGAGAAACTGCTCGTCGAATATAAATAGTGGGGAGGTCTGTGGATATGTACATAAGGATGCAATTTCATCGATTGATGGTCTGGTGCATCTTTTCCACCGCACTGTAACTTTTTGGAAAAGTCTGCATAAGTTGAGCAAGTTTTCTCTCAGTTTGCAATGTTGTCCGTTTAACAAATTATAAATCAACTTTCGACCCTTTTGACCCTCATCTCTCCTGCTGCTGATATCAAAATAAATATTTGATACATGCAGCTTTATAAAATATTTTTGTATCTGAGAGAAGTTAGTTACGAAGTTATTTCGATAAGATATTTTATCAAGAATGTATCTTCGGGTTGTAACTCGATTGAACACAATAAAATACCAACAAAACGAACCCCTTTTCCGTCCTGCAGTAGGAAGTAAGTAATTGAAACCAATATATTTTTCCAACTTGTCCGCAAGGAAAATCCTCAATTTCAGGATGACGAAGGCTTAAAGATGATTGCAATTTGGGAAAAAAAGTCTGTGAAGATAAATAGCTTTTCAACTCTTAGGAAATGTAGTTAGAGATGATTCTGTCTGTTGATAGAAAAGATCTGATGGAGAGGTCTTACGGTTCACTCATTCTTCTCTACAATTCTTCACTTTAACGTCAACTTCATCAAGTTTCTTCGCAATACCAGCATTGAGGAACATTGTTGCTCCTCCCGATAGAACCAAGCGAGGGGTTAACCACTCTTTGGGAATCTCATTGGGAAATCTTTATGAAATCTCAGGGAATCTTGGAATTTTTTGGAGTGGTTACCCCTTCGGGGTTCATCTTCCAATGAATATCATTGGGAATCTTTGGAAATCGTTATGGAATCTCAGTGGAATCTCAAGGAATCTGTGGAGTGGTTACCCCCTCGGAACCAAGGTTCTCAATAATCTCATTATCTCATTTAAATCTTTCATCAGATTTGGTGGGAGAAATAACGTCACAAAGTTAATCCCTCAGTGTCCCGGCAGTGTCACATAATATATCAACCTGAAAATGTGTACCTGGAAAGTAGAGTAGCGGTTTTTCGACTCTTTAAATGATACATGAGCCGTGAGGGGGAAGAGAGCAACCGCAGCTTATCGCGTAAGGACAAGGCGTCCCCATACCTTCCCCCTAGAGGGCTGAAATAAATCTACAGAGGGGGCGGGGGTGGTTAAACGGCGAAAGGCTCTCCAGCCTGATTTCTCCCCAGATCCTCTTCTCCATTCTCCCCTTCAGTTTCGCCCCTTGCCCCTCGATTTGGGCATAAATCGCAGCGGCCGTGATTGAGATGTGCTTTCGCCCACTTTATGAGCTTCTGCCAGCTCTCTACGCCCCTATTTCTCCCCCCTATCTGCTCGGAATACGTCTCGTACCTAGTTCCCCATCTCCGACGAAGGTACCTCCTTCCTCTCTATTCAAATGAATCTTTCTCATTGTGACCTTTTATGCAAATACGTGAAAAAGGAAAATTTTCCTTTCCCTTTGTGTGCTTGCCAGTAGGTGCACGCTAGGCCCAAACTGATAAAATTCAGGTTGTGAAGAAGGGAGAATCTAGGAAAAACCACAAAATCATGCATAGCTCAGAAAACAAAGGATGGAGCCCCCCTAAAATAGAAAGAGAAGAGAGTTTAAATTTTCATCAAAACCTCAAGACTTCCGCCCCATATTCACTGAAAGGGAATCCAAATTGTTGTGTAGCGTATCTAATAATGTCTGTCACAGTAAGGCTGGTTTTTTGAGAGCTGACGAAATTTATTTTTTAAATAAATAACCCAGCAAGTCCTGTGGATGAACGTGATGTAAGAAAGTACACAGATTGACAGACCGAGTCTGGCGGACTATTTATTTGTAGTGGCGAAGCTTCCTGCTGTTTTATTTTCTTTTATCTATGTAACTGTAATGATGACTGTAGTTAATGGATAAAAAAAACGGCAATCACTCAAAAAAAAACTTTACGATTAAGAAGAAAATAGGCGTAAAAAGTTGCGTTATATAACATACAACAATAAACAGGGAAGAACCGAATTAAATTTATTTTATTTTTCTTTCTCAAAATCCGAATTCTTCATAGTTTTTTTTCACTTTCTCTGGATTTGATTGGTAATTTATAATTATTGATGCCTAGCTATTTAAGGCTCACTTATTAAACCGCGTTGAACGGTATCACAAAATAGGAAAAGTGTCAAAAAGAAATAAATGGTTATGAAACAAATGGTAGCAGATCCATTTAGAAGATTTAACAGGAAAAGATCCAACGGAGTGGAAAGCAGTAAAAAATAACATGCATGTAACATACATCATCCCCTTACTCATTGTCACCGCGTCTCACCGCGTCTCTCTGCTTCACATGTCACAGTTAACAGTGACGAAACTGTTTCTTTTCATTTACGTACTCAAATAAATGCCGAGTAATTCAAGTGTCTTGAAAGTATTTCCTTTCCAAAAAAAAAGTAGTTTTCGACGATTTTCCCGGTCAAAAATAAATATGGACATAATATTGAGGTCTTTGCTCCAGGGCCTGATTAGGTTTGTGGCAGGGACCTGAGGTATGAAGGAAGAGGAGCCCCACTTGTCCAGATTTGTCCTGGTCAATCTTGCCTGGCCAATCTTGCTTGGGTACCTAGCCTTCACTGCCTGGAGGAAAACTTGGCTGTCAAGGTTTTACTACAGACTAAGTAAGGTTTTACCTGAAGTCCCGTGTTTAAATTTTTTGAACCTTCAGAGTTTTGAAGGGAAAATGTATAATAAGCCAGTATAAATTCATTTTTATTTATCACACCAGTACTCTTGTGCTGCAGAATGTTTGGAAGTATCATAAAGGGGTTAGAGAGGGTGGGTCTAACAGAGAGAACTTCATTTTTCCCTCGTGAGTTGACCCTTACAAAACAGACAGTAGCATTCAACTGAAAAAAAAGAAGAAAAATCCGGGGCAAAAATGGAATGGGGGAGTTAAAATTTATATTTAAAAGAAAAGGGGCAAGTATGAGGAGATGAAAATTTCTACAAAATGGGAAAAGTGGCCTCCATGATTTTTTTTTCGTGTGGTTTGGAAGATCCAAAAGCTGTTAAAAGTTTTTAACCTGCACTTAATTTCAAAACTTTCAAGCGACCTTCTTCAGTTACAGATTGTTTTATTTAAGTTCGGTTAGGGCAGATATTTAAGACGAATCTTGGATGGGATAAATATAGGGTAGCATAAATCGAAGCTTGGAAATTTTGGACTTCCAATCGCAGATGAGAGTTGGAATTGTACCTGTTCAGTGCTTAGCCCATAACTGCCAAAATGTACAGCACTTACTTATGCAACACGTCCGGTCGCTGTGCTGAAACTAAAACATTCAGCACGCACAGAGACAGAGTAATTAAAAACAGGGAATAGAAGAGGCGATCGAGGGATTTGAAGCGTGAACGAGGGATTATGGTGACTGATAGCAGTGCTGCCTCTTCTGACATTTTCGTCAGAGGTCCCCAGAGACTTGTAGTTGTAAGTTTTGATGTCCTTACATAAAAATCTCATACGTGCTAAAGATTGAAAGTCACGCTTCTAATCGGGCAAGACAGACTGGGAACTGCAGTGACAACGAACGTGCTCCGTAAGCCAAAGTACGGCATCACTCAATCGCTTGTTTTGTTATTTTCATATTTATTTTATATTGTTGGTTGTTGTTATTTTTACCTACTCGCTACTAGAAATGCGCCATGGTTGCTAGGTGATAGTTATAACTTAAATCTGTTGACGTCATGTCTCTTTCCTCGCCGTAATTTACCTGCTCATGAATATATTCCTCTTCTGATCAGCGAGGGGGTTGGATTGATTATAAATCTGGCAGTACAAACCTAACACGATTCAGGATTAAAATTATACCCTGTTCGGGTCACCAGGCAAATAGGGGTTGAGTGAGGCAAGCGCAAACGGGGCCTGGAGGGGGTCGGGGTAGCAATAATCGTATGATCGTTGTGACGGTAATCCTCAGTTTCAATAACGGGTGAGCTTTCACCCCGCATATGTCACTTTTTGAATTGAACACAAAATGAGAAATGTCTCGGATTGTGAATCCTAGTATTACTACGAAATTTACTGTCGTATTCAAGCCAAAGTCATGCTAGGTAAATGACCCTTCGCTGTTCGAAAATTTGGAATTGCAGAGAGAGGGAATGACTGGGGAGTATCCTGAAATTCCAATTGCTCAATTGAAAACTTTTGTTTCGTGGCACTTTTTAAATCGAAACTGCACGTACCTACTTCTTTGATACTCTTTTATTATTGAAATTTATAAATGTTATACTTTCATTGTGGTGTCTGCTGGCCATCCGGGTACTTGGCCCATAGTGGGCCGTTTTACCTACCGTTATTTTTACTGTGATTTCACTCTGGCTTTACGAACCTTATCTCAGGTTATGAATTTCTTCCAAGGCTCCCTCATTAGGTCCTGGGGTTTTAGATTGTCTTTTCGAAAGTATTTTACCTGATGGCCTCCAATTCCGCTCGACCAGAGCGTGGAGGAGTTTCCTCCAGTGCTCTACATCCCCTGCAGTCAGGTTCGGAGGCTCTTCCTTTAAAAAAAAAAAAAAAAGAATAGTTGGCCGAAGCCGAATATAAGTGGGCCGAAGCCGTACATACGTCCATGTTATGAGCGGAAATTGTTTCCGTTACGCCGGGATTCGAACCCGGTCCTCTCTGGACCCAAAGCGGACCCCTTGACCCTTGACCTTCTTCCAGTAATGTTGGAGTGTTTAAGACTCTTTTTGCTGTTCTCTTTTCTTTCTTTATTTTGTGGATGTACAAACAGTGTAAGACTGAAGATCGAGAAGTGACAACTAAGCGGTGCTCCGGGATTCTCAGCAATTGTTATCTTTGTTTTCAAGTAAACTGCTGTTTTTATTGAGAACAATGATCGTTGTGTGCAACCTTCCAAAGTAGTTTCATTTGCTCAAAAGCTTCTCGATGTCTCTCATTTACTCTGGCAACGATGCTTCAGAGACGGAGAACAAAACTGTGTGTTTTTTAATAGCATTTTAGTTTCATAACAACTTCTTCCAGGATTTGGATGAAATAGTAACCGTATTTTTGTATCTCTGTAGCAACTTTGCAAAATTAATAGAAGTTGCAGTGTTGGTGAGATCTTGCAAAATGGTGCTGACTTAAGCAATACATCAGGCACGAGGGGGTAACCACTCCAGAGATTTATTGAGATTCCACAAAGATTTCCAAAGATTCCCAACGATATTCATTGAAAGATGAACCCCGAATGGGTAACCAATCCAAAAAAAATTCCAAGATTCCCTGAGATTTCATAAAGATTTCCAATTATTCCCAACGAGATTCCTGGAGTGGTAAACCCCTCGATCAGGCACGTAAAACACATTTTCGATTAGGGGTTGTGCTTTTGCCTAATTTCCTAGTTTGATACCTAGGTACAATGTTCCAGAATATTTGTGTTTAATGGTCTCCTTGAACCTTCTAAATTTTAAAATTAAACCTTGAGCCTTAGAAAAACGATTCATAAATAACGGACTTTGGCGATCCAGATCCATTTTCATTGAAAGGTAGATCGAGTACCGATTAATCAAATTTCAGTTGACGGTCCGGCTTAGAACTTATCGGTTGCGCCTGCTTTATCATCGGTGATTGTGATTAATATTGCTTCGATTACTATCAACAGTCCGGAACCCATGGGGACCGACATCGGCAGTGCGATACAGATCCCCCGTGTTTATGAATTACAGTTATTTTGAAATGTTCATTCAGTACCTAAACTGAACGGGCATAAGGAAGTCCAACAGGCGAAATGTCAAAACTATTTTTTTGGCGTCTGGGACATCCGAAACGAGCTTTGTAATGAATATCTCAAAACCGAAGTTTTCACAACGACAGTGCTTTCTCAGCTCATATTTAAGTATATAGATAGATTTGAGAAAGTAAAAGTAGTAGTTGACCTGAAGAGTGAAGATGGATCCACTCCCGAAAAATGATGAAAGATGAAAAAGCATTCTCTACCTACCCTCCTTTCTATACTTTATCCACAATGTCGTTTGATAAATTCCCAAGCAATTTAGATGAATTCTGAAAAACATTGCTCCAAAGGAAATGAAAATTTTTATCTTTCAGATTTTACCGCTGGACATAAAAACCATTGGCTTGCCTAAGAAAGGGAATTTCATTTTTTTGTGCCCTAGATCTTGGAAAGATGCGCAACAAATGTTTTTTTCCAATTTCCTTATTTCCTCTTGGGGAATGGGTGCCATCGTTTAATGGAGGATTCATCCAATTTTTTAAGGATTTATTCCTTCGGGTACCTACAACTTGGTTTTTATTTGGATTTTTTCTACTTTTTTCTTATTTTCCTTTCCATAGGATCTCTAGGGAATAGAGCAATTATAGTTATCCTCTGGTGTCTACATTAGGTATACGAGTACGCGAGTATCACATTTTTACTTTCTCGCTCGCCATATATGGCGAGAAAGTATTGTTTATTGTAAATTTCGAAATTGAGATTTTAGGTTTTCCATGATCTTGCATGGGGGTCCCCTGAGTCGAAATAAGTGGTTTCTAGAAAAAGTAAAAATAAAATATTGGGACAATCTGAAGTACATACTTACATATGTACTAGAGTAGGATAGAACAGTATAATCAGAATAATATTGTTTTTGAATACCTAGCAGAATTTTAGCTTTATGTGTCTGGAATAGGTCTGCGCCTAATTTTATACAAAAGTCAGTGTATGTGTCTGTGTCAATGTCAACGATTTCCATTAGAATTAAGTATTAGGGGCTTGATAGTGGTTCTGCTTATCTTTCTCGTGTCACATCGATTATTTGTATATATTTCCAAAACCAAGAGGGCAAGACTCAAGAGGATAAACACAGGATGGAAGGGACATTTAAAAAATGGGTTCATATGGGACCGGGATTTCAGCAGGGAGTAAAATTTTTTGGATGGAATTATTTGTCCGGAAAAAGGTGGAATATGAAAAAGAACTGATGATCCGCTGGGATCCTGGTTATCCCCAAAGATATGAGGGATAATTATTGTTGCTGAATGTGAGGAATTTTCCCCCTCCAGTTTATTTTCCAATGAAGACTTTTACCACTTTTATTTATTTATCGAATCGAACGGATTTCATAATTTTTCCAGAGCCTGTTGTGTGTGGCGTTAACGTGTTAACTTCGGCTTGGCTTGGTCTCGTTAACACAATACGAAAATATCTGACGAAATATTTTGTTCTGTTTAAGGGGTGTATCGAAAAAAACTTGAAGTTTTTTGAGTTACTTAGCAATGCTGAAACCTGTTTATTAAGTAAAAAGTTATATTCAAGTGACTTCTAAGGTTGTAATAGCGTTGCGTTGAGGAATTCCCCCGTTCTCCTCTTTCTAATCATTTGCAGAACCCTTGAAAAGCTTCTTGGAGCCCAGAAGTTCCGCAGAACACATTTTCAGAGCCACTGTTTTACAGTAATAACCGACGCAGCGTCTCGATCAACCCGAGGAAATCAGATTAGCACTAGAAATGGGAAAATTTTAATAATAACAGAAAATTAACTCCATAACGTTGATGAGGGGAGCAAAAACGATGCGCTATGTAGAAGATAGCCGTGAAGTTGTGCCTCAACAAGCCACCGTTAATAAATATTAACGATGAAGAAAAATTCCCAGAGGTTTGTTACTTTCCGCGGTGATATTTTTTTCGGAATTTTTTAATGTACCATTTTCATAAACCTTGGTCGCATATTTAATCCGTCTTATCCCGTAATGTAGGAACTGAGAATCTGAAATAAACAAACAACAAATATAAAAGTGGTCGCAGTTGAATTTTTTCACCTTTCAATTAGAGTTGTCTTATGAAATACTGATGGTCATAGGGTATGACTTCTTTTAGCGTCCCTCTCACGTTATAATGTATTGCTTCTAGTGAAAAAATGACAACAAGGACCAAAAAGGACAAAATTTTTCAATTTCAATTTTTTTGATCATATAGTGAAAGTGTACTACTATCCCCTTCTTAACCGATTTCACTGAAGGTATTTTATGTGGAATTTTAACTACCGTTTTATCTATGCCAACTTATAGAGGGATAACTTAAAATCTTCTTTTTTGGTGGTTTTTGGAGGGTTATAAGGACCCGGTATTAAAATAACACGTTACCCTTATCAACATTTTATTCTGCATTTATAAACTGTTAGGTTTCTACGAAGGAACATGTGTTTTTTTTAACTTGAAGCCTTTTCACATAAATTAAAATGCAAATGGGACAGAAAAACATAAAGAATACATGAATATTGCTCTGTTAGAAACGAAAAACAAAACATCCTATTGTAGGAAAAGTTATGATTTTCAAAATTGGGAATATTTCACGAATGTGATGGGAATGTATCCCTAAAAGGATACAGATTTCAGTTAAAAGTACCTGCCTGTAGTCCTACAAAGTCGGATTTAAAAAAAAAATCATAGCTCTTGGCAAAGGAGAATTGTCGGAGAGCATAATACAGTGACAAAACGCTTTGCAGTCAACAGCATTATTGCTTAGGTATGTTCGGTACCTTCTTGTACGACTTCAAACCGTTCTTTCATTCTTTCATTTCCCAGCTCCTGTGGCTTTTTAAAATCTGAATTAAAGCCTGAGAAAAGCAACCCCACATTCCGTGGATCGTACCGACATTTCACATTTTTTATTTCTCTTGAAACGCTTTGAGATTTTTTCTTCGGTTTTAAAATTTTCATGCTCAAGAAAGAATTTCTCTGAAGGACCGTTAGGGGAATCTTTTAACATTTCGAGCATTCAAATCCACTGAGGCTTGTAAAAATAATTTTTTTACGCACCTGCAGACGATTATCGCCTTTGGTGATTGCTGTAATTAGCCTCTCGGGACAATACCTACTCAGGTTTAATAACTTTTTAGGTATGTCTTCTTCACTTCTTTACATATTTTAAAGATCAGTTCTGTTGATTTCATGAAGCTAAAAGTAAACAAGAGATTTTTGAAAAGGATGTTTTTTATAGTTTAGAGGAATTTCTCAGTTTGTAATTTAATTGGACAACCAGGCGTTTTATACTTTAGTTCCACCTATTTTGGGTGGGACAAGGGCAACAAAACGTTAAAAAATGCCGCAGTTAAAAATTTTTTTTTTCTCAGCAATCTGTTGAAGTTTGTAGAGGGAATTTCACAACTATACGTGCAGAATAACAACGACGCTGAATATTTTGAAAGATTCGATGAAAATTCCTTTGAACTAAGTTTGGAATACAGGAAATTGTAACGAAACCCGGTAAATCACCAGTTGGATTCGGAAACTTTGCAGGTTGCTTCAAACGAACAAATGGAGTTGGAGGATGAGTTATGGAGGGGGGCTGGTTCTTACTACAAAAACAGTATCCTAGGAACGTAGCTATAGCTGTGAAGAGAGACGCTCTGGCAAATTTATCAACGACGCCCAAGGTTGGCTTAGGAGGAGAAGGGGGAGTAATGGAGAATACAGGGCACCTCAAGGGATACATCCAGTTCCCCAATGGGGGAATAGGGTCAAAGTGCGTTCAAAGCAACGAGCAGCTATGACAAAACACAGGCGTTGACAGTTCGAATAATGAGACAGACACTTCTGCTACCCCTCCCCCCTCTCCCCCCCCCCCAACTCTATACCACTCCCCCCATGTTTCATCTTGTCGGAACCACCCGCAGTATAATGAAAAGCAAGAGTAATTGGGACGGCACAGCAGAAGTGTTTCCTGCCCTCCGTCGGTTAATGTTTTCCATGTGAATCAGACTCTAGTCAGTGCTAGGAAAGGCACGAATGTAAAGGTTCAAGTCAAGACCTTTTTGTTGAGGTTGCCTTTCAAAACTTCCTTATCGAATGCAGCTTCACCTCTAAGGATATTAAGATGGATGAATTATTTTTAAAAAAAAACCCAGGACTTTGCCTAGTCGTAGCCTAAGATCCCACGTATTCACCGAAAATTTTCTATACTTGACTTGAGATCCCTATCGGTTGGATAATCAACCTTCCAGCTGGCAGACAACGGGATGATGAAAGGTACTTTGCCCTTTTTTCCCGGAGGGGCGTGAACTTTTAGGCGACTCTTTTACAAACTTTTGAAATCAGCCCTTCTTATTTTTTACCAGCTATGGATGGTAAACCTGCTGGTAAACCACCGATGTTATATCGAGGGCTTTATTAAAAAAATCTGATTTTTTTTTGCTTGAACTTTGAAAAGTCACCGAAGAACGTGCACTAGTGGCTTATTGATTTTCTGATTTTTTTTCCGTTATTCCCAATAGCTGCTCACGGATAGCGAAGGGGCACTGTTTAATGGATTTTTCGGTGTGATTTATTTTAAAGCCATATCGGAACTAACGGCGAAGAGAAATCGACTGATTCTAGTAATCACCCCGCACGATCCTTCCAGTTTCATTCTTTTCATTTAATAAGGTATGCGTATTCCATTATTATTCCTTAAAAATTGTGTAAAACCGGTCAAATGATAACTGTGAAAGTGCCTCTCAGTGGCCAAGTGTTCAAGGGGTCCGCTTTGTGTCCTGAGAGGCCCGCGGGTTCGAATCCCGGCGGATCGGAAAAACTTTCCGCTTCCGGCATGAAATGTATTGGCTTCGGCCCACTACTAAACTGGCTTCGGCCCACTCATATTCGGCTTCGGCCAAAAACATCTAACAAACCAACTCATCGGCGCATTTGAACGTCGCGCGTTAAAATAAATAAATAAATAAATAAAATAAAAAAATAACTGTGAAAACCTGTACAATTTTTCATTAATTGGAATAGATTTTCTCCAAGATTACAATGAATGCAACGAGAAGTAAAGTTTGAAATGAAAAAGGTTTCAAGATGGATAAAATCCGCACAGTTGAAGAAACTTAAAAACTTCTGTACAACGCCAAGAAACATCCGAATTAAAAAAGAGGAAAGTAAATTTGTATACAATTAGAACAGAGGGTTTGTAAAGGGGTCGTCTTAGGACGGCAGCAATTACGCATAGGGTTCCTACTATAGCGGTACGACAAACAATTCTAATGTAATTATCAACAGTTATTATAGAAACGGATGAGAGTTCTTCAAGATGAAGCTTTGAAATGTAAATGAAAAAATTACAATGAGAACAGCACTGGTTTTGAAATTTCATTTATGTATACTCGTCACACACTTGAAGGCTAATTTTTCCTTTTGGGTTTTTAGTGTACTTTTTACTGTTTAATTCAACATTTACTGACCTTTTTTGCTCCATTATGGTCGAGAAAATTTTTGGGATAATAACTGAGTTGGTTATTTATTTAAGGGTCCACAGTGAAAGGGGATTCGTTGTTCTATTTTGTGAAATAAAGCTGTTCTACCTGACGCTTCCCCTCCTCTCCCTCAAGGGATACATTCTCCCCTCATTAAGGCTTTGTTGCTCCCCAGGGTTTTTCTCTCTTTAAATTAGAAATATTGACAAAATTACAAAATCTTTTGTCGTGCATTTTTCTCATTAACATTTAAACGACACTCTGAAAAATGTTTGAATTAATACATCTATTATTAGGTTTTCTCCTCTTTTTGCAGTTAAGGGTAATGTCTTGCAGCATGAATTGCCCGATTTGCTTCCCCATTTTAGAAACAAAACATAAACCCCCTCACAATCTTGGTAGTTTCAAACTCGGCTACTTACATAGAAATATATGAAACAATTTACAGTGGAAAACTCCTAAGCGCTTCAACTTTTCTTTCCCCTTTTGCAGATTCCACCAAAAATAAAATCCTTGAAGCTTAAAAATACAATTTTATTGTCCTAGGAGACATAAAAATGTTTTCCTAACTCTTCCCTTTTGTTCTTGAACTTTCATTGGAAGGCTTCTCTTCAATAGGATAAAGGAAACTGATGGTCCTGCCATGGATCTTTGCCTTTCTTTCGTTAAGTACTGTACTCTTTTTACTCTCTCGCATGCACTTGTTTGAAATAAATAATAAAAAATTCCGAGTATGCGATAGAGAGATTGTCATTGCCCTGGAGTTTAGCGCAATTATGAGAACAGTAGTAAGGGTATATAGACTCGTTTGATTGCACCTCCATTTTTATTCGTTCTCCCATAAAAGTTAAACATTGGCAGCCATGTTTTTTCACATGTGAGTAGCACACTATGTTTAGCTTTTGGTGTAGCCAGTAGCCGTGCACGCACCAGTATCATTTAAAACTAATAGTTAGGATTAGGAACCACATCTAACTAAACAACTGAAGGTTAGGAGAACAGTAATCAACGTATAACTATTTAGAATGCATTGATAGCCGGATTTTGAGCTGCCAGCGTATGTTTCAAAAACGGATTTTCTCGTAATCGCCTAGGGGTAGGCACCATTTTATTGTTGCCTATTGAAGAAACAAATTTCGGCCAGTAATGTGGTTTATGTCGGTTTTCCACTCTGCCTGAAGGTTCATTTTGTTTTTATTGTGGTCCTTTAATTTGTTTCGAAAGGTGTGGATGGATAGAAGTGCTGAATGGTGTTTTAGGAGAGTGCTTAATTAAGAGAAGCAACTAATCGTAGGATGAGCCTTTTAACTGAAGGCACGTATAATTGGAAACCACCAGTTAACTCTAAGCAATTTGCGTGTCTCGCCCGGGGGGAAATCATGAGTAAAATAGTTCACCCCGACGCCTCATAGTGCCTGCACGTGCGCTGAGACGTTTGGGTTCGAATCGGAACAGAGGCAAATTTTTTTCCGCTTGTAGAATGCGTGTAAAAGGTGGAGGTTGAGGTTGAGCCTCAAGGCAGGTGTAAACAAGAACATTGCTTTGTTGGGTCCTCAGGGGGTTGCCAGGTTAGGGGCGATTCACCGAGGTTTATTTTCCTTTGGAAAAAAGAAGGAAGGGTCTCGTGAGGTTAATAACTGTAAGTAACTGTAAATAACTGTTAGGGCAGCCCAAAGTGAGCTAAATTTGAGAAGGCTAAACAAAATCCTTGCTGCATGGTGCTGTAGAATTGGTGTTAACCCCCAAATACGGTCTAAACTATACCTACTGCGATTCAGATACCTTCAAGAAATTTTTCGAAATTCCAGGAGCTCAGCGATCAGTGATCAGCTGACACTGAAAAGTCAGCTGGTTTCAGTGCCATGCAGGTTCAATCTACACTAATCTCTATAGCTGACTTTAACCGAGATTTGTCAAAAAACCCACCTCTGCCGGAATAATACAAGCTTGAGTTCAGAATTAAGCCTACAAAGGTGGTTAGGAATCACTTACCTACCCTACTATTTTTTAAAATGATAATTATCCTCTTTGGACTGCTGAAAAACACAAACTGCATTGCATGTGACGTGTGAAACTGAGCTGTGTTTTTTGTTTGTTGCAGAGGCACCTGGGGAGGTAAAATTTCCTTTGAACTTTTATACCCGTTTAAAAGAGTGCTGAACCATGGGTTTTAATTAAAAAAACATTCTGATACATTTACGAGATTTTAGTTTTTGTAACTGTCATGCTTTTCACAAACTTCGCCAATACTCCTACAAATTTTCTATATTTGACTGATTTTACCTAGAGGTCTGTAATATGGATATCTTTATCATTTTTTTGTAATCGCAAATTATTTCCGCCATAATCACTGAATCAGTAATTTTTGAATGGCTACAAATTTCAATATGAAGAGGAGACTCATTTTACCGCAGATGTCTACCTGGTAAGTTGTAAAAATAGCTTAGGAATTGAAACAGGAACAGAGAAGTTTTTTGAACTTTGTGAAAAGGGATTTGCGATTGTCCGTATAAGTGGAGTTATTGTAGGTACTCCTTTCCCATTCATTCTTCGTACGTTTTTACGTTTGAAGGAACGTAGCGTTAACATTTTTCTTGGCGCAGTTTTTATTGATAACGTATTTAACTTAAAGTGTAGGTGTGTAATAGGGCTGTAAAATCTCTCCGAGAAACGTGTTTTATAGTTGGAAAGAACTAACGAATATTTAATTTTTAATCCAGGCATTTTAAACATTTACGCCGGCTTCCCAGAGTTTTGTGAAAAAAAATTTTTTTTTTGTCGTCTCTATATTTGCCAATTTCCAACTAAATGGGAAAAAATATTACTGATTGTCAGAAAGAAGGTTTTAAAGCAGGTAATCTATTTGCGATTCATGGAGGTGATTTTTTTAATATATTTTTTGAGATTTCCAAATTTCTCCATTCCAGACATTTAGCTACGCCTTTGATATAGAGTCTATTAGAGAAGTGTAATAATGGTAAAATGTGTCAGACTGGAAATTTGACCGGGATCTCTTACTGGTGGAAGGATTCACCCAATCACCATTCAAGTTGACATTTGAAATTGCGACCCAAGTCATCGAAGTTACAGCCGGGGGGGGGGGGGGGGGGGGGGGTCTGAGAAGGACACTGTAGGCCTTTTCCCTTGATCGGTCACTTCCGTTACTGTTATCCCCAACTTTGAGAAAGGAGTTCGGGATAGTGAACTTCCCCAGCAGGACTATACCTAATACCAGCGCCTTGTTAGTACACATCAGGGACCTGCAGTTTTATGTGGGATCCGAACCTCATCGTATCACTGGTGAATGCCGCGATAAGAAAAACTTCAACACGATCGGGATTTGATCTTCTTCTAAAGATAAATATCTATACACCTGCTACCCTGTTAGATATATAGGTGCGTAATTTAACCACGTGTTGGTTGGTACCTAATTTATTTTGCAGTCATACCAAGTCACTATATGGTTCCAGCTTCATACTCTCATGTATAATACCTACAGAAGCGTGTTCGAGAATTTTTAGTGATTATTTTTTCCTTGCAAAGTTTGTCAACGTGCACCAATTCATTATTTTAATTCGAGTATTATTCTGATATTTCAGGAATTTCTCTTGCAATTTTGCTAACTCACCTTACATCTTGGTATATAGTGAGAAAAAAAAACTGTTTACGTTTGGTGTCGTCGAACGAAGTGTTCATGAAAGAAGTTCCGGTCTAGAAAGTCTAGGAAAGAAGTCTAGCTTCAATTTTAACTACCAGTTATCACTAATGGCAAATACTTACTCCCTTGTACCTACATATTTTTTAATTTTCTCTCTTAAAGATGCCAACTTCTTTTGAAGTTAAGAAATTCTTGATAAATTTCTTTTTCCGCGGCTTTAGATTTTCCGTTTGGCTTCGTCCTTTATTGAAACAACAATGGCTTTGGTTCCGAATAATCTGAAAAGAGCAAGAATCAAGGGATTGTTGTTTAGGGGCAGAAGTAATTCCGAGATTACTGGGGGACTATAATGGGACAAAGGCCCCAAGAAATTACAACATTTCAATTTGGATTACAAGGTGCACGACGTACAATTTCTAATAATGGCTCTAGATGGGCAGCTTAGTTAGCGGAGGGCTGTGTTGAACTCAAGTTATTCTCCAGTATCGTGTCAAGACTCTCACCGGTCGAGCGGGAAAATTCTCTTTCTAGATTTTCATAATTTATGATTTTTTTTCTTTTTTTAATTTTTTTAACGCGTGAAGTTCAGAGAACAAACCTAATATGCGTCGATGAGTTGGATTGTTATATGTTTGTTAGATGTTTTTGGCCGAAGCCGAAGACGAAGTGGCCGAAGCCGAATATGAGTGGGCCGAAGCCAATACATCCATGTCGGAATCGGAAAATTTTTCCTTTCCGCCGGGATTCGAACCCGGACCTCTCAGGACACAAAGCGGACCCCATGACCACTCGGCCACTGAGAGTCACTAGTTTATGAAAATATTTATACGTCATGAAAGAAAAAAATCTGGTTCAGTCCTCATCCAGATTTCGTTCGCACAAAAAATACGTTCGCGCCATGGAAAGGGTTAAAGACGAGGTAAAAAGAAAAGATTAAGAGCTTGCTTTTTGAAAGAAGTGACGTGTATTATGTTTTTTCAAATTTAGGAAAATCTTTTAGATAAAAGCTAATATATAACGACAGGGATCCAATACTCATTACTCAATAGGCGCAGACTACGCCTCTCACTTAACACCCACTTGTTTTCATTCCTTTCTTGTTTTCCTCTTTGGCGTGATGTCCGTGGTTTTTGTGTTTCCTCTCCTGACGGTACAGGAAGATATGAAGGGAGAAAAGAGAAAGAGTAAGACAGCTGGTATTATCTTCAGCTGTCAAGAAAGAGACAGAAAAGTGGAATGTAATTACGGCTTTGAAGGAAACTCCACAACAGACTTTAGCTCCCTATTGACAGCTATATTGTGCCTTTCCCAGAAATCTATATCTTCAAGAGTGGGTATTGATAAAAAAAACACAATAGCTGACTTCCTCTTCAGTGCCTGATGGCGCTGTTGTCTCCCCAACGTTCCTCAACAAGCTGCAAAGAAAAAAATTTCCCGAAGATGAATATTTCTATCCTACCTTGCCAAAATGTCGGAGACCTGTCAAACAGTTTTTCCGTTATTTGACGTGAATATTGACTCCTGTCAACAACTCGAAAGTAGGTTTTTTCGTTTTTTTTATTGAACCCAGGAATTTGAATTATTAAACCAGTTTTGTACGTATGGTTTTGGATAGTTTTTAGGAAATATAAGCATCTGTCCCTCTTTAGCTATGCGCAAAACAACCTACCTATACGGGAACAAATATATCTTTGCACACACTCACAAATACAAACAACGTGTTAAAGAGCCTTTTTTCAGGGTCTGGCACCTCTGCTCGACCCTTTGCAATGAAAAACTGCACGATGACAATACTTTACTTTATTTTATACTACGTATATAAAGACCGGTAATTGCAACGCCATTTTGTTTTAGTTAGTATTTTTACTTCCTGATAAGCTCGGAAATTTTTTAAACGAGATAACTAGCACGAGGAAGTCTTACCGAATATTTTGAGAACCCACATGACATATTTCGCAAACCTTCAATTACTCAACCCGGTGCGGATGAAGGGGACGGAAATGCTTTGAGAATTTTTTTAACCACATAACTCGGTTGAGAAAGTCTCCCTGAGTATTTTGATACCCACATAGCATATTTTGTGAACATAAAAAACTGACCCTTTAGGGGTCTTATCTCCCAAATGCGAGTTTTCCCAGATATGCCACTAATGGGGTATTTTATGTCATAATATGCACTATTACTCCTGAGAAAATGAACGAAATCGTAGGAGCCAATTTTGAGAAGAAAATTAAAAACCTGTTTTTTGGAGGTTTTTGGGGACTGCGCCCCCCAATTTTCCCCAATGGATGATCGGAAAAAACAGAGTCTGCGCATTATTTTTTTACACCCGTGTACCAAATTTGAACAAAATCGGCCGGACGGTTTGGGCCCTAGCTCTCCGTTCATACACTCACACAAACACAAACAACGTATTGCTTTGCAATGAGAAACTCAGAATCAATTATCTGCGCGATGACAAAACTTTACTATATTATTATACTACCGTACTACGTATATAGAGACCGGTAATTGCAACACCATTTCTCTCTTAGTTCGTATTTTTACTTCCTGAAATAGTGCCCTCCGGTTAGTCATCTCTTCGTATATACTCACACACCACTAACCCCCAAAAGCTCGGTGAAAGGGAACACACAAGGATAGATAGAGTAGATATCTGGGAAGGAAGGAGCTGGATTCTTATAAGCCAGAGGCTCTCTGATAAATACCTCGCGATAGCTCTGCACGGTAGCGAGAACCAGGCAGAGGCGAACTATCCTTCCAGGTTCAGTTTTCGTACTTGAACAATAAGCAAGGAAGACGCTAAATAAAGTGCGTAAGTTGAAGGTATAGCGTAGAAATATTTTTAACACTCATCAACCGTTTTTAAAAACATACAAACATCCCTGAATATAACTCAACGCTATTTTGGAATACTCGTTGTACGAGTGCTGTCAACCAAAACAGTTGGCGGATTCGCGAGGATCAACAGTAACTAATCTCAGCAGGTTGCACCGCACCTCGACGAGGAGTGGTTAAATTAAAACGGTTGTGGTAAAGTAAAGGGATTGGGACTACCAAACAAACATTTATCCCGAAGTGTGGTGCATGGGGATTAAGTACCTACAACTTCAGATCAAACCATTTAATTCTGGAAGGGATGGAAAAAAAGATGATGACGGTAAAAAAATTCGTCACTTCCCTATAGTAGATTGGACGTAGAAATACCTACATGTTTTTTTCTTTTCATATTTTGTTTTTGTCAAACCTATACTGACCTACCTACCTAACTTATTGCTGAGGATTCAGGGTTGAATTTAATTACAAAGTTTTGTGTACCTTATTGGCGAAAATAGACCGGGTTCATCCAAGCATTTTTCTGAACGATTTTGGACTGCTTAGGGTGCGTCCCACCATGCCCAGTTAAAATTAAACTGGAGATTTTGTCCTATGTTTACCATGTTAAATTTAACTTTTGAGTTAAATTTAACATGGTAAATCTCCAGTTTAATTTTAACTGGGCATGGTGGGACCCACCCTTAGAATGGCGGAAATTAACTTCGAAATCAACTTACGTCTTTTAGGACTGCCCGAAAGGAATTTTTTCATTATGAAGTGTTGTTCAGTGATGGTCTTTCAAAGCGAGTCGGACCGTCCCTGTAATTCCTATGCTATCCTCAATCCTTTTAGTACAGCCATTCTCTCCAGGTCGGCTGTATACCTAGCCGCTAAGTAATGTTGGGGTTGGTGGGATAGGAGCTACGTAGTAGCTACGTGAATATTGTATTGTGAGAGGGATGGGGGTTTGCGTTAATGAATATGGACTAAGCTTAGTTAATTAAACGCTTGGCGAGTTGTGAGCATCTCAAGTTTGGTACCTTGTCCGTTTATTGCCCCCTCTACGTTAACTTAACTACCTAACCTCACTCCTACCTACCTGGGTACTTACAGTTTTAAGCTTGGCCTCTCAGAACTCTCTACTCACCCGTACCTCATTCTTCTTTCGTCGTTAGTATAGTAACAGCAGTGGCCACTATAACGAACATGGTCCCTTGACAAACCCTATCTCACTATGTCGATCACCTTCTCTATAGAGAACTCTCTTTATAGCGATCGAATTTGCACGGTTCATTGGCGGCCGTTATAGAGAGAGACTCCTGATGGGTACACTACCTAATGGGTGCACTACCTGATGATTACACCTGATGGGTACACTACCTGATGGGTACATGCACTACCTGATGGGTACAATACCTGATGGGTACACTACCTGATTGGTACACTACCTGATGGGTACACTACCTGATGGGTACACTTCCTGATGGGTACACTACCTGATGTGTACACTACCTGATGGGTACACTACCTGGTGGGTACACTACCTGATGGGTACACTACCTGATGGGTACACTACCTGATGGGTACACTACCTGATGGGTACACTACCTGATGGGTACACTACCTGATGGGTACACTACCTGATGGGTACACTACCTGATGGGTACACTTCCTGATGGGTACACTACCTGATTGGTACACTACCTGATGGGTACACTACCTGTTGGGTACACTAGACTGTTGGGGGTGACCAAATCACCCTCTTATGCCCAAAGGTCACGAAAGAAGGGACCTGTGTCCCACTAGAGCCTAGCCCTTCAGGTGCCAGGGAGTATTTGTTTTATTAAAGAAGGTAGGAAAATGCTGATGATTGTAAATATAAATTACACATAGTCCCTATACATATATTGTACAACCTAGCGATTATAGTAGAACCAGCATCTCTCTAAATCTCCTTTTTCACAATAAATCTACCGAAATGACGAATGGTACAGATAATTCACTGCAAAACCACGACGTGACTAGCTCTTCACCGTTATTTGCAAGTTTGTCAGTGCTTCTCTAGTGCTGAGTTGCCTCCCTGATTTAAATATAACATTGCCGGCTGTGTATCACAAGAGCAGAAATCTCATGAATAATAGCCGATCTTTGAGGGACCCGTCTCACCCCTAAGCTCTCTTATCCTACTAATTGCATCTGTTTTATCAAAGCCCCCGTGCAAGTTGGAAGGTCACAAATTTAGCGATTCTGTAAAGTTTTGCTAAAATTAACAACATACGTTAACCACCCTTGGAGCCCTGAAATGTATTCGTTGAGTTGGGTTGGTATTCTTGGCTCCAGTAAACGGCGGTAGAACGAGGCTAAGTTTTTGGTGAGAATGTTCACCCTCTTTTGCACTTGCACACTTGCTTGCAAGGTATCGTAAGTTGCTGGATGGGATGACATCAGTTGACCATCTCGGTATGATCTTCCGACCTTAATGAGAGCAGCGCAGCCTTACAAAACCCCCATGGGTTACTGCTTCGTTGCTTTGCATCAAGCGGCTTCTTAAAGTACCTTAAATTCCCCACAAAGTATTTGTGCGCGACGGTACTCTTAGGCTGCCCGTTCATTGGCCGGAAAACGGCAAGAAACGAAACGAAACGAAACTCGCCTAAGCATCGGAAACGTCGGAAACTTCGGCCTTCGGCCGGAAAAATTTTCGTTTTCGTTTCGTTTTGTTTCCGGCTTAAGAAGCCGCTTCATACAAGGCACCGAAGCAGTAACCCATGGGGGTTTTCTAAGGCTTCGTTGCTCTCATCAAGGTTAGAAGCCCCTGCCGAGATGGCCACTTAATGTCATCCGCCTGGCAACTTACGATAATATGCAAACGAGTGTGTAAAGAGAGGGGGAACATTCCCACCAAAATTTTCTCCCCGTTCCACCGCCGTTTACTGGAGCCAAGAATACCTGAATACCTCAGCTAAATACACTTGAATGAAAAACATTCCAGGTTAGGTACTCGCAATCACGACCGAGCAGCGAGCAGCTTCCATTTCTCACTCTTCGACAATTTTCC
Organism: Mesopsocus fuscifrons; assembly: GCA_950004255.1. Taxonomy (NCBI): domain Eukaryota; kingdom Metazoa; phylum Arthropoda; class Insecta; order Psocodea; family Mesopsocidae; genus Mesopsocus; species Mesopsocus fuscifrons. The sequence continues at coordinate 7,549,061 of OX465378.1, forward strand.
CTACCGAGAAATAACTAAATTGGTCCCTATATAGCAAGAAAATAAATTGAAAGGGAGAATGCCCCTAATGACTATTGAGAGGAAAATAAACCGTGAAAAAATAAAGTAAATAATAATTACCTCGCAAAATCGAGTGCTTGCAAATCGAATTCTGCAATCGCAAATTCCAGGCCATTTTCTTAATGAAAAATCTGAAAGAATCGACTGCTAATCTGTATGATTTCCGAATGGAGGCTTTCGTCTCAAGTTATTCCCGAGAACTTTCAATTCTTTCTTCGAATTTTCGAAATTGAAGGTAAGGAAGGGGATTTGCGCAATCGTGTGAGTGATCTTGAAAGATATTTTCTCTGCTACTGCGGAAGAAGTGGTTTTATTTTTCATTTTTACTATTAAAAATACTGAGTTCCTTGCCCAGTTCTCACTATTCAAGTTTATGGCTTGGCAGCATATCAATACTAGACTGATGACGTTGATAGGTACTTCGACAAGATTTCGTTTACTCCAATATCTTCAGTCATCGAACAATTTAGTGACAAAAGAAAATGTGAAAACACTCGAATATACCTAACCTTAAACTGCCTTAAAAAAATTTACGAGTTTTATACCTGAGCTTTCAATAGAAAAAAAAAACCCAATCACAAACTTGAAACATTTTACTGGCAATGGAAGTGCTTCGAAGGAGGCAATAAATTGCAGCAAAGAAAGTGTATTGGACATTTTGGGGCTTTTTCCAAGCAAAGTGGGGTGACCTAAGCCGGTAAAGGCTCCTTGGCGCTTTCTCGCCTGAGACATAAGGGCAACCCTTCACCTTTTCATACAATTAAGCCGATTCCAAGGGAAAGGCAATTCATTTTCGGAAAACAGGTGATGTAAATCATTAAAACCCTTGAGAACGGCACCAATGTGGTCTAGTGGGAAAACAGTAGACTCCCACAACTGCGGTCCTGGGTTTGAATCCGGTACCTTCAATTTTCGGTTGGTATAGCTTTGATGTCATACTAAATATTCCTTTGTCCTAGGCTAGTGATGCACAAAAATTTCTTGTCTTGCTTTGTTCTTGCATTTATTGCATGCAAGAAGAGGAACAAGAGTTGATTTTGGCTGCAAGAACATGAAATCTTGCAAGAGTTCTCGCAAGAGTCTTGCATAAACCCAGGCAGTTTTTTTCCAAAGCTTCATTCATGGATTGTAGTCCGTATTTTGTACGAAAAACTCTACAGACTATGCGACGATAGATTGCACTTGAAATGGCTGTTCGGTAGGCAAAAAACCACATTATAACCTTAGAAAATTCCATGTGTATGCAAGAAATTGGAAGTCTCGTAGCAGGAACAAGAACAACAAATTATTTCTACTGCAAGAAAAAGAAGAAGAAAGTATTTTTACTGCAAGAACAAGAGCGAGAGTCGCTTTGCGAGAACAAGAAATGCCGTTTCTTGTTCTTGTTCTTGCATCGTGCATTACTAGCCTCGGCCAACAATTTGTTCCTTTAACTGACAACTGTGCGTTCGGGCCAACGGTATGGCGGAGAGGCAGAAACAGGTGAATAGGTCCTTAGTTTTAAAAATAAATACCCTTGAAGTACTAGTAGGTACAACGTCATCAACCAGTCATATCGACGCACGTATGGATCTGTTTAATTAAGGTTCAAAATGGAGCCTTCTAGGAGGAAAAAGATGCCGAAAACAAAACTTTTTTTTTTCTACATAATTTTCTTTGTATTATTGGAGTAAAAAACAATGGCAACTAAAAGAGCAAGAAATTGCTATCTAGAACAAGAAATCTAGCGAGAGTTTGGAACAGAAAATAATTAATTTTCTCCTTTTCCATGATAAATCATGCATCCCTCAAAAATGTTCCCGGGGCATCCGAAGCTTTTGAGTCTTTGGAAACATATTTAAAGCCGTGGGCGCTGCCCATGTTGAAATGATGACGGTAATATGTCATCCTAGGATGAGAGAAATTCCAAGAGTAAAGGAGCTACAAAATCTTTCAAATGCAAGAACACAAGAAGGAAGCCTGGCATAGGTCACCCTATGTAAGAAAAGTCTAACGCGGAGAAATTTTGATTGAACTAATAACGTATAGAAAGAATTGCAGGAATTTTTTTTATGAAATTAATTGGAACTAATATCCTTTAAAGTTGGAGATCTTGAAATCGCAGCAGGGGGTGTTTTAATTTATATATCCTTTGTCTGTCGTACAAAATCAGAATTTTGTATTCTGTTTTGAACAATAAAATTAATCTATTCTCTTCCTTCCTATTCCTTTCTAACAGCTTTCCTAGTATTCATTGAATAAGAAGATTGGATATACAATAAATAATATGAGTGTTACATTGGACGCATGTCCACTGTTTGAGAAACAGAGGCAATACCAACTTATTTTGGAATGGCAGAAATTCATATAAAGTTATTTTACGTGGATTTTTATTCTGAAGTAATACAATTGAAATCACACACAGTAAATCGTGATTTATGGGGCTTTCACTTTTTTACTTTCTCGCTAGTTTCTCTGCCGTTTGACGCCACTGACCCTTTTAGTGAAAATGGAGAACATTAACTGAAGTTTTTTTTTTTTTTTTTTTTTTTCTCGAGGGCCTGGGATTAGTAAGCCGAAGCCAAGGCAAAGTTGGCCGAAGCCAGACAGGAGTGGGGTGAAACCATACCATTATATATGAGAGAGACTAGTTTAAGAGGAGTAGCAGCACCCCTAGGAGCAAGCCTTCCTGAGAAAATTCGTATCTATTTAACTGCAGCAGCTAGAGACCTGCCGTTTTTTTTTCTTAAAAGAAGAAAGATGAGCCGAGTTTGCTGACGGTTTAATATGTCTTGATTCTGTATGTGAACCTACTTAAGAATTTTTGAACCTTTAAAGAGCTGAGCTGCTAGACCGCTCTCGTACTGAGAAGTGGCCCACTGTGGAGTATCCCGTGGTAGTGAACCGCCAGTACATCGACTTCGATGCATAATCGAATTGAAGAAATTCCAAATTCACTTTTTAAGGAAATGGAAAAGCAGGGAAGTTTTTTAATTAGTTGTTACAAGGGGCGATGCGAACCCTTCTTGTGCAAGTGCGAGATCAAAGGCGCCGAGACTTGCCCCGGGTTTGCTCGATTCGCCAGTTCTTCTCCTCAAAGTCGACTGGTCTTTTCCCGCCCTCCCAAACTCCCGTTTCCTTTGTCTCCACTTCATTCTAGACTGGAAAGCACCGTATCAAGGTTTTCCTCAAAGGTCTCCTTTCTCAAGACCGTAGTATTCCCCATAGCCGTATCCACGGGGGGGGGGGGGGGGGGTGTTTAGGGGGTTAAATCCCCCTCCCCACATGAACGGAAAATTAACATGGTAATGCCAACGTGAAGCAAAAAAATTTAGGCTAAACCCCCCCCCCTTTGACACTAACCCCCCCCCCCCCCCCCCCCCCCCATGACCGCTTTCTGGATACGGGCCTGGTACTCCCTCAGTAACCGAGCGGGGAGTATTGAGAGCTGGGTCATACCGGTACCCCCCCAATAACCCTCAGCTATTATTATTAAGCTTTAATGGACACCTGGCACTCACCGCCTGGGGGAAAGCTCTATGGTCTGGGCTCTGCTACAGACCTGTACCGCCAATTGGAAACTTCCCATTTTTGATGAACGGGGGATCCCGTTTTAAGCCATTATGATGGTATTAGTGCTGATTTAAAAGAAGCAATTATGCACTTATGTATAATTGTGTCGTTAAGCTAGAAGGTGTATATAAGATTGCCTTGCAATTGTTCGTAAACTCGGAGGAAGAAAGAAGCGCAGGGAAGAACGAAACGACTAATTTGCAGAAGTAGAACATCTATCACAAACTTAGCAGCCGCCTTAATGAATTCTCAACTCAGTACAAATGTTTATACTGCAGACCTGACCTTTTATTAAAACTCAAAGAACAGGTTGACTCTTCGAATTTATTGCCTTTAACCAAAGCAGCTCTTTGACAAATCGGATAAATACCATGCCCCTAATTGGGGCCGCCTCCTTACGGTTTTCTTGACTTTGCATTGATAATAATGTAAAGTCTCAAGTCCTTCGCTGCCTGAGAATATTTATCAGGCCAAGTTTCAAGTAACTTTCAGTTAGAGTATGTTCGACTCATACATTGAGTGCAGCTTTAGTGGCCCTACTTATGCCAAAATATGCATTGATATGTCAAATATAATAAAGGGTCCGACAACAGTCGCACTTAACTTTCTCGCCCCGTATAATTTTTTTTTGGGGGATTTTTTGAGATTTTTTTGCGGGCGTAATTTTTAAGCAATCAAAATTCGGTTGAAAATGACCCAAGAGCATCTATCTAAGATCATTCATGCCAAGTTTCATGGCTGTCATTCTATTACTGTAGTCCCAAATGCGTCCCAACCATTCAAAAACGTGGTTTCTCATTTTGAACTCATTTTCGACACTTTTTTTACTACAACGGCCGTAATTTTGAAGATAACAAAATTTTGTTCAACAGATGTTTAAGTTACATGGTTCTACGCAATTTAACCAAATTTCATGAGAATCGGTCGTTAAATGTGAATGGCGCCGAAAGCATCGAACTTTGGTCCAAAACGGCCGTAATTTTCAACTTATTCAATTTTAGTTGCAAATGACCTCGAAGCATCTCTTTGTCAACACTCTTACCAATTTTCAACGTTCTAGATTGAAAAGTGTACCGTCAACGCTTGTCCGACTAATCAAAAACACGATTTTTGAATTATTTTGGTGGTTTTTTGGCTGTAGCGGCCGCAGTTTTTGAGCAATCAAAAATTCCTTAAAATCGTGTCTTGGCCGTGATTTCAAACAAGTCCATACCAAATTTCATCAAAATCGGATGAACGGTATAGGTTCTAGAGCAGCGGACGGACTGACTGACTGACTGACTGACTGACTGACTGACTGACGCATGACGGACTGACAGACGTTTTCCAGAAACCTCTTTTCTGGACTCAGGGGACCCCCAGGATCATGGGAAACCTAAAATCTCAATTTCGAAATTTTGCACGAAAACAATACCTACTTTCTCACCATGTATGGCTAGCGAGAAAGTAAAAACCCAAACCCAGAAGATGCATTTGTGATGCATTAAAACCCAAACTACAAACCAAAAAATTTATATTAAGATTGTAAAAAGTAAGAATGGTATAAGAAACTATGCAACCTAAATTGCTGAACATAATTTTCTTCTGTACTTCAGGTATGTTATGAAGTTTCGACACTTACCTAGGTATAGGTTAATTGAGAAAAAAAGCTCCTTAATTGCTAATATGCAGTATAGACATATATTTAAAAATAAATATACTATTATTACTCTTCTCTTCGAGACATCGAGACGTATGTTGGACTGTACGTAGATTCTTTCGCAATTTTCCCAGCTAAGCAACAGTAGAGAAGTAGGTATAACTTATCTCACGTTTTACTCAGAGTTTAATCAAATTACTCTAGGTTTTTCTCAGCACTATGGGGGGTCCAGCAAGCTTAAAGTATCGCTAACAAAGCAAAAAGTAGGCAGGGTGAAGGAGGAGGTGGAGGGAGTGGCTGCGCCCATTGCCACAGCAGGGAACAGCAATTTCCAGGCTTATTTTATGGTTTTTAATAAAAATAAAACTTTGAGACACCGCACCCCGTCATTGGATAAGGACATTCAAGTGGGGTGAATATGACCTTGGAAGATCCCAACCATACATAAGGGAATTGTCTTAACGGGGTTTCTGCCATTTTCTCAAATTTTTCGATGTTCTTTATTTCAGGAGTTTAATTTCTCTTGCTAATGTAGGCAGTAAATGTCAGCCTTTTGAAGGCTCCTGACTAGTGATGCATGATGGAAGAACAAGAACAAGAACAAGAAACGGCATTTCTTGTTTTTGTTCTCGCAAAGTCACTCTTGCTCTTGTTATTGCAGTAAAAATCCTATATTGTTCTTGTTCTCGTTCTTGCAGTAGAAATCATTTCTGGCTCTTGTCCTTGTTCTTGCTGCGAGCTGCGAGATTCTTGCAATTTCTGGCGTACACATGGAATTTTCTGTGTGAAAGTACGTAGGAATGAGTTGGCTGAAGTGGAAGAGGAGTTAGCTGGAAAATAGTAGGTCGGTGACTGACAGTCACATGGCGGTGTCTAAAATAGTTGTTTGATGAACCTAGCATGTGCTAGAAAGTCAAGTACTGTTGAAGGAACCAATTAATTGCCAATTTGAAGGGAGGCAGTTTCGAGAAAAGCTCCCCTTCCTGGTACTATAGTTCCCCTTCGCGCCACAGTGAATAAAGCAGAAATGGCCTATGGTCACGACCAAACCCGAGCCACCCCGAGCTTTTCCAAAGTGGTGGTAACCAACCGTTGGCCATTGTGGCTATAATTTGTTCCTTCAATAATACGACCGTGAGCAATTTATTTTCTGCACCCAGTATCTGCCAAAGAAGCAGTTTTCATTTATTGAGAGGCCTTTGTTTACTTGGGAACTATATTTTTTTATAGCTGTTGAAGTTCGAAGATAGGTAAACAAGAAAAGAAATAAAAGTATGATTGGAGATAACGGAAGTTGGGAAGTTTTTAGCGTGGCAGGCATGTTGGTTTGGGGTTGGGTTACTTGGAAATGTCAAAACTTCTCACAACACCCTAAGTCATGTCAATAAGAGATGTAATTTTGATAGACCATTTTTCTCCGTTGAACATTTCGTAGTTGTGCGAGGGAGGGATGTATATTTTGCGGCGAGTTCGTTTTGTCTGTTTTTCTCGTCAAAGACTAATCAAACATTTCTCCAGGGAGGCCTTACCGTGCGTGGGGATATCACACCAAATTTTCATTTGGCTTCGGCCGACAACCAGATTCTTGAAGTAACACTGGTGCCTTACGGGCCAAGGGTATGGGCTGTGCACGCCAATATAGGTGCTAAAAAATAAACTTCTCCAGGATCGATGTAATTTGTCTGCATACCTATATAATTTTGATCATATTTAATATATTTTCGAGTATGTGATAAAACCTATGGGTACTGCAACTTCAAGGGGATTGTTTACTTTAAAATTTGGTTAGGAGGTTCCATCTCATTCGGTATGTTCAAAGAGAAATGTTCCCTAAGCCTGATTTTATGGATATTGAATGACGAAACCATGAATTTGTTAGGGTAAACTCAACCTATATCGTTTGAGGGTCCGAGATTTGTTTTCCATTCGAGAGCTGCCTGATTTTCAATGTAAATCAAGCGACGACACGTTGTTAGTTTCAGCGAGACCTCTGACGTAATTAGATTTGGTTAGGTGTGGTCGCCTCTAGTGTCGTTGTCAGTTGTCTCTCCGAACTTTGAGTTCAAAAACTGTTTCCCTTCCCAGGTAACTTAGGGTTCAATTATATGCTCAAAATTTGGATTGGATTTTGGATGTTATCAATAAAAAATGTATCAAGGATAATAATTTCAATTTGTAATTTTTCAGTTATCAGATAAATTTAGCTACCTAGAGAAGTTAATACAAGGAGTATTGTATCAAAAAACCTGAGCTTGTGACTGGATCTTAACTGCAAATAATTCTTGGATATAATATCTACTTCTACTCCAATTTCTGAACAGTTTGACATTGAAGTAACTTAGTAAAAGGGATAAAAAGATAGCTATAAGTATAGAGGGAAAAGAGAGAAAGAAATGGTTTATTTTTCCCATCGCCCAATTTAGCGGATCACAATTTTATTACGATTCAGAAAAATGAAGCACCTTTTCCTTATTGGTCCTTATTCACTCTAAATTTAATTGACTTGGAAAAACTGGAAAATTGGGACAGGAATCATTATAAAAGGGTACACTAAAAGAATGCTGATTTCGTTTTATTGAATTTGTTTGATTATTGTTAAACTCACTTAGAATTGTAGCTCTCACCCGTTTTGGTAACAGAAAAATGATTTAAAGTCCAGTTATTGTCGAGGAAAAGGAACTTTCCTACTTTCAGCTATTTCTGTTCCATTTAGGTACTGTAGGTACACCCTACCCCGAAATCCTATCATATAATACAGTACCTAATACAGTATTTTACTAAACTATAACACTTGATTGATTCTAGCATGGGAATAAAATATCATCGGCAACTGATAATCTCGTTAAATGGGAGTTGAGAGGATGATAAATATTTCTATTTTATCAAAGGGGGACGTAATACATCAAACTTGTAGTTTTCCTTTGACTCGTAGAACACGTAATATTCGTTGAAACCCGTTCAATTTTGACGTTTTCTAATCCATCACGTTTCATCGAACCGAAGGGGAATTTCAAGAAAAAAGAAAAAGAACTTGAGAAGGAGCTGCAACATCTTGGAAATACATATTCAGAGAAACCTTTTTTGTCCATTACCACCCTTTTCTTCCCTTCTAATATGAAAAAAACCAACATAGAGGATTTCCTTCAAACTTATAAAGCTATTTATTATTTTATTGTTTCTGGAGAAACCATTACTTTCCTGAAATACTCTGCAGACTATGCGACGATATATTGCACTTGAAATGGCCGTTCGGTAAGCAAAAAACCACATTATAACCGCAGAACATTCCATGTGTATGCAAGAAATTGCAAGAGTCTCGCAGCAAGAACAAGAGCAAGAGAACAAGAACAAAAAATGCCGTTTCTTGTCCTTGTTCTTGCATCGTGCATCACTATAAACAACAGTTACCAAAATTATTTTTTATTTAGTAGTAGACTTAAGGGTCATAGTAGTCTAAAAGAGTTCAGCAACGATAATTCACATTTGTTTAGTCTACCCACCCCTGGATACTCCCATCCAGGAGCAGGACTATAGTAAAGGGGGATAATTATGATTATCTATCATTTTTTGTTAATTTACCCTCGAGATAGAGGGGGGAGAAGCCTACTCCGATTCCCCCTTTGATTGCACCCATTGCAGACAGCCCTTACAATAGTTATACAGGCTTCACTTCCTGTGATGGTGCATTTGTGTCAGCCATATAAGGTTGATATTGGTGCATGCAGGCGAACTATTTTCCATTTTGACGAATTTCTGAGGTTGTCTAGTCAGGGGGAAATATTTATAATAATTCGCCGGTCGCAATGTTAGTCTTAAATGAGTTGAAGAACTGCATCATCACCTGAAGCACAATCAAGATAAAGTTCTTAGGTACTATAGTGTAGTAAACCTTATTAATGTACATAATTGCTTTTTCACTTCGTTATAACTCACCGTAAAATGAACAGCCAGAAAAGTCGATTTTAATTTATTTTCAAGTATATACCCATTTAACAATCGACTTAAAAGCAACCTAAATACTTAGAAACAAAAAAGTTACCGCTACCCTCGAAGGAGGGTTTTGTTATTCCAGTCGACATCCCTCCCCCGTCTCCTCCCCCCAACCTCTCCCTTTCCATTCCCCCTGAGCCCCGACACGAAGTAAAATGTTAATGATGCAGACTTTTTCATTTGCTCTTCTTGCAATTAATAGTGACACTCCACGACTGGGGTCTCCTTCCTCAATTTCTTGCTTTTGCTTTCTCTGGTTCATTGTCCGCGAAAAACAACTCAGGTATCGGTCTCCTTGTCTTCTTTTCTTCTCTCAACTCGGGGAAATTTCAATATTACACTTAACTACTTATCGGGAAGTTTATCTGGGGGAATCAGTTCTCTTCGATAGGTTAATTAATCGATAGTTGAGTGGTTGGAGTGGTTGTCTGTATATAGGAACGCTGATGAGAGCCGAGCTACACCAGCTCGATTCCAAGTATATCAACATTTTTCTGATAGGCATTTACCTATTATTCAACTTCTTTGTGAGCTGAGGAAAATGTATAATCTTGACATTACTAGTCTTTTATTTCGTACAAAATTGTTCTCACTATCTCTTGCCCAATCCTGGCCCTCCCTAGGTACCTACTCTTAATGCATGGCTATACCTGTGTATAGTAATTCACATCAGTTGTCCAAAAATTTACATTGAACTTTTTGGTAGTCAGGGGCGATTATTATTGTCTAATACTTTATTTTAGTGCCTTGCAGGGGTTTTATGAGTTCCCCGCATTTGTGGAACATGTTCGTTTAAGCTAACGTAAACGGAGATAGATTGATTTGGTTAAAGGTAGTTTTAATCGTCGTAACTCAGGCGCAGCACTAAATCGACTGAGAATCAATGGATTTACTTCCAGACAGGACATATTTTTAACCGGAAAAAGTTTTGGTAATTTAGTACTTATCTCAGTCGACCGCATTAGTTTCTTTCGATTTCACCTTTTTGGAGAGCAATTCAACACTAAGAAATGTACCTGTGTTCACGTGCAGTATTGGATACATTTTTTAAAACCAAAGATAGGTGAATTTGACAGTCAGCGTTGGTTATAGTTCAGGTGTAGCGCTCGTCAGGACCAGGAGAATAGAAAGACTTTTTGCAGTATTATCGACGTTACTTATGTCCCAATTGAGATATGAAATGAAGTTGTCCAATTCAAAATTTGACCAAGTGTCGAAGAACCGGACCTTTAGAATAGGGTAGAAAATAAAATAAAAAATCGGCCATTTCTCATTGTTTTGCCCTAACTTCGCCTTGAGAAGTTTCTTCTTGAAGGCACTTTCGGCCGTGAGAAGGCGGTTTATTTCGAAGTTTCCATCTACGAACATCAATTTATTCCGAACTTTACCGTAATAGGGGCACCATTGTGCTTCGGGGATTGTTCGAACCACCGTATTTTGCGCGTCTACCGATTTTCACTGAGCAGTAAGTGAAGACCACCGGCTGGGACAAAGGAAATATTTATATTTTTACCTAACCCTATTGACTTTGTTAATCCGACATTGATGGACTAGATTTGTCGGAATATGGAAAATTCATTGAAGAATCAGCTCGTACGTCATTCATGAATTATTTTGTTGGCAACTTTGGATACCCCACACGATACATTTCGCAAACCTCTCAAAACACAACCAGGAGGGGGGGGGGGGGCCTCAAAGAAACTTTTTGATAAAATAGCTACCCTCAGAAAGTCTCCCCTAGTATTTTGAATATACCCGCAAGGCATATTTTGTGAACCTACCAAAACTGACCCCGGATGGGGGGTGTGGTGGTTGGATATGGGTTTAGAATTTTTTTACAACATAAATTGCCTGAGGAAGTTACCCCGAGAAGTATGAGTACCCACATGACATACTTCGTGACCATGGAAAAACTCACATATTTGGGGGTCGCACCTAATCTCCCAAATTCGAGTTTTCTCATATATGCCGCTAATGGCGCATTTTTACCCATAATATGCTCTATTACCCTTTGGAAAATGAACGAAATCGTAGGCGCCGATTTTGAGAAAAAAATTAAAAACATGATTTTTTTTAGGTGTTTCGGGGGCTGTGCCCCCCAGGTTTCACCTAAGGGAAATTGGAAAGAGTTGAGTCTTGTAACGGTTTAAAAACCTGTCGTTCGGGATCTCACTCCTTGCCCGGCTACTGTGGGGGGTTCTAAAGTTTCGGATTATTATTGTTTATTGTTTGCTAATTTTAAAATTTATCGTATGGCGTAAAGCTGGTTTTTTTTATTCGGGGCTTGAAGTCACCCACCATAATGAAGGGCTAATCTAAGGAGGGGCATGGGGTGAGGCCCCGAGCGGCTGGGGCTACTGGAATCTGTATATTCTTTCGGACTTACTTTCAAATTTCCCGTTATCTACTATACCTCCCGTTCAGGTATTAAATGAGAACCCTCAAGAACTCAAGATCTTTCCTATAAATGGAGTAGGCGATTATAGTCTGCGCATTATTTTTTTACACCCGTGTACCAAATATGAACAAAATCGGCCGAACGGTTTGGCCCCTGGCTCTCCGTACATACATACACATACACACACCTTTACATACCCCATCCCCCCCCCCCCCCCACACATACGCACATAAAACCCGTAAAAAAACATAAGTTTTGGGGTCTGGGACCTCTGATCGGCGCTTTTTAATGTTAAACTCAAAATCTGTTTTCTGCACGATCACAATACTTTCCTATATACTTCCTATAGGATGGGAAAGTAAAAAATTCAAACACGTTTAAAAATGATGTCGACATCTCAGCCATTATTACCCGTTAATAAACGTAATTAAAGCACAATAAAGAAGTGAAGGGGACGATTTATTACGTGTAGATAAATATTAGGAGCGAAACGCTTTCATTTTTGTGGTTAGAAAGAAAAGCTGATTGGGTGAAAAAAGGGATGACTCTCCTCTTTTTCACCAACCAGGATCGATTCTATATAAATTAACACAAGGCCTGTCGCTATCACCGTTTTCTCTTCACAGGGCCACCCGTTTCCTTTATATATTTTTACCGTTCCCAATCTTATTTACTTCTTAAATCGTTGTCAACTCCTCGTATTTTCTTTGCCTCTGGTTCTCACACATTTAACAGGTGTCGTATAGGCGTACAACGCTGAACTCGATTTAGGTTGGGGAGTATACCTATGGGTAGTAATACCAACTTCATCGTATTAGTACACGATTGAAAACCACAGCCTCGATGTAGATTCCACTTGAGATGTTGAATATCAGAGTTGAATGCCGAACAGAAAACTTTAATAGGATCGGGATGGAACCTGTGTTACCCGGCTCTCAATTTACCTTTCCAGAAACCACCAATCAGCTGTCCAGGCTGTAACACCTGTAGGTATACTAATTTGTTTCTTTTTCAATCGCAGGACTTATTTTATTTATAAATCCAGTGAGGTCTAGTCAGTTAGTCCGTCACTTGACTATAGAAGGGTTGGTCAGTGATGATAGTTTGTACTGAACAGCTAAGAAAAGTCGATACAGCTTCCAGCAACCTCTTGTTAAGAATTAGATTTCCGGTCTTTCGTAACATGAGAAATGGAAGTCCTAGTTAGTTTGGAAGAGCTTTCTATAAATTGAGTCCCAATATTGGAGCAAAATTTTGATAACCTTAGGGGAGAGCATTTCCTTTCCAATAAGTCAGAAACTCCAATTATATAGGTAGTGGACATAGCACAGGGAAATCTCTTGAAATGCTTCCAATATTCGTACCCTGAAGGGCACGCCACGGGGTTGGGGACACAGTCTATTACCAGATTAATTTTAAAGGAAATAGAACCTAAAATGAATTTGCTCGGAGTGTTTGACAGAATTTTTATCATCGGGCTGCAAGCCGCAATAACGAGGCTACAGGGTGGTAGGTATTTTAAAATGTTTTCAAAACGGTGCCGTTTATTGGGCGTTTACATTGGAAAATAATCGACTTCAAGTCTTATCGCGTTCAGAGTTTTCAGCTGTTTGGGCACTTTGCTAAAAATGACATTTTACTTTTTACTGTTTGGAATATATTTTGTTTATATAGTTTGTCATAAACCTCTTTAAACTTTGTCCACATTCATAGTTAGCTTTTTTAACGCGTGACGTTCAGAGAACATATGCGCCGATGAGTTGGCTTGTTAGATGTTTTTGGCCGAAGCCGAAGACGAAGTAGCTGAAGCCTAATATGAGTGGGCCGAAGCCAGTTTAGTAGTGGGCCGAAGCCAATGCATCCATGTCGGAAGCGGAAAATTTTTCCGTTCCGCCGGGATTCGATCCCGGACCTCTCAGGAAACTCGGCCACTGAGAGGCACATAGCAAGCTTATTCAGCATACCTGGGTGTTGTATAAAGCACTTGCGCCAGGTAAAGTTGTTGATGCGTACATTGGAATGCACACACTGGCTCTAAAAAAATACGTTGATTAATTAATCACTCAGCATGGTCATTTCCGGTTTATTCTGTAATTGCACAGAAGCTCCGACCGTTCAAAAAAATTCGTTCAAATAACACATTTCCAGTATATGCTCGCCCTGGTGAGTAATTGAACATGGACGGAATATGGATTTTAAAATTGGACACTGGACGGTGAGGTACCTTCCTATTCTGCCTCATTGGAACGAGGGTTCCCCATAGAAAGCATTCTCATCTCTGCCTGTGACAGCGAGGCCTAAGTGACATGCGTCACGGCCGCATTTCAAACTTTAACGTTTTCAGCCATGTAGGCAGAATATCACCCCTCATGCAATGCTGCTGAAAGGACTTTTTATTTTTCCGTAGACAACTGTGGAAATATTACTTCCGACATTTCAATCCCATTGGGATTTCCGAATTTCAAAGAAAGGGACTATTATGATGGTAGGTTTCGGAAAATTCATTTTGCTCCCTTGTTATGGAAGTCATCGTTACAAAAATTGGTAGACAACCTAATTATATAAGCCAACTTGTCTGTATAAAATTTCAGCCATGTCGGGGCAATCAGCTCCGAGATAATTACTTCATTAGAAAAGAAAATTTCGTAGATTTTTTGCTTTATAACCTGCCGGGTGAGGTTTGTTGACCGTCACCTTAATCAGCCCCGCCAGTTATCCCCAATTGGTTTTTAAAATAGTTCAATTTATAGTATCGCCACACTGATCTGCCTGGCCCGAGGGTGAACAGTGAACAGTGCAGAATGCCCTCGGCCAGGCAGGTCAGAGTGGCGATACTATACTTATTATAGTAGTGTTAAAACTGAAAAGGTGGCTTTCAACATTCCAGTTTAACGTTTAGTTATAAACGCATTTGTTAAGGTAAACATATGCTTGGTACATTATGAATATTATCTAATTATTAAAATGAACTGGAGAACTTCACCCTTAAAGATATTAACGAACCAAGTTCAAACAACTGAAGCAATTAAATAAATATGAAATAAAAAATTTTGACTTCAGCTGAAACATTACCAGAGGCGAAAATCGAAAAACCACTGTGAAAATTCTACTCATAAAATATAGTCTGTGACTAAAGCGGAAAGACTAATATTTGACCGTAATGATTAGTAGGGGAAACCACATGGGTCAGTTAGAGCCATTTTTGGATAACGAACCGTACCAACCTCACTCCTGAACGTACATGACAGTGTTTTCAAAATGTGATGGGATCCCACTGACCTCCGTGACAGACGAAGGGTTAAAAGGTTTACTTCCTCTTCATTAAATATGAAGGCAGTCCGAATGAGCTCTAATAGCGCTGTTCTTGCTTGAAACAAACTTGGCTAACAGGTTGGTTTTCGAAAGTTACTGAAGTTAACTATAGCTCTGTAAAACGACAGGTATTTTCAGGGTCAGGTTTAGGTCCGTAAGCGAAACATTGCACTAACCTCCACTGAGAATGTAAATTAGAATCGTCGAATCTACCTTAGGCTGGTTTTCTCTGTACCTAGTTTTTTTTTACTCAGCAAATAAACTAATTTCATGCGGAGTTATCTAGAAAATTTTTGCTGTGCATTTTGAAATTTGAGGAAAAAGTAAGGAGAGGGTGTGAAGCAATTTTTGAACTACGTTTTCCCTTGACTTTATGTAGTAATCATTCACCTCGGGACATTTGAGACAGTTAGAATGTTTTGCACTCCAGAGAGTTGTACTCTTGTTTAACAAAAGGTAAACATGGTAGGTATATACGAAAAATGTCCAGTATTCATAACAGCTAGAGCGGTTTTTTGTGATCTGTGCAGTCCAGTTGCAATTTGTGATATCTGCACAACTGACTGCACTATACCTATATAAGTTATTGCTAAATTCAGAGAATACCCTTATTTGTCATTCGTTATTTTTGGACGGAAGATTTGTCGCAATTGCCACGATTTTTCCTGGTCTGTTTTTTCTGAGTTTTGATTTGTAGCAACTAAGAATTGAGCCCCTCGTCAAATAGGTTGGTATTAATAATAATAGCTGAGGGTTAGGGGGGACAAGCCCAGCAACTTGACCGTTTTCAGGCTGGCAGCACTACCAATTAACAGCTCCCCAGCCATCGAGTATACGATGGGGACCTACAGCTTTAGGTGAGTTCCGAACCACCACAGCCTCGATATACATTTCACTTGACATGCTGAACATCTCAGAGGTGAATGCCGAGCAGAAAAACTTTTGGTAGAATCGGGATCGAACCGGTGTGACCCGGCTCTCACTGCTCCTCGAAAGTCGACCATTTAGTCCACTCGGCTCGAGGCCGTTTAAGTTGGTATTACAGCACAGTTTTAAAAATTTACTAAGTTTAAAAACTCTAAAACCAAAAAATGCTACTTTTGCTATAGTCCTTGCTATACTTACGACAGAATATTCAAAGGAGGATTGGAATTCAAAACCTACTGTATAACTTTAAAAATGATTCGCCGGAAAAACTGGGGATGGAATTATACATAAAGGATAGAGATATTTTCTCGCTGAGAAAGCTTGTCATATTTTTACCCAGCATTCACGCTAACTCAGCCTTTCTCTAAAAATTTTTTAAAACGCTACGACGATAAAAGTGCAAAAGCTGAAGGAGGGATCTGTTGATGAGTTATTCAGTTAAAAATAATATTAAAATCAATAACACAACCTTAGCAAAAAACCTCTCAATCTTAAGTTTGCCTCAGCTTGGAAAGTGATTACACCGTCTTTAATTTCCATTGAAATCCTTACTTATCTCTGGTGAAGATGGGTTTTCACCAACTTTTTCTCATCTCAAAAAGTTATTATAATAATTAAAAATTTTCAAATTTTGTTTTCTTAGGTTAGGTGCCATAGTGCGAATTCCATCACCTCAACTGAGGAAGGATTGGTCCCAACCTCATTACTTTTTGCGGGCATGTGCCCTGAGAGGTCTTTGTTCGAATCCCGGCATAAGGAATATTTTCTGATTATGGCTTTGGACTCCTAAACTGGCTTCAGCCGGTTCGGGCTTCGGTCCAACTCCAGCGGCACTCACACCCATAGGAAAATCAAAAATTTATTTAAATAGAGGAAGCCTCCTTGATTGTTCTTCTTGAGTGGCCAGGCTTAACCTTAAGATATTCAATGCACGGATTATATCCGCAGTATTACTATCCCATATTATATCATTTCTCGTATTGCGATGGAGGTAAAAATTGATGTTGGGTTTTTCATTGCAATAGGCGTTTCAGAGGTCCCCGAGGGGGTAACCACTCCAGAGTTTCCTTGAGATTCCCTGAGATTCCATAAAGATTTCCTAAGATTCCCAACGATATTCATAGAAAGATGAACCCCGAACCACTCCAAAAAATTCCAAGATTCACTGAGATTTCATAAAGATTTCCAATGATTCCCAACGAGATTCCCAAAGAGCGGTTAACCCCTCGGAGTTCCCTGACCCTAACAATGTTTTTGCGATATGGATCAGACGCCGATGTTCAGTTGGGAAGAGTCTAATGAAAATCGATCAGAACTAAGGTTATTTGATTATTCTAGAATATACCTACGTGTTATATTGCAAGGACATCCGTGCTACTATACTCCACGCGCATCTTGGATGATAGTGAATTCAGACTTATCGAAGGGTGGATAGGCTACAGATATGTGAATTGTCGTTGTTAAACTCTTTTAGATCATTGTGACCCTACTTCTCAAGTCTACTTCTGGTTCTGAACAAAAA
Organism: Mesopsocus fuscifrons; assembly: GCA_950004255.1. Taxonomy (NCBI): domain Eukaryota; kingdom Metazoa; phylum Arthropoda; class Insecta; order Psocodea; family Mesopsocidae; genus Mesopsocus; species Mesopsocus fuscifrons. The sequence goes on from OX465378.1 coordinate 7,566,461, forward strand.
ATAATTTTGGGAACCCTGTGTTTTTTTTAAAACAATGTGTGAAGTTACTGTCATCCAAGATGCGCGTGGAGTGTAAAAGAAAATTTACTGGTGACCCGGAACTCCGTTAGACTCTGTAACACGGGATTTACCAAACTTCAAAAATGTCTTCCGGTGGCTGCGTTAGTGTGGGGGGTAAAAGATAAATTTTCAATATCCTAATTTTGAAGATGAAGAGTTCTAAACGACACGAGGTGAATTGGATTCAGGCAATATCACCTTCGAAGTAATTTCCTATCAAATTTACCGCAATCCGCAGTAATAAACCTCTCTAGAAACCTAACAAGATATTTTACATCTTGGTGTTCAGCTAGGATTAAATTATTTTTTTTCCGGTCTTGTGAATTCTTGAGGCCGAAGATAGAGTCATTCTTCGCAGCCGGTGTACCATTGGATATTTAACGGATGTGTCAATAAGTGGGAAGAGTAGTTATTTACAATTGGGGTCATATGCGGGTCAAATTGGCAAATTTGTAATCTCAAATTTCAAAAATATTCCATAAAGTTAATAAAGTCATACGTTCAATTAAATTTATAAGTGCAATTAACTTGGTGAATTCAATTAAATTTGTATCAAAGTTCGCAAGATTCAAAGTAAAAATTCCAGTTCAAGAATTCAGGATTCAAGATCAAAAAAATAAGTACCAGTTCGGACGCCACTAACAGAAAAGCTATTGGTTATCTGTTTTTTCCAGGTTGTCATTGTCTTTGTTATAGAATTAATACTTCAATGAAAAATGGCCAAAAATATAAAATAATTGCTTAAACCTCTCCAATCTGTTCTCTTAAGTAATATCTGTGCCTTAGGGGCCAGTGCATGGACTGCAAGTACCTTGTACTTTGCATAGCCTCTTCAAAAATATTAAAAAGGCATTCCTCCCCCTCAGTCTATAGAAATTACCATTAAAAATGGAAAACATTGAAAAATCCTAGTAGGTGCATACTCATACACTCTTGAAAACTGCAATTAAAAAACGTACGTGATGTATAGGATACGTTTGTTATGGGAAATATGCAAAAATGTATTCAGGGAATTTCTAAGTACCTAACTAGCAAGTCATGAACTTTAGAACAAAGATTGAGTAGCTTTTTTTTATCCTTCGAGTGCTTCGTCCGCTCCATCTGGAATAAGATTCATTTGCGAGTAACTGCAGAAAAACAGCCTTTCCTGCAACACAACCTCTCCATCACATGGTTCTCACGAGTATGAAAGAGGAAAACCCTTCAGTGAAGAGGTCTGAACTCTCAGCCCCAGACGGAATATAGAAGAACTTAAGTTGACCAGGGTACTCGGTGTTCGTACCTACTTGTGAACTGAAAAGGACGTGATCATGGACACAATCTCAAGTAGCAATTGCAAAAAGGTTCGTTCGGTGAGACCTATTCAACGGAGACGCATTAAGCTACTTTCCAGTCGAAAGCTTTTACAAGTTTTCAGGTCGGTCAAGTCTGCATAAGTACATAATTGCAACCTCTCTCCCCCCCCCATCAGGTTTTGTTCTCTAGTACATTTCCGTCCCATTTTGTAGGGTATAATGACTTCTTGTTGTTCCCTAGTTTTTCGAAACCGTGTTTGAGGTATTCAGAAAATTTTGGAAAACCTCATACGTGTGAAAAAGTGAAGACAGTATATTTCCATGTAAAACGCGGTGACCTAAAACAAAGTCTCCTGTTAATTAACAGTGGAAAATCAGCAAATACAAATAGGGTGAGGCAATTGTCTATTTATTTTACCTATTTATCTTTCGTCTGTCACATGTAATTTAAATTTGCTAATAATCTGGACAAACAATTATAAACAAAAGCTCTTTCATTTACAGATAATTGGAAACTCCCAACACTTCACAATGATCATCTGCGTGAACTTTAACCCTTTGATAAAGTTTCAAGCTGTTCACTACAGAATTTCCAATAGGCATCCGTAATCCGTAGTAGGTACATACTTTACAACCTTTGGGGGTTTTTAAAATTTTTTTTTGTTAGGTTCGGCCCAATCCACTGCGTGTCGCAGTACGTACCTACAGGGAAATACAAAAAATTAAAATAAAAATTACTTTATCTTTCTTAATAGAACACTCCCCGCTGTGCCTCTCAGTGGCCGAGAGGTCAAGGGGTCCGCTTTGTGTCCTGAGAGGTCCGGGTTCGAATGCCGTCGGAACGGAAAAATTTTCCGCTTCCGACATGGATGTATTGGCTTCGGCCCACTATTAAACTGGCTTCGGCCCACTCATATTCGGCTTCGGCCACTTCATCTTCAGCTTCGGCCAAAAACATCTAAAATACCAACTCATCGGCGCATATGTTTTCTGAACGTCGCGCGTTAAAAAAAAAAGGACACTCCCCGCTTATGTTGACTAAGAGAGGTGGGATGCTTGTTGGGCCCTTATAGCAAATGTTTTTGGAATTTGCTTCTGGCATTAACAATTGAACGCTACAACTCTCCAGGCGCCTAGCGGCTATAGTTCCCCAGGTAATGGATCAATATTGGCTGACCAAACACAGTACTAGGATGAGCATGCCTCAAAGGGATTTAGTGCCTCCTCCAATTGATGGCGATTAAATATTTACCCATTTATGTGTTTACCGACTGTAAACCGATTACATTCACATAAGTACCTTTTGTTAGAATGAAATCACTGGAAAATTTGATATTGTGGTGGTTGTAACGTTTGTTGAAAGAGCCTAAACCCCCTGTTGTATTATTTCTGACTCTACAGTATTTCCAGCTTTGGCCTATTATTAGTTTTATTTGGGTTAATTGTTGGATACGTATTTATGTAACTAAAGGTTAAAGCGATACTTCGCAACCTACGATACATCATCTAGACGTCTGAATTGTATCCTGAGAGGTCCTGACTCTGACGACTTTGAGGAAGATTAACTCTTTTTATTTGCACAATGAAGAAGATTACGGAAGGATGTCAGAAATATTTACAAAAAATAAAGAAGCAGCGGATAATAAAAACAGTTTCCCTAAACCTGAGCTGCTTCCAAATTAAATGCCTGTTGACTTTCAAATTTCGCGTAATCAAGTCGAGATAGTGTAATCGGAATATTATACATAAAGGGCACGTTACCGAGTTTGATGATGACCATCATCTGTTACAAAGGAAAGAGATAGCGATGAGAAAGTGGTGGGAAAGGGTTAAATCAATAGGAGTTCAGAGCTGCAGAAGATATTGAAGAGATAAAAACAGTTGTTAGAAGGAAAGAAATAGGAACGGGATGTAACGTCCCTTTACGCCACAGATCTAGAATCTTATTAATACCACGACGATGGTTAACATTTTATCTTGCTCTCTTTTTCTTTCACTGTTTTCTCCTCTAAACATTAATTCTCACGGTGCACCTCGAAACTGAACAGGTTTATACGTACGTGTAAAGCGTTCCATCCTTCTGTTCAGAGTAGATTTTCAAGTACACTTCGTTTTTACCGAGGTAAAGGGCTATGCTGAGCGAGTTTTTATTTTTTGCTTACCTTTTCTCACCTATAAAAAGACGAGACTGGGTAATTTGAGCAAACCCAGGTGAGAAAGTTACCTGCTTTGTTACACAATGGACCACGTTCCGATTTTTTACCGTGTAAAAAGGTCTCAATTATTAGGGTAACTAAGTCATACTCGGAAATTCAATCAAGCAGGTAATTGTGTGAACAGAAAGAGGAATTTAATGGTGTACGTATAGAAAAACCCTTGAGGGTAAATAGTCAAATAAATTTGAAAATTCGATTCCTTCCTACATATGAGTATTATTGGTTTTTTATTTTTCAATTATAGGAAAGCGACTTTGGGGGTGTAAGGGTAGCCTTTTATTCCCATACATATTTGCTGGTTATGTACCAAACTACATAACTACGAAAATATTATGGATGACGGTTTAATGGAACTTTTTTTAGGAAGAGTGTTTTTAGTAAATAAGTACTTATTTTTATACATAAGTGCTTTATTTCATAGTCTTGTCTTCGACCTTGAAAATAAAAACACTAATTTACCAATAACTTTTCGAAAACATTAAACCCGAAGAAGCTGGCCATAGTATTTTTTTATGTCCTATGCTTCCTTTAAGTGACGCTTCATTTCCTAACCGCTACGCTGTTTTTGCCACAGATTTTTTTGTTTACCCATGGAAGAGAAAAAACCAAAAAGCCCGAGAGCAGTCATAAACTATTAGCTAATGATTTTAACCTGAACCTTTTTTTTCTGATTTCCCGTTTTTAATTACAAAATAAATTTCGAAAGTAAATTGTCAGTGTGCTAATTGGGCCTTTCTCTTCCCTCTTCGCAAGGTTTTCAGCGCGCACTGACAAAACCTGTACGCACCCACCTGATGAAACTCTCCCTTCATTAATTGCAGCCGCCTCATTGTACCTGATCTAGTAACGTCTTTCTTGGGTACCTAGAATTAAGTCAAGTCGAGGAATTGTGCCAACCAATAATGTGCCCTTTAACAACCGACCGCATCCGAGGGGATCGGATAACTTAGCAACTTATCTGAGATAACCATAAAGTCTTCCGCAAATTGAATAGCCGAGACCTGGTGAAGATACGCTCCCTTGTGTCCCTATTCCCTTTTCCTTTTGCCCTCTTCAAGTGACCTCGTTTTCCTTTGGCCACAAAAAGCAAGAGAAAACTCAATGCGCTGCTGTTCATTTGGTACCTAAACCGACTTCGGCCAAAAGCAACTATTTCTTTTGTATGTTTGTTTACATCCGAATTCAAAGTACACCTGGAAAATTATGTAATTACGACGTTGGTGTAGGCGGATTCCACTGCCTGAAAGGAAAGTGAACAAGCTTTATACTCAGTCTTCCCGGACTCTCGTATAGATTGCTACGGACCCAGGTTGGGTGTAGTATCGCCACTCTGACCTGCCTGGCCCAAGGGCATTCTGTGAACAGTGCAGAATGCCCTCGGGCCAGGCAGGTCAGGGTGGCGATACACCAGTAAAGAAATAAAATTAATCGTATATCAATTATCGAATACAGTTTCGCTAAAAGGGGTTTTAAACTTGTTAAAAATACTACTAGTATAAATATAGTCTGCATGAATTTCATAGTGCGGAATAATGTAATGATAAGTAACAGTCCTATCCATTCTACAGAGGCTCTGATGAAATCCACCAAGAGAGAGAGAGAAATAGAAACCTGACGAAGTTGAAGATGTATTAAGGATGAGACGAGGAGGGGGAGCCCTGCAGGTATTTTGCACTTGACGCGGCATACGAGTGAGTTTAGTCATTTCTTTGTTGCTCCGATTTTTCTTTCAATAAAGACATAAAAATGAAAAGAAAAAAAGTAAAGTCCCGAAACTGGTAGTCACGAACCTATATTAATTTCTTTTTTTTAAACTGAACTTCAAAGAATACGAAAGAAAGCTCCAGGGAAATTTTGGGTGGAAAAGCTGGCGTGAGTCAGAGAGAAAGTAGGCCAAATTGACCCAAGGGCTAACGGGAAATAGATGGCTGCAACCCACAAACGCGGCAAAGCGGAAAAATCGGGCATTTCCATCATGTCCGAGAATTGGAGAATTTCGGGAAATGCAATAAACAATTCTGATTTATGCACTACAGAAGAAAAATGGAAATCTGGGGGTCATGGGCCCCAAATCCGGCAAATGTGAAAACTTTCGCCAGACTGGGGAGCCTTTTCATTTTCCGTGAATCCTTACCGTACCTAGATCCGTTGAATATAATCCATTATTCACTTCCGAATTTTCTCCTAGATTTATTTTAGTTTCTTAATTTCATTACCTTTCTCGTATTCCTTCTTATAAACGCCCGAAGTAACAATAAATACGTATTGGTACTATTCCCTGATATTTATGCTGTTACCATGCTATCATTTGTTAATTTACATAAGCCACTTCATTGTTCAAATGACATGGAAGAATGTTCGCTGTGGATAAAAACAATTACCGGTAGGTATATACGTAACTACCTATTCTTCTGTACAAGTCCTGAGGCACCAACCGTCCATTTCCTTTTGTTGGATTGTGCTTTGTTTATCTTGTCACCGTACTTTTTCATTTCACCGTGTTTCCCTTTGCTTCTGTTTAGTATCTGTACTTAAGCAATCAACCCAGTACAAAGAGGCGAAAAAAGAAGGAAATAACGCTAAATGTATTTATAGGTAGGTATAAGCAATAAAGGGTTCGACAATGGTCGCACTTGACTTTCCCGCAATTTTTATCGAAAATTTGATTTTTATTTACGTGAATAATTGTCAGAATTTTAAATTTTTCTAAAAAGTATTTTGCCTCACACTTAACGATACTTTTAGGCACCTGCATACCGAATTTCAAACAAATCCGTCAAACAGTGAAGTGTCGCTCGACGCGCAAAGTATATGTTTTCTATTTTGCATGTCACCGTCTTAAATTTTAAGTAAATGAAAATCTATTGGAAATACCCTTGAAGCATCTATCTGAGACCACTTTCACCAATTTTGAAGGAAATCCGTCGATTAGTGTTGTTGCAAATGTGACCTAACCAATCAAAAACGTGATTTCCATTTTTGGAAAATTTTTCCTACGATAATGCCAATATTGGCCCAAATTTTTGGCCCATATCAAAAAGAATATAAACAATCCTGGAGCATCTATCTGGGAACACGACTGCAAAATTTGAAGGTTCTTACTTTATTACCGTACCGTGAAATGCGTCTTGAGTAGACAAAATCGAGATTCTAGCTTTTTTCCTATTTTTGACTTTATTTTGCCTATATTGGCCGCAATTTTGAAATGATTGAATATTTCTTCGACAAACCTTTAAGTAATGTTATTAAGCACAAGTTTATGGATTTTTGTGAAATTCCGGCTAATACTGTTCATGGGGCCAAGATTTTCACGTATGGGCCAATTTTGGCCCAAATTTTTGGCCCATCTCCAAAACAATAAAATGATCCTGGAGCATCTATCTGGGAACACGACTGCAAAATTTGAAGGTTCTAACTTTATTACCGTACTGTGAAATGCGTCTTGAGTAGACAAAAACACGACTTTGAATTTTTTTTGACACTTTTTTGATAATAGTGGGCGCAATTTTTGAGTAATCAAAATTATATTAAAAATGTATCTCGGAACTGATTTTAGACATCTATATTCCAAATTTGAGCCAAATCGGTTGACTGGTGTGACCTCTAGCCGCGCTACAGACAAACGGACGTACGTACGTACGTACGTACGTACGTACGTCGGACGGACATGACCTAAAAACCATTTTTTTGGTATCTAGGACCTCTGAAACGCCTTTTGCAATGAAAATCTCAAAATCGAAATTTCGCACGATAACATAACTTTCTCAGCCCATGTATTACATACGGGCGAGAAAGTAAAAAACCTATCGGAAGTAATGAAAAAATGGCACTATGTAAGCGCTTCACCAAAATAACGCTAGGACGATCAAATGATCTGGGGCTCCCATATCTTTCATATCTCAGCAACTGTAAGCGGGGTCATCAGTAACTACGTCAGGAGGGCGGGCCTTTTGAAGTATTAAATTTTTTAGGTCTGACTGGGGGAGAAATTCGAAATTCAACAGGACGGTTCTTCATCCCTTGGGAAATACGGATAACGGTCCCTTTTCATATTTCTCCCCAGATATCCTCATCATTTAAAAAATTATTATGAAATTTCCCCCTCAAATTTTAGGTGGATGCACCTGTCTGTGAAAAGTTTGTCAAGTAAAATTCTGGAACTGTGACAGAAACTCAATAAATGTCCATCAACGCCATCAACTGAAGTTTCAAAGTCATATGATGTGATTTTTCAAAGTTTTATTGCTTTATATTAGCATATGAATATTTTAACACTACTTTAGGGACTGAAAACGTCAAAAAATTTAGGTACAATGTTGAATGTATATGGACATTATTTAACCACATTAATAATATGAAGTAGAGCTACGTCTCAAAAATCGTTGATTTTGTACCATGCTTCTTAAGAAAATTGATGGTTTTCTCTTATCCTAGTATAGTGGACGCAGCCTTAACCTTATATAGTCCAACAGGAATGAATGGCGGAAAATGGTAGAAAACGATTCGTGAGCAAAATGTCCACGTGAGAGAACTGACGGGTAAAGAGGAGATCGGTAGTAAAACCCTGTCCACCTTCTCCTAGGTACAGAAATAGTGGAATTACATGTGACTGAGATACTGATCGCGATGTGATAGCAAGATTGCCGCAGAAAACAAACGAATAAGTTAGAATGAAGCGAGAGAAGAAATACGGAAGGGGAGACGGGGCGGAAGGTGGGATCTGGGAGAAAAACAAATATCCCTGCGGGGTGTGGGGGAAAACCACTATAGCTTTTTTGGCCTTCTGTAGAAAGGGTCTTTCAATCATATTCACCATTCGTTTTTGTTTTCTTTGGATCCTGACTCTATTGGAAACAAAATTTAGTTCGGCGCTGAGTCTTATTGCATCCGAGTCGCTCCCGACTTGCTATTGTACATTCCCAATGAAGTGACTAAACTAGTGCTTGAGTCTATTCTTAGGGGAGATATTTATGAAAATCTACTTCAAAGCAATACCTATAGCTTTAACGCTATGAAAATACGAGTAGAGCGGTGTTAGGATGCACCAATGCACTAAATCGAAAGCGGTGGAATGCTAGGCGTTATTAGAGTCTCCATTGTAGATATTCTTTAAAATCGTTGGCTCTCCTGCCTTGAAATACTCTAGCAAGAAGTTTTGATTTTCCGTCTTTTTTACTTTTTCTTTTCGAAATTTCACATTTCATTAAGTTTCAAGATATTGCCAAGCTTTTAAATAAAAGTCCCATCTAATAAGTCACAAAATTCACAAGCAGACGAAGCATTAGAAATGTAGGCAATAAACGGCATGTTGATGTCAGTTTTAATAAAATCCAGAGTTAAGTGCCCATCAAAAATATGCTGTGACCCTCCATTTTATTGTTCTATGCATAGTCGCTCATTCTACGAGAATGCGGGCTTCGTCCATTTAGGTAAGCCAGTGCATATTGCAGTGAAATGAGTAAGGGTGGCTTGCACAAGTACCTTAGTCTACACTCTACACTAATGTTATTGTTACGGTTCTGGAATACTCGTACTCTCGACACCATATACACTGTCTTTTTAAATGCCGCAGTTTTTACAAAGTCGATATACAAATCGATCAAAGGGCCACGTGCGGGTAAATATTCCTTCGATTATCGAAACTTAGAGATGAGTGCGTCGATACCATAGAGAAACATAGCTGTTACCATGGAAACCATAGAGTAAAGTAAACCATCAGTTTGGCGACAATATGGCGTTGCAATTTCCGTATATATTTAGTTCCATAGTTATCGTTATCTATATTCATAGATGTCTAGCGCGTACGAGGTTGCATCTAATTATGGAAAGAATGAATGCAAAACCTGCTAAATAAAATGAAGCCTTGGTGTAACGTCGGGGGATGTACTTCCTCATTGGGGTTTCAAAATTTTCTCTTAATCTGCATGACCTCATTAGAAGCGGCGCCAATCTGTGTCTGGGGGAGGGAGGGTGGGGCTGCAAATTACAATGCCCAATATTATGGGCGGTCAGTGCTGTACCTTGTTTCCCTTGCTTATAGAATCCAATAATTGTTTTGCGTCGCAGAGCAATCAGGTACATGATAAATTGAAATGTACACCCTGTTGGTAACTGCTTGCCTAGTATTGATCGACACACAAATAAATTTGAACGTTGGTACTCTCTGGTACTGGCGACAAACACAGGTGGATGTCGTGAGATTGGATAATTCACTGATTAACTTTCATAGTTAGGGAGGATACATTGTCAGGACGTTTCATGTGGTTTGCCTTTGAGTGCTGTTTGCTTGCATCACCCCATACCTGATTTGAGCCTGGAGGTCAGAGAGCCGAAACGACCACGACAAGGATAGGTTGGGTCAGAAAGGTTATCATTTGTGTCACGGGCAGCTAACAATTCCCGAAGTCCCATTGGATATTTCTCCTCTTGTATCGCGGAGTTTTACCTTTCAGTGTAATTTTGAAAACCTATTATGTAAAACAGGAATTGGCACAACCCCATCATGATAAAATCAATTGTGATTCAACTTGGCGGAAGCTATATTTCATTTTTTCTTTTTTTAAAAACTGACAGTTGCTGTTCCACTTTAAAATAGAGCCAGATACGAAAATGTTCCAATAAAATGGTGTTTTAATATTTTCTTTTATATTGCCGTTTTGAAGTTTTTTACTTCTTACTTCTAGTACCTTTTGACATCGTCCAGTCAGCAGTAGTCTGAAACGATTTCTTTAATAACTTATTTCCTGTGATTGCCAGTCACACCAAAATTTATATTTTATAGCAGCAAACTTGTTTGTTTAATATAGTTGATTAATTCCTTTTGTTGCCTACCTACAGAGGCTTAATCGGTACAACTTGCTCAGAGTAACTTTGAGGAGCCTGAACGGCAGTGTTTATACGGCAACATAAGATCAGTTAAGTTAGTAGACCAAGTTTGTTATGGGGTAGGATGAAGCCGGGCAACATGGAACTACGGAACATGGAACAGAGAGCACAACACTTGAACACTAATTAAATTTGGAGTTACACTGGAAACTGTGGTGGAAGCATTACGATTAAGAGATTAGAAGTAAGCCGAGTGTGAAATTTTCTACTAAGAATGATGCGTCCATAGGATTGTTTTGCTGTGCCATCATATCATAATTATCAACTTAATTAACTTCTGTTTTGTAACTTGACAATGTCAAACATTTCATTCCTCAAATAAGGGCTGTGTATTTTTAAAACGACAGTGTTGTTGTGTGGGTGGCACACCTTCAAAAACGTTTTATTTTTTCAAAAATTAAATTTACCTTTTTATTATTTCAGAGGCAGTTCGGGGCTGAAAAGGGCGGCAATGACGGAGGAAGCTTGCGTCCACTAAATTGGGTCACATCGAGTGTTAGGAACATACGATGTGGTTCCAGTAACCAGGAAGAATGGAAAAAAATCAGTTTCTTCCTTTTGAAACATTCGAAAAGCCGATTACAAAAGTGCTCGAGACGAAGAAAAAAAGGAATAAATGTTTCCATAACGCCAGCTACTATTGCCATCTACTCTTGAGTAACCTCGGTATCTGCGCTCTTTTGGTTGGATACACATTAATGGGTAGTTTCCTTTTCTTTTGGATAGAAAGGAAAGGAGATGAAAACTCCCACGCTATCACGAATAATATGACATTTTCATTAAAACCCGGCGACGAATTTCGGACGAAAACGGTGGAAAATATCTGGGAAATAACCGTTTCTCTGAATATTCTATATCGAGAGAACTGGACAAGGCTGGCAGGACAAGAAATCACCAGGTATCAGGAAGAATTGATCCACAAACTGACAGAAGATTTCTGGAGGGTGCGGGGCAATGAGAGATCTCCCACAGAGTGGAACTACGCCCGAGCTTTTCTATATTCCCTCACAGTCCTCACAACGATAGGTAAGTGTAAGCCTCTTTCAGTGACCCGAAAGCTTATTTCAGTTCTTTCATTTCTTATGTTCCGGTATTTACTGGTACCTACCTGTAAGCTGAGTCCCTGTAGGCTACCTTCTTTTGGCTCAAAGCTACAACCTCATTCGGTACAATCCGATCACAATTTATTAGTTTCTTTTATCTTCTTACGTAAGTAATTTTTTTACGTCCATGTCGTAAGCGGAAAATTTTTCTCTGACGCCGGGATTCGTACCCAGACCTCTCAGGACACAAAGCGGACACCTTGACCGCTCGGCCACTGAGAGGCACTCTGATTCTGACGTAAGCACTGTTAGTACAGTTACAGTACTGCTGACTGCTGTTCTGTGGCGTTTTTTTGGGAACATGATACAATTTTTTTTTTTCATAAAACGATTTTTTGCTCCACACAACGTTTTATTGACTAATTTAATTTTCTTTTTATTTCATATTTCTGGGAAAATGCCGTCTTTTACCTATCAGGTTTTATTGTTTCACCAGTGGTACTCCCTATACCTTTTTGATTTCTTGGGCAATACCAAAACCTGGGTAAAATTTGATTTCGATATTTGTTGAGGCAACGACGCAACAGACGCCAGAAAGTCGGCCTTAGCTCGTTCGTATTTAGATATCTGCGTCAGCGTGAGGTGGCGGGGCGGCGCGCTAACCGCTTGCCTCAATTAGATTATGCCATTTTTCCCGAGGTAATTGAATTTCCCGCTGTATTTGTGCCAAATTTCACGTTTCTATGACCAGTGCTACTCCCTATCTTTTTGATTACCTACCTCTGTCCGTATTTAGTTTAGTAGTAATGGTTTATAGGGCAATATAAACAACTGGGTGAAATTTAAATTATATAACTTTTAAGGCAGCGTCGCAATACACCCCAGAATGTTGGTCTTATGTATTCAAAAGTACCTCAGAACTAATTTTAGTCATCTGTATTCGAAATTTGAGGATCAGAGACGTCTTTTGCCATCAAAATCTGAAAACCGAAATGTTGAACGATAACACAACTTCCTCAGCCCGTGTAGGTATTACACGCGGGCGAAAATGAACGATTTTCAGTCAGTCTTTTGGCTGGCGAAAAGTATGGCAGTCTGGCGATGGCACTGGAGCTCAGGTTGTCTGTTCCCGTACCTGAGAGATGGGGCACACTGGCCTAGGGCTCTAAATCGGTGCATGGCGCTGGCTGGCTCACGCTATTTTTTCTTCCCCACTTTCTCGAATGCTATTTCCTGTTTCCCGGACGAGTAAGATTGGTGTAAACCCTATGACGTTATCCTTTTTAAAAATATTTATATCTTACACGGATAGTAGGTAGTTATTATTCCTCTACTAAAATATTGGTTTAGGTAGTTTTAACTGGGTGTCCTACGTAGCTGCTATTATGCCTTTCCGTCTTTATTTTCACTGGTCTGCAATTTCATTCCCATTGCTGATAAAATTAATTAATCCCTTATTTCCTTTAAAATGGAATAAGAGCGGGATAACCAACACAATCGTTTGAAATTGAAAAAAAAAAAAATACCGATCCTTAACGACGTCTATAAAGGAGAAAAAAATTGAAATGTAAAATTTTTAGTCGGCAGAAAGAACCTTATGGTCTCACAAAAATCCATCTCGTCCAGGTAAAGGAGTACCCGTGGGTTTCACCAGTATAGTTTAACGGTTATATAAATAATTGTATAGATATCTAAGCATATCTAAGCAGGTGTCAAACATCCAGGAAGAATATTTACCATGTGCTCTATATGATTACCGTTAAACTAGACTGGTGAAAGCCATCCTAAACTCCAGTTAAATTTCAATTATTGTACTGTAAAAACCAAATGGAACTGAGGTTTAGCTGTTAACAGAAGATGGTGGGACGCAGCCTATAAGAGAGAAACTGGAATTCTTTATAAATTCTGGATTTGTCTCTCTAACAGGAAACAAGGCAATAACTGTCAAAAAAAGCCTATTCTTCTATTCACTATCGTCCAACTGCTTCATCCGTCATTGGCAGAACCTTTGCGATGACAAGAGTTCCCCCTCCGAAATCCCCTTCGTGCCAGCAAATCCTTCCTTTTGGTGGAGGAATCAAGTTATACCCAGCTGTCAGAATTGCAAATTGACATGTCTTTTAGTCATCTTTTGTGCTGTTAACCTAGACAGGAAATATTACCCGCAAAATTGGCGAGTTCTTTTCATTCTTTTTGAGTCATTTTAAATTTGTAGTTCAATACTGTGTTAGGCATTATTATTTGTATTGTTTAACGGTGACATCACAGCGTTAGGAATACAGCAAAGGACCAGTCAGTTAAGTCAGCTCAGTTAAAAAACGAATAAAGAAGAAAATTTTAAATTTTCGATGTTATTCGCACTCAAAAGAAAAACTCGCGAGAAAATTCTTTCCCACCAAATTTATTTCATACCATTTTCAAGCGATGCGGAAAAGCATTGTCTTTCAAGGTGATATTTTTGTTGAGTAAGGTGTTAATGAACGGTAATAAACGCTGCTATTTCAATCATGTCACATCGTTTTAATTAACATGATATCACACGGTCAGAGTTCCACACTAAAAAGTAATGACGAATTTTTCTCACGGGTATTTCAAACCAAGGGCGTAGCAGGACCAAAAACCTGGGGGGAAGGCTAAGCCCCCCAGACCTTCCCCTCACCTGGGGGGGTAGGCATGGCGGACGTTATGAGTATGTAGGAAAAATCCTGGGGGTGGCTAAACGGTTTTTTTTTGGGGGGAGGGGGCTAAGCCTCCCCCCTTACTACGCCTATGTTCCACACCAGGATGACGTTTCGTGGTTTTTTTGACGATGTTTCACAACGGAAATTGTAGTAGTTATCTCTCTAATCTAAATTTAATTTGAACTTGCCCTCAAGTCCGGCTTAGTGCAGAGCTACAGTGAAGCTAGCGGCGCGTCCCGAAATTAGTTCGCGCGGGAAGACCGGACCAAAATCTAAAGTTTAGCATAATTGCCAGGGACTCCCGTAAAGCTCCATTATTTCAATGTACCTAGAGCTACAGAACCTTACGTCTCAATCCTCTGTTCCATTGTCTGACATTACCATTGCAATTCTATAACTATATCAATGTAGATTCGCTTGCTTGTTTCATGAGTTCTGTGTCTACTTCCAAAAGCATTTCACGATCACCTGTCCGATTTTTTATTTTAGACCCCACTTGGAAAATCCAGGTACAGGGAGTATTTGGGGGAAAAGAAATTTAGGAATTATTCTAGGAATTAAAACTGTGCCACTTTCTTGCGAAGAGAGAAAAAACGGGAACGTCTTTTGCCGCTTCTCTACCAAAGAAAATTTAAAGTTTGCTCTGTGTCAATTGTTTATTATTTATTTGTCTGTCAGAGGGTTTAAAATAATTCAGAGGAAACAACAAGCAATTCTCTTTGAGGCTGCTTAAAGTTGTACCAACTTTTCTCGTTTCTTCAGTACTTCGTTTAAACTATCTTCAAACATCTCAGGGTTACTGAATAATAAACGTGCAGGAGCAAATTTCCAATTTTTCGCTTTGGTATGATTACCCTACGATTAAACCTCTTTACGAAAGGTAACGTTTCATTTGCAATAAAATCACCCCGACGTTCATTGAACATATTATGCGCTGATGAGTAGATAGTGAGATTTTTTGGCCGAAGCGGAACATTTTTCCAGGGATTCGAACCCGGACCTGTCAGGACTCAAAGTGGACCCCTTAACCACTCGGCCACTGAGGGGCACATTTGATGTAATTAATATGACATATGAATTGAATTCAAGTATAAAATGATTTTCTTGACAGCGTGGGGTGGATTTGCGAGAAGAGAAAACATTTCTAGGCTGAAGAAAGAAGATCAGGGAGGAAAATGGGCTGTAAAATACAAGCCAGTATCACGTTTTCCAAGCTAAAGCTGTAAAAACTCACAGAGACTTTTCTGCCTTTTCATGGCTTTTCTCTGTACCTACTCTAAATTTGATTTTCTTGATTCTCGTAATTTGCTGAGAGCTGATCTACCTACAGAGCTCTTATCTTTTCAGCTATTAAACCTTACTACGCAGTGTTGTTTGTTCACGTTTGTATGAAGAAAAGGAGGACATTTGTCTATTCTAAAATATAGTATGCCTTTTTAACATCAGGAATTAATTTAATATGTTGTAATTTCAGTACTTCAAGTGATTGTAGACCACTGCTTTATTGACGAAAATCACTCGATGGTATAAAAATAAAACACGTTAATCCTGGTTTTAAGAAGGCGTATTATATTAGAGAACAGGTTTGATACTCGTCTGATTTTTGAGGTAGGTATATAGTTCACGTACCTACGTGAATACTTTTTTTAATGTATTTCGTTTCGACTTTAGATTGTTTTTAGAAGTTACTTAATATATTTATTTTTTTTTGATTTGCAGTAGAAGTTATAAGCGTTTAGCCGAGGGCATAAAAACCAGGTTGACTATAATATATTTCTAAATTCAGAAAAAAATCCTCGAAAACGATTCTGTTGAGTTCGCCTGAGAATGGTATTGAGGTTGGGGGGAGGGGGGGGGGGGCGTTAAGAGGTTGGCTGGGCCAAGTGGGAATTCATTGTGGTTTCCAGAGGCTCCAGTTTTGAACAATGCATAATTGTTCAGTTTTAGGTAACCTTATTGTTCCCAGTTTAGAGCTGAAGTTAAGAGAGACCCGTTCTACATTTTTGTTTTGTAATAAAAAAAAGTAGCAACTCTGAGACTTTTCTTCTCTAAATTTGAGGCAGGATTGTGGTACACACAAATTTCATAATCCGGAATGAAAATCTTTGAAAACAAAGCAACACTGGAAAAGCCGTCTGCAAAACCAAATCACAAATTCCATTATTCAGAGACGTAGCCAACCTCATTTAATTTGGTCGTTTCCCCACGTGCCCAAAGATTGATGATTGTCTAGGAGTTCAGTTCTGAGGTTTCTTGTTTCTTGCAAACCTTAAGGCTGTAGGGAAGTCACTGAGGTGGGGAGTCAAAATATTTACCGTTCCTCGCCCTTTACCCCAAGGCATCTCAAAAATTTAAAATTTGCTCTTCAAGGGGTAAATGCTGTTCCGGAAAACTTTAATAGCATCGGAACTGAACCGTTGTCTCAGTGTTTCTCCAACCGTCTGATCTAAATCATTCGGTATTCGTTTTTAAAATTTCACATTTCATTTAATGCGGTGGTTAGTGGGAGAGAAAGGGATATTATAGAAACCGAAACCCCTATCCCCCCATTCCCCCTCCGACTAATAAATTGGATTTGGCGAACAAACTTCCGGTGGGTGGGCACGGTAATGAAAAAGTAGGCCAATGATTGATGAACCGCGACCGCATGCAGCAAAGCCTGAGTGCTCGGACTGGCAGACACTAGCCATGCCGGCAGGGGGGGGGGGGGGGGGGGGGCGCCCTAGCCCGGGGGGGAAAAAATCGTGTCAGGAGCAGAGATTTTTTTCTTTTTCAGCTTTCAACCACTTGAAATCAAACTTCTTTTCCTCGCGCTTCCTTTGGTACTTTTAACTGCTCTAGATTAAAGAAAAATCTTGTTTTTGATGTTCTATGAAAATGGCAGGTCACAGAATTATAAATTTTTTCCTTCCATTTCTGTCTTTACCCTGTAGATGTTGACTGTACCGTTTTGAGAAACTTAACTTTGTTAAGTAAGTTGTGTTAGTATAGTTTATATTACCTTACTCTCGTACATTCTTTCTTTATATCGAGGGTGGTGCCACTCCACTGGTCCTCCTGGGACAGTTTACCATGTGGACCTATACTTAAATTCAACGAAACCCATATGCAGAAAAAAAAAGAAAAAATTTAAACCGTTATTTTCTTTAGACTTGATAGCTATCTTTTTTTGTACGGCAATACTTTCGTATGTATCTGATTAAAAGCAGAAAAAAAAAACGTAAACCAACAAGAAGATCCATGTGATTTAGGTAGAGGAAGCCAAAGATAGCGAAGGGCAGTGGCTCAACCTTTAAAGGCGATATTTTTCGGTGGAGACTAAGCCCAAAATCCTGGCCGAAGACAGGGGTTGCCGCCGGTCCCATCGGGTCAGTGTGCGACTATTCCTCCCTCCAAGCTCATATTCATGGCAAATCGCCAGCTCGTGTCTCTTAGCCAGCAACATTGAAACAAACTATCTGGCATTTCTCTGCATAGCCAGCATTATTTGATAGCGTTATAACAGGGGGGCTGTGCCTCTCAGTGGCCGAGTGGTCAAGGGGTCCGCTTTGTGTCCTGAGAGGTCCGGGTTCGAATCCCGGAGGAACGGAAAAAATTTCCGCTTCCGACATGGATGTATTGGCTTCGGACCACTACTAAACTGGCTTCGGCCCACTCGTATTCGGCTTCGGCCAAAAACATCTTATATACCAACTCATCGGCGCATATGTTCTCTAAACGTCGCGCGTAAAAAAAAAAAAACAGGGGGGCTGAAAAATTGTCGGACTTATTTGAAGAAAATCAGGTGAGTAGTTGGGATACACTGGATAAATGAATTGCAAACAATACTATACTGTGTATCCTCCATAACCAAGTGTTCCAGCTAGATGGAATACTGAGAACTGAGAGACGGCGGGGTCACACCGGTTCGATTCCGATCCTGTCAAAGTTTTTCTGATCGGCATTCACCTCTGATATGTTCAGTAGGTCTATGAAATGTACATTGAGGCTGCGGGGGTTTCAAATAACCCACTAACACAATGGGTGGGGAGCTTGTATTTGGCTATGCTGACAGCTGAGCACAATGGATAATTCTTGAAATGGACTTGCCCCCTTACCGCTCTGCCAACTAACGAACCCATGCTGTAAGCAATTTACAATTGTATCATTCCTAAATTCTGGGGAAAAAAAACATGTCTGTTCATTGTGAAGAAAAGAAAGTTGATACTTTTATGTCTCTTTTTATTTTATTTATGAGAAGAAACATCCTGCTTGTAATTGATGTTTTTTTTTGTTTCGAGGAGCAGCCTCAGGCTTGAATCACTGTTGCAGCTCAAATTATACTCAAAAGTTCTTTCAACGCAACGTCTGTCTTTTTTGGATGTTTTTCTTCCTTTTGACGAATTTTTACAGTTCGTGCACTTATTTTTTCAGACGAAAGAAACTCAATAGGTAATTGGTAATCGGCAGTCTTTGACGCTTGGAGAGTCTTTTAAATATTTTTTCTCGCTTTTTGGAGAAAATATGGAACGTAGGGAAACTGGTAAACAAGTTATAGAAAATACAGAGCGAGCCTTAAAAACACTATTTTTATCATCATACAAAGTGATACGGGTCTACTGTGCTCAAAAACCCTTTGTTTCCGTATAGGGTTACTACCATTTTTGCTGAATTTCAGCTAAATTAAGAGAAACGTGGTATATGAACAAAACTGAAGAGAGAAGTCACTTTGAACTCCGATTAATGGAATAATACGCAATTTATGGGGCTTTCAGTCGGAACTGTAAATTTGAAACTGGGCTCAGAATTACCCCTGAAGGTACGGTATTATTTAGGGGAAGCCGTCCTGAGCGTAAACCATGGACGAAACCGACTCTATTCAGGGTGCCAAGTCCAGACAGATTAGAGGAAGAAATTAAGAATTAATTAATTGAGAAACATTTCATGGTTTAGGGTGGATTTCACCACCTCTCTAAAGTATACTATAGTGTCTCCTATCCAACACATTTTACGATCATATGTTAAGCATATGGAAAGTGAAATCGCACTATAGTACACTTTAAGAAGAGGTGAAATCCAGCCCACGGCTGTTTTCTAGTGCCACGATATGTTGAGCCTCCCCTGGAGAGAGACATGGCACAGGTTTTTTTCGAAAAATGGAATTACCGCGTTGTTACTGGGCCGAAAGGTTTTGCTTTGAAAGGAAAGGGTGAGGAAGAGGTGGATAGGGGAATAAGTGTAAGGGAAATGTTCAGAAATGGAAGAAAAATCTCAGAACGGGAGCATCCCCCAAAAACACCCCGAGAGCGAGTTTTAATTTTTCTTCAAATTCGACACTTAAGCATCAAAATAAAGAGAATCCGAAAGAAATACGTTGTGTTCAACTGGGTATAAAATAAAAAATCTCGGTTGATAGAATTTGAAATCGATATGTTGCAAACGTAGGGTAAAATTGAATGCGCGTTATTATTTTGGAATGTCAACGTTAGAAAGGTTTATGTGTACACCACCACACAGTGATATTATATTGATGCATCTCCTCCTCCAGACCCCAGGCATTTCTTATTGATGGCGGTGCCCCTCGCTCTATCGCAGGGGAAATCTCCTTTACATTCTCAGACTTGTACTGATTTTTTATTAACTTACTGATTTTCTTGGCTTCATAAAGAATTTTCTCTGCAATGCTCAGCGAATTTTGGTCCCATAAGGGTTTTATCTATTGTAAGGCACTTTCTTCGGCTAGGATACCAAAATCAAGTTTTCGGTTTTTGAATTCTAGCAACAAATGGAATTTATACTTTTTCCATGGAACAGCTGAATTTATTCTTTTTGAAAGATAAATTTGCATTCTGCTTTTAATCAAGCAAGACGACCTGACTGTCGTGAACTTGTCTTGTTAGTTTAGTTTAACCTGAGGATAAATATTACACTAACCATCTATGGTTCCTGTTACAAGGACCGTAAGATCCCGTCAGACTTTGTCCTTCTGGTCTGAATTTGTTCTTTTGGAAATGTAAATATTAGAACAGATAGTCCATTTCCGCTTGTCTTGGTATTATTTTCTAGTATCTGCAACTTAAATTCTTCTTCATTATTCTAGAAGTTTCGTTAGTTTGATTTGGTTTTGATTCTACGAAATTGCTGACCAAGTCAATATTAATTGATTTTAATAATATCCTGTTGACGAAAATTCCAAATAGGTACCAGGTGACTTCGGAGGTAACGTCTCCACAGTTCGATTCTTCTGATTATTCAGCGAAACACAACTGCTTACCGGGATTTCTCTATGTTGTAATAAAACCTGATAGGGTAAAAACCATAGAGGCTACTGACTCGTTCAGGTTTTGGACTTTAACTGAGCTATCAAAAAGGCTGTTAGGACTTTTACTGGAAAACGGATGAAACTACTAAGGCGGAACACATTTACTATTCCAATGGATTCAATAAGAACCTTTTTGAAAGGGCTGGGGCATGAAGGGCTGTTCCAGATAATTGAACTTGGGCTTATTTGTGGCACTTTGCATTTTCGGAAGGTTCGATAGAAGGAAGCTCTCAGCCTCTTCTCTCGCCTTTGGGGTGTAAATGATCAGAAATGAGGACTCGGAGTGTTACCCACTAATATTAATGGTACTAGGTCCTGGACCCCGTTTTTGCCCATTTCGAGAAATCGTTTGTCCCATTTTCATCGTATCGTGCCAGGGTTTCGGGTTAACGCTCTCAAATAGAAATTGAGTGAGAAGTTCTTGCACTTCACCCATCTTCAGACCATAATGAGTTACTGAAAAATTTCTATTTCTACGACTAGTGTCTTGAGAAGTCTGGGTTCGAATCCTGGCGTATGCAATTTTTTCCGCTTACAGCATGGATGTATTTACTTCGGCCTACTACTAAAATAGCTATTCGGCTTCGGCCAAACTGGTACTGCGGTGTTATGCCCCGTCCTTAAAAAATTGACTTACGATGTCGTTATGGTATTATGTATCCAAGAATCTAGGCTGAACATGAATAGCATGTCCTGTTAAATCGGAATATGTAAGAAAAGGAGATAACCTAAAGAGGCCAATTGCCTTTTCCTGTACGTGAAGCGAAACCCTTTCTTTGATTCCTTGATTCTTTCTTCCCTGTTATCGTAAAGCATTTCAAGAAGTTAGTTTCCCTGGGAACCCGCATTTACTATTTCAAGTGAACAATATGCCGACATCAAAGAAATAAATTTTCAGCTCGAAATATAAAAGGATAAGAGGTAAACGGAATTCAGTTTAACTTTGAACAATAGTGGTAACAGCTCATTTATTGTATTTTAAAGTCGTTATATATTTAGTGTATAGTCTTTATGCAGTAGTTATTTATTTTTAGACTTTATTTTATTACTTACTTCAGTATATCTCCGAAAATTTTGAGCCGGATTAGGTTTGTGACAGGGACCTGAGGTATGAAGCAAGAGGAGCCAGGATCTACTCCCCACTTGTCCAAATTTGCCCTGCTCAATCTTACCCAGCCCTGATGGGTACCTGGCCTTCACTGGCTGGAGGAAAACTCGGCTGTGGGGCGTGATTCTGACCAAATGACCCCCTTGTGTACAGAGCTCACGGAAGCTGCCACCCTGTATCCCACTCTGTCCTGGCCCTCCAAGGGCTGTAGCACCAAGGAGTTTTTTTTATCACCAAAAATGATATATTTATATATATATATTATATATATAATATTATATATATATATGATATATAATATATAATTAATCAGAAAGTTGTGTCCGTTACAAAATGTTTTGTGAGAATGTCCAGCAATGTGTTTAATCATGAAATAATAAGAATTTAATAACAATACTCGTCAAATTTCATGCAAATCTGATGAGTCTATGACAACTTTAGGGAAATTTTAGGTCGCCGCCATTTTCAAACGAGTGTGACTTTTTGAAAACTTTTTACGGATTTTAAATAAGTAAGTCTACGAATTACTGTGCTATAAATTTCATGCTGATCGGAACCATGAAACGACTATCACGACACCGCCATTTTGAAACGTGTGCGATTTTTTGAAAACTTTTTACAGATTTGCAATAAGTAGGTCTATCAGTTACTACACTGTAAATTTCATGCAAATCGAATGAGTTTCATGAAATTATAAGAGTGGCAGAAAAACAAAAGTGTTCGAATTTTCAAAAACATTTTTCAGATTCATTTTCAGCATGTCTGAAAACCCCTAACCACCAATTTTCATTGACATCGGAGAAAAAAATGATAGCCGCCATCTTGAATCTGCCATTTTGAAACTGAATTTTGAAAAACTGATACCACCATTCGATGCGGCATCCTTAAAAATAGTACCCAAACTGCACTTATTTTTTCGCTATTATAAGTCGTTAGCGAGAAAAGGGCAAAAAACCATTTATCAAATTGACTGGTTCCGTTCCTGTATCTCAGTTAGGAAGGACCTGCGACCCCACATGTATTAGCCAAAAATGGTCTATGGGGGTGTACCTACCCGCCATATTTTTTTTGCCCCGTCATCCGGAAACACCCTGTATATAGAATATATTTTATGTAGTTGTGTTATGTAATGTATGTTGTATACATGAGTAGGTATATTCTGATGAGTAGTTCCCAAAATTTCCAGAATTTTTTTTCAAAAACAACGTTTAATTTTTTAAAAAAAACGCGATATTTTACCAACCCTGAATGCGAGTGGTTTTTCATTTTCTAAACGTCAAATGAACCAAGAATCCCTGTTTAAAAGACAGAAAGTTATAACGTGGTGCTTTGTGTGATTTGAGTACTTCCAGCTCTGAATTATATCACTCACATTCTACTCGCTCCACCAAGTCAACAACGCAGCTTCTTTGTCTTATGACAACCAGCTCATTCATTTTCATCCAGATTCATTTTATTTCTTTGAGTGTACGATTTGGGTGGGATATTACCTACTTCCAAAGAGTGAAGTACTGTTGCACATTACTTTTTTGTAACAAAAATTTTAAATACCATCAGGAAAAATCGTCGTGGATTTTTAAACTAATTTTCCAACGTATTTCTTCATTGTTTTCCTTTTATAAACTGCACATGATACACCTGTTTAAGTCACTTTTTCGCGAAAATATCATTCTAACTTTCGTCGTATCCTTGCCATTAGTGATCTTTTTAGGGCCTTAACTATTTTAGAAGTAATTGGCGTCTAGAAATAGATACCTCTATACTCTATGTCTTTGTACAAGTTCTTAATAATCGAAGTTTCATCCATGAGCTTACTGCCATTTTAGTGATATTCTGTTTCACAGGCAGGTTCATTATCTTTATAATTGTTCTCCGTCTCTCGTTGTTTTTATTCCTCACTAATTTATTGGCTTCGTTTCTTCGGTTTAATTGCACTTTATTTATTTTTTATTTAGTTTTCTAAGTCCAGCGCGTGGAAATAATGAAGACATTCGATGGAAATTTTTTGCCTTAGTTCATCATTATAATAATATCATTAGAGCCTGAAAAAATGAAAAATAAAACATTTCAAAAAATCTTCAGGAGATGGGTAGATTTAGTTTCTTGCTGCCGTAATGATTTGCTTTTATTTATTTACTTAATTTGAAAAATAATCTTTAAAATCTCCCAGTGACAACCTGGCGGTCAAAACCAGAGATCAAATCGGAAATGAAAATGCGTGGAGACTCTCAAACCACAAAGCTTATCCAACCGCAAAATTACTTCATTTACTTAAGTACTTACTTATACAATTGAGTGAAAGATTGGTTTGCTAAGAATTACAGATGATTAAGCAAGCAGCCCTTCTGCCGTTCTGACAACTTAAGCTGGAAGTGTCTAAGTCTTCTCAACTCTCTCCAATTTCTCGCTTAAGCCGAGAAATGGCAACAACTTGGTCCTTGAGGCTTGAATTTCTCCCAGCTATCCGAGAACCTTCAGTTATCCGAAAGGGATATCTTTTGGTTGCCTCAAACACATCATCACCAGTTGCATAGCCTTAAGTGGGATGAAACGTCTCAGCGGGAGCCGCTCTTTGGCTGTTTCTCTCAATATACTAAGTGGCAACAACTAGGTCGTTGAGGTATGAATTTCTTCCAGCCCAGTATCAACATTCAAAGGAATCAAAGGACTATTTGAAAGTGAAGCGGAAACTCTTTTCAGTGAAGGTTTACCAAAGGATGCACTAGCGAGAAAACCTGCAAAGAATTTGCAGCGCATTTGTCAGAACACTTTGGAATTCGGCTTGGAAGTGAAGCTCTCGGCAGAGATAGATTGGATTCACAGAGGGGGGGGGGGGGGGGGGGGGAAGCAGGCTTGAAAAATGACAAGGCTGATGGAGATACGAAGCCCCTTCCCACCCCTTAAGAGGATAGTCTACTCTTTGACTCCATTCAACCTTGAAATTTTGCATACGACGTATTTACCATAAATACATACGAGAAGGTATTGTCAGGCTCATAGCGGGATCTATAGAACTTTACTTATCTGCCAAAGACACTGGAATAAGTCTTCACTAGTTGTTTTACGAAGTCCCAAAGTCCCTGACGTAACACCCTGAAAAGGGGAGACTAGGGAAGCAGAAGAAGACAACACAAATCAAAGAAAAGATTGTTTTGATCCATTATCAGACTGAAAAACTAATAAAGTAGTGACTTTTTTAAATGTGCCTATAGCTGAAGTTTGGAGGTCAATGGCATCAAAAGGTATGCTTCCCTCTTAAGGGGATTCTCGCTAATGAGAACAATGGATTTATAAAGTTGGGGTTAAGCGTTTCTACTCTTTACCCTCCTTACTAGTCCAACTTTACAATATTCGAAATTTTAGTATTAATATTTTTGATATTAGATAATTTTGAAGATGAAAGATGATGCTTTCAACTTTCACTACAGTCTAGCTTCTTGAACATCCACCAAATATTACAGTATTTCCAGAAAATGTTTAAGGTTTCTACAGAAGCTCCTGGGAACTTCAAATGCTTGAGGATTTATTTCTTTATTTATTTGTTAGTTTTTCTGTACACCGCTCGTTAAGGGCATGCTACATAAAGTTACATATTATAGGCATACCCCTTAATAGCGACGGTGTTCCATATAACGCCCACCACGCGTTGTATTGAAATCGAGCGTTATAGTTCGCAGTACAGTGAGGCTCACACCAAGAATGTATCACCTTTTATTTTCTTATTTTCTCATCATGGCAGCAGTGACAAAGGAAGAATGGAGATGAGGCTGAGTGAAGGAAGAAAGGTTTAGATAAAGAATGAAAGGGCTGTGAGGAAGAGAGGTGTCACCTTACATTTGGATATCACTGTCAAATCCAAATATTTCTGTTTTAATGAAATTTCAAAGTATTTTTTTTTCACGATGACAATTTATAAATATTCTACAGGAAAGCTGTCTTTTTTATGGAGTTATCTTCTAGCTAGAGCAATAAATTTGTTACAAACTATGCCGCTACCTTTTGAATTCTTTTTCTTGTAACTCCGCAATTTCTTGTCTTGCTTTTGTTCTTGCATTTCTAGCATGCAAGAACAAGAAGAAGAGTTGATTTTGGCTGTAAGAACAACAACAAGAAATGACTTGCAAGAACAAGAACTTTTGCAAGAGTTCTCGCAAGAATCTTGCATAAAACCAGGCAGTTTTTTTTTTCAAAGCTTCATTCATGGATTGCAGTCCATATTTTGTACAAAAAAAATTGCAAAGTATCCGACGATAGGTTGCACTTGAAATGGCTGCTCGGTAGGTGAACCACATTATAACAGCAGAAAATTCCATGTGTATGCAAAAAATTGCAAGAGTCTCGCAGAAAGAACAAGAACAAGAGCAAGAAATGATTTCTACTGCCAGAACAAGAACAAGATCCTATCTTGTACTTGTTCTTGCATCGTGCATCACTAGCCGCTAAAATTCGACGCTGTAACATCACAATAATCGTTTCATATTGCTTGCTATTAAGTGTGTTCACTGTAGGGAAAGTTTCAGAATGCTCGTTATAGAGACGTTTTCGTTACAGAGAGTACAGTTATAATAGGTGACCACTGTGTAAAGGCAAAAAATAGATCATGTGAAAGAACATGGCACTTGACTTTAGTTTGATTCTGTTGTTTGAATCGAACTTTAACAAAAAAAAAAAAAAAACTGAAGCGATGGGAATACTATTAGGCTGGTTACGTAAGTCATTAAGATAAGTTCCAGTTATCGGACTTAGTTATAAGCTGGTTTCTTAGGTATATAAATTAATTAATACTGAAACATTTTATACGTTCTGCAAGGAGCTCGTGAAAAGCATATTAGATAAATACGTCGATAAAATGAGGAAATATCCAATTATTTTGTTATTTATTATTTTACTGTGTCGAATTCCGTATACAAAGAGGACGACGGGAGCACGGAATACGTAAACAGAGGAGGGAGGTTGGAAAAGAAACTTCTCTGTACATCTAACCAGCCAACTTACTCAACGCGAAACAAAACGCATGTGGCAACTGTTATCACGCTAAAAAACAGAAAATTCACACAACTTTATTAAAATAACTTTTCATAATAATTTCTGGAATGAATGACTAAGGGTGCGTCCCACCATGCCCAGTTAAAATTAAACTGGAGATTTACCATGTTAAATTTAACTTTTCAGTTAAATTTAACATGGTAATCATAGGACAAAATCTCCAGTTTAATTTTAACTGGGCATGGTGGGATGTACCCTAAGTTAACTTCCATGGATCGATTTGAGTTTACATTTGGTTAATCCGAAGTTAATTTTTTTTAAAAAGTTTGCTAATTTTGTATTTTGTATTTTGTTTTTTTCTTTTGAAAACATCCTGCTTTCTTATTATTTTAATCGGAACCTTTCCTTCGGTATAGTGCCCCTCAGTGGCCAAGCGGTTGAGGGATCAAACTTGCGTCCTGAGAGGTCTGGGTTCGAATCCTTGAGTGTTTTCCATTCATAACAAAATAAAGAATGAAAAAAAAATCGTTTGGTATATAATATGGAACTACGGTAGTCGACAGTCAATGCACCATGTAAATTTCGATCCTATAAAGACAGTTCGCTAAAGTGGAGGTAGGGGCTCGTTGTAGAGCAGTTTTCGTTATAGAGAGTTGGAGTTTGAGGAGAAAGTTTCTGCTTCTCATGCAGAAATGAGAATGAGAATGTAGAATACAAAATAAGTAAAAGGTGAGATAGAACGGAATAGAATTTGTCTAATCTTCCAGATTTGTCAAGTGTGGTCCCATAATCTTCGGTTGAAAAGCTCATTCATTATGTCCCATAAATATATTTCCCTTCTCTCTTGTCTTTATTCGTTAGAAATTCACCGCCTTCTTATCGTTTTCTTTCAATTCGTTACCTTTACGCCATAGAAGAAATGACTGAATGCCGCACATACCTTACAAACATTTCTAGTGGAACACAGGGAAAATTCCTCCTTTGTTTCAAATAATTTTCTTCTTTAGCCAGGATTTCAATATTTTCCGACTGCTCTTAGTTAAAGTAAGTGAGATTTCACAATTTCCTGCTGATAGTTAACGTTATATTCTAAAACAACCGCGAAGAGAGAGGGAGTTTCCAAGTGAGTCATGGCTTGTCAAGGGACTGCAGCGTTTGTTCGTTATAGAGAGGTTTTCGTTATAGTGTCGTTATAGAGAAACCCCTCCCCGATGGAGTGTGTTTGGGCTAGAATTATTTTTTTATAGAAATGTGCTAGCGAAGCAAATCTAAAATGAGTCAGAGTAGGTATCATCAGAGGGAATTGAGTGAAAATGGAAAAACGCACTTTTATTCATAAATAATGGAGAATGGGACGCATGATTTTTCGATTTACCCTCCGTGGAATCCCAATTCTTTCCAAATTTCAATAGAAGCGAAATGGGTGGGGGCCATCACATTCGTGGCTCCGTTCCCACCCCCATTCCCATATAAACCTGCATTTACCACAACATCCAGAAATACGCACCGCCAGGGGGATGGGCTATATTTCATGTCACAAGCCTTATTACGTTAAATGTACCCTCGCACACACGTTCCATAACATGCGAGTTGTACCTACCTCCACTGCTGAATTCCAGTTTCACAGACCCTAAACAATACCTTCATCCAAATGACTTCAACTCCTATGCCTGCTAATATAGGGAAATAGAAACTCCTATAATTGCAGCAATTTTTTTAATTAAATTTTCTTATTTTGTATTTTTTATTCTATTTAAAACTTCGAAAATGTTTACTCTCTTTCCAAAAAACTATACCAATACGTACCTGCTCAGCCAGCCAAGAATTTCAAAAAATAACAAACTGACAGAATTCGAATGAAATCAATTAATAGAGGTTTTTATTTCCAGCCACAGCTCAGAAATTAATTTTCTAAAAATAGTCTTTCTGGACTCCGTGGAACTCATCTTAATATTGAATATTGAATATCTGAATATTTCTATGAGTTTAGGAATTTAATCATGCTCATGATAACCACTTTTCAGAGCCGACTTACCTATCTATAACTTCGTATGAATGTGCTATAAATGATCCATATTATAGAGTGAGTAACTTCTTGCTGACTCAGGCAGCTGGAGCGATAACTATGTATGACCACATACATTCCAGTATATTCGAGAATAGTCATATGGAACGGCTAGATTGCTTAGTTGACAGTGCGCGGTGACAGTGATGACCCGTCTGCCGTGTTAGTGAGTTTCGAAATGTCACACGAGCTGACACTAGGGGAAAGATGCCTAACGATGTTCCACGAGATGAAAACAGAAAGAAGTTACCGTTACCTCATTTTTTGTGTCCGGAAATTTCAGTTGATTGATGTGGAAGTAGTTGGGTTCAGAGTTGCGAACTACAATCACTTCTTGAGTGATATTCGTAAAGGCGGAGACAAACAATGTCGGATTGGTTTGTTTGATCAAGAGCTGCAGAACCAACACGGAACTGTTGAACACATGGACGTGAATACTAAAATGATTTTGTACTATTGGGCACCGACCTTAGCACCTTATCATTTGCGGCAGATATACAATTCTTCGCTTGAGATTCTGAAGAGGTCGTTATTTGCTACTGATACTTACGTATTCGCTTCGAACGAAGAAGAAGCCTTGCTCGCGAATGCTGCAATCTCTAATGAGGTTTATCAATGAAAAATAGGTACTGAGACACCCTTAGAGTAGGCACTTAGGTAATCCTCAATCCGCAATTGAAAAATTCCTCTTTGATTACCAAGATAGGTGTGATTTCTTTGTAACTTTTCAGACAGCTTCTTTTGAGGAGCATATACACGAATGGTAGTGTCTCCAGAATGAGTGGTTTTCAGAAATTAAGGGGCAGTCGAAGCTCCCTGTCCCTGAAGTCTACTATCCAGTTAAGGGTCCGCTTAAGGGGAGAAGTGCTGTATCTCAAAAACCAGTCTTGCACCCAGCCTTGAAAATGAATCGCCGCTCGCAATGTTAATCTTATGGGCGGCAAAAAATGCGTCAGGTTAAGCGGACCCTTTATAGTTTCTTTTTCTGTTCCAAATACTCAGGTTTCTGAATGGTGAAGTAGCTGCAGTACCTGTATACCTCTAACTTTACTGCGTTTTCTAAAAAAAACCGCTAAAAAAACCTAAGGTAGCTAAATTGCTGATGAGAAATTTTGAGGCTTTCCAGCGAAGGGAAAATACTTCACCGCTCATAATGGTAATGTTATGGGGGGTGGAAAAAATCAGCTGCTGCGTCGCATTAAGGGTGGGCTTGCCAAATCAATATTACTTCACTTAGAACCTGGAAAATGCGTAGGTGTTCACTGCCATTGTCTCCGATGCCCTCCACTTTATTCAGAAAACAGGTTAGGTAGGTATACTCTTTTCTTTCAAAAACAAATTAGTAGGCAGATTTCGAAAAATTGAAGTGTTCACTTCCGAAAAATTTCTGAACAATTAATGACCCTAGACCTAGAATTCTTTCAAGCAATGTACCTGCTATTGGTATACTTTCTAAATAATCTGTCCCGTTTTTTCAATTCTCACCGAAAAAGATCGCTTTAGTGGAATTCAGAAGTCATTCTGTCGCGTTCTAATATGCATGTGGGGAAATTTGCCACCTCCGTTCGTCCAAAAAACCCTCAGATTTTAGGTCAATTTAAATAAAACCTGAAGAGAGTTTACCAGTTGTATAAAAAACTGTTTAAAGTATATTTATTCGAAAACATTCCCCAAGATATGATTTTACTTTTGCAGGCATTTTATACTTTACCCCCGCCCCCCTCCCCCCCCCCCCCCCCCCCAACCATTTAGGAGGGACGAGGTCAAAAAAATGGAAGCAAAAAATCCTCAAACAGAGGTGGGGTTGGATGCTGTGCGATTTTTCAGTCCCAAACACCTGTGTTTCAAAAGGAAACGAGTCCTTTGAAGGGATATATTTCCCCTATTTTTCCTCTTTTCTCGTAGGGGTTTTGGCAAAAATTCCCGCATTAGACTATAACTGCATATTTTCAGGGGGCCCTCAAATCTTGATACTGAAGTAGCATCCATCGTGTATTGGTCGCTTATGAATGAAACTTCGGAAGAAAAAAAAAATGTTTATGCAAGACTCTTGAGAGTAATCTTGTTCTTGCAGTGAAAATCAACTCTTGTTCTTGGTCTTGTTCTTGTTCTTGCTTGCAAGAAATGCAAGAACAAAAGCAATAGAAGAAATTTTTGTGCATCAATAATTGTGTGGGTAGCATCAGGGTGCTTTCTTGGGCCAAAGTGGTACGTACTGGCCCATCATTGAGCAGCCGGTGATGGGCCATGGAGTGTCCGGGGCATAGCCGTATCCACGGAGGGGGGGGGGGTTTAGGGGGTTAACCCCCCCCCCCCCCCCCATGAGCGGAAAATTAACATGGTAATGGCAACGTGAAGAAAAAAAAACATAGGCTAAAACCCCCCCCCCCTCCCCTTGACACTAACCCCCCCCCCCCCCCATTACCGCTTTCTGGATACGGGCCTGGTCCGAGACATAACATAAACGACTTTGTTCCAGGTTTCGGGGGATTTTCGCCACGAACAACACTGGGAAAAGTCGTAACCATGATTTACGCCTTAGTGGGGATCCCATTGATGCTCCTCTACCTGTCCAGCGTAGGTTCGGTCCTCTCAAAGTGCGCAAGAGGTGTCTGCTCTAGGACCCTGTGCTGTTGTCTATGCAGCAACTGCGGCTACTGTTGCTACGACGAAACCAGAATGCTCGAGAAGGAAAGAAGAATGAAACGGAAGCGAGAACTTGAAGAAAGGCAGAACAAACACCTGCAGGTTTGTGTTATCTCTGCTTTGTATAGAAATTTCAATTTATGACTTCTTTTGAAAATTCCAGCGATCGAAGTAGGTACGAAACTCCGTAACAATCTACCTATACCACCTACGTGGTTCTGCCGATTATTCTTATAGTCATTACACGTATTCATGAGCGTTCTTTTATGCAATATAATATTTTTATTATCAGGCATAACAACTGAACGATAAAATCAAGTATCGTCGTTAAATAATTCCCGAAGCCGCACTGGGTACGAGAGGGTAATAATTTTAGAGCGATAAATAAATATGTACAATAGAGGTAGCGTCTTACGTTAATAGTCTGCCTATACAAAGTGTGAAACAACCCTTAACAGAATACTTGTTTTCCTACCTAATTAAGGAAAATTCCTGTATAATATAATGAGTTACTTTGAAAGAGCATCAGCATTTATTCGACTGTATATTTGGTTGCGTCGAGAGCGAGTTCGAAAAGACGTAGAAGTTTCTACTACGATGTTTTGTGCTATGGTCTGAACACTGAAGGATAAAAGAAATTTAAAAGGCATTTTTTGTAAAGTTATAGCGAATAGTAGTAAAAAGAGACTGTCACCCAAATCACGTTTTCAAGGAAGGTATATAGAGGAAGGTTTGGAAGCAGGGTATGGAATTCTGAAGTTATACTCCTCAGTTATCATAAAAAAATATGTTCTCTTAAAATGGACGACAGTCGACAGAAATAAAATTATATCTGGTGGCCCGGAAGGAGTCCACCCGTCCTCTCTCTCCTCCTCGAACACTCGTACTTTCGTATTTATTTCGTATTTTCGGTTTATTAAAAAAACATTTTTGCAAACAATGTACAAAAAAAACCCGTTACTGTGGCCGAATAGTGTTTGGATGAAGCTGAATAGGACCGCGCCGAAGACAGTTTAGAAGCGAAGCCAATGAAGCCATACAAGCGCCGGGATTCGATACTAGACCTATCAGGACATAAGTCTAACCCTTTGACCGATCGACTACTCAGACGAAAAGGTGGAGGAGAGGAATTTTTATATATTTTTTACCAGTTCGCTATAACCTTAGTGACTGTCACAGTCGCTTTCAAAATTGTGGCAACTGGATGCAGCACTTGCTGCTTACGTGACTTCCGGGCTAATTTGAAGATTCCCCACACTTTCTTGACAACATTTATTAAAAAAAAATTCTCTTTCCCGTCGTAATCGTCCTCAACTCTTTTAATCTTTACCCCGATTTTTGTAGCTATCAGAGAGCAAATATAAACCTTCGGGTTAGAGATTCTGGGCATGCCTCATTCGCAGAGAATCCCTGACTCCAAAAATTATGAATTTTAATGAAGAGAACTGTTTTTTTCTTTTCAAAGAAGTTGAAAATGATTAGAAGTTCGGGGCTTTCTGCATAAGGTGATGAACGGGACCCATCCCATTTAGAAGGTGGCTTAATTTTTTTATTCACTACTCTAAACTCTAGTAAGCAATGTGGAAAGAAATAGTGCCAACTACTTCCTACAGGATTATGAGGTGATACTGATAATAAGAGGAATGAGTTCTGCGATCATGGCCAACCTGTTTGGGGTCCTCACTCCTAACACAAGGGTAAGACCATCAATTAGGAATTAGTGGTGTCCAAAGTTGGGCGGTGTCATTATTATTTCATATTTTAATTGCTGTTACTGATATGGCCATGTTTTTGTACACCCTATTAATTCAAAATCCTTGAACTTCTCAACGTTATGTGATTTTACTGGAAAGCCAGGCGTCGGCGTCGTGTATTTTTTTAGTTGTAATTATGAAACTTTTACATACCTACAGGTTTCTAAAGGATCTGTGACCATGTAAAAATAAATATAAATGGATATAGGGAGGTAGGTTCGCACTTACGTATTGAACCGAAATTTAAGGCCGACCTGACGCCCGCTTTTCAAGAGACCCCAATCCACGATCTACCACTACAATCTGCATTAAAAATTCACAAATCCCCAAGAAGGCCCTAAAATATTTCGTACGTTTCCCTTCCTAATCAGGTTTCGCGTGACTTTTAAAAGGATGGCCTGTAACCAAAGTAGATTTGCATTAATTCTGTTCAATCAGCTGGAGGGAGGCTACGGCTGAAAAGAATTTCTCTCAAAAGGGTTGTTATCGTTTTATCTGGCATTGCTGAACGAGTTTTTTTTAACGAGTTCGGGTCATTCGACCTTTTCTTTTTAAATTTTTAACCCACCCTATTCATCAAAACATTTTTGAGAACACCTTGTTTAGTATAAAATAATGGGGTCCCACTAAATCAGTAAGGCTGGATTTCATAAGTCCAATATCAAGTTCATTTTGGCCGGAATCAGTGAACCTTCCTATAGCCAATGCAGAAAGTAGCCAACCGACAAGTTTCTGAATTATTTAAACAATGTGATTTTTTTTTCAGGAACCATTTTACGTGAGTTCTGGAGCCAGTTCCAGCAAGTTGGACACTAAAGACTCCGAAGAAGACTGGAATTTGAATACTGACACCGCGGGAAGCATTGTAGCGCCCTTAGCGCTGTGTCTCCTCATCATGTTCACCTACATCCTCGTGGGCTCAGCTATCCTGATTAAGCTTGAGGCTTGGCCGTTCTTAGACTGCTTCTACTTCTGCTTCATGAGCCTCAGCACCATCAACCTGACCGACGTACTTATCTTCAGAAGCGACGTCAAAAATGTCACCGTTTGGATCTGCTCTATGTACATACTGACAGGGTTAGCTCTCACTGCCATGTGCTTCAACATTCTTCACGAAGAGCTTCTGAAACGTCTCAAAAAACAAATCATGAAGGGTTTGAAGGCGAAGAAGGAACCAATTCGCGCACTCCACGCTGTAGAGGAACCGTCGCCTGACTTGTATTCGAATTCTTGACATAAGGACATTGAAGCAGACGCTAAAATTGCTTTGCAGTG
Organism: Mesopsocus fuscifrons; assembly: GCA_950004255.1. Classification (NCBI taxonomy): domain Eukaryota; kingdom Metazoa; phylum Arthropoda; class Insecta; order Psocodea; family Mesopsocidae; genus Mesopsocus; species Mesopsocus fuscifrons. The sequence goes on from OX465378.1 coordinate 7,600,776, forward strand.
TGAAATTGTAACTATAAAACATAAAAATAATGTTGATATTGTCAATTCCTCTGTTTCAAGCGACAAGTTGTGCAATAGCACATTTAAAAATGTTGACTGTTCAGTGGGACCTGTTTTCACCCTTCCTCAAAGTGATGAATAAGGCGCAATGTAAATTCGGACGATTCTTTCAAACTCCACTTACTATATTTTTACTCAAGTGTGCAAGATTTTCACTGACTACATAAAATATGGTAATGCTATTTAATGGAATTTTCCGGTGGAAACGAATTCAAAAAAAATCTTAATTTTTCTGAGTGAATAAAAGAAGTTTTGAAGAAAACAAAAGAGAATTCTATTTTCATTATTTTTTCGGTTGCGCGTCCAATTTATGTAAAAGTATCCACCCTGAGAATTATATTGTAGGCACCTACTCCTACCTTCTTGTCACTAGTTCATGCGACAGTATAATGACTACTTTTGGTTACTATAGGTACCCACAATCATCACCCAAACCTGTTGTTAATACCTTCTCTTTCTATGTATTGGGTGCATATGTACGCAAAAATATAGGAACCTAAGTACCTATATAATATATTTATCCAAACATACCTAGGTAAGTACGTCCCTGACTGTTATTAGCTTTTCACTTTCGAGTGGTGAAACCAATCTTTCAATCTTATATGTGGGTAGGTTTAGAAAGTACCTATAGATAACTTACCTGAAGAGAAGACACTGCATGGTTTTCTTGCATTTGGTGTAAGATTTCAATATAATTTTATTTGGAAAATACTTGCGTACCTATTTATCCTTCAAAAGTTGGAACAATATTGAATTTTTTAATGAATTTTTCAGGGTTTTCTGAGATTTTAACAAATATAGGTCCTGGTACAATCCTTTTGAATCTATATGGATGGTCTGCCTATGAGTGTCAAATATAGGATTCTCATTGGTTAAAATGAGCTACTTAGAGGGTTTTTGGAAAATCCATGGCTTGCATTGCGCTGCGTTCACAAAGTGGCTACTTCGGCTACTGTTGCACCCAGCGATTGTCTGAAAGCTACAGTACCTACTTAAGAGATTATCCTAGGTATGGGATCGGAAAACTGGTATTCCATAAGCCCAAAACGACTTTTATTTATAAAAAGCCTCCTTTTTATGCAGGTCTCGTCTTAAGAAAATTTCAGGTGAAAGGTTGGCCACGAAACTTAGGGTAGCAGGCTCAGCAGGTTGAGTAGGTTCAAACTTAAAGCAGAGGTAGCGGATGGGGGGGGGGACCTTTCCGCAGACGTGGATGGTTTCTGTAATTATTGTCATTAGTCCCTGTCATTCTACCCCCCCCCCCTTCCCCCTCACTGCCCCTCCACACTAACTTACCTCTCCGAATTCGATATTTCTTTCCCCAAATTTCTTTCTGTGAACCGTCAACAAGTACAGAAGCGCCAAGTGCAGCCAAGTTTAAAGAAAAACAAAGACCAAAAGAGGTGGATTTCAAATTCCCAAACTCCATTAGGTTCATAGTGTTCCCTAATGGCCTAATGATATGGGTGATAACTGAGCGTTAACTGAAAGGGAATAACCCCCCCCCCCCCCCCAGATACCTATAACCTGCTCCTCCTCTTTAACTACTGCTTCACTAACTATCGTTGCCCATTGGTGAAGGAAAGGAATAATCGAGGGGTTAACCACTCGTTGGGAATCTCGTTGGGAATCATTGGAAATCTTTATGAAATCTCAGGGAATCTTGGAATTTTTTGGAGTGGTTACCCCTTCGGGGTTCATCTTTCTATGAATACCGTTGGGAATCATTGGAAATCTTTATGGAATCTCAGATAATCTCAAGGAATCTCTGGAGTGGTTACCCCCTCGGGAATAATTATTTTAAACTTTTTAAATTATGAAATTCATTTCACCACAGAAGTAGGTCCATTTATTTAAATAATTGAAGATGTTGAAACACACCAAACAATTAATATAATTCAGCAAAACTCTCATTTCAGTAAATATACCGTTTCATGAATCTGCTGCCAACTGCAAGATACTCCAATTATCATATAGCATAATATATTGTAGGTATACAACATAACCATTCAAAGACGTTACTAACTTGATTCATGATTAACTTATATATTGATATACCTACCAATCAATCGTATAGAAAGAGACAGTAAACCAGGGTCGGCTCTAGGGTACGAAAATGCGATTGCTGCAACAAATTTTAATGGCTACTTTTCCACTGGATTAGTTAGTATGCAGGCATTGGTGGTGGGGTCCCCTGACAGCGGTCAGGACCGTATAGGTAGCCAGTATATGCTTTGACCTGACATTGTCAGTGTAGCCGTTCATGAGCAAAACCAACAAAGGTCAGGGCCGTTGATAGGCAGTACATGGAAGCTAAAAATGGGTCTACAATGGGAAAAGTAGGTTATGCGACATGTTAGGGTTGTTTCACGGGCTGCAGAAGGGTGGAAGATGGCTGGTGAAAGTGTTTGAAGAGCGTACGTACCTAGGTATTACACAATTTTGATGACGTCACTGCTATATATACTCGCATGAATGAAGACATTTGATTCGGATTTCGGCAAGAACATAATACCTATTTTTTATACTTTTTTCATTGTAACTCTGGATTTGCACGAAACAGAATCATATGCGACCTGCTTAACATTCAATCCACTTTACTCTCGCGCCAACGGTACCAGGAACGGTGGCATGGGTAGGGCGTTGCTGGATATTATAAGGAAGAGTCAGTAAAGAAATCGTAATTGAGTGTCAATTGAAACGGCTAAAAGGTAACATTGAGGTAAAATTTAAGAATTGACCTTTGGCCACTCCAGATAACTTAATTTTTTAATTCCCTAGTTAATTCCACAGGGTAACCCAGCTATTTTCAATAATTCAAGGTAATTTAGGTAGGTACAACTATAGTAGGTAGGTACAACCTATAGTCCACTCAGCACGAGTACGAGCATATCTACGTTCAATCTAACAGGTTTGTCTATAGATATTACCTAGATAGTAGGTATCTTGTTACGTCGCAGCTTACCTATATATATATTTTATTACGTCTGACCCAGTCGAACCTGCCTTTCTTGGTAATATCTCGATATTATCGATATAGGCGTCTTATCTATTCACTTCCGAATCGAATGGATGAATTAATTTTTATCTAGTAGGTAACTACACCGTACTTACCTTATTAGTCTACCGTATCTAAATTTATTGTAATTCCCGAGTATAAGGTCTACGATCGTATGTTTAGCTTCTGAAAAGTGCCCTACGATAGCACTTGCCTTAAACTTCAGATATATCTGTTCGATAGGAGACACTACAGCACTTTAGTGGTGAAATCCAGACTAAGTCTGTCCTGCTGGGCTGATTTATTTTCATCGAAATAAGGGGCAGGTATCATCAATACACATTTAGATAGTTGTAATGTTGAACAAGTCAAAAACATGAATATTCGGGTATAATATAGTATCCCGGAACCTACCTAATTTTATGAACGATTATAAGTGGCAACACACTAATTGAATCTTATATGATTTAAAGCAGCAAAATTGAGTATTCATGACTACATACAGAACACGATAACATAACTTTCTCAGCCCATGGATTACATACGGGCGAGAAAGTAAACATTCCATACAGAAATTCATTGGGTGGGTGTCACGGGTGTTATTTGGGCATGGAAAGCTGATGCGCTTGAGCAGATGCTGTAGAAATCCGCATTTGTTTTTTCGCTATCTCGGACATCGGGCTAGGTTGAGAGCTGGTTAAGCAGGGGTCGCTACAACTAGGTACTGTTACAATGTCTACTGTCTATAGATATGGGTACAACAAGTAACACTGAGATACGCGGTTAATAACATCACACTAATTAAGTAATCATTGATGAATCAAGTGATTCATAATATGAAGTTTTTTATAGATTCGAAGCAGCGAGAATTTCTCCAACGGCAATGCTATTCTACTATAAATATGTGTATAGGACTCTTGCAACATAGGGAACTGTGTGCAGGGTGCCGAAAAATTCAGTTAAAGACATGACAAGATTACTGAAATCGTTTGTAAGCTTTTCTACTTTCGGTAAGATGAAGCGTGTGATTGGCAAGACTCCTACATGTCACGCTTGTTTTCGGCGTTGTGAAATTCTGAGTTACCCATGTGACCCGAATGCTTTCACAGAAATTTCATCTTTATTCCCTGATTTTCCATTTTTTTGTTTATTCAGTAATTGTTTACGTTATAAGTCTAACTCACTTTTGTTAAATGTTTCTTTTTTAATTTTACCGGCAGATTTAGTAAAAGTGAATCCAAAATCTTTGTTCTGTAAAATAAATTTTGTTTTTGTAAAATAATGCCTATAAGAGTGTCTCTAAAATGAAATATTCATTTATAAATCTTAGGCTGACTGAGAGTTATCTGACTTAGGCGAAGGTATAGCTTGGAACATATTACATGCCTCACAAGAACGAACAATTGAGCGGTAGGTAGATTACTTAGTGTCCCATTTCATTATTTGTTTACGTACCATTGCCATTCAGGCCAGAAAACTTTGGACCACAGTCCACAATGAATCATTTTACACTCCAGATATTAACGTTGAAAAAAATTATGTAAGTACTTCCCCACTTTCGGGTCTTAGAGTTTAAAGTCTTCTTCGTGAAAGAATGAATTGCAAAACATAAACGAATGAACTTAAATAAATGTTTCCTCATCATCTGCATCATCTTGATAAAGTTCTTCCGTTTCTTCTAACTTAATCATATCATCAGCGAGACTGGATGAGGATGAGCGCCCAAATGAAACAGCGGACATGACTCTTCGGCCAAATCTCCGGAGGTATCCAACGGTACTTGCGAAGGAGCTTCGGCGGGTGGTTGGCTGGGAGCGAGAGGCGCGAGCGGACTCTTCTTCATCTTCTTCTTCCTCCTCCTCCTCAAAAAATGAGTCGGTACCTAAACTGGTTCCTTGGAAACTCCCCGAAAAATATCGCATACGGGAGGGCAGGCTGAATGTACTACGTGTTCTCCTGGACTTTGAGTGTCGACGTTTCAAAGTCCGTTCTTTCCTCTCAATAAGGTCCTCAAGGTCCAAACTGTGAGCATTCCTCTCATGATATCTCTTTGTTCTATCTTTCGTTCTTGACTTATTCTCATTTTTAAAATCGAAGACAGACGATAGAGAAATATCTTTGATTTTCTTTTCATTAGTGTCGATAATAATGGAGAGAGCGTCGTACATATCAGGCGAGAGTCTACTGAGGTCCGTGCTTTCCATAATTTGTCGAATTGTGTCCACTTCGTCATCGATTTCATTAAGAGATTGTCGAGTTCTGATTTCATATAGTTTTTCTAGTTCTTCGCCTACCATTATAGCTTCCCAATTATCGTGCTCGTCCTCTGACTCACTTTCTTCTAAATTCAGTGAAGGGTTTCTTCGGATTTCCTCTTCACTACACGTTCTGCGCAAATAGTCGTTCTTTGTTCCATAAGAGCTGGGCATTATCGGTTGATTGTCTCCTAGCGTTGCCCGTCTACGCCAATACTCATCGTTTGACTTAGAGGTGCATGGCATCGCGTGCATTTCTATTTCATGGTGACGCCTGCGCCAAGTTCCATCGAAGGTTTCATTGTTGGTAGGTTCTGAATGCCTTATTTCTTCTTTGGCGGACTGACTGCGCCTAATTCCTTCCGATGTTCCGGCGGCGCTACGTATTGGCTCAGAATATCTGCGTCTGAGTTTTTCATTTATCACTCTCTCTTTCTCTTCCCTCTCTTCCCTCGCCTGTCTTTCTTCGGGAGAGCAGGGGACTTCTTCAGGCTGCGCATCTGAAGGCGATTCAGTTTTCTTTTCTGAATCGGGCATCTGGAAAACAGGAGAAAAATCTTTAAAGTTACATGAAGTTGTTGCTCGTCTCGTTAACCCACAGTAAAAGGGTATACTCTGACCAACGAATGGAAAAGCATTCACCAGTTATGTCAAGCTCTTTTGCATTTTCGTAAGTAACTGAACAATTAACAGTCATGGCACAGATCTCAGGTTATCTTCTTCAATACCTAGGTAAAAAAAAAAAACATTCTCCAAAGGCAATGCTAAGGACCTAGGTATGACGTCGTAGTACCTACTCTTCTCTTGAAGATTATAGAGATGCAAGCAAAACTCTTTGCGTGGGGATTGCAACGAAAATCCAACGTAACTGCGAGAGAAATTAGTCTGGTACCCAATGTAAGTTAATTCTGACTAGGGGTGCGTCCCACCATGCCCAATTAAAATTAAACTGAAGATTTTGTCCTATGTTTACCATGTTAAATTTAACTTTTAAATTAAATTTAACATGGTAAATCTCCAGTTAAATTTTACCTGGGCATGGTGGGACGCACCCTAGGTAAAACAGATTATTGCGTTAATTGTAGTTACCGAAAATGCAGCAGAGAAGCTGTTGCAAGTAGAATTGTACTGGGCCTTTACTTGCAATGCTAAAAATTAGGGTACTTAAATTACAAAATTATTCTTTATGGGATTGTGGGGATTACAAACCAAGGTTTTTTCTTCAATTCAATAGTAGGTATACTCAATATTTCTTCCATCCATTCCACATAGGTACCATGAAAATTTAAATATTAAAAATATAATACTTCCTCTGTTCTCTTCTGCAAAACTTATACGAGAAAGGATTAAAGATTTTGTGATTGTGTAACATCAGTACCAACGTAGGTAGGTATACTTGCGCAGGTGCAGTGACCTAGTACCTAGGTACATATATATATTTTTTTAAAGGTGTCCAAGTACCACTGCACCCCTGATGTATTTTTTGGCCGAAGCCGAAGAGTCGGATGAATCCTGAAATGAGTGGGCCATCACAAACCAGGAAACTAGGTATATACTTCCACCAGGATTCGAACACGGACCTCTCAAGACACGACAATGTACAAAGGTTCTATAAATAATATGTACTACCGGTAGGTATAACCATGCGTGAGATACTTACTTTTGGAGGAAACCGAGAAAATATTGCACTTACTTGAGCGTTTTGAAGTTTCTTTTCAAGAACTTCGATAGCAGCATCCCTTTTATTTATTTCCTCTTCCAACATCGCTAATCTGGACTTATATTTTTGTTCCAGGGCAATCTAAAATTAAATTTAGAAAAACAAATACAGTTATTTTGTTTCTTGATGTTCCTAATACTGCATGATAATCGATTTGAAGGGAAAGCATACAACAACAACTTGGAAATTTTGACTTTTTTCAAGGGAAAAATTTAAAATAACTCGCCACTCGCATTGGTATCAAATCCTTAACGGGGAAGATATCTGTCAGTCTGTGTATTGGTTCTTCAGACAGATAAATATGAACAGGCAAGAAATTTTTGGATGGGAAAGCAAAACACAACTGAAGGCAGCCAAACATTTTGAGTTCCCCAGAATTATCTTCTTATTATTACACTTTTCCGCAGTGTGGTTAGTGGACGGGACCTTTAATATTTTTATGAGAATAGCCGTCATTAATTCATTGGTTAGTAGAACTAACCATTGGTTAGTAGAATAACTTACGATATATTTTTGCATCACTTGTTTTATCCCGGAGATAACTCCTTGAAAAATGTCGTTCTCGTCTTGAAGACTGTTTAAATCAAAAATACTGGAAGGTTGTTCTAATCCTATGTCAAATTGAGCAGTTGACGATGATGATCCTAAATTGTAATTGGCACTCTTCGAAAGTTTCGAGCGACGTGCGGCATAACCTTCAATAGTTGGCGCCTCAAGGAGCTTCTTCATTTCTTCCACATCTTCCTGTAATTGCAGAGTTTTTACATTAAAAATGGGATCAACGCACGATGTAAATTACTGTTTGCTGCTGTAATACTGAGACAAAAAGATCTTAAATTATTTTAGAAAAAGATTTAGATTTTCCTCTTAAGAGTCTTTAAACAGGGAGGGCTTTTAGTTTTGAAGAGTAGAAAACACTGTTGTTGTTTTAATACCACACTGACTATGGTATTGCCACCCTGACCTGCCTGGCCCGAGGGCATTCCGCACTTTTCACAGAATACTATACCTGACACATTGAATATTTGTCTTACTTGTCTAGAAGTACCCTCAGTGTCGTCTGCAGAGATCTTCCTGAGGAGAGTTTTCAGTCGTCGACGTTCCCACGTTTCATTACTTTCTGGTGAAAGGAGAGGACTATAAGTTTGTTCGGAAGACCGCTCTATAATCGTTTCACTCCTGAAAAATCATTAAAATGTACTGGTAAGGCCAAAGTAAAATATATAACTAACATTTGAAGTACTCAGCCCTAAAATTCTTAGGTTCATACCTTCGAATACAGTCAGAGGGCAGGTCTCCTTCAAATGAAGGATACGACTGTTCTTCTGACGCCCCTTGTGCTGGAGTTTCCATGTCACTTCTTTCGCGTTGAATGGCACTGGCTTCGGACTGACTCCGAATGAGACTAGGGTCATCTGTGGAGCGTTCCGGGACATCTTGGCTCATGCTTCTGACGGCAGGATCTGCAGTCACAGATTGTTTTTCATTCAATATTTTCAATTTAGTCACGAATGGTAACCCTGAATGTTCAGGGCTCAAGTCGTCAACGGAGTCATATTTTTTTATACATTTATTCCCAGTTTCAGGCTCACTTCCTTCCACCTGGCTAAATGCAGGATCGGAAAACTCCCAAGCGTTCACATCTGCCAGTTCTTGGCATGATCTTTTGGGTGCTTGGCTCAGCGATTTTGTTCTTCGCTTTTCCTTTATCATATGTTTCACAGCACCCTTGAGTGACTTCCTTGTATCTGAACCAGTACTAGGAGAAGCAGAACGAGATCTTTTATCTTTAACGTCTTCTTGACTTTTCCTCTCTAAAATTGTGTAACTTTTTGATAGATATGATGTCTTTTTCGCCTTTACTGATCGAATTGATGAACTTTTTAGTAAACCCCAGGAGTCTTTGCTTTTATGTGCTGCAGTTGTCTTTTCTTCTGGTGTAAAACTTTCAAGATTTGCCTCGCTAGTAAAGGGTTTCGGTTCAAAACCTTCTGAAGCTGGTTTTGGCTGCAACTTCTTCAGCGCGTCACGGAAAAGACGGCCACTTTCTTTTTTAGCAACTGGTTCAGGTTTCTCATTGGCTTCTCCTTCTATATTATTAAGCTCTTGAATATGCGTTTGGACAGCTACTGACTCTTTCTTTCCATCTTCAAATCGCACTCCAGTCTGCTGAGTGTGGACTGTAACTTTCGTTTTATTTTCTGCAAATAATGATATTAGTACACTCACTTTACCATATAGTGGAACACCTTAAGTGCCCCGGAGGCATGGACCAAAAACCTTGGGGGACTAAGCCCTCCAGACGTTCTCCTCACCTAGGGAGGTAGGCATGGCTTTCTGTGACGTTATGTGTAGGCCAGAAAAATCCTGGGGGGTGGCTAAACGGTTTCTCCCAGCCCCCCCCCCCTGCTACGCCTATGCTTGGAGGATACTTGACTATGCTACTACAAGGTTATTTACTTACTTATAAGGTAAGTTTCAATAATCAAACCATTTTAGTGATTATTACTGGACGCTGTTTCATTACTGTTGAAATGATACACCTGGTTTGATTCAGGTATAATACCTGCCTAACCCCAGCGAACGCTGTATTTCTCCTACCATTTTTATCTCCTCGGTCCTGCTTCAGGAGGTCCTTGGGGTCCTTTTCTTCCTTGGTTTCTTTTTGGCTTGCAGCCGCTGCTTCCTTTTCTTTTTCTTGTTTCTCTTTCATCATTTTCACTCTGAAAAATTTTGTTCAGAAAAAAATTTCTTTCTTTGAAGTCCGTAAATGAAATATGGATATTTGGATTATAAGACGAGGTAAATACTACCGGGAAGAGAATGATCTCGTTAAATCTGTTGGATATAGGAGACACTGTAGTATACTTTAAAGAAGTGGTGAAATCCACCCTTTCCTTATAGTGATGATCAAAATTAAGATGATCAAAATTCCCAAACCTGGCTTTCCCCAGTTAGGTACTTCTGAGCAACCAGGGTGAGACCTATTATCTTTTCCAGAACAGAACTGTGTCTTATCCAGGGTCTGGAGAACAGTAACAGGTCTGAGGGTTGGATTTTTGGGTTAGGTTAGTATTCCAGGCACATATAAATACGTACCTTTGGAGAAGAGGTAGTCCTGCACCAATCGGTGAATGCGGAGGTTCATCGCAGTCAGAACTATCGACGTGGCTCATCCTAGTCATCTTACTCCTTGAATTGGCACCTCTTCGACTACGTCTCAAAGCGTCCTTAAGACCTTTTACATCGGACCGAATTTTGTTGACGATAGTTTTCTTTTCTGCTTCACTTTCCGCCGATGAACCTTGGCCTTTTCCTACGATAATAAAAGAGTTAAGTCAATTTCGACACCAAAATCAGCACCAATAAAGAAATTTAAAAAATAAATGTACCTAGCGAATTTAAAGTAGATAACTCTTAGTCACCGACGCCAATTCCCGCATGTAATCTTATCTTCTATTTACTACAACTACTAATCTATAAATATATATTAATAATAAAAACAAGAAATGATAGTAGAATGTACCAGGTTAACTGAATAAAGATACTAACCTTTTCTCGCATACAAATTAGCTTTTTTGACTTCCATTAGTCTCTTTCGCCCCAGAGCCTGAAGAATTACTTCGGCTTCTGGGTAGTCATCGATGGCCCTCAGAACATCTTCCCTATAAAAAAGAAATAAACAAGACAAATTGAAGTAAGGGTTGATTTCACCAATTCATTAAAGTATGCTATAGTGATAGTGTCTCTTATATAGCTTCTGACAATTCAAGTGCTTTGCGATAGATCTTGCTTCCTTGCGATAGCACATACCTCTCGTAAGCTAAATGTACGATAAGATAAATCATTTTGTTAAATCTGTTTGATAGGAGACACTATAGTGTACTATAAGAAGTGGTGAAAAACCACCCTACCTGTGTATAGGTACTGGTTTTTTTTAGTAACTGAACAGTAAGGTACATACCTCGCCAAACTGAAGAGCTCGGCGTAGCCAACCGAGCGAACGTCTGCTGTTCTTTTGTTATAGCCATCAAGGTTTAAGATGCCAATTTCTCCAAAGAAATCTCCCGCTTTCATGGTAGTTAACAGGCGCCCATTTTCACTGAAAATAAGACATTAAAATAAAAGAAAGTAGCGGAAAAAAACTTTTCTTATTCTTCCAATGTGGTTAAGGCTCTGCTTCACCTGATGATGCATTTATGTCACCTATAAGATAACAGGCGAATTATTTTGAGTAATTTCCTTAGTTGGAGAAACCCTGATATTCACCTAGACATTAATTATATTTTATATTATTATTTTTATTTATTTTATTTATATATTTATTTAAATATAGGTTAAAATATTTCTATACTTGCCCGATGACATCAAGGATACCGTCCGCAATGATGAACATCTCTCTAGCGACCTCTCCTTTGCGACAAATTAAATCTCCTGGGGTGAAGATAAATGCCCTCATCTTCAGCACTAGATCGTGGAGAAATGCAGGTTGGCACTGTTGAAATATCGTCACCTGTGGAAACAAATATGAAGCAACATAAAAAATAAGAATAAAAATAAAGAATAAAACGCATAAATCTTCATCTGTCCAACATTTACGGTCTTGAATTAAAATTATTTCTATTTTTTTGTTCGATGACCTTAGCTTTGGGCTTCGGCCAATACCTGTGTAACTATTTAAAAAATATAGGTAAGCTGTAGTACCTACCTTTTTGAGAACTCTTAAGTTGACATGAAGAGCTAACTCTGTTTTCAGCTTGTCAGGCAGAAGTCTTAAAGCCGTATTTATATCACCGCCTCCTTGAATTCTACCTCTGTAATTAAAAACGTATTCATTATAATAGAAACCAGATTTTCCAGTCTGTGCTTCATTCAGATTGTAGCAATATAATAATACGAAGTCAAACATAACTGAGTCAGCCATATTTGGAAACTAGTGAAAGGTTGAGGTTGCCGATTGGCTGTAAATTTCCCTTGTCACCAACTCACCTGGACCAGGAGTAGTCGTACCACCGGAGGACCCTCTTCTTCATATCTCCAGGTACCTTATGATACCGCATGTACGTTTTGGCACCATCTAGAATTCTTTCAAACTCCAGCCTGTTTGCGTTTCTGTTGGTGATAATATTGCCAACTTGGCCGACGATAGTTGCGAAAATAAACATGCCGAACAGGTAGCTGACTATTGTGAAAACAAACCTATTGGAAATAAATCAAAATTTTAGCCCTTGACAGTGCGGGAGCCCTGGCTAACATATCTTGGCTCTTGAAGGCTGTGGAAATTGTGCGATCACCCTGCATCTTAATGTTATAAAAAGATGGCCAGGGAAAAGATGAGTGCTTTGTTCTACGAAGCCCTTCGTCCTTCCCCCTCCCTTAGTCTTGTCAGATTACATAGTGGTCATTATCCCGGGAACAGCTATTTATAGGTATCGCACTAATTCCAGGTTTCATGGACCAAGATTGGTTAGGTAAGAAATAACTTTTATTCTAGTCTGGCATCCTATGCACTCATACGCCTTCGAACAAGACTAATTTTAAGAAGCGAATCAAAATTCTAGAAGGCTGTTCGAGTACGAATGAGGCTAGGAAGCCAAGCAAAACGTTTTTCCGTCAGGAGATCAACTAAAAAGTAGCAAATCGACTCCAGAAACGAACAGCCTTCTATACGCAAACCTTATCCGGGTCAGTCAAACTCTGAGACTAGGGGTGCATCCCACCATGCCCAGTTAAAATTTAACTGGAGATTTTGTCCTAGGTTTACCATGTTAAATTTAACTTTTAAGTTAAATTTAACATGGTAAATCTCCAGTTTAATTTTAACTGGGCATGGTGGGACGCACCCTAGGAGAGTTAAAGAAATATTTAAGAGGACGCTATTACCTGACGATGCATTTTTTGCCGCCCATAAGATTAACATTGCGAGCGGCGATTCATTTTCAAGGTTTACCCTTGGTTGGAAAGACACAAAATTTTGCCTGTACCTAGCCCTAACAATGTTCTAGGGAGTGTTCGAAGCAAATTTCCCAATTTCTCACTGGTTTCTTTTATTGCAAGTGCTTTGCAAATGCTAGCATCGCATACCTCAAGAAAAGTGCTGTATCTCGAAAACCAGTAAAAAATGGGAAATCTGCTTCGAACACTCCCTAGAACATTGTTATAGGGCTAGGTACAGGCAAAATTTTGTGTCTTTCCAACCAAGGGTAAACCTTGAAAATGAATCGCCGCTCGCAATATTAATCTTATGGGCGGCAAAAAATGCACCGTCAGGTATAGCGGACCCTTAATTGTTTACGGAACGAATAGTTTGGTTTGTTGAAAGTGGGAATTAAGAAACACAGAGAAAGCGTTCATCCTTAGTATTTTAGATTCTTTCAATTTAATACTTCTCCTATAGAACTGTTAACACCCCTTTTAAGGTGAAAAATATACAAACCGATCATTTCGGAGGATGGATAGGATTCGAGATTTACGAGGTCTGCGGGGTTGCCCTCTAGCGAGTGCTCGTGATTCAGGAGTCGATTGGGTACTTGATCGATTCCTAACAACAAAATAACATTGAAATCATGCTAGGGACCCAATGACCATGGTCAACTCCCAGAATTTTTGTCGCCTTAGACATTTCACTCCTTTCAGGCATTGCGTACAGTGGGGCGACAAAAATTCTATTGAAAGAATTACCAGCCATTCAGCCCCATATTATGTTCGAATAGTTGTTACCAAAGAAGTCCGTCAACAATACCACTAACAAGGAGAGGCTTTCTCCATCCATAGTCCCCATTTCTCTTTAATTAAAGTCAAAAAAATGTCTATGAAAAATAAAATTGGAAAGATTGAAAAAAATCATTAAATGAGGTCCACCATGAACTGTTTTTTTTTTCTTCATAAAAATTCTATTGTTAACAAAAAATTCACCCGAATGAGCTGACTAACGAGCAAATTGTTCTCGTCGGAAAGGTGTTTTAAAAATGCGCATAGGTAACTAGTGCCTATTTCAAATGAAAATGTGACGGGTCGGATATATTTTTGTGAAACCATTCGTTTCAATTCACCAGCGTTTCATTGTTACCTATGACGACTGAATTTTTTAACAACGGGGTTGAATTTAAAATGAATGAGATTGAAATCGGGTTTCAGAGGAAATTTTCGTCTCATCTGCCCCTATTGTGAAAACACGCTCCAATCAAGGGGGAATGGAAATGCTGTAGGCGCAATGAGACACCAGGGGTTCTCATCTGATTTGAAATCTAACTTACCCCCTCGAGATAGCCTCGACTGCCACATCGGTTCAATCCCGATTCTATCAAAGTTATTCAGTTCGGCATTCAGTTCTGATATAGGTACTCAAGGGAAATGTATAATGTATATGTGTAATTTTCGATCCTGGTGTATAGGTCCCCGTCGCATGGTATTTACTTAGTTGTACTACCAGCTAGTGGAGCATTGGATAATTCCCGAAATTATCTAGTTACTGGGCTCACCCCCACTTCTCAAATTAACTATTCCTTCAAGACATTCCTCCTTCAGGTTATTTTGATTTTTTTTTTATAGTTTTTTCGAGCACTGCCTTTTGAGGCACGATTTTGCGCGGAGGGGAGCTTGAGGTACCTATAACCTACCCTACCTCCCTACCTAAGGTACCCTATAACCTATAACCTATACACCGTTAAAGGGGGTGGATTATAGGGTTATTTTGGTTTCTTGTTGCCAAGATAATTTTCAAAAGTAGCCTTTAAACCTTAAATTGGGTCCGAGGGGTTAACCACTCGTTGGGAATCTCGTTGGGAATCATTGGAAATCTTTATGAAAACTCAGGGAATCTTGGAATTTTTTGGAGTGGTTACCCCTTTGGGGTTCATCTTTCTATGAATATCGTTGGGAATCTTTGGAAATCTTTATGGAATCTCAGTGGAATCTCAAGGAATCTCTGGAGTGGTTACCCCCTCAATTGGGTCTAACCACCGGGTACTTTATAGGTCAGTTCCTACCACTCCGCCAGTCCGGCCCTGATATAGGTATCCACGGGATAATAAACCTGTAACGAGTAAAAGTTGGGAAACGAAAGAATGAATAGCACCTAACGAACCCCCTCTTGAGGTGCTCTCACAAATACTGCGGGATGAAAGACGTATAATTCATACCCCAAGCGTATTGGTACGTCAATTGCCAATGCCTTAAATGGAGTCACCTTAAAGTCTAGTTTTTCCTTGTGTTCAAATTGGATACTGTGTATCAGTTTTTTCCTAGAAATTTATATCAATCTCTCAAATGGCCAATGCACTACCTACTAGCATTATCCGTCTTGGGTCAGACTGGTGGCATGGATTAACACTGGATTCTTCAAAAAATAAATTTAATTTTGAGCCAGAGGTCCCAGATCCAGCGACCTCAATGACCAGTAATAGATTTTCATGATTTTTAAGTAACTCGCTAGTAGTGATACTGCTATACTGACATTGTGGTTCAGAAGATAACGAAGCAAAAAGCCACTAAGATACTTGCCAAGTTGATTGATTGACCGGTTACTTCCTAAAATTTTAATACGTACCATGACAAAAACGGAGATTCATTTGCGGATACGTAATTTTCTTTGATATACAAAATCAGGAAAAGATAATTTATTGATAAGTTAGCTAAAGGAAAACTGTCAGAAACAGAAACTCGGCTTAGTGGTGAGGAAATTGTTTCAAATGAGTAAGTATTTGCCATGTCTCGGGTCTCATTTCCTTCTGTCGATACATCGGGAAAACGTCTAAGGTATTTTGAATTTGAGTAGTGCTTAAAGCAAAATCCTATTAGCGGTATGACGGCGACGTCAGGGGTGTCTAAAATTTAATCCTCGTTTTAGGTGACGCTTTGAATATTTTCAGGATTCTGAATTTCCCAAGATTTTGCCCGTTGTAAACACAAAAGTAGATAAGTATAAGTTTTCCGCTAATCGAACCTATTACCTTCAGTATTCAATTGTCTTTATGAGGACGCTATACCTGACCACAGACCTGACGATGCATTTTTTGCCGCCCATAAGATTAACATTGCGAGCGGCGATTCATTTTCAAGGTTTACCCTTAGTTGGAAAGACACGAAATTTTGCCTGTACCTAGCCCTAACAATGTTCTAGGGAGTGTTCGAAGCAGATTTCCCAATTTCTCACTGGTTTTCCAGATACAGCACTTTTCTTGAGGTATGCGATGCCAGTATTTGCAAAACAGTTGCAATAAAAGAAACCAGTGAGAAATTGGGAAATCTGCTACGAGCACTCCCTAGAACATTGTTATAGGGCTAGGTACAGGCAAAATTTTGTGTCTTTCCAACCAAGGGTAAACCTTGAAAATGAATCGCCGCTCACAATGTTAATCTTATGGGCGGTAAAAAATGCATCGTCAGGTATAGCGTCCTCTTAAGCAAAATTGCTTTAGGTATCGAAATAGATTTTTTTTTTTTAAATTCAAATTCACATTTTTACATTCGCTATAGGTATTACAGAATAAGTATTTGATTGGGCAGTAAAGTCTAGCAATTGTAAACGAAGTATCTATAGACATCACAGATTGAAAAGTGCGGGAAATTAAAGTTCGATCGTTGTCACACCCTTGTTGTAGGATTTAAGCACCGGATGGTGTTTTTCTCTCCCAGAATATGAGGAGGAGCTTGCCAGACAAGGAGTGATCGAGGTCTGACAAGGAAAATCCATGCTATACAAGTGAGAAGCTTGCGAGGCATTCAAAGAAAAATTACATCAAAACTTTCCTATTTTCCAAGCCTTAATTTTTTTTTAATAGTGAAGTGATGTATCTACCTACGTCTTTCGTCTGTTTTAAGTACGGCTGGCAGCTATTTGTTTGGCACGTAGGTACGGCTGGGGAAACCATTGTATCATGGGTCAGATTTTTCCATTATAGAACAACGTAATTACTGTCAAGGTAGGTACATACAGGATCATTTCAAACAGCAAGACAGAAAAAAAGGTGCCAACTGCCACCTAGTAACTAAATCCAA
This sequence comes from Mesopsocus fuscifrons, assembly GCA_950004255.1. Lineage (NCBI taxonomy): Eukaryota > Metazoa > Arthropoda > Insecta > Psocodea > Mesopsocidae > Mesopsocus > Mesopsocus fuscifrons. The sequence continues at coordinate 7,617,808 of OX465378.1, forward strand.
AGTTAGAGTTTTCCCAGAGATTTCCCAGATGTGACCAAAATAGTTAGAACTTTTTTTCTATAGATTCTTTGGGAGTTGTTAACCCCCCCCCCCCCCCCCCCCTTTCCTCCTAATTTAACCGAATTTATCCTCACTACAACATATTCAGCGCAGAATGAGGTTACACCCATTTTCTTATTCTGAAAAAAATAATAAATGCATGCACAAGCATTCCTAAAAAAACACTTTTTGGGGTATGCGATGTGCCTCCGACAGCATCGTGTATTCTTCACCTGACCAGAATACTTTTCTCTTTACTTCATCTAATGGAAATGTAGAAGTCCGTCAGTACTTTTTACGCAAGTCGTTATTTATACCGAAGCCTTAGTTGAGAAAACAAGCAGAAAACGTGGCCATGCGGTAAATCCAGAGGAATTCATATTCCGAATTTTTCGTTTTTCTTTCAATTTTCATTATTGTTCACTATGGATGGTTCTTTTGTGCGAACCAATTAGGCTGTCGCTAAAAAATTCTATGGAAAACAGGGAATAGTTATCTATCACGTTATGGAACCTTTTCAATCGCTAGGGATGGGGAAACCCCGGATGTCACAAAAAAACAAGGTTCCTAGGATTTTATAAAAATGAATAAAGTATGAATTTCCTAGTTTCCTACTTGAAACACTGTTTCAAAGCTTTCCAAATCCTCAGATTTTCTATTTTTTCTCTCAAAATTTCAATATATTTTCTTCTTCACCGGTTGCATGTATTACGGGACCATGGTTCAAAAGATAATCAGAAAATTAAAAATATTAAAAACATGACCGGAAGGCACCACCGTATAATCATGAGATAAGTAGGAGTTTCAGTGTATAAATTAACAAGCAAAAGCATCCATGCAGCAGTTGTCAGGACACTGAGTTCACATGTTGGAGGTTCAGGGATTGAACCCTACCAACCAACCCTACCTACCAGTGGGTAGGTACCATTTGACAATGAAAAAAAAATGTATCTATTTGGAGTTTCGATGCAAAGATAAATGAACTACGGATGGCCCCCAAAAAACTTTATAAATGAACATTTACAAAAACAAATACTTTAGAGAGATAATTTGGGAAACTTACTCATAGTTTGTTTCAGGAGTCGGTAGATCACCAATCGTAGTAAGTGTGAGCGTAGACCAGTAGAGACTTCCCAAGTACTTCCTCAAGAGTGTGTCACCAGGTTGTAAGGGATAGACCCAGTCTCCCTTAAATCCCTCCGCTTCAGAAAGTAGGAAGTAGAAGCACCCAAACCAATGAGCCAGCATCAGAAGAATATGGACCAAATTGACAACGCGCCATACGTTGGGGTATACCGTTCTAGCCTCAACCATATAGTAGTAGTGGCATAGTCGATAAGTTTTCAGAAATCTTGGAAACCGTATGATCGGCATCGAACCTGTGCGGAATTGGATAAGGTCCAAAGGGATAATCGCAACTACGTCCAGTATGAAGTCTTTTGATTTGACGTAATGGCCAGACAATTTCCTCCAGTCGTACACCTGCAAATAGTGTTCAACTGTTAAACACTGTTAACTGTTATTTCCTCATTCTGTACTGTAATTTTTTATCTGGTTCTTGCTGTTGAAACCTACACGTCTTCCCGGCATGAAATTTATGCCAAAAGAACGGGAACAAGACTGTACTCCAATATTATGAAACGAAATGGAAGGAGACTTGCTGAGTGAGAACGAAAAAATTCCAAAAAATCCCTTTCGGCAGCCCCGAAAGGCGTAGGTAAATTTCGAAGATTACTTCCATCCACTAAAAGCAGTCTAAAATCATTGAGAAAGACGGTTAAGAAGATTTTCAGTTGACCCAAATGCATTCTCTACAATAACAACGGAGGAATTGAGTTTTGAAATTTCACCCCCCCCCCCCCTCCACCCTTAACGAGAAAATGAAAGTGATTTTTAAAAAAAACATTTCAGACAAAAGTTGTAGATATTATTAATAGAAACTCATAGAAAAAAGAATAAACTCAATATCTCACCAAATAAGTGAGTTATGACGTTTTGAAAATTCAACCCCCCACCCCCTGCCTAAACGGTGCGTTGGACGAAAAACTTTTTCAGACAAAAGTTGTAGGTAATATTAAGGCAAATGCATTACAAAACAAAAGAACTCGATAACACCCCTAGGACACAAGTTATGAATTTTTTTGTGCGCAAAACCCTCTTTTTCCACCCTTATTCAACCATTAAGGGTGGGATCAAAAAACGTTACCAAGAAAAGTTGTAGGTAGTACTGTTAGACGCCCCTCAGAGAAAACCATGTTTCATTAGTTGCAATATTAAGGGAGTTATGGCCAAAAAACCAGATTTCGAAAAAGTCCCCCCCATTTTCCCCCCCTTCGTCCGATTTCCCCCATTAACGAACTCGACCGAGATTTTAGTCCCTTATATTTTATTAAATAGTCAAAACCAATTATTTTGCAAAAATACGGCTCCTAGCGTGTTCACAAGGAAGTGAAAATGATAGATATATATAAATATATATATATATATATAAATTTTTTAACTGACGGTGGTTTTGGGATCCAGGGGTCATAAAAAGAAGAACTGTGAAGAAATTTTTCAAAAGTGAGACTACTGGTACGACTACAATAGGTAGATTTTTCTTCGAAATCTACCTAAAAATACCATTTCTTGTTCGTTCTTCACTAGTTAAGGCGTTAGCTGGTACTGCTCGATTCCTGATTGGATTGGTTCAAGTCTCAGTATATACAATTACTTTCATATCGTCGGTCCAGTGAGCTAAGTCATTTTTTAGGTAGATTTCGAAGAAAAATCTACCTATTGTAGTCGTACCAGTAGTCTCACTTTTGAAAAATTTCTTCACAGTTATTCTTTTTATGACCCCTGGATCCCAAAACCACCATCAGTTCAAAAGTTTATATATATATATATATATATATATATATCTATCTATCTATCTATATATCATTTTCACTTCCTTGTGAACACGCTAGCAGCCGTATTTTTGAAAAATAATTGGTTTTGACTATTTAATAAATTATAAGGGACTAAAATCTCGGTCGAGTTCGTTAATGGGGGAAATCGGACGAAGGGGGGGAAAATGGGGGGGACTTTTTCGAAATCTGGTTTTTTGGCCATAACTCCCTTAATATTGCAACTAATGAAACATGGTTTTCTCTGAGGGGCGTCTAACAGTACTACCTACAACTTTTCTTGGTAACGTTTTTTGATCCCACCCTTAATGGTTGAATAGGGGTGGAAAAAGAGGGTTTTGCGCACAAAAAAATTCATAACTTGTGTCCTAGGGGTGTTATCGAGTTCTTTTGTTTTGTAATGCATTTGCCTCAATATTACCTAAAACTTTTGTCTGAAAAAGTTTTTCGTCCGACGCACCGTTTAGGCAGGGGGTGGGGGGTTGAATTTTCAAAACGTCATAACTCACTTATTTGGTGAGATATTGAGTTTATTCTTTTTGCTATGAGTTTCTATTAATAATATCTACAACTTTTGGCTGAAAAAGTTTTTTGTAAAATCACTTTCATTTTCTTGTTAAGGGGGGGGGGTGAAATTTCAAAACTCAATTCCTCCGTTTGTTATTGTGTTATCGAGTTCTTTTGTTTTGTAATGCATTTGCCTCAATATTACCTACAACTTTTGTCTGAACAAGTTTTTCGTCCGACGCACCGTTTAGGCAGGGGTGGGGGGTTGAATTTTCAAAACGTCATAACTCATTTATTTGGTAAGATATTGAGTTTATTCTTTTTGCTATGAGTTTCTATTAACATATATCTACAACTTTTGTCTGAAAAAGTTTTTTGTAAAATCACTTTCATTTTCTTGTTAAGGGGGGGGGGGGGGGGTGAAATTTCAAAACTCAATTCCTCCGTTTGTTATTGTAGATAATGCAATTGGATCAACTGAAAATCTTCTTATCCGTCTTTCTAAATGATTTTAGACTGCTTTTAGTTGATGGAAGTAATCTTCGAAATCTACCTACGCCTTTCGGGGCTGCCGAAAGGGATTTTTTTTTTCAAAAATGGGTTTTCTGCAGATTTGGGACCGTGAAGGTTCACTCTTCAATAATAAATCGAGTTTTGGTTGATATCTCAATACCTCGGAACTACGATTTTCCAACTTAGCTCACTGTTACGTTGTAGTAGTAGTATTATTTATAATTAATTGTGAAGGTACATCTTATGGAGGAAGTATCAGGGATGATATGGTGCAAAATGGAGTGAAATTCAAAATGGAAATTCCGATTGATGGCATAAATGGCGTTAAAGACTTTAAGGACGAAAACTTACCATGAGTCCTTGCTCCAGATATCCAGTGCGGAGTTGTACAAATATATCGCTCCAGAAGACCAGATCCGTCACACCATCACATATGAACCAAAATATGAACAAGTTGTCCTGAAGTTCAGGAAAACATTGTCGGACAATCACGGCCCACAAATTATAAAGCACACAGGCTGTGACTATCATCAGCCAAATGAAGTAAAACTTTTGATCTGGGTTGACGACGAATTTGGAAGACATCCGACGTAGTCGGAGTCGTCGACGGTTGACCTCATCCTGGTCCAGAGGTCCACCGTCATCATCGACGTCATTTTCCTCCTCTCCAATGCTAACGATTTCCTAAAGAAGAATTAAAATAAACCTCTGTTTAAATGTGTTTCAAGTGATCGTACAAAGCTTCCGTTATCCGAGGAAACGCTGAAACAGATATTTCTATTCTATAGGATTCCCATGCAAAAAATTGGTTGCATGCACTAGGATGAAGTAAAAAAAAAATCAGTGTTTTCTTCTAGATTCATTTGCAAGTTTAACTTCATCCCAAAATCCTTATCGAAATGAGATTAACCAAATTTTCTAACTGCTGTAGGTACATAGTACTGGTGTACCTTTCGGTGGCCAAGTAGTCTTGCGAAAGGTCTGAATCGACCCATGAGAGGTATGGCCAAAAATGTAGTGCCCAACCTGGCTCTTTCGTTTATTAATAAAATAATAGCGGGAGCAAAAGCGTGAATTTTCACAAGCCAAGCGATTCTTTTGAGAAATTGCTGTAGTTAAGCAATAGGCATAGCTTTGTACAAATATGGGGAAAGCTTAAAAGGAAAGGGGTTTCCATTCATCAACATCACTTTTAACTTTTAAAATTCAACTTCCTCATTTCACAGGCGAATATAGTGGGAATGGAGAAGGGTGAGACCCATCCTCGAAAAGTTGGCTCCATTATATTTAACAATAGTTTACAAATTTGTACATGTATAATTATTTGGCTGATCACATTTTGTTTTGAAAATAACATTCAACAACAATAACAAGGATGCATTATTAATTATTACTGAAATCTGTAGCTACCAAAGACAGCATGCAGATGGCTAAAGGCTACTTTTGAAAACTGTGGCCATTCTAGCATAAAAATGGAATTAATACAGGAAATAAAATAAAAAATACTTCAAGAAAAATATGACCATGGACAACTAAAGGATTTAGTGGTCCCCTACCTGTGTGTCCGGTCTTTGACGAGTTGAGAACCTTTTCAAAAAGGAATCTTCCCTTTTTAGTGGAGCCTTCGACTTCTGAATAGCACCCGAAAGCTGAACGGTCGTGCGAAGCTTCAACCACCTCTGACTGCTTTTCGTCCTGGATAACAAAGAAATATTGGAAATTAATGAGAAGAAAGAAAAATAAATGATTAGGGGAAGTTTTACACAAACACGGAATCCACAGAATTTTGAGTTCCGAAATAGGCACATACTAAATATCACATATCTTTTCTGCAACTACTAGTAATTTTTTTCGACTTCATACGCTTAAGCACCAGCGGTTGTATTTCTAACCCTAGAAAACCTAAAGGAACGGGCGTCGAACTTGTTTTTGGGTAGAATTAAACTACTATGCTGGGGTATTACAGTTCTCTTGCTAACACCTAAATATCACCGCCAATCATCAATGCAGTATACTATTTTTCCTATCTATGCGTGTTAATTTGGTGTTCCATTGGTGTTTAGAAGGGGAATAGTCCAATAGCGCTGATTACTCTGGAGCTTTGGAATAGCATCATCATGTATAGCTATACAGTGGCATTTTGGTTCTAAGCAGTGTCCCCTAGCTTTCACGTCCTCTGGCTCTGACCCCAAATGAAGGTAATGGTTCAATACAATTAGATTTTGACGTTTAGCTTGCGGACTTTAACACTGACTCTGGATCACCTAACCCACCCTAAATAGGTAACTAAAGGCTACCTCTGCCCAATCCCATCATCCCTAAACCGCGAGCCTCAGTTGCTGTTCTGTAATTAACTGAGAGTGGGCAACAGAGCAACGGAACTGAGAGCAAAGGGACCTCAGGGGGGAAGCACGACAGATGGCGAACCCCATTTGTGAGCGAGAAACCAATTTCAGGGGAGCCTGCCGGACATGTTCACTTTACCGCAGTGTTTCGTACTAAACAAAACATCGCTGACCAGTGGATCAGCTGCTTTTAAGAGCTACCTTTTTTGCTTCCTCTGAACAATTGGACGTTAAGAGAGAGTAGAGAAAGGGAGTCAGAATAAAATTGTATAAATTTTTTTTATTCTATCATTTCAGTGCAGTTCCGAAGCGTTATTGCCTGCATCGTCCGCCCTGCAACCTTTCAACGTCCAACTTCGTAGAACTCACGTACATAGCTCTTCAAAAGAATTAAGTAGGAGTCAATGATAAGGAGCAGAGAATAATGTTTCGAAAATACTTTGAATGTATGAAATAAGGAAGGAGTAAGCACCATACTCGGTTAACAGTTAAAACTCCAGTTCAATTCGGTTTTTACAGTGGACTTTAACTGAAGTTTAACGTTAACCGGGTACGGTGGTTAAAAATGAAGGAGTGATTATATTTCTGTGCTTGGTTCTCAGCGATAATGGAAGCAAGAGCGTGAAGAGAACTTATCGAAGGACAATAGATCGCATTTTTGCATTTTGTGTAATAACGCTAAGGTGAATCGATAACAGGTCAGCCGAAGTCAAAGAAAAAATAATTGACCAGCCATAGAAAATCAGGGTAAAATTAGCCCATTAGGTCCTATGCACTGTAAGGACCTGAAATTACAGATTTCTCCTTTATAGAGGAAAAAAAGTCTCTCGTTTCCCATGCTTCCCGGGTTCCAGAAAATCAGAAAGGTGAAAATGCTGAGTTTGTTTATTCATTCGTTGAGGGGACCTAAAAAACAGTCATACCTACCTCTTTAAATATAAAACAGGCCACAGCACGGTGTCATTCATAAAATGAATTACTAAAATCCGAGTTACAAAGTAAATAAATTCCCTGAAGAGTTGGCCAGTGACTAATTAATTATTTATACCAATTCCCAAACGTAAAATGGGTAAATACTGAAAGGAAACCCCGTCCAAAATCAACGTCAAATTTTTAATTCATAAAAACTGGTAGGTACCATCTCTGGAACTTTTACGGAAGTTTCGGCATAATGAAGTATTCTACCTTCAAATTTCAGTTAACTCATACTTAGGCTTGTATTAAGAGCGCCGTCTTAGGAAAAATTTAATAAATTACCATATGACAGAAGAAATGGGCTTCCAAAAGAACGCAGTATATAAAGCATAAATTTTACTAGTTGAAAACTACAACAAACTTCACTTGGGGAGAAAGAAGATCAAATTCAATTTTATTAACTTTCGTTTGTGGATATAGGAGAATCCATTTCCTAAGGGTATAAAATCCCATTTACAAAATAAAATGACAATTCACAATAATGTTGAATTGTGATGCTACAAAGGCGGGAACGATGAAACTTGAAAATTGGAAAATGTTAAAATGTCATACAAACCAATTCAGATTTCCGAATTATCTCTCCTAACTCGACGCAATGCAATCACAATATAATTCAACATCGATATCTAATACCCTTTCAGGTTTCATTCTATTAATTTTTATTTTATTTTTTTAGGTTTAGAGCCCTTGAATCTATTGATGCCTACAGTCCATATCGTTGCCCCTTAGCCACAGATGTTAAGTAATGAAACTGATGTAAGATTGTTACTATACTCGAACCCAGGACCTCAGTCTTTAGGTACCTACCTACCTAACTCTTCTAAAGACTTTTTGTTTCAATTTTTACCCCCTTTCTCGTTGTCCCAATTTTCCACTTAAAAATAGTTGTTTTCTAAGTTCTACCTGGCTAAAATGATGACGTACCTCCTTACTTCTCTAATGGAACACTTACCTGCTTTCCATGCAAACATAAATATGCAAATGAGCAAACATTCTAAGTAAGCAAGGAAGGGGCGACCAAGGAAAGTAAGCGTAGGACTTCAGTGCATTTCATTTCAACTAATGAAGAGAGCAAATTAACTAATTACTAATTAACTAGCTTATTATACTAAGTTAACGTTAACGTTAACTAACGTTTAAATTTTTTGAAGAGCGACGCAACAATGCTCATCCCGGAAGCACGAGGTTGAACTTTCCATTTTTTAAATTTGGTTTTTTTTAACCCTTCACTCACGGGGGTTGGTGAAATGCGCCCTGTGGTTAGGTCCCCTACCTATATTTTACTCATCGGGTCGGCCCGAGTTAGGTATGTAATGATAATGATATTGTTGGCTGCCCTTACATCATCCGCCGGAGCCTAAGGGGGGGGGGGGGGGGGGGAATGCGAGGGCAGTCCTTAAGGCCGAATGAGTATTGCACTTCAACAGCAGGTGGTGAACTGGCACAAGGCACAATTTGGTTTTTTGAGCAGACGGACACTGCAGAAGGAAATAATTCTTTAACTGAAATCCCTCGCGGATTAGCAGACCCAAATTTTGAACGAGCACGCCACGACATAGGGGTTAAAAATTTAGCGCTACAACTGAGTCTTTTCGAAAGGTTTTTTAGAAGACCTGCGATCTTGCTGAATCCCACGCAGTCTGGTGACCAGAGAAAGAACCAGCCTGAGTCTTAGCCAGCCCCCCTGCCATGATCCTGAGGTCCCAACCATGCTGCCCAGTCCTCTGAAAGAAAAACCCGACCCAACGGCCAGCTACCAATTACGTCTCTACAGAGAGTTTACCAAACACACGAAACTCAAATTTTATTTTAAATAAAAATATTAAAAACGGTACTTCTTTGGCGGTACAAATCAGAGTATAAAAATCACTTTCTATATGTGTTCCAACGAATATTAAAAACATATTTTCTTTTCAGTTTTCACGCAGATGTCGCCCTGATTTATATAATTTTTTTTTCAAACGAAATTACCTGTCGATTATATTGTGGCTGTTACTTTGTCTAAATTTAGTTATAAGGGTGGATTTCACATGTTACTGAAGTCTACTATATTTTCTCCACAAAAGTTCACTTTAGCGTAGCACGAACGTTTCAGTGGTGAATTTTGGAAACTTGTGAAAGTCGCACCCTAATTTGTAATTTGCCACTAGTGGACTTCCCCTAAGGCGTTACCACACTCTGTTCTTTTTCCGGATTTGAAAATCAGGATTTTAGTCAGTGACCGTGTTCCGTTATGTTATTTCTCTAAAAGTGGCGTCATCAAAGGTACCTATATTGTCGTGGTGAACACTTTTTAGAGGTATGTGAGTGCGGGTGTGCCGTGAGGGTGGCTGTGCAATGAGGGTGAGTATGCAGTGAGAGATAGTGTGCTCCATTGTGTATTACAGGACAGGACATATACTTCTGGCTATGAAGAAAAACTTGTGAATGATATCTGAAAACACTCTGCCGGTTTTAATGGCTGAGAAAATTTTGGGGCATTGTCCTTTGTGCAAATTAAAATAGTTTTAAAGGCAATTCGTCAAGCTGAACCAAGGCCGATTCTTAAAAGAGTCGGAAAGTTATCCCAACAGTGACAAAGCAAAACTTTTTCACTCTTTCACTTGCAGAGTTTTCACAGATTTTCATCCACAAAGTTGCTGCTCTACTTGCAAATCAAGCATACCTATTTATGCCTAATACTAAAATATCTGGAAAGTGGACTCGCTAAAATAAAGGGCCCAAACCTAACCGTAGACGTATTTCCTCTTCGTTCTAAAGTAGGTATTTATCTGACTCATAGGTATATAGAAATAAAAAATTGAACCATTTTATTCCTGAAGTCAGCAATAGTAATACCTTTCACTGAAATACGTCAGCAAGAACGAATTGCGAGGGAGTATTGTAATCGTGAGGGGGATTTTGATGCTTGAACTCGACATTCTCTTCCATTTGAAACGAAATTAATTAGCTTTGTTGTGACTATCGACCTTGTTTGCTTTCATTTCCGTCAATGAAGGTATTTACTCAGTATTACATTTATGAAATCATTGTTTATTTCAAACTTGAGTTTACGGCCTTTCCCTCCAACCTATTAAAAAATGTTTAATCCGTTTTTTCCTTAGTCTTTCATTCGGGAATCTCGAAATAGCAGCGTTGTTCCCCCGTTCCTTAACACCTAAATCCACGAAAATAGCACCTTGAGAGACAATGATTTTCCGCTCCGCTGAACTGCTGAACCGCTGAACTGGACATGTGCTTTGATAATAGACTGCCTTACAGACTTCCCAATTGGGGGAGAACGTATAGTGGAGCCATTGTCAGGCTTCGAACCTAGCACCAGCACCTAAGTCGTACGGGTTTTCTTACTAAACCACGGAGAGACCACTACTATATGCGAGGGGTTAACCACTCGTTGGGAATCTCGTTGGGAATCATTGGAAATCTTTATGAAATCTCAGGGAATCTTGGAATTGTTTTGAGTGGTTACCCCTTCGGGGTTCATCTTTCTATGCTTTTCGTTGGGAATCATTGGAAATCTTTATGGAATCTCAGGGAATCTCAATGAATCTCTGGAGTGGTTACCCCCTCGACTATATGTATAATTTAATGAGTATTAAGTATCCCTGTTTTTTTTAACTTTGCCTTGATTGTGGGAGACGAGACGCATAGAGGATGGCGCCTCTCGTCAGCGTTACATCCGCCATTCCCAGTACGGCTTCATCAATTTCCACTTTGTTAAGGCTAGCCAAGGGCTCATCTTGCAGATTAACACTGCGACCGGTCAATTATTTTTAATTTTTTTCCATTGACGTAGTCTCAGTAACGTCCTAACTGTGAATCAATGAAGATACCCAAATTTCTCTGGTGTTTTCCTTATGCCAACGGTTTTACCTGCGCTCCACTACTTCGTTAAAGTCTACCTATACCGTCCATGAGGTTATTTTTTCCCAAAGTTGAAAGACTCAGCAGTCCTATCTGAATATCGACGTAGTTTTTTAGATAATCCTCCTTTCCTCTCTCAAAATGACCAGGATTGAGTCAAGCGTAAAAAAATATTATCTCAAAATTCAATTTTGGGTATTATTTTTACCACTGAAAAGGTCTAAAACGTATTATGTCAATGATACAAGCGTCACTATACTTTAAGGAAGTACGAGTACATTCCTGTATATCTTATGAACTTCTTATCCGAAGGCCACAAATTGGGATAACGTATAATCCAGCACTTGCTAAACAGTGGCGCCCATTTCGTATCAAAAGCTTAAAAATAATAGGTATTCACTGCTCATCGGAGCCGAAGGGAAAATTGGAAAAGTGCATTCAACTCCGGAAGAATTTTATAAAAAAGTAGGGTAATCAGTTTGGTGTAAGTACTTAATCTCCGAATGACTCCACGAGCTTTATACAGTCTCCCCTCCTACTTCGTTCTGCTGAGAAGGGTTTACTATCATAGTAAAAAAAATCTGTATGCTTACTGCAACCAGTAGCGAGGAAAGCATCCCCCCTGGACCCCTACGAAATATAATTTGATAGGTTTAATCACACGTCGACATCCAGCCAAGAGTTGCTTATTTATGTATGGTGTGAGTTCAAGGCGACAAATTCGCAGTAATTTAATTTTGTTCGTTAAAAAAGGCCTTGTTAGTTCGGATTTTTTCAATCAGGGCCGGAAAATGTGACCACTGTACCTCCCATGCCGGCTTCTAACAATTCAATTTCCAACCTCGATTGGAAATGACTAACCTTTTTTAAGGGTCCACTTTTCGTTAAATTCTTGTCTTCAAGTCGAATCGTCCGTGTACCTTTTTAAGACTCAACTTTTTGGCTTTTTGGGCTCTAATTAGAAAAGAACCTGTTCATCTATCCCTGAATTGTACCTAAGACATAAGGCATTCTTATATAAACAAATATATTCTATGGTACGTATGTCTAAAAACAATGAGATGTCAAAATGGTACACCAGCATGCAGCAATCTAACCGAGGAAGTAGGTTGTGGATACAATTCAGTGCCTATCAAAACATTAACGAAAATATCATTTTGGACATGCAGAGAGACAAACTACTGAAGCGATTTTAGGAGAGTATTTTGACCTGTGACTGTGAAGCAAAATTAAAAAATCCGACAGTGAAGTAATATCTTATATGAAGTAGGTACCCATGAACCCACAGTAGGTACCTACTTTTTTAATTACGAAAAACGTTGATGGGGCCTGAAAACCCCAAAATTTTCAAAAGGCAAAGTCTCTGCGTTCTGTACTTATTTAGTGATCTAAGAGGAGAAATCAAGATCTTGAACCAGCAAATTCTTTTTTCAAGTGCAGAATTTAATGAATGTAATGCCTAGAAATGAGCCCTCTAAACTCTATTTACATGCAACTTCGCATGCAGTAGATAGTCTACGAAAGCTGATTTCAACTGCTAAGGAAGCATACTTACAAAATGATTCCCCGATTACGGTTGGGTAGGTACATATGAAAAAATACAAGACAATAGGTTACATGTCTCTAAGGTAATGGGGCAGGTTTCTGGATAAAACTTTTTTCATTCCTAAAAGGTGAATAAGGGTAATAATGAAATTGAGAGGGAAGAATATTGCATTTATTGCATTTAAAGGGTCACCAGGCAGGTAATGTGTGTGTAGCGGGGATTATGTGGTTTAGGTACTTGAAGTAGGGTAGATTTCACTAGATCCTGATATCTACTGTAGTTTCCCCTAAAAGTTCACTATATAGCGTTATCCTCCCGAAAGGAAAAGTTAGCGCTTTTCACCGTCCTACCGATAGCGCCCCCTTCAAAAATTTACAATGGTAACGGAAGAAAAGCCTACCCCTATTAGCGAGATAACAGGCCGGAAAGGATTACTTTTTAATTTTTTTTACTTTTGATGGGTTAAGAATTTAGAAAACTCGATTTGTAACACCCTATTTTTGATGTGAACCAAAACGTCTACAAGCGGAGAAGGGTTCAAATTTGTCATAAAGTGACGCCAGAAAAGGGGAAAATTTGGTACCTGTAAGATTCATTGGCAACTTAACTACGAATTTCGGTTCACGAACCTCACAAATTCTTGCAGGTAGATGGATTGTTGCTTTTCACAGTAGAGATACTACCATTATCTGTACAAAATAGGTAGGTACTATCTTCTCAAAATTAACATCTATTTTGCACCTAAGAGAATATTTAAGTAGCAAAAAACACCAAAGTTACGAAGCAGAAAACAAACGCATTATAAAAAGCTATCTCTAAACAACAATAAAGCAATTTTTTTATTGACATTTTATCTTTCTTGCTAAAGTTAATTCACAATGGAGGCGATTCATAGGAGTTGTTTGATGTATTCTTTTTCGTGAAGAGTATAGGTATAATAAACTGTGAAATGAATTGTAATATCTGGGAGATAAAAACCTACCTTCAGCTCACGTAGTCTTTACGTGTTGTTAAGTACCTAAGTAGGTACTTTTTTAAGTAATTCTGAGTGAGTAGGAGATTTTTCCGTCTAAACACTGTATTATTACTACGAGAGGAAAATTCCGAGTTTGGAAAATTCGTTACTTTCGTCTGTAAAACTATTTGGGAGGTTCCTGCCCGTGAAACTACCCAAGTAATGTAAAATCTCCAAAGGTTAAACCTGATTAACTATTTTATTTACAAGTTTATTTTCTCCTTAATCTTGCGACAGCTCCGAGCCCTGAAGAAACTTTTTGGAAATAAACTACCAGTTTCTATAGAAGAAGAAACAAAACCGTGGAGATGATAGCTTTGAGTAGTTGGGGTTTTTCTCAATTTCAATTTTTTTCGTCATATAGCCAGGGCAACAACGGGAAATGTTAATTTCATATATCTTATTCAGTAGAACATTTCAATTTACAAAGTTCGGTTCAATAATTTTGTGAGATAGAAAGGGGAAAATAAAAAGCAAAGAAGTACAAATGGAAGGTGGGATTTGAGATCAAGCAACCAATCTAAAGAATTTCCATTCAAGAGCTCTCCAAGAAGGAATATGTGCATTTCCATGTTGATTTGAGGAAGAACAGTGATGAATTTCGAGACAAGTGAGAAATATTGACATTTCGATACCCAAAGATTTATAACTTACCGGTTTGAAGGTTTCGGAGTCTCTTCTTTCTTCACCTCCTTTACCTCTTCTATCTTCACCTCCTTTTTCTCTTCTTTCTTCTCTCCTTCCTTCTGTTCTGGACTTGAGTCCGAACTTTCTATAACTACCTTGACGTCATCTGGTTTCTGGGCCGCTTCTTCTTCCTTTTTCTCACCACCGGCTTCTTCCGATTCTTTATCACCCCCGAACAGTTTGGTGGTGGCGATCCAGTGGACCGGGCGTTTCTTCTCGCCATTTTCATTTTCTGTTGGTGTCTGGAAACATAAATCGAAAATATAAGAAACACTTGAAGTTCGCAAAGAAGTCATAGAAACTTTTTGAATGAAATGTGAAAGGTTTAACGGAAAAGAAAAATAAACCGATTGAGTTTTCAGAAATTTTCAGCACAACTCACAACTGGTTGTCTGGCTTCTCAAATTGCTACAGAAATTTTATTAAAATTAATATTAAAATCTTTTTTCGAAAAAATATTTAGGATGAAATTTTTTAAATCCACCCATTCATCCATTCATCCATTCATCCATTCATTCATTCGTTTAGTGTTTAGTGGTACCTAACATAGTAATAATTGTCTTTTTTTATCATCAAGTTTCCTGCAAAATATCTTTATTTTTTAACAAAAAAAAAATATTAATGTGATTTTGGAAATCTCTTCTATACACCGCGCCGCCGAATAGTTTCACACCTGTAAAATTTCACCTTCAACTTCCTCGCAAGAGAACCAGTGCCTACCAAAAAAGCTCAAACCCCCAAAATATTTTGAAAATAATACTGACGTACCTTCGGCATCATATGCCGTGCTATCTGATCGTCAAATGAAGCTTCTGGAACCCATTCTGATCACATAGCTTTCTCCGTATATCAGTAAAAGCACTTGTTGACACGACCGAACCGAACTGGAACCGGTTTGAGGAAGGACTGTGCAGCTTGCTTTCCTCGATTTCCCACAACACTTCATTCACACCATCCCAACACCCCAGACAGGAAGCTTCCGAAGCTTCACTTGATCCCAGCTCTAAATTACACCAATACTTCTCTCGGGAAACCTAGAGGTCCCATAACTCGATTTTCCTCGATTAATATGTTCCATCACATTTCCATTTCTCCTTAGTATTGTTTGTGTTATTTGTGCTTTCCATATACGTGGGAAGGAGAGATCACTGACTACAATAACCTAAGTGATTGAGGTGGAAATTAGTACCTGATTTCCATCGAGGTTCTAACCAACAAAAAGCTTGAATTTTAGAAATTTTTCAGGGTGAAAATAAGTACCCCCCATTATCCGTTGGTTAACCTAGTGTTTTTTGGTCAGGTCAGGTCAGGTTAATGAGTATTGTCTAGGTATAAAATTATATAATTATAGGTATGTTTATTACAGGTAGGAAAGGTAGGATGTAAGAAAATAGTAGGGTACTGCCCTAACCAACCTACACTCATGCAAATGTCTCATAGCTCATAGCATAACCACATTTCTGTTTCACCATTTTTTGAGAAATAAAACAAATTGTATTTTCTGTATTGTTGTCTCTACTTATTGCTTAGTTCAACATTGGGTGAGAAGTTAGGTTAGAACCTGAATATATAGGTGTAAAAAATTCACCCATGAATGTCACGAAAATGTTGAATATCGAATAAGTAAACGTTGAACACAACACCACAGCTTATTAGATTCACTGAAGCAGCAGGAAATTTATAAACTTAAGCCTTTAACCTTTTTTTAGTTGGAAAACAATACTTTGCTCATATTCTTTTGGGCACGTCATAGAAGTCTCACATGGATATCTTTCTTCCTTCATTTTTTTTTCGTTTCCCTAATTACTTTGCCTTTTTTGTCTATTTAATGTCCATTTTCTGAAGAATTGCTAGTTAGTAAACATTTAAAAAGAAATAATATCTTCCAGAATAAAATATCCAACAGATAACCCATTCGTGTCATTAGCCCGTTTTCGTCTTTGTTGGTTGCCTCGTTCCTGATTTTATTTATTTCGAGCTTTTCCTTAGTATGTAGGGTACATTCAATATAAAAATTCTTTACATTTCGTAGGTGCTCAGCCATTGCTTTGAGTTCTTTACAATACTACTTAAGTATCTCGTTACTCCGGACTTTTTCCAAGTTTCTTTTGTACTGATTTTCCAATGGCATTCTGAAGTTTCTGAAGTTTCTCAATCATCGTCTCCTACTTCTCTTTCGTCTTTGAGTTGATATATGAATTCCAAATATACTTGACTTCCCTCCTTGACCTGTCTGCCTTCAATTGGATTCACCCTACCCAACTTTGGATTCTCCCCTATTCGATCCACCCTACCCAACTATGGATAGTCCCCTGAGACTTAGAGTGGTTTCCACCGATTCTCTATACCGTTCCCCAAAAAGCGTAGGTGTAATGCTTTTAAAAGAACGATAGCCAACGTTGTAATAAGGGCGCTATGGGGCAGGATGGCGAAAGGCACCAACTTTTCTTTTCGGGAGGATAACACTATAGTGAACTTTTAGGGACTGTGTAGACTTTATAAAATGGTTAATAAACCCTTAACGCCTGAAGTCTAAGTACTTCCTCACTGTTACTTTTCACTTAATACTGTTAAGATACTAAGGGTGTGTCCCACCATGCCCAGTTAAGAGGACGCTATACCTGACGGTGCATTTTTTGCCGCCCATAAGATTAACATTGCGAGCGGCGATTCATTTTCAAGGTTTACCCTTGGTTGGACAGACACAAAATTTTGCCTGTACCTAGCCCTATAACAATGTTCTAGGGAGTGTTCGAAGCAGATTTCCCAATTTCTCACTGGTTTTTTTTATTGCAACTGTTTTGCAAATGCTAGCATCGCATACCTCAAGAAAAGTGCTGTATCTCGAAAACCAGTAAAAAAAATGGGAAATCTGCTTCGAACACGCCCTAGGACATTGTTAGGGCTAGGTACAGGCAAAATTTTGAGTCTTTCCAACCAAGGGTAAACCTTGAAAATGAATCGCCGCTCGCAATGTTAATCTTATGGGCGGCAAAAAATGCATCGTCAGGTATAGCGTCCTCTTAACTGGACATGGTGGGACGCACCCTAAGTTATATTTTTAAATCTTAGCCCGTCATATTATTTTGGAGTTTATAGTTTCTGTATCTCTATTCTGGAAGATTCTGGGTGCCTCTTTCAACGACTAAATATTGTCTGCACTACTGGATTACGTTGAGAAAGAAAAAATATGCATTCATTCTGTCAAGAACGAAATTTGCATATGTATACATGTTTTTAAACCAGGAGGCTGAATTCATTTAAATTTCAGAAATTTTGAATTATTATTTAAATAGAAAAAATGTATACATTATGATGGGGTGCTCTCATGGGTCAAGTAGTGCAGAGGGTCTTTAGAGTCACCGAAGTCTAATATTCTTTACCATGCTATTTAAATTTTTTATTTTACGAATTTCATTTATCAGATATTGTGAGAAGAACACCACGAGCTTAACGGAAAATGGTCTCAAGTTTCAGGATCCCTCCGAGGGGATCAGGTGTAAGTCCGTAGGTAGATCTTTTTCCTCTCTAATATCGGAAGAAAACGGCAGAAAATGATATAATATAAGCCGCTTTG
Source organism: Mesopsocus fuscifrons (assembly GCA_950004255.1). Taxonomy (NCBI): domain Eukaryota; kingdom Metazoa; phylum Arthropoda; class Insecta; order Psocodea; family Mesopsocidae; genus Mesopsocus; species Mesopsocus fuscifrons. The sequence goes on from OX465378.1 coordinate 7,635,767, forward strand.
TGGTTCCTTTTCCAGGGTTATTAGGAATTATGATCCGAAATATATCTCCCTTACGAAGGGACTCGGGGGAAAACAGGGGGATGATTGGGAGAAAAACTTTATACAGATTCCCGGGAAATTCGAAACCGTAGGTTAATATACTTTTCCTATCGCTAACAGCAAACACAAAGCTTGACGATTTATCCACTAGTTGGCGTATTTTACGGGGCCAAAGCTTTCTCAGGCAGAAATATTTTATCAAAAAATAGGTAAATATTTGAAAGATATTAAAACATCTTTAAGGGTGCGTCCCACCATGCCCAGTTAAAATTTAAATGGAGATTTACCATGTTAAATTTAACTCAAAAGTTAAATTTGACATGGTAAATCTCCAGTTTAATTTAAAGTATAATGTATTTAAGCCAAAATATGAATAACATAATGACGAATCCCTACTTACCCTATATACCTGATGGTTATTATCTATTTTTTGAACTTACTATTTAGATTTTTTGACCTGAGGGAAGTTAAAAAATTTTCTTACAAACTCCCTCTTTGCTTGAAGGAGGAAGTAGGTAGGAAGGTATAGGTAAATACGGGAATCAAGGTAGACGGGCAGAGGATACAGGCTCATTATTAATTCTTATTGAACTGTTTTTGTTCTGTGAATTCGCGACAGAGAGGCTCCTCTCCAACTTTGTTTACTTGTAGTGTTTGCGAACTTGGCCATTTAAAGAAACTTTGCCAACATTGAGCATTACCGGAAAATTTGGTAAACAGGCGGGTGGCGCGTTCCGGCGGTGAAAAAGGTAATCTCACCGCCCTCTTATGTTTCAGGGCGAATAATGAAGATGTCCTTTGAAAGCAATGAAATTTTGTACCTCTCCAAAAGGTCCTGCTACTTGTGTCACGAGAGGCCTGGGGCCTGGGTTATTATATTTATATATATTATTATATTTTCCGCTTCGGCTTCGGCCCGCTTCTAAGCCTGCTCCAGCCCGCTCCTAATATTCGGCTTCGACCAAACTACTGTGGTATTTTATTGATAGCCAATGCTTAACGATCCAGAAATATAAAATGGATAAATCTCACCTTTCTGCGTTTTATCGAGAAATTGTTACTATTATGTCATCGTAGGCCATTGTAAAAGAAAACTCCACTTTGGGGTGTTATTTAATTAAGGAAATTATGAGATACAGTCATTTTTCCTTTTGAGGAAAATTAATTAATTTTCTTATCCAGTCTTGCACTCTTCCTGACCTTCCCTTCTCGTCTTAGCGTGAAGTAAAAGTGCCGTCCACGTATGGAGTTACTAGTCAGCAGAGGCTCAAAAGAAATCATAGAAATGCGCGACTCAGCAATATTCTACTGTGTGATTACAAATGTCGTGGTGATTTAGCTCTGCCGAAATTGTAAATGTTTTTACTTTACCAAAGTAGGTATTTACACATAAAGGCTTTATAATGCGTTATACAAAGGCCGGGGTAATTTGAATCCGTTTAACAGTCAAGGGCTCTTCTAGTTCGGGGATGATTAGTTCTGACACAGGGGATTGAGAACTCAAGCATGGCTCCTTCATTGTTAACATGTTCAAATTACACAGGTTTTCAATCTCACGTAATAAGGCCTTAAGCCCATGGAGGTCTGGAGAAAGCTCACAGTTTATTTTCACAACTGTCAAAAAACTCACAAGTTGCGGGCAATTTCCACTGCATGCCCTCTCCGGTTGTGGTGGAAAATCTAGAGGGACTCTTGCAGAGGGCGCTATATGTAGGAGAGAATAAATTTCAAACCCGAAATAAGGAAGTATTTAATGTAGGTACCTACTTAAAGGCAGAGGTGGGCAGAGAGATTGATAACGATTACAAAGCACGTGACTTTCTTCAAGTCCCTGGACTTGAATATTAGCACGAAGGCTCTTTTTCTCAACATATCTGTAAATGATGGTAACATTTCAACACTGAAAAAATTTTTTTAGTTTAATTTTCCCGAGCATTATACATATACGTAATAATGTATAGCAGGTTTCAGAAAAGGACGGTGAGCAACGGTATTATACCTACTTGGCCGCTTGGTGGAGGCAGCGTACAGCAAGCAGCAAGGTACAGCAAGGTTTTCTAAAGTTTCCGAGCTCCCACGCTAAGAAATCTGCATGGTTCACGCTTTCTGGACCTACATTCCCATACGTACCTACGCATTATGGACGCATTATCAACACTTCGGGAGTGGGTAGACATACATATCCAGAAAGCGGCCATGGGGGGGGGGGGGGGGGGTTAGTGTCAAGGAGGGGTTAGCCTATATTTTTTTGCTTCACGTTGGCATTACCATGTTAATTTTCCGTTCATGGCGGGGGGGGGGGGGGGGGGGGGGGGTTTAACCCCCTAAACCCTCCCCCCCCCTCGTGGATACGGCTATGCTGCTAGGTGTTGCCACTCTATACCCGAGATTTCATTTTATTAATAATTTGCACAAAATTATTATTTCTCGCCATAACAAGGGCGGTTCACGTGGGAAAAGAGCAGCAAGTTACAGTGCAGAAAGCATTTGAATCTTCAGGTCAACAGCGCTATAGTATACACTTCAGCACTCCAGCCTTCAACATTTCAGCACTTCAACCTCTCTCATAGTTTCCCCCTCAACATTTTTATAAGCATGGTTCCATCCCGAGATCTTCCTTTTTCGGTGCTAAAATGTATTGTATTTTATAGGAGATATTCTTTCTTTCTACCTTCAAATTTTCTGGTGTGGTCCTCATAGCGAAGCTTCCATGGGGAAGTGGCATCTCCCTATGTACCTGACTAACGCTAACGGGTGAGGGTAGACTTATTAGGAAATTATTAATCCGGGAAAGAAATTTGTTTCGTAGTACTCATTTTAGCAAGTGGTGGACCTGAGACTGGGCTACAAAAAAATTAACTGAAACAGACCGGAAAAATTAGACGGTACCTCCATTTTTTAAATATCTTCCACAAAGGAATGTCAGCAAAACATTTTTTAATAAAAATGACGAAATGAAAAATGGGAGGCAGGTTCAATTGAACCTAATAACGTATAGCAAATTTTTATTTGTGCCTCTAGCCATCGTACACATAATAAACCATTTTTAACGTTCTTTTTCCGAGTATCAGGTGTCCCACGAGCCGAAAATAATACGTTTTCAAAAATGACTCTCCGTCAGCGATTGGGGATAAACGGAAAAGTATCTTGTTTGATTTTTAAAGCCCTTCTAGCCATCGTACACATAATAAACCATTTTTAACGTTCTTTTTCAGAGTATCAGGTGTCCCCCGAGCCGAAAATAATACGTTTTCAATAATGACTGTCTGTCAGCGATCAGCGATAACGGAAAAGTATCTTGTTTGATTTTTAAAGCCCTTCTAGCCACCGCACACATAATAAAACCTTTTTCGCGTTCCAATGTTCCAGGTATATCGACTCCCCCGAGTCCATAATAATGCTTACAGACTGTCTGTCGGTGTTTGCTGAGTTAGTTTGATAGCGTACAGACTTAGAGGTAATGAGGGGCACTGTGCTCATTCATGTGTAAGCGAAGGCCTCAGTGTAGGAACTTCCTCAAACAACCAAAGCCAAGAAAATGGTTGCACTGAAATGTTTCTACCAAGGGAAGGCAGGGAAGGTACAAAATTTTTGGCATACAGGCATTGGGGTGTAACGGCAGCCCCCAGAAAATTCCTGAAAAAGATTTTTTAATTTCTTCAGCACTCAGATCTATCCATCTAGCAGGGCTCAACATTTCAGAGAGATATCGTCAAAAGAGGCGTCAGCGTCACAATTTGTTTCCTCGTGGCCCATTTGTCATAGGGACGGAAGAAGTCCGATTAATTTCACACCGCTTCTCTAATTCTCTACCAATTTTTTCATAAATGATTCTTTTGAAACTTCCACCAAAGTGTCCTAGGCGATATCTTTATATTTTAAACTTAAATTTAGTCTAACTCCCCGGCAGTAAAGATTTTTTGTTTCGTGATATTAAATTATTGAAGAAGGTAGAAAGGCGGATACTTTCAAGTCTCTGAAAAACATCGGAAAATTATATTAGGATGATAATTTGGGCATTCGGAGATATCTTCTTAAAGACGTTTTATAAATAACCAGACATACGTTTAATTTATCGCACTTAAAAAAAAAACTCACCACCTTGGCCTTTGCTCGAAAATATCGTGAACGGATGTCTAAAAATAATCCCTTTGAAAGTTGACTCCGAAGCTCAAGGGTGCAGTCACGCCTTCCCTCCCTTATATTCCCCATCTATTCCTCCCGCTCCCCTCCTCCCCACGAATTCACCCCTTCCCCTTGAAGTCTTTGTCTAAAACCAGTGATGCATGATTATCAATTTTAAAATTCCTAACCAACGTATCCGCTTAGCAAACACTTTGAAATGTCTCCCCAATCATCTCCACTCTGAAAAAAGTTTTTAATGATCTCTTCATTTTCTAGATTGCGTTGCTAGGAGGAAGAAAACCAGCCAGACAGTCGGTTTTAAAGTCTTTTGGAATCATCATTATTTTCAAAAAAAAAATCTCTGATAATTAAATTGTTCTCAGAATTGACAAGCTAGATATTTCTTCTGGCAATCGTTAGAGCTTATCGCCATTGGCTGACATTTCTCACTATGTGATATTTTTAGGGTGCGTCCCACCATACTCGGTTAATCTCCAGTTAAATTTCAATTATAGCACGGTAAAAACCGAATTTAACTGGAGATTAACCGTTAACCGAGTATGGTGGGATGCACCCTTATTTCATTAGATTTATTTCAAAATATGGCATTTAAAATAAGAACACAACCGTGTGGTAATATTCTTCTTGTACAGTTGTTATTGATAATATTTTTTTTTATACAATATATAATTTAATTAAGCTCTTTGCAAGACGCCTGGAAGATATAGGGTGCCCAGTTAAAATTAAACTGGAGATTTACCATGTTAAATTTAACCTAGAAGTTAAATTTAACATGGTAAACATAGAACAAAATCTCCAGTTTAATTTTAACTGGGCATGGTGGGACGCACCCTTATTTCATTTGATTAGATGCTTACTCATTATAATTTGTTCTTTAGAAAGACATTGGATTAATCTTGGATTACTTGGATTGAAGTCTTTGCTTTAATTATCCAAACACTCGAATAGAATATGGTTCGCTGAATTCAGACAATTATTTCCAATAAGTTTCTTACTAATTGCAATCGTGGAAAAGCAATTTTAAAATTTTGTGTTTCCCATGATCCCCCTGAGTCGATAATGAAAGGTTATTTGGTCCACCCATTCCTCTGCTCCTCACCCACCCACCGCCTTCAAAAAATTTTGATAAAACTTTAAAAAAATTAACGTAGCAGAAATGCGTGGAATTTTCCTTCAAATATTTATGTAGGTATTTAATTTTATAATGAATTTTCATAATTTAGAAATTTAAAACCAACAACCAAATGGATACCTCGAATATTACCGTAATGAGCGTTATATGAGCGTTTTGCGGCTTTAATAATGTTTATGGACCTCAAAGGTTATACGTTCAAAAGCATGGCTTAACACACCTTTTGTGGAAACCGCCTTTTATCATCAAAATTAATTTGAAACAGCGCGTACAATGGAAACAGAGAAACATTTCTACTTTAGCATACATCAAACATTCGTATTTTTCTCACACTTCTTTACTTGAGCCGAATGGAAAATGTCTGTTTGCATCCCCAGGCAGTCGCAGTCTGAGAAGCTTATCCCTTCTCTGCTTTACGAAATTTCCCTGTGCCAGCTACAACTTTTCAATGCTTTACAGGTACTCCACCTTTTCGTTTTAGATTTTTATTCAACGCCATGATGGCTTCGCCAGTGTTTCTTCCCTTCAATTTTTTCTGGGCGCCAACATTTGTCCTATTTTGTTGGCATAGGTAATGTCACCAAGAGTCAAGAGTTCAATTTCAGCCGAAAGGGTTTTTTTACACTTATAGAATCTAGACTAACTCAAAATTATATAATGCTGGCGCTTGAGATGGAAGTTATTCACAGTGTGACAGCCGAATGAAGAAATATTCACGTTACTAAATCGAGGAATAGTTCGGGAAAAATTTGGTTCTCCTATCCTCCCTCACGTTAACTCCTCTGGTTGCCAAATGAAGGTTTTATAATATTTTGACACGTTTTCGCCGTTTTCGGTCCAATAAAACATTTTGTCCGTCGTAACATAAATTTTGGTTCTTGTAAGTGTATTTACGAGTATATTCTCGTACATTTTTATACATATTTATATACGTTCTTATATAATAAGTAGGTAGTATATGTAGAAGATTTTAAAACAGTAGTTATTGAAATTTCTACTTAGTATATCCACTCTTCTGAAAATGACAGTATTTGTTAAATAATTTTTGGATAGAAAAAATAGAAAACATTTTGCAGACACGTTCTTAAAAGTGATGGCGGCTGATACGTTTGACAATGTCAATTTTTTCGGGGCGTTTTCCCAAGATATTATTGTTTTATTAACCAACCAAACAAGAAGTGCGTGAAACCTGAATATTGTGAACTGCGATTAGTTAGTTTCTTCACTTTTTAAGCAGTGACTTACCTTTGCAAGTCCATCAGCAGAAGAACAAGCACCGTAGTTAGTACCACCCCCACTGCCAGCAAGATTTTTCTTCTGTTCAGCATCTTTTCCCGTTAATTCAAACTCCATCTGACCTGGAACAATCAAAGTTTTCTTCTTATAATGACAAAATATATGTCCCTCCCTGAAGAGGCACTGCGACATCGAAACTCTAAAGGTCGCCCATCTAACGGCTTGTTTCAGAACAAGCACACAGTGCTACGTATGTACTATACACATACATACATAGTACTAGTAAATAATAGTATACTAGTAAGTACTATAGTATTATAGTAGCTCTACTAATGGTTTTTCAAAGATACTTTTTCACACTAATCACTCTATTTCCTATAGTTCAGGGAACACTGAATTCTTAAGAACAATTTATTTTGGTTTCCGGTTGTCAGTTATTGGAAAAAGGAGGGAGGCTCTTACGTAGGTACGTACCTAGCTATCTCATTAGCAAAGGAAGACGGTAACGTCACATAAAGTGTTAATAGTATTGGCCAGCTAATTCTGCTTTGTACTGAGGCATACATAATCGCAAAGGTGACATACAAGGGGGAGAACACACTAAGGATAAAGGGGAGATTAGTGAGCACGCCTCATTGCCATTCAACACTTTATCCCATTACTATCTGCGAGGAACATTTCTGAAGGGACATTATGTGCTTACTAGAAACAGTTCAGTGCATTTCAGTGGCCGAGCGGTCACGGGGTCCACTTTGTGCCCTGAGAGGTTCGGATTTGAATCCCAGCGTAACGGAAAAAATTTCCACTTACGACATAAATGTACTGGCTAAGGCTCACTTCTATTCGGCTTCAGCCAACTCCTCTTCGGCTTCGGCCAAAAAAATTTCATAATTCACATCGTGCAAAAACATCGTGCGTTCAAATAATAAAAAAAATAGAAGAAGTACAGCTGTTGAAAAGCCGACTAAATGTTCTAAAATACTTGAGAAGTATTCCTAAAAAAAAGTTTGGAGGGATTTCTACATATAAAAAAAAAAAAAAAAATCCCGTCCTTAATGGTAAGTACCAAGTACCTACCTACTGGTAAGTACCTATGTGCCCATTTTGAAGTAACGGAAGTGAAAGGTGGGCAATGTTCATAAACATACCCATACAACATAGGCACAACAATCGAATGCATCGCTCAGTTGTTCAATGAACAAACACCATTTAAAGTGCGACGATACCACAGCTGTAACTTGACATGTTAGATGCAGCGGCAGTAGCTTCCGCCCCTAAATGAGACGAAAAATTCGAAAATTTGAATTTCAACACACGAGGTGTTTTTTTAATGTGGAAATTTGATTTTCTCGTTTTCCTCGCCACAGCGTCGCAAATATATCAACTTTAGGTTCCCCATGCCACTAACCGAGTTTCCGAAAATTCACGGCGGGTTCAAAAATAACTGCAGCAAACGTAAAACCTCCCGGACGACATAAAGACCTCAGTAACTGACAGAATTTTTTATAATAGACTTAAAAAATATCTTATTGAATTGTGTCCGTATGATGTGAATGTACTCCTCAGTTAAGCAATATGTGTGATTGACTGTTTGTTGCTGATTATTTTTACCTTATAACTTATTGGTTTGTTTTGTGTGTTACTTTATGTTCTATTAATTGACTGACGCGTTGTTATCAAATGTTGCATTTGGACAATTATATTTATCTTATCTTATCTCCGTCTTGGTAGTAGTGGGGTGGGGAACAAGCCCAGCAAGAATTATCCAATAATTATCCATCGGGCTCAGCTGTCAGTACTATACCAAATATCAGCTCCCCAGCCATTGTGTTGGTACTGGATGGGATTCCAAACCACAACAGCCTCAATTGACAGCCTCAATCTTGAAGCTGACCCGACAAGATTTCATAGAATCGGGATCGAAGACATGTGACTTGGCTCATTCCTTTAATGACAACCATCTCGACCAGTCGTCTATCTTTTACTTCTATCTTTGTTTTCTGGATAAAGTTACATGGCAGAAAACGATACTGTCTCTTTGGAAACCGTTCTGTTCCGGATGTTCGTCAAATCACGTTACAATACATCCCCCGTCCACCAGTAGTCTAGGCTATTCTTTGATCCTTTCTTAACGTAATGGAATGAACCAGACTTCAATCTCCAGTGATTGCTTTACTCCCTCAATTCCTTTACAACGATTTCTAAAAAACAACTACATAGGAAGTAGGTAAAAGGGGTTTTTCGAAATGTCATTACTTAGCAACCCACCACGACGTACACCTCAAGTTCTTTCTAATAAATAAAGAAAGGATTCCTCTAAACGTTGTTTGATGACAAAAGGTGTTTTGTGTATAGGTCTGTATACTGTAAACTGAAATAGAAATCCATTCTCCATGATCCATTCTCTTGATTACTTTGAATTTTTCTGTAAGTACTGACGGAGCTGGAGAAATGTTTCAGATTGTCAGCTCCACTAAAGCGTCGATGGATGACAAACAACAATGCCCCCCCCCCCCCCAGTATCCACAACAATTGTCTAGAACAAGAAGATGAATCTGGGGCTATTTGTCTGATAAAAAATTGTAATAATAATTGTCTGGAATGTCCCTGACCTACGTAATTTAAAAGTATCTTTACTTTATAGCCCGTATGAAATATATGGGCTGATAAACTACTCAAAATTTCCTAGACGTACCCATGTCTAAAAAAAATGGTTTTAAAAATTTTCCGTCTGTATACAGACCTACCTTAGTAGGGAGTCAAGGTATAAGTCAGGCACTCACACCGATATACATATAGCATTTGAAATAAATTTTCAATAGATTTTCCAAAACTCGAAAATTGCTTTTATTTTTGCCAAAAAAAAAGTGAAAGAAAATGCTAAGACGGTACTACGAGTACAACTATATTTCTCCAATGACAAAAGGATAGGTATATTGCGAAAGATGTCTGGTAACTTTCTGGGCCTGAATATTGTCAGAGACGGTACGAGAGCTTTTCGAAATTCCTGACATTTTGCGGTTTTGGCACAGTCAGTCCCGCTACCCCCGTCTAGGCTTTGGCTTTCACTCCTCGAAGATGGAACTAATTATGATGGAAAGCAAGTTTTCAGAAGTAATTTAGGAACACTTTTCGGTTATTAAGTGGAAGGAAAGTGGCATCAGGGAGCCTGGGAAGAGCTTAACAACTTCTCCGTCTCCGTCTATTTGAAAACCAAAACATACCTATCGTGAGCCAGCTTCATGGCTTTTATCATTTACTAGGATGCATTTCACTAAGGGCGGATTTCATCACTTCACTAAAGTACTCTATAGTGTCTCATATCGAACAGATTTATCTCATCGTATGTTTCGCTTATGTCAAGTGGAATAGCACTATACCTAGTATACTTTAAAAGAGGTGGTGAAATTTACCATAAATGTGATTTCACCCGCTAGCGATTACTTTGAAAATTTCAATTTAACTTATAACATACACATCTGTATATGCAGACAACAGTAGTTTATGTCGGATGTCGAGCGCATTGGCCCAAAGGGCCTGGCGGGCGTACAGTCCTGTAATGGTATACGGTATTGAATTTTAAATGACAGAGAGAAGGAATCTAACTAATTAGTAATTAGTTCCATTCGCAATTGACATGCATCAGAAACTGGTGACTGAGGTTAGTTATCACAAAGTCAAAAAGTGTGTTCATTAAATGTTAACGCTAGAGTGTGTTTACATGTGGGGAGCGACCCCTACTGTTTGTTACGGCAGCTGTGAGGGACACGACTGGCTTTTTCGTAGCGAAAACGATATTAAACGAGAAGAAAAATATATTGATAATTTTTAAGTGCCCATGATGGGGTATAACGCCATTAGTCAGGCCCGTATACAGAAACCGGTCATGCGGGGGGTTTTAGTGTCAAGGGAGGGGGGGTTTAGCCTATATTTTTTTGCTTCACGTTGGTATTACCATGTTAATTTTCCGCTCATGGGGGGGGGGGGGGGGGGGGTTAACCCCCTACACCCCCCCCCCCCCCCCCCGTGGATATGCCGTTAGTGTAGTGGTGAAGGGAGTATGAGAAGTGGACAGTTGTGACCACACGTGAAAAATTTGCTTCCGCCGGGGTTCGAACCTAGATCTCTGAGGGTACCAACTGAGATTAAGAATTTGGGGATTAACACCTTGACGAAGAAAATGGACGAACGTGGAGAAAGAACCATAGGGTGAATTTTTCTCTGTATACTGCATACTGGGAATAACACTAGCGATATAATGATGCGAGATTGTCGAGGTGTATTGCGAAAAAAAAATGAATGGCAATTATTCCGAGTCAAATTCACGTTTTCACGGACGGGAACATATCGAGTTGATATTTGGAAAAAGTGCCTGAAAATGAAATGAATGCTATTCACGAGAGTTCCATTGTCGGGTGCTTGGATTTGAAAAATGTAATTTTGTCATTGCTTGCCGCTTTCCTCTCCTCTCTGAATTACAGCTAAAGTTGTCTGAGTAAAAAATTCATGCTTTTATTTTTAAACAAATATTGACTTGGATAAAAACGATAACAGGTGAGCTTTTATCACAAAAAATCTGACGTAAAATAAGTAAAGTAATGGAATGGAAGGGGTCATAACACCCACTCAGCGATGAAGCAAGAGCACCCGCAGAATTTATTCCCCACTATTTTTTTCTTGTGACTTGCCCGGCCTCCCCAGATGAATACCTGGCCTTCACTGGCTGTGAGAAAACTCAACTTCTAGCTTGATTGTGACCAAATCTCTCTCTTGTGTAGGTACAGAGGTTGCAATACCCCACTCCACCCTAGCCCTAGGCGTCCAAAAATATACAAGGGTGTTTCTAGATGATGAGAAAGTCAAGTGCGACCATTGTCGGACCCTTTAATTTTTTGCCCCGTCATCCAGAAACATCTTGTACATTCGACAAATACATATAACATACATGTTTTGTTTGTGTTTGAATTGAGTCTAAAAAGTTGTTCCAGGAATATTTCCATCCATTCGTCCGTACCGCGGCTGCGGTTTATACGAAATTCGAAATCAAACTTCCTGAGGCTGCTTGTCAATTCCCTCTCTGAAAAATTAAATTTTTTTCAGAAAAAATTGATAAAAAATTTATGTCTCGAATGTGAAGCCTACATTTGACCCTTTTCGTTTCTTTTGGTAGTTTTGGTAGCCCAGTCTTTTAATTAACAAACATTATTTCAGAACTGAAGCCTATTAGCGGGGAAAATAGCCAACTTACCCACTCTACATTTTCTGTATACCTACCCGAGTGATCTAGAGGGCCGGGTCACACCAGTTCGATCCCGATCCTATTAAAGTATTTCTGATATTTTCAACATATCAAGTGAAACAACATTATATAGAGGTTGTGATTGTTCAGAACTCCCCTAAAACTGTAGGCCACCATCGTGTACAGCTCTGCTGACCACGGTGGTTACTTCTTGAAAGTTCTTTCTGGGCTTCTACCCCCATCTCCCTTCCCTCTGCTGCAACGTACCTAACGAAAGTCAAAGCCAGGTACACCACGGTAAGTTATAAAGTTCGGAGCCATTGCTAATATTCTTGTTAAGAGGAAGTAACATAATAAGTCCCGGAAAGGGGAGCCGATGTTTCGGCGGAAAGTCAGACGGGCGAGGGACAGAGGCGGGGTAAAAGCGGGCAGGAATGTTTGAGTTTGAAGGAGGAAGCAAAGTTGAAAACGGACAACATTTCTATTTCGAAATTTGCAAACTTTGCAGTTGTTGGATCCCGTCACAAAAGAACGCGACCTTTTTACCTGCTATCCAAGTGATATTAAATTCCTCTAGATTTTCATTTCAGCTGTTTCCCAACGACAAGAGTATTGAAAATTTCAGTTGTTTATATTTTGGAGGTGGCTAGGATATGAAGTTGTTAGGGAAATAGGTATACTTTGTCTTCCATATTTAGTTTATCGTTAGTGGTACCCACCACCGGCCTCAACCAGAGTCAGTAATAAGAACCACCACCGAAAAACTGTCAGAGATTAACTTTGTCAAATCCGCGAAAAATAATAAATATATATATATATATTTATTATTATTATTTTTCGTGGATTTGACAAAGTTAATCTCTGACAGTTTTTCGGTGGTGATTCTTATTACTAACTCTGGTTGAGGCCGGTGGTGGGTACCACTAACGATTAACTAAATATGGATTGCAGAAAATACCACAAAGGTACGAATTCCCTCTTAAATCAGGTATACTTTGGCCGAAGTCGCAAGCAAAAAACCTGATACACCAGGAATCGAACACAGACCTGTCATCCTGTCAGACTCCTCCCGGCAACTGCAAGGTGGCACAAAATATGGAGGAAATTTACTCTCTTCCTTTGACATCCGCAATTTGCAAATCTTGCAGTAAACCGCCTTTTGACACTTTAACCCGCGGTTAATCTTAAGAGTATTAGGGGGAATTATTTTGTTTAAGCTTGAGGGTTATTCCGGGAATATAGCCAGTGTAAAGGCCTTACTAGACGACTAACTCGGGCGGTTAATTGGGGGGTTATTTTACACTGTTAAAAATTTTACCGCTGTTATGTTGAGAACTAATCAAAGAACTGAAATAACCCCTTAACTATGAACTTCCTCAACCCACCCAGGGTTTGCTTATCGTGTAATAAAACCTTTAGGTAATATAAAGTAAGAATAACTAGGTATAAGGATTTGGTGTAACTTTAGTTACCCTGGCCTTTGGTCTCATCACAGAAGGATGATTTCCCTGGTGGCCATAAAGGGATCACCATCTTAGGAAATATGCTTCATCGCAGGCATTAGCTTACGATACTCCTGCTGTGATATGTCTCACAGGTTTCACAAGTTCCTGTAGTCCATGCACTAGAGTCTTCCCGTAAAAGCTGACTTCACAACTTTTAGGGAACTCTATAGTGCACTTTAGCCGCTTAGCTTGTGGAAGCCACTCTAAAGGTGGATTTAACCTGAGCAGTTTAACTAGTAGTTAAATTACGAGAAGATATTAACCGCTCTCTAAATTTTGAGATAAGCTACAGTATGCTTGGCCTGGTGCCATCCACCCTTATACGAATTACCTTTACCATCTTTCCTGCAAATATGAAGGAACGAACTTCATCATTTCTGTTTCCACTGTTTCTCTAACTGCCGTCTGCCAATTCAGGCTGAATTTCACCACCTCACAATAGTGCCTCCTAACGATTGAATAGCTATCGAATCGTTAAAGCAGAAGAAAAAATTATCCTATCGATATTCGTCTGCTTTGCTTACGTCAAATTTGTTTCCAGTTAAAAATGGAAAATAAACCTTGAGGACACACTAATTTTTCGGAGAGATGTATTAAATTATTGGGTAGACAACAATCCCTGCCCGTTTCGCACCCAAATGATTTGAATGAATGAAATTTATCGTTATCGGATAATCCACTCGAAACTAACGGTAAGATAAGAGTGCATGGTGAAAGCCGTTTTTACCGATACAATAGCGCTATCGTGTACACGATAGTCTTGACGTTAAAGTGGTGAAATCCAGCCTCAATCGATTGTTACCTAAAATAAAATAAAAATTTCCACCAATCCTATAAGTGCTATAAGGAATCTCTTGAAATTGAGTGAGGTAAAAGCTATTCTCTGTTTAAGAAGGGAAGACTTACAAATGCAATATTTCGTGTTCCCTGAAGCAGTTGCTAACCCGCTATTCAGTGACCTCACGGGCTACGCTTTACTTAAAAAGTAATCTGTGGGTAAGGCGATTTCCACAATCGTTGCCACTGCTGGACCAGCATTTCTCCAAGAATTTTCCAGGAGAACGGAATTTGTGCTTTCTATAGGTTAGCTCTGCTCAGCTGACGTACTGACTCTTAAAACCTTACTTACATCAAAATAGCACCATGAAACCACTTTTAGTGATGTAATTATGTAATAGTATGTAATATGTAATGTATGTAATATGTAATAGTGATGTCTCATTGAATGTTTTAAGTTTGTATCACTTGTTTCTGTGAATCTTATTATGTGAACCATGTAAACTTGCATATTCTGCGCACGGGCTTTTGCCCAGCAGAAGGAGTTCTTAATGTAAAAAATATTGTAAAACAAATGTGTGATTATATGGTTATTATTTTTATTATTATTAATTCCGCACCGCTTGGTGCTAACTTCGTGCTGGACTGGTGATATGACAACGATAAAAAGAACCCGAAGGAAACACAGAGAAATTTTAAAATACCAAAAGTACCGTTTTGAAACTATACCATATTTCATTACACCTGTAAAAACTATAGTTGAAAAGTAACGTCATACCGGGGGAAATCATCCTCAGGCCTCACAGTTAGGTCGGTAGGTACAACATCTATACCTGAATATCAAAAAGAAAAGATTTTCCACCCATTGGCACTGATTTAATACCTTCTAAAGTGCAAGGTGAAAAAATAGAATTCCGTTCTCTTGGGTACAATACCTGTACCTGAATATCAACAAGAAAAGATTTTCCACCCATTGGCACTGATTTAATACCTTTTAAAGTGCTATGCGAGAAAATAGAACCACTTATAGAAGTTGGAAACATCGATTTGCGGGCTCCCATGTCTGGAGAATGCATAATGGCAGCTAACGGAAGTTTGACTTCTTAACAGCTTCAATGTGAACTAGTTCGGGCTCTAATTTATCCAAAAATATGTCAGACGCATCAATTTTCTTTGACTAGTTATACGATTATCGGATTAGCCCTTTAAGGGGGTTCGAAACTCACTGAAATAAGGGAATTTGTCACAGATCAAATTTTTATATTTTGCTTTCGTAACGACATGATCCGTAAAAGATATTATTTCTCCAGCTGTTGCAATTTATAACGGCTTTTCTCAGTTGTCTTTTACATCAGATAAAACATACTCAAACTTCTGAAGGTGAATTTAATAATAAATTAATGATTCGGGTAAATTTTTTCCTATGTCGGAGACTTTGCAACCCCCTTAAGCAATGTTTACGCTGAATATGAGATAAGTCATTTAGATTAGGAAATTCTCCACCTGGCAGTGCTTTCGGAAGGGAAACAGCAGGGAATTCAGACGAGAATAAAGCCCCTCTTATTATGGGTCAGCAGCTTTGGATCTAGAATTTCCAGAACTCTAGAAACTCTAAAAGCTTAAAACATAACTCTAACAAGCCAGGCTGAGAGCGAGACAAAGAGTAAGCGGAGAACCAGAAGATGAAAATTATTATTTTTCCTTTTTGAAGCATAGAATTTTGAGTCTTCCCATTCAGCTAACTTTTTTTTCAACTCTGGAGAGGGCACTTCTATTCCATTTTCATCTCACTCCTACCACTATAATATCAGCACTGCTATGAGTAGGTTCTGTGCTGCGTTACAAATTGATGGTTGAAGGGGATGGAAAAAGGAATCCTTCCCCCTATGCACTCAATACCTATAGGCAGGGCCGCCCACAGCGTTCGCGGGCCCCAATGCAGACCACTCCCGGGCCCCCTCCCCCCCCCCCCCTTCCCCCACAGTCATGGATGGAAATAGTTGATGTTTAATTAAGGACAATACTTTGGAAAAAAAATCTGGGGGCCCGCGGGCCCCTTCCCTGCCTATAGGTACAAGCTTAATTAGTTTAACTGCAAAACAATCTTCATTTTTTCTTTTGGCTATAATGATGGTCATTGTTCTTCTGGAAGTAGTCTAACTGATGGCCTTAAGAAAAATATCGACGCAAAGTTTTAGGATTGAAACTGCCGTAAAGTACGAGTAAGTTGTGCTGTAAGGCTCTTTCCAAGGCAGCTGAGCGACAGGCATGGGTCATAAAGCACAAAGGACCTAAGTAAGTATAAAGAATAATAATTAATAGTGGTTAATTGAGAGTATTAGTTAGTTAGTTAGCAGAGGGTTGGGGGGGACAAGCCCAGCAACTAGACCGTTTTCAAGAACTATCCATTGTGCTCAGCTGGCAGCACTACCAAATACCAGCTCCCCAGCCATCGAGTAAACGATGGGGACCTACAGTTTTAGGTGGGTTCCGATCCACCACAGCCTCAATATACATTTCACTTGACATGCTGAACATATCAGAGGTGAATGCCGAGCAGAAAAACTTTTTGGTAGGATTGGGACCGAACCGGTGTGACCCGGCTCTCACTGCTCCTCAAAAGTTGACCATCTAGTCCACTCGGCTATCGAGGCCTAATTGAGAGTATAGTTTGATGATAGAGCTGACACGACTCGAAGATGATCGTCTTAGTTTAGGATAGCAACTGAACTGTCCAGCTGCCGTGTCAAGCTTGGGAACGAGACAGGTCATGACAAATCCTGTAATGACCAGCTTTATTGAGTCACTTTTCAGATTAATTTTTCCAGCTTTCCCAAAATAGAGAAACTAAAATTTCTCGATGACGTTAATCCCATAACTTGTGGAGTCTTACGTCCTAAGTAGGAATTTTAACCTGTCATGTCCCCCAAATGGAAGTCGAAAAGTCCCCGAGATAGAAAAGCTACTCCGGGTTACCTACCTTCAGATCAATTTTTTCAGCTATCCCAAAATAGTAAGATTAAAAATATCTCTCAATGACGTTAAGTCCATATCACGTGGAGTCTTAAGCTTACGTCTCATGATGGAATTATAGCCAATCAAGTCCCCCAAATTGAAAAGTCCCCGAGATAGAAAAGCTACTTCGGGTTACCTACCTTCAGATCAATTTTTTCAGCTATCCCAAAATAGTAAGATTAAAAATATCTCTCAATGACGTTAAGTCCATATCACGTGGAGTCTTAAGCTTACGTCTCATGATGGAATTATAGCCAATCAAGTCCCCCAAATTGAAAAGTCCCCGAGATAGAAAAGCTTTGGGTTACCTTCACCACCAATCCAAAAACTGAAAATTTGCACTATGGTGTAACATCTAAAAAAATTATGTTCATGTAGGTAAAAAATTTATTTTATAACTCGATTTATTTTATAGTAGTAGAGTAAGCGAAGTGTCAATGAAGTCGATTCGCGATTTACCTACTTAGTTTCGCCATTTATTATACTTGTTTCTTTTTTCCAAAACCGAAGTCAAACCTTCCCCATGATTTTCTATTCCTAGCTGAGCGGGTGTAATTGGCTACATAGCCAATAGTTGACGCACGAGATCTGATGAGGTAAAGAAATACCCAAATCTCTATGAGTTAAACGAAAGGGCCGTAACGAAGTTCGTTTTTTTTTTTTTTATATAATTGTCCAAATGCAAAATTTTATAACAAAGCGTCAGTCAATTAATTGAACATAAAGTAATCGTCTTAGAGGAATTTCTCTGTTCGAGTTCACCCTCGTGGAAAGAGATAACCTTCATATGAAGCTTTCATACATGAGCTCCCAAAACCATATCTTCAAAAAATTGGAATTTCACTGTTAAACTAACGGGCTAACGATATGGAAAGTTTTTTAAAGGTTTCTTCCCATAGAGGGGAAGAAAAATTATTGATACTAAAATCGCAATATCCTATAAAGGTGAGATTGGTTGGAAGGCTGAAAAAGGTAGCCAAAGCCCGTCTCCTTGTCACTTGGAAAAAGGAAGTAATGCGATAACGATTTTCCTTCTGAGCCCGATGTCTCTTTCAACCTCACATTTTTTTTTGCTCGCACTCACAGATATATTTTCTTCTTTGAATATGGTTTACTCCATTATAGCTTGTAAGCTCTTTTCAGATGCGTCAAATTTTTGTCAGAGGAAACTGAGGGCGACGAATTGAATTTAAAATCAAAATTGGGCTCACTGAACTCTCCAATATTTTCAAGGATTCTTCTCTGTTGTTTAAAACTACAAAATGAGATGGAAAAACTTTACCGCTAAAGGAAATCATTGGAAAAGTTCCACAATAGGGACCCAGCAATCTCCCAGACAGCTAATCAGAGGTTCGATTACCTATAATTACCAACTTCTCAAGGATCTTGGATCCCTAGCTAAAACCTGAAATGAACAATGCAATCTTCTGTTTGGTTGGAAAAATCCAATAATTGCTGACCGAAGGCAAGGAAACTAACACAATAGCAATAGAAGAAGTGGAAAAAAGCCATTACATTCATGTTCTAAGAGGAAAATATTGGTTTCGCCGTGATTCTAACCGATAAGTCTAAGGACACAAGTCCGACCGGCCACTGAAAAAGCACTCCCCGGTAACAGAGTGGCTTTGTCAGCGCTCATGCAAATCCGACAGAGCGTGAAGTGGGATATTTCATCAGCAGTTTTGGGTTGGAAAGCGGCAAGCGCAATTATCTCGACAATTTCAAATGGATTACCAGAAATAGCTATTTCTTTTCCAAATAAAATTAGGTACGTGTCTGGATGTGCCACTAAACCAAAACTCGATAGCAGCCGTAGGAGACATTATGGTCTTCCAATAAAAAGTTATCCAAGTTGCCCAACTAACTGGGTTTCAAGTTATAGGTTTTTTAACTGCTTTTCACCGTTACGCTTTACCCTTAACAACCGCCTTCAGACGTCGCTCATTCCATTAGCTATACTTTTCTTATCTCTTCTAAATATGAAGCATAGATATTTTCTTCATGACTGATCACTCTTATTATGTATTACTCACTATTACTTAACCCCCACCCTCCCCCTACCTTTTAAAAAGTTCAAGCTGATTTTAGAAAATAATATAACAGAAAAATAATTTTTTAATGTAAATGTATTTTTCTAAACCCATAGCCAGATTACATAAATTATCATTTTGCGCTATAGAAGTCTCGTTATATTGTAGCCAAGGCAGCTGGTTTCTCGTTCTAGATTTCATGACTGTGGTTAAATTAGTTAATTTTCACTGTATTGAGGAGTATGTAAACCTATTTTTGATCTCAGTATTTGACTCGTAGCCAACTAAAATCATAACGCAAGTATTTACCAAAAAACAGCTCAAACAATATCAGTCATATTTTACCATATACCCTAGCAAGATAAATATCAACAACTCAGTATAAAAACTTCCCCCACCGCCGCCGCCGGGACAAAATAGGGGATTCTCCCCCATAAGCTCTGAATATGGAATAGGGATATCATTGATTATGTCTCAGTACTTAACAGTTTCTCCCCCTTCCTAAAGTTTCTCCCAGCCCCCTTTGCGGTGTTCCCCATTTTGAGGGGTTTCAGATCACCTGTAGGCATGGAGTCATATATACCTAAAGGTGTAAAGTTACGTTCTGCTGGGGGGCTATTATGCCCTCTCAGAGGAAGGGGAGAACTGTCCCCCTTCACTGCGTCAATGCAACAATGCATGCTTGTATATCAAATCGTTAGGAAGTCAGCAAGATAAGGAAGCTACACGTTTGCCTGAATTTTGGTAGTGAGACTGATTTACTTGTCTTTCCAATAAGACTTAACGCTTCACCTCAATACTGCATGGTATTTTATGACGTATGTACCGAATTTATGTTCTAGTAGCGCCACCCTTACCTACCTGGCCCGAGGGCATTTTGTGAACAGTGAACAGTGCAGAATGCCCTCGGGCCAGGCAGATCAGGGTGGCGCTACTATAAGTGCTGACGTACCTACTATAGTGCTTACAGCCCGAAAACACAAATGTTAATTAAACAAACTGAAATAAAAATTTGTTATGACATCCACACTGCCAAAAAGAAAATCGTTGGTGCCGGGATTTGTACCCCAGTCATGTAAGTTTACTGTTTTCCTACTAGACAACGTTGAGGCCGCATTTATGTTATGTTTAAATCAGAGAGTGTAATTAATTTTCATTCAAAACATCCTCTACAGTCTACTGCTCATTGTTCGGTTTAATGAAGCGACCCCGCTGTGGCCCAGATACAAGATAGAGCCTGTGTTTTGGTATTAAGCGGGGCGCGAGTCTGATCGACCTTTCCACATGGATTCACCCACCCCCCAATCACAATACTAATCCTTCTCTCTCACCATAGAAAAGGCTCTGTCTGAATGCATCCCAATTGCTTCGCAATGAGAGCCTTTGTTCTTCCCGCCTGTAATTATTGCTGACCTAAATTATTCCTCAATTTCAAACTTCAATGTTCTCGTTGAAGTTTGAATTGAAATCTCTCTCACAAAAGCTAAAACAATCGGTAAATACTTGTTCTCCTTGCCTTTAATTATTATTATCGAACTAAATATTTGTTTCTCAATCGCAGACTATGCTTCCGGGAAGTTTTGATTGAAAGTCCGGATTGAGGAAGAAATTACATAACTTCTCCACGAACTACAACGAAGGAATTGATCACGACTTTGTCAGAAACGTCTTGCTACGTGGTTCCGTTGCTTACAATTTCTGATATTGCTTACCACAGAGATCACAAAGGCTCCCGCCTTTATTTATTGCTGACCTAAGTAATTGTTTCTCAGTCTCAGAGTGTTGTTTCTAGAAGTTTCGACTGAAAGTTCGTAACAAGGAAGAATTTGACTGGTTATGCGCAAACAAAGGAATTAACGACAACTTTGTAAAGTATGAGATACGTACGACGAAATTACGAATTCTGAAAACGCCGATGATAAATATGACTTGATCAAACAATCAAACATTTGCTGTAGAAAACGGAGAGATGAATTTAACCTTCTGAACCAGACCATTCTCAAAGGTCAAAGGTTCCCAGTTCTCGTGTGTCATCATAACCCTTCAATATTAAATCCGACTTTACCCCAATCCCCCAAAAAAGCACTGAAATACCTACCCTAAATTAGAGGCTAAGTAAATTTTATCCAACGGATATAAATATAGCTCGCTCTCACCCGCCTCACTTCAATCTCTCTAACTGATTTTTTCTGGACTTAATTTCATCCGTGTATACTTTTCTCACTAGTACGATATTTTTTACTCGAATTTCATGATCAACGTCTTTGATCATGATCATGATATTATTTCGTCTGAAATCTGGCACGTTTTTTGACGTGTACACCGACTCTACAAATACATAATCACGAAACTTCAGGCGAAAAACGGTCAAATAAATTTTTTTTTGGGGTGTACACCGACTCTGCAACTATATAATCATGAATCTGCAGGCAAAAACTGTCAAAAATAGTTTGACGTGTACACCGACTCAGAAAAAACATAATCATGAATCTGCAGGCAAAAATTGTCAAATTAATTTGACGTGTAAAACTCTGTAATAATCACGTACGTCTGCGTGTCACGAGAACCGATTGGGAGTGCCGAATGAAGAGGGCACTGAAAGGGTTTAAATCATTGGATTAGGTGTTTCATTTCGTCAGCAACTGCTGAACATTGTTCAGGTTTTTCCATTGAACCATTTATAAGCCAGTATAATTCATTTTATTTTTCGTATTTCTATGGTTTGCAAGCCAAATAAAAAGTTTTTGTGGTATAATTTCAACGTGGAAGAAAAGTGCATTTTTCTACATTTTTTTCTGTTTTTTTTAAGCAATTTTGCTAACTTGTTCAAATAAATAATTTGTTTTTCCTTTTCACCGCCTTTTTAGACATAGGTATATCGTACCTTAAATGAAATCTCAGCAACACAAGTGGGGGTATTAATGTCATTGTTTTAGCTTACCCCGAGTCTAAATAATTGCTCGAATTATTGTGAAGTCATGCACGTTTAAAAATAATGAGAGAAAGTTTATCAGTATATACTATACCATTAATTATTCTCTTATAACTAAATGACGAAAATGGGTTCTAAACTTAGCATGACCATCAAAGTTCCCAACTTCTTAGGTCAAGTGGGGCTTAATTAGGATCCCCCTGTAAGATAATACTCAAAGGAGGGGGCCTACAAGTGCACCTCAACCAACCCCCACCCTTAAATCAATATTTTACGCTTAAGAATAGGACGGACGATCCAACTGTGGCTGAGGCATGAAAGGAATGCAAAATGGTGACACAAAACATGATTTTTTACTCTCCTGGTTAATAGGAAAAAATAATAGGTACTTATTTCATAGCATTTTTTTTACCTGGATCCTTTCAAAATGGGTACCTACCTATGTGGTTGGGCAGTATACCGTACATCCCTTCCCAGATAATAAATAAAATCATTAAAATTTGAAAAAAAAATAGATTTCTTTCTCTCCTGCAACCGATATGCTCTAATGCAATTTGTCAGGTAGACGCTGACACTGAGACAAACAGACAGGTTATAGGCACACAGGCAGACAATTAACACACCATCAGACAATATTCTCAATAATTACTGTTCAGGCACAACAATAGACACAACAGATTAGGAATGTTACGTGGTGAAATGGGTATTCTGTCTGAACCCCCAACCCTCAGGGAATGAACGAGATGAAGATAAGGGAGAGGGGATGTCGAGGTGGAGGGAAGGAGGGGAATTCAATCACAATCCCGCTGTAAGAAAGGTTTCGAGAGAAGTCCGGGGCCATCCAATTGTGCCATCCCCTGATCCCCAATATATTATTACCTACCACAAATGATTAGTCCGATAAAAATGAGAAGCTAAAGTTAATTGGTAAATTTCCAAGTTTTTTTTCTTGAAAAGATTATTTACTCGAGCTCAGCCTCAAAATAAAACGGACAGGTTTTTTATAGTACCTATTTTCATGACAGTTTGGATGTCCAACGTGCTATATGTTATACCTACCTAAAGGTTTTTAACCAGTTATTTTCCCGTTATTTACTTATATGAGACTGTGAACTTTTCGGGCTCCTTACTTGAGGGTCCTAAATTATGTTAATTAAACAAAGTAAAGAACAAAGTGAGAATAACAAAGTAAACACAGAAGTACCCTTAAGGGTCCGCTATACCTGACGGTTCATTTTTTGCCGCCCATAAGATTAACATTGCGAGCGGCGATTCATTTTCAAGGTTTACCCTTGGTTGGAAAGACACAAAATTTTGCCTGTACCTAGCCCTAACAATGTTCTAGGGAGTGTTCGAAGCAGATTTCCCATTTTTTTTACTGGTTTTCGAGATACAGCATTTTTCTTGAGGTATGCGATGCTAGCATTTCCAAAACAGTTGCAATAAAAGAAACCAGTGAGAAATTGGGAAATCTGCTTCGGACACTCCCTAGAACATTGTTATAGGGCTAGGTACAGGCAAAATTTTGTGTCTTTCCAACCAAGGGTAAACCTTGAAAATGAATCGCCGCTCGCAATGTTAATCTTATGGGTGGCAAAAAATGCACCGTCAGGTATAGCGTCCTCTTAAAAAAAAGTGGGAACGACAGGAGAGGTAGGTGATAATCCAATCACTAATACCCTACAGCTTGCTGTTCCTACATACTTCCAGTAATTTCGTCGCTTTCTTGGTAGCTACTTGGAAATGTTACACTAGAAGACCTACTTAAGGGTATGTCTCAACAACAGCCTTTCCGGTAGCCAAAAATTCCGATACAATCCTTAAATTATTTGAGTCCACGTGAAATTATACCTACCATTAAATTCCGAGCTTGTCAAATTTTCCTAAACAATTGGAATTATTTAAACTGTCTAGTCGTACCTTATGTGCAATGACGCTTGAAGAAATTTTCCAGAAACCACTTTTTTTTCGACTCAGGGGACCCCAAGTACCTACATAGGAAATCTTCAAATCAATATCCTGCCTTAAACAATGTTTTCTAGTCATATAGCAAAAAAGAGGCGTATTGTTCTAAAACAATGAAAGAGAGTGACCCAATTTTGCATCTCATGGTGTTTCATGGAGAGAAGAAAAGTGGAGAATAGAAGCTGAAAGTAGAGAACCACGGACGATTTATTGAAGAACATAATTTATGAGATAGAAGATATTGTTCGAAGTAGAACACTCCGTTGTTACCTCAAAAACTTGAAGAGATTGCATATTCATTTTTGTTTTCAGGCTTCACTTAATAGGATGAATAATTGGGCCGGTTTTCCTTCCCCTTTCGCCAGAAACCAAATATTCGAAATCAACTGTAGAAGGAAATTTTTCCCATTGTAGATACCATTACTTCGACTGGAGCTTGAATTCAGACTCACTGCACTAGAAGAAATGCCTTTTTGAAAATCAAATTAAATTGCTTGGAACAGTCATTAGTATTTGTGTAGGTATACGTAGAAAGAAAAGCAGGTATACCGTTGCATAAGTAGGTATAAAGTAAGGTTGTGGAAGTCCACAACGTTGATGAAAAGTTTTGGTCATTAAAAAGGAGAAACCCAAAAGCAAGGTAAAACTTCCTTGGATAATCACCTCCTCATTAAAAAAAAGTTGCTCTTATTACAAACCTACCATTGCAATTACGGTGTGTCATATACAGACAAACTTCACGTACAGGTTTCAGTACAGTTATAGCTTCGGTAAGTGAGGCATGTGACAAAGGCAATGACCTCCTTTTCACCTCTGAATATGTATAACGACGCCAAACGCTGTCCATTATAGGATAGTGTCACATCCAATATTACAATCATACTACAAAGTCAACTTCATTGGATTAGGGAAAATCATATTATTTTGGTTCTGACGCGCTATACACGTGGTTAAATATGTACATAAGTATAGTGTATTATAGGAGCTTTAGCTGTGGCAGCTTTTATCCTCTTGATATAATAATCACAATGAATTTCATGCAAGGCGTGTCTTAACGTATCAATTTACTAAGTATAACCGAGTTAGCAAAACTTAGACAAAGTTAGGTAAAGTTATCAGTTCTATAGGTAGGCATGTATAGCATAGCCGTATCCACGGGGGGGTTTAGGGGGTTAACCCCCCCCCCCCCGTGACCCTAAACCCCCCCCCCCCCCCCCCCCATGACCGCTTTCTGGATACGGGCCTGATGTATAGCAACAGATAAGTAGGTATAAGTAGGTCGCCATGATTTTTTTAGTTGAAGCTATGATGTTGGAGCTTTGTTAATGAGACTTGTATATACGTATAACGAATTCTGTAAACTTTTAATTCAGAAAAAGCGGGTGAAACTTACCGCGCACACAGCGTTAGGGTGTGGGAGCGATGACGTAGCATGTCGGACTGGGGCGAACCGATAGCGCCCTGCTCTTATTACCTCCTAACCCCTGGGCCCTACTGCTTACCTATACGCGCATGGCTGACTCGTGCCTGCTGTTATCACCTGACACGTTCGAACATGTCGGGATCAGGAGGCACATGCTGGTACCGAAATTCTGACAGCCGTTCAATACCTACTTGAGGTTTTGTTTTCCCTTGATTTTTTACTTTCACATTTACATTTTTTTTGTTGGATTATCTTATACATCCAGCTCCTTACTGACGAGGGTGCCCAAGGTAGAGGCAGGACACCACTGGATATTGATTTTCTACCATTATCAAAGATGGTATTGCAACAATTAACCAAGAATGGTTATTGAGACCCACTATACTTAGACGTCCATGCTCCCAGCACAAAATCTGCGCTACCGGGATTCGAACGCGGGACCCTCCGCTTTCCCATTTAGGTACATTATCCTAATGTTTTAAGTTTTCCCATATTTACGAAGAAAGTAGGTACCTACCTATCGTGATCGTGTAAAAAATCAATTTTGGCACTGCTAAAGGCATTTTAAACTTTTTTTCTTATTTAATTACGAATTTTAATCATTGAAGAATGTCTAGTGACCAACGGACCCTTTAAGTATTACCCGTGATGGGTCCCTTGGACCTGTGTGTAGATAGGTACGTGTTCACCCGTGAAATGCTTATCGTGTTTACCTACACTCAAAAATCCAATACGCTTGTACATGAACATGTCCACGGGCATACTTCTTGTACCTTGCACATAGGTATAAAATACGTAACAACACGTGCCCATGTAAAATACTCGGGTACCTACACGTGTGTTCGTGACAACCTGAATCAAATACCTACTTATAGGCATCTAGCGCTGCTCTCGCCGGCAGCTCTTCATCCTACTCCACGTTATCAAAAATTGCAGCGTGGTGGTGCCTGGCTACATGGACGACCCCCTTAACTTAACAATGATTTCATCTAATATTTTTAGTTGACGAATTTGCCCTAATGATTTATGGTGATTTGCATCAGATCGATATGTTTGGCCTGGGATTCATAGCCGTCAGTTTTTTGTATAGTTCAGCGAAGAGCGTTTTCTTTTTACTGAGTGAAACGAAAATAAAGAAAATATTCATGCACTGGTCATCTGAACTCCAACCGCCTCTGTGGCCGCACATCTGAGAGGTTCGATCCTTTACATTACTAGGGTTTTCTTTAGATTGTTCTTATAACCCAATCTCTCATCTCAAAAATTGTGTTTATCCAACTCCTATAGGTGTTGTCCTATAGAGTTGTCAGCCATTACAACGGCACTCTCTAGAACAGAAACCTCTCTATAACGAGTCAGTTAACAAACTCTGAGTCATTTTGAAGCCCTCTTTACACCGGTCGTTATTGAGAGACTACTCTAGGTATTTCAATCTAAATTTTTAGCTTTGGTGCGTGGGTTCCTATCTCACTGACTTACTAACCTCCTTAATGTCTGTTGCAGGAACGCTTCAACAAACTCTACTCAACAGTTTTAAACTCAGCATACGTCTCGATAGGACTAGTGTTGGGCCCAATGGCGGTTGTAACACTTCTTAAAATATTTTGGACTCAGGCATTATTTTTTCGATCATTCCAAGACACCGGTGACTTTTTCGGAGAGTCCAACTGGAAACTGATCTTGTACCAAGGCTGCTCATGTATCTCTGTTAACGCCAGGTACAGTCCCCCTCACTGTTCGATGAGAGTAACGGCACATGCACAGGCTTTCCAAAATTATTTTTTTGTTTAGAACAAGAAGTAAGTAGGCTTAAGAAGAAGTGGTCACAATGATCTAAAAGAGTTTAGCAACGACAATTATTGACATTTGTGCAGTCTATCCACCCCTGCATATCACTCACGTTACTCCCATCCAAGAGTGATGTGATGTGAACTATAGTGAGCAGGTATATAGATATATTATGGCTGTGTGCAGATTAAGGGAAGTAAGTATGTCTGACTGTCTGAGAGGCGTCACCATTATTGAAACTGCGAGATCATGGTCCCAAAAATATACGTTTTCTTAAAATCATGTTATTTTCTTTCTTACAAGTCATTAGTATGATTTTCTAAAAATCATGGGAAATCTCAGAAAGGGGAGAGACCTATCGAATTTTTAAATCGATTTTTTCTTCTCAAATTTTGGTGCGCATCATCACTCCGAAACTTCCTCAGGGGCAGTGGTTTTGGGGGGGACTAGGGGGCAAAAGATGGTGAACTAATATCTTACCCCTTGATTTTTCTAGCTGGGTCATGAGTGAAGCTTTCGTGTCACTTCTGCTGAGCCTGATAATCGCTGAGTACCATTACTTAGGGAAAAGCCTCAAGAAAATCCTGGAATCATATCAAATCGGGAGTGAAGGTTGGTAAAAGACAACTGAAAAATTATTTTGCACATAGCACATATGGTTCAAAAGCAGCCTTCACCAGTACTGCTGCCCACACAATAGACTCCACCACTCTACCCCATACACGATCACAGTGGGCCGTATAGGACCATGCTGGGCAATATACCAGCAGCAGTTCCACCAAATAACTGGTGGGTGATACTTTCAGTCTAAGTTTCTCCGACACCGCTATCTTTAAGTATGAACGCTGTGACCCGGTGTCGCACAGGGCTTTGGTCATTCGTATCTGGCCCCACCTACCTTGTAACCCGATGATTATATTAGGCAGAATCGTCCTCCCCCCCCCCCCCCCCCCCCCACCCGCACGGATGTAAGCACGATTCAGAGAAATCAAGTGGGCCTCGGAACAGGACGGATACAACGGAGACGACTACGCGAAGAAAAAGGACTACGATTGGGAACATGGAATATAATGACTATTAACGGAAAGGAGGTGGAAATCACTGAAGAAATGAGAAAATACAAGATAGGTGTACTTGGTATCAGCGAAGTAAAAAAGAAAGGGAATGGGATAAAGACGCTTCATGGCAACTATGTACTCAGACACTCGGGAACCTCGTGGGGACTTCGTGCAAAAGAAGGAGTGGGAATCATTGTGTCGGAAGAAATGGACAAGAAAGTCACAGCGTGGGAGGCTGTAAATTCGAGGATGATGTCAGTGGACATCGAATTAGACATCGCGTTAACCCTAATACAGGTGTATGCGCCGACCGAGGATGCGGACACAGTGGAGAAGGAATCGTTTTATGACGACCTTCAAAGGTTGGTGGACAAACACGAGAGCAGGGGAAGAAAGGTCCTAGTGATGGGAGATTTTAATGGACGAGTTGGCGACGACCAGAGTGTTGGGATGGGAGCCTTGGGTCCATTTGGAGGGGAGGGCATCCTGAACGGAAATGGCCATAGGATCCTGGAATTCTGCATCACCAACTCAATGATTGTGGCAAACTCCTTCTACAAGC
This sequence comes from Mesopsocus fuscifrons, assembly GCA_950004255.1. Lineage (NCBI taxonomy): Eukaryota > Metazoa > Arthropoda > Insecta > Psocodea > Mesopsocidae > Mesopsocus > Mesopsocus fuscifrons. The sequence continues at coordinate 7,664,614 of OX465378.1, forward strand.
ACAAGAAGATTCACCAAATAACTTTCGAGTCTTCACAGCAGCACAAGAGCATTATTGACTATTTCCTACTGCCCAAGGACCTGAAAAGCTCATGTCGGGATGTGAAAGCGGTGAGAGGCGCAGAACTGTCGACGGACCATTTTCTGCTGGTGGCGGATACGATCTTTGTGCGTGGCAGGCGCAGGAAACGTGGAAGTTATCAGAGAATTAAGTGGGAAGGGCTCAGAGAACCTGGGAACAAGGAAGAATATCAAGAAAAACTAGCTGAGAAGCTGGATGAAGATGAAGATTATGATGGAAGGGACGAGGTGGAGGAGAAATGGGGCGCTATAAAGAAAGCAGTCTTAGAGGCGTGCCAGGAAGTGTGCGGGCTGAAGAGAGTGAAGGAGGGAGTGAAAAGCACAAAATGGTGGAATCAAGAAGTACAAACAGCAGTACAGGAGAAGAAAGCAGCCTGGAAACACTACCAAAGAACCAAAGACCAAGCGCATCATGAAGAATACATCAGAATGCGGAACAAAAGCAAAGAAGTCGTAAAGAGGGCAAAAAGAAGGTCTTGGGAAGAATTCGGGGAAGACATGGAGAAGAATTTCAGGGAAGATAACAGAAGGTTCTGGAAGACCTTGCGAAATCTGAGAGGAAAGTTTGGCAGAAAAGTATACAGCATAAAAGACCAGAACAGTAAGCTGCAGGTGGAAACGGGGAAAGTTCTTGAGGTCTGGAGGAAGCACTATGAAGACAAATTTAAAAAAGAGGACCAGGGAGGTAGAGGACCACAGGACAGAAGAGATGGGGAAAGGAGTAGAGAAGAAGAAGAGGAAGCAGTGGAAGAAGATGAAATAGGGAGCTGGGAAGTAAAGACAGCCATCGCTAAGATGAAAACCGGGAAAGCGGCGGGGGAAGACACTATAGTTCCAGAAATGATCAAGGCGGGTGGCAACGTCTTGGTAGAGGAACTCACAAAACTCTTCAAGGCTGCGTGGCGGGAGGGGAGAATCCCAGCGGACTGGCAGAGGAATATAATCATTCCACTGTACAAGAAGGGAGACTCTTCTAAATGCGAAAACTATAGAGCTGTATGCCTGGCGAACGTGGTGGGAAAACTCTACTCTCGGGTGCTGGAGAAGCGTCTAAGAAGACTTGTGGAACCAGATCTGGAGGACGAGCAGGCGGGATTCAGGCCTGGCCGCCAAACTCAAGATTTGATTTCTTCGCTAAGAAGTATTATGGACAAGTGGGTGAGCAGAGGAAAAGCTGGATACCTAGCATTCTTGGACCTGCGGGCAGCCTTTGATACAGTTCCCAGGGAAGAATTGTGGAAGGCATTAAGAAATAAGGGAGTACCCCCTAAGCTTACCAACGCCATCAAATCTATGTTTGAACGTGTGGAAGGAGTAGTGCGGATGAATGGCGAAACGTCTGGGACATTTTTACTGGAGAAAGGAGTAAAACAGGGCGATAGCCTTAGCCCGCTTCTGTTTGTCGTTTTCATGGATGAAGTTCTGAAGGTATGCAAAGCGCGTACAGACAGGTCGGTTGTGGGAGTGTGGAAGCTTCAACCGGTGTACTGCCAGGCTTTAGCATACGCGGATGATGTGGTGCTGATTACGGATTCTGTAAGCAAGCTTCAGAAGGCGGTGACTGAATGGACGGAGACACTGAAGGAAAGAGGGATGGAAGTCAACAAGGATAAAAGCCAAGTCATGATGGTGGCACGTACAGATGAGCAAGTGGACCCGATAGCGATACACTGTGGAGGACAATTGCTGGAGCAAGTGGAGGCTTATGTGTACCTGGGGACCACCATTCATCAAACAGGGAAGCTTCGAGGAGAAATACGGAACAGGGTGAAAAAGTCAACGGCTGCCTACTACTCCCTAAGTAGTTGTTTATTTGGGAAGAGAGAGGTAGAAAAAAGGACGAAGACCCGAGTATATAACGCCGTTCTGGAGCCCATACTGTTATATGGTAGCGAAAGTTGGACCGCCACAAAAAATGACCTCAGCTGTGTCAATGCTGTTCAGATGAAATGCCTGAGAAGAATAGCTGGTAAAACTAGATGGGACAGGGTAAGAAATGAAAGAATAAGAGAGGAGCTGGACCAAGAGCCTGTAATAAAAAGGATAGAGGACCGCCAACTGGGCTGGTTTGGGCACGTGAGTAGAATGAAGAAAGAAAGGAAGACCAGACAGTTCTTGGAGGCGAAGCCACAAGGAAGGCGTCCCATTGGCAGGCCGAGGACAACATGGGAGGAGGTGGTTGCGCAGACGGCCGCGAAGAGAGGGAAGTCAATGGGGGAACTTCGCAGCCTCGCTGCAGACCGGGACCGGTACCGGGATTGGATCCGTGGCCAACCCCTCACGCTGCGAAGGCGGCACTAAGAGGGAAGATGAAGAAGAAGAAGAAGAAGAAGAATCGCCCTCCCAGTTCCTGTAGTCAAAGTAACGGTCGTACCACTGGGAGGGTCTGTCTTATTCTCTTCTTTCAGTTCTTGAGTTAGTGGCCTAGATTCTCGAGCCTGCGAAGGCTGTCGTCTGATGCCTCTGGGAGCACTTCTGACACGTCACTGATGATTTGCAATCAGCTGCCCTGTGTCGCTGTTGCAGGCAGATGAAGCATGCACCCTTTTGTAGCAAAATCTTCTTGTTTTCCAAGGTCATGTTTTTAGCTTTTCTGCATTCAATAGCGTTGTGCCCGTTAATATTGCAGAAAAGACACTCGCTGTCGCGCCGGGAGGTTGCTGTGTGAAGACTATACGCTGTTGGCTGTGATTCTTCCTGTTTAGCGCTCCTCTCAGTCTTTGGTTTGTAAGTCTTTACTCCAAAACCCTCCATGGCTAGACTAACTCTTTGTTCCGTTTCGATTTCCTTTTTCAGAAACCCTAGGAGCGCCTTTAATCGGTCTTTAGAACTCTGTTGCTCTGCAGACAAGGACCACGAAAAGTGCGTAGGGTCTCGTCCGGTAACTAACGGTGTCAAGACAGGCGAGCACTCTTCCATGTTAATCTTGAGGCTTTCTAGAGCTCTCAGCTCCACTAGCTCAGCTAGAGCTCCACTTTGTCATGAATGAACTGCACATCGTGTTTCTCCTTAGTTTCTGAAGCATAGAGCTAGTAACTCCCTGGTATACATCTCACCCAAAATGTCACTGTTGCCGAATTGCTTTAATGCCGATATCGCCTTTGGATAATTTTCATCAGTCGGAGGGAAACCGGATACAAGTTCCAGCGCCTTACCCTGGGTGGCCTGAAGTAAGTATTGGAATTTTTCACTCTCCCTGAGGTCCGAGGAGTCTATTGTCTCAAACTGGGACCACCACCCCAGCCATTGTGCCAATTCGCCATCGAAAGCTCGTAATTCCAATTTAGGGAATTTTATGTTGTTTTCTCGCTCCGCTACGCTTGCCGCCGGTTTCACGTCAAATACAGCACTGGTATATTTGCTCCCGGTACTTTTGTGCTGTCCCCACCTCCTTGTTCAAGTCATCTTCCGAAATGTCCGTGTGTCCATCTTATTTAGCTCTTCCCCTTTTATTTCCAACCGAAAAAACTTTCGTGTCGAAGGTCACAAAGTCTTTGTTCTCAGCAGCCTGTTCCGCGTCTTTGATATGATACGATATGAGTGCACGCACTGGAGCCCGTTTTGTCCTCAAAATCGGTAGCTCGGCCATCTTCGTCCGAATCACGGTCGCCAAATATTTAAATTCAAGATTTAATCCAAAAAACAAACAAATAATCTTACAAAGTCAAAACACCTAAAAACTCATTCGCCGCCATCTTCTGTTTTTCTGTCTGCACCGCCTTCTCAAACACGACATAAACTGTAAATTTTATGCAAATCGATAATGAGTTTCATGAAATTATAAGGGTGGCAGAAAAACAAATAAAGTTTTCGAATTTTCAGCATGCCTGAAAACCCCTATCCACCAATTTTCATTGAGATCGGAGAAAACAATGATAGCCGCCATCTTGAATCCGCCATTTTGAAACTGGATTTTGAAAAACCGATGCCACCGTTCGATGCGGCATCCTTAAGAATGGCCCCAAAACTGCACTTATTTTTTCGCTATTATAAGTTGTTAGCGAGAAAAGGGCAAAAAACCATTTGTTGACTGGTTGCGGCCCTGTATCTCAGTTAGGAAGGACCTGCTGTTATGGAAAATATAATATTAAATATTGTGAATAAGTTCCACTATCATAGTGTTGCACAAGACTGAGTAAGTATGTCAGGTCACAGCAACCTTGAGACGTATTCGGTTGCCTGCTGACCTGACTAGGACTTGAGCAGCAGCACTCTGAGACGGAGGACTGGACGTACAGGAAGGACAGCCGAAGGAGTGCGCCTCGATATGATAATGTAAGTTATTTAAAAATATATTTATTATACCCTTTGTCTATGTACACGACAATCCTCCCCCCCTAACGTAGTCCCGTGGGGGAGGTAATGTACCACACTGTTGCACTACAAGTTCAGGCGCGCAGGCGCCTTTGCTTGTCGGCGGCCTCGGCGCTCCGCTACTGACGGCGAGCGCCGTGGTGTAGCCACAATCTCCACCGCTGCTGGCTGCACCGGCTCTAACGCGGGGGGCATGGACGGACGCCCCTGCTGAGAAGGCACAGCACCCATTGACGGGCGCCCCTGTACTGGGACCGCGGCGGGCTGAGACGAAGCTCCCGTCGACTGACGGCCTGTAGGCGGGGTCGACGAAATAGTCACTCCTGGTGAAGGTGCCGGCGGGCGAGGTGTCACGGGCACTGTCGGCGCGACAGCTGCACTACCTCCCGGCGACGGAGGAACGAATGCCGCTGGAGGGTGAAGACTCGTCCCCACCGTACGTAAGTGATTACTGTGGCGACGTACTAGTTCTCCATCAAGTAACACTGTCCACTGGAAGTCACCATCACGAGCAACAATTGTACCAATGGTCCATTTCTTCAATGGATTCGTAAAAGAACGCACAGCTACTGTCTGGCCTTCTTCAAAAGTAGGCGTTTGAAGAAATACTCTGTCCCCTCGCAACTTCTGCGTAACGTCACTGATGAAATCAGGCTTGCCGAGGCTGAGAGGCGTCCGTAGTTCCCTCTTGAGAAACAGAGATGCGGGACTCACGCCCGTAGTGACATGAGGTGCCCGGCGGTAAGCTGCCAAGAATTTCAGTAGCTTCTGCTCCGCTGTACCACTGGAGCCTTGTAGAGTGCGCAAACATTGCTTCAATGATGATACAAAACGCTCTGCTTGGCCGTTGGATGCTGCATGGTAAGGTGGTGAGGTGATGTGACGAATGCCGTACTGCTTGTAAAATCGCTGCATTAAATATATCAGACCACCGTACATTGCAAAATCCATGTGTAATCGCTCCCATGCACTTGCTGGATATTCCCAGTAGTGTGTAGCGGCCTTAACTGGTCGACCCTTGTGTAAAGCACATGATGGGCAATTTTTACACATATTTTCAATATCTCGATCGATATTTTTCCAGTAAAGGGCTTTAACTTTAACTATTCCCAAATGCCCAGCGTGTAATTCTTCAAGTATTGCCTGTCTGTACTCACGCGGAATGTACACACGTAACCCGCGAAGGATGCACCCCGACTGCAGGCTGTACTGCCCATCTTGTCCCGGGATGGATTCACCGCGGCGAAGTTTGTCCACGATCTCCCGCAGCTCTGGATCCCGTAATGTCTCCGCGGCTATTTCTGCAGGTGAATGCGGGAGCACTGAGATGTGCTGGATCTGGAACTCTTCCAATGTATCAGGCACGCCGAGTTGTTGGGAGTGCGTAGGCAGACGTGAAAGAAAATCTGCATTCCCGTGCTCCTCGGACTTTCGGTATTTGAGAGAGAGTGTACAAAATGGAATGGCTACGCGCACCCATTCTCAATTACTCCTTATATTTAAGGTAAGAACACTAAAGTGGCGCAGTCGGTTCGGTTAAAATCTACGTCAAAGTGCGCGTAAGTTTACGTTACGTATTACAACTGCTCGGTTACGTTCAGTGCGACTTTACAAACTTGCGATCATGGCCACCTCGGTTTCACACGTGGACAATTTACTCGCGGAAAACGCCAAATTACAAGGTATGATGGCCGAAATACTAACCAGATTACCGGCGGTGGCGGTACAGCAGGATCGCCAACCTCCGTTACCGAGGATCGACAAGTACAACGTCGAAGAAGATATTGGTGATCATATCGAAAAAGTTACAGCCAGTGCACCATCGCAAACGTGTCGGAACAACATAAGGCGAGACTTTTCTTGGGTTCGCTACCGGGTTCACTTTACACCTTAACTAAGGACTTATTACACCCCATGGATCTCAACGTTGCTACATTCAAACAAATTACGGATTCAATCAAACTACATTTGAAGCCTAAACCTTTGATAATTCCATCCCGTCATGCTTTCCTGAACAGGAAGCAGCAGGAAGGTGAGTCAGTGGCAGCCTACGCAGCCGCGCTACGTCACCTCAGTATACCGCGCAAATACAACGCTCAGTTTTTGTTCGAAATTTTACGGGACGTTTTCGTGACTGAAATTCGGGATCGGCATACATTGGATCGGTGCCTAGAGGAAGATGATACGACTTTCGATAAATTATACAAATTGGCTCTTTCGCTGGAAGCGGCTTCAACAGGAACTAGACATTTACTACATCCCGCTACACTTTCGGGAGCACCTACACCGGTAAACAAAATACAAAAGAAGCAAGGTAAGCAAGCTGGACATACATCCAAACCTTCCTCTTCTTCTACAAGTACAGTGCAGTGTTATCGTTGTGGGGATAGTTCGCACAAAGCACCTGATTGCAGGAAAAATACATTTTGTGACTTTTGCCAGGTTTCTGGTCACATGGAATCCGTTTGTCGGAAGAAAATGAATCAGAGTAAACCGAAAAAGGAAAAAGTTCATCACGTGGAACAAGAGGATGCTTTTAGTGTTTACAAAATTACGCAGCCTTTACAAGAGTGCAGGCCATGGATTTTACGTTTAACCATGGAAGGTGTACCAGTCAACATGGAAGTCGACAGCGGGTCTGGGGCAAGCTTTTGCTCTATGGCAATCTTCGAAAAGCTTCGAGTTCGCATGGAGACGACCACTGAAGCATTCAGCCCATACGGCGAGGGGGCTCAGCGCCTCAAACCACGGGGAATGGCAAAAGTACGTGTTGTTTACAAAGGGAGACAAGCCACCCTTCCCATTTACATACTTGAAGGTGAGTGTGTGCCTTTACTCGGCAGACAGTGGCTGAAAGCTCTGGACATTCTTACAGAAGCAGATATTCACAAAGTGGAGCTAACCACACATCCTACCGACTGCGCCACTTTAGTGTTCTTACCTTAAATATAAGGAGTAATTGAGAATGGGTGCGCGTAGCCATTCCATTTTGTACACACTCGGGGGGTGAGTCGGGACCGCGCCACTGACAAAGAGACATAGAAATGACCGTATGTCATGGATGTCATGTCATTGGGGTGAGTCCGGTTACCCGCTGACAGCGCCATCTTGGCCGCTTCGTTCAAGGTTACTCACCAATTAAACCAATTAAATACAGGCAAATACCGTCAATTTCTAGAATTATCAACATGCACGGCAGTGCATGCAGCCAAGTTTTAAAGAAAAAGAAAGCGCGACAAAGCCTCGAGCACTGCCAGCATGTTATACAGGAACCAGAGTTGTGCACTTTTCGTACCTCTCTACAGGAGGCAAGGGGGCGTGGCTCGAACAGTGGGTACCCTCCTCCTGTAGTAGGGTCCCTCGGGACCTCCAAAATTAAATTTCAAACTTCTACGTCCAACCGTACCTGAGCAGTGACATCCCAAACTTAGCTGTTTTTGAGGGTCACTCACTGACTCACTCACTCACTCACTCACCTATACAAATTATTAGCATGTTCCAGCAGTGCGATAGAGCTGAAACTCGGCACACTTGTAGGTACCATCCCGTGGACACCCAGAAAAATCGCAAACCCGAAGTACCTTCAGTATTATAGGTTCAGGTTCGATTCAAAGTTCCCATACTAAATTATGGCAGATATATATATACAAAACAAACACTGCCTCCTGCTTCTTGTCCTAACAATAAATACCTACCTACCTACCTACAATATTGTGAAATGTGTATATGTCTCCTTGTTCCTCTCAGGTACGATTACGTACTACTTTCAGGTATCAGGTACGAGTAGGTACTATACTTTCAGGGATGGGAAGGTAATTTGTGTAGATTCGTCAGGCAACTTATTTTCAGGTACGAGTAGGTACATTTCAGGTATGGGATAATAATTTGTGTAGATATGACAGGGAACTGGTTTTCAGGTACAGGTAGGTACTTTCCAGGTATGGCAAGGTATTTTGACTCCATTCGGCAGGCAACTTGTTTTCAGGTACGAATAGGTACATTTCAGGTATGGGAAGGTAATTTGTGGAGATTCGACAGGGAACTCATTTTCAGGTACGAGTAGGTGCTTTTCAGGTATTTCAGGTATTGTACCACCTTACAAAAATTATATGATATCCGACCAAAAACACTCCGTGTAAAAAAACAGCCAAGTTTATAACCCTCCAAAAATTAGCCTAACTCAACAGCCCTTAAAAGGGTTTGATATAAAAAATGTTGGCCAAGTTCTCCACATTCCTGCTATCACTCGGCCCCCAAAATTAGTGATATCACTTATTACAGGGCCAAGTCCTTGGCGCGAATCACAAGGATGTTGGCGACATATTTTGTCATATACCTGCTTTCCAATACCCCCGGACCACAGCCCCCATCCAACCTGAAAGCCTGTGTCTATGACCGGCTGTGACGCTTGCGTGATTTGCGCCAAGGGCTTGGCCCTGTAATAAGTGATATCACTAATTTTGGGGGCCGAGTGATAGCAGGAATGTGGAGAACTTGGCCAACATTTTTTATATCAAACCCTTTTAAGGGCTGTTGAGTTAGGCTAATTTTTGGAGGGTTATAAACTTGGCTGTTTTTTTACACGGAGTGTTTTTGGTCGGATTATATTGAAATATAGACTAAATCGTTTTCTGGAAAGTTTAAGTAGCATTCTATGCCTTTTTTTGTTGTAAACAAAACCACAGATTCCACGAAGTTCACAAGATGAAAATTTCATTATATAAATAAAGATACTTTCCGTAAATTTACACAGAAACCGAACACACAATCAATGCATTTTATTATAAACTTCCAATTTTTATAATAAAAGTATACAGAAGAGGAGTTTAAATTATGTCACCTTCTATGTCAGCCTTGTCGCCTTCCAAAAGGGCAGGCGACATAGCAGACGCCAACGCGTGACTAACCCATTGTTCTATGTCTCTTTGTCCGCTATCTCACAAAGTCCCGACTCACCCCTGACTATTATGTCACCTGTCATGGCGCTGTCTCAGTCCCGACTCACCCACCTGGACTTGCATACTGTCATGTGACTGGCGTCTGCAGCCACGTATTGTTTATTAGTCTATGTACACGACAGTAGGTATGGGTAGGTATAGGACAATGTAGGTACAGAAGCACCTCACCTCACCTCACCCCTCATGTATTAGCCAAAAATACGTCTACCTACCCGCCATTTTTTTTTTGCCCCGTCATCCGGAAACATCCTGTAAGTATATATATAGGTATATTAATAAACTTTTGAGCTGATGGTGGTTTTGGGATCCAGAAAAACTGTGAAGAAATTTTTCGAAAGTGAGACTACTGGTACGACTACAATAGGTAGATTTTTCTTCGAAATCTACCTAAAAATAGATAATACGTCATAGAGAAACAGTGATCTAGGTTTTAAAATTTGGCGGAACGTCGTGGCTGTAGATTTTTCTGGGCTTGACTTTTGGTTTGTTTTGTTGGCATTCCTGGATTTGGTTTTAGTGTTTTGTGTTTTGTTCGTCCATATACGTGAAGAAAACGTAATGGGGAGCGTAAATTACTCCGAAAATGGCTTGCAAAGCCCCGGGCCCAGCAGGGCGCCCGATGTGGAGCTTATTTACGACTTCATGAACGATAGTTTAACACACGACCCAGTCATGATCGCCAGAATTAACCAAGTAAGGTTATTTTAGCAAGCCAGGTAACGTTTTTTTTAAATCCAGTGTAGAGTGCGAGTACTTACAATTTGATTTATTTTAGTATTTCAATGACAACAAAAAGCAAGCATTCGTTGAGTTGTATGATGTGGCTGTTACCCTGAGGAATCGTTACAAGGAGTATAGGCCCCGAAATTGGCGCGTGTTTGTGTTACAAGTTCAGCGCGGTAAGTATATTAATTCTTTTTCAGCTAAGTATGTAAGTACCTAACAGGAAAATAGAATTTGAGTTACTTACGTTTGAAAATGTTAACTATTTTGCTGTCGACCCGAGGTATTTGTGAATAATACTATTGACGTCGCTGCGTGTATGAGGAAAAGTAGACAAACATTTCCAGTAGAAGTCGGTTTATATTGACGATAACAACGAGTAGGTACAGAGAGGTAAATGGTTACCAGCCTCCGCGCGCTTACCCAGAGTCTATGGTGGACCAGCTTTTCCAGCACGGTTCGGCTTTAGGGGCTCAGCTCTGCAGCACGAGTCGACCAGAAGCCGAAGACTGAGCTAGTAGGTACCGGCATGGTACCTGATTTATATAGCAAAACCTGACTCAGCACAAGCCGTGTCTAAAGCAAGAGTGAATGGCCATGTGGCGTTGGTGAGTTGGGACACGGCTTGTGCCGAGTCAGCTGCACAGTCAGGACTTACAAATACAATTCTATCTATGAATGAGCTGTGGGCAAAATTCGGAAACATTTCGGTGGTCCCCTTTCACGGACAACTATACAGTGGGTGACAATTTTCCAACTCTGAACCAGTTTCCTGTTCCCTTTGGGAAGCGTAATATTGATGTAGGTATCAATATTTATGTTGTAAAATGTTCTTGTTGACAGCATTCAATGAGGTTACGGCAAATGCTGGATTGCAAGAAGAGTTGTACAACGTAAGTGACTCAAGGGAAGTTGAAGAAAGCAATGCTAGTTACGGAGACGTAAGTATGCTACCAATAGCCTTGAAGCTATTCGCGATTGAGTTTTTGTCTCGACAACTTTTATTATGATAACTTTCTGATTTTAGCACGCAGTAAATAACAGTAATTCGCAGCTTGACCAAAGTACTAAGTCAGGTGAAATGGCAGATGACAAGTTGGAAGTGATCGATTTGAGTAGCGACGATGAACCGCAGAGTGACGACACTTCTTCTACACAGAGCCATCCTAGCAACGCTACTGAAAACCCACGTGAGCCTCAGTCAAGTATGCATGAGCCCACACTTCTTATTGTATAGCGTAATGTCTCCTTACCAACCAATTTAACGAACGGGTTGATGTTATGGTATGCTATGGTAAGCTTGCCTTGCCGTGCCTTGCGATCGCATTTCTTTCCTTGCGATATCACTTGTCATAAGCTAAACAAATGCTAAACATAAGCTAAATCTGTTGGTGAAATCCAGCCTAAGTCTGTTTGTTATGTGAAAACGCCTCAAACTACAAATTTTTTACTTTCAGAATATTCTTGCAATGCCCAATGTAATTCAGTTACTGGGAGTCTCTAGAGAGCGGGACTGTAAAATGAGCACTATTGCAATTCCTCTATCTTGTTGGATAGGAATCGAGGGCCGACTAAACTGTTTAGTTGGGTAGCAGTCGGCTAAAATGAGGTTGGTCTTATTCTATTAAGAAACAAAATAAGAACCAGAAAAACTTTTTACAGCTGACGATGTCACACGGATCCCAGAGAGGCTGCTGCGTAAACGCGATGTCTCTGTCCAAACAAATGGGGCGACTTCTAGTGCGGTGGGAGATATCAATGTCACCTTCGCTCACTTTGGAGGCAGTCATGGCGTTCTCGAGGTAAACTGGCTACCAGTAGAAATGACTACGAAATTAAAAGTTAGAATTCGTGACTTGTGACTTGCGAGCATTGCGAGAGCAAGTGAGACTGAGAATAAGATTAATTACCCGACTGACGGGTAGGCAGTGGTGCCAGATTTTGAAAATCCGGGGGGGGGGGGGGGGGGGGGGCAAGAAATTGTATACATCAGATATTCAATTTCCTTATCAGTCTGATGGGTCTCTGCGCCTCTCAGGCATTCGACTTGTGACCTCAGAGGTCTAGATTCGAATCCCGGCGTAAGGAATATTTTCCGCTTAAGGCATGGATGTAATGACCACTCTTATTCGGGTTCTGTCTAACTGTGTTATGCCTAACCGGGAAAAACTATTCTGTTTTTATTTTTTTATGTTGGACATTTATTTGTTCTGAAATATGCATGACTTTGAAACATCAGAAACGAATGCATTATTTATGTAGGCAAAAATCGCTCGATCGAAAAATCACAGTTTCTTTGAAAAAGGCAAAATTGTATTTCAGAGCAAGCACATCCATCATTTTCCCCCTCAAAATAGCCGGGAAAAAATAAACAACAAAATTATACAGGTGTATTTAGAGTTAAGGAGTTATTAAGGAGTGATTTTTAGTTATTTGACATGATAAAATAATAATTGTCCCCCAAATTTCCGGGGGGGGGGGGGGGGGGGGCAAACTGGACGCCCCCCCCCCCAAGATGGCTCCCCTGCGGATAGGTACTTATTGGTTAGTCTGCAGTCACTTCGTTGTCAAATTTTCTCTTAAAACTTAGTATCGTTACAGTTTTTTTATTTTCGTTACAGATTTTGTATTTACAGCCCTAACGCTGTATACGGTCTTATTTGCAGGAAGTACGCAAGCTGATATTGCACATGAAGCACCCGGAGGTATTCCAATATCTTGGCGTGAGTGCTCCTCGCGGGTTTCTACTTCACGGACCGCCAGGGTGTGGGAAAACACTGCTTGCGTCTGCTATAGCTGGGGAGCTCAAGGTTCCTCTAATTAAGGTGCCTATTACGCTTGATTAAAAAACCCTCGGTGCTACAGCCCTATAGGAGTATTAGGGTCTAGTGACCTCGGTACACTAGGGGGTGATTTGGATTTTGGTCAGAACCACGCCTGATATTCCCCCAGCCAGTGAAGCGAGTACCCCATTAGCGCCGGGCAGGACAATCTAGACAAGTCAGGACTAGTTTGTGGGTTTTCTTGCTTCATAATGTAACTTAGTGCCCTCCAGGTTGATTTCCTGAAAGTGTGTGAACGCTGCATGGGTGGGCGTGATATATATGCTGACGTTTGTTATATTTTAAGCAATAACATATGATAACGTGGGGGGATGAAGCTGTTGCCCCAGCCGTAGGTAGACCCAAACTTATTATTTGACGATTTGATTTGGTCCGGTAACCATTTCGTCTGACTGTGAATTGCCACCCTAACAGGCGCGAAAATGTTCAGGTGTCATGTCTGGAGCTGGTGGGAGGTATCACGGGCGAATCGGAAAAGCGTGTGCGGGTATTATTCGCTTCTGCGCTGGACACCGCGCCCTGCGTCCTCTTCATTGACGAGGTGGACGCTGTCACCCCTAACAGACAGACCGCTCAGAGGAAGATGGAACGCCGCATCGTAGCCCAGCTCCTTACCTCGCTCGATGGTAACTACTTGTCTCCTATAGCAGTTCTATATTGTCGGTGTTTTGGGTCACCATACCATCGGTTCTGTAATTCCACTGATAAGGAAAAATCGCAAATTACTGTGATTTACAGCCCACTAGTTGTTGAGGAGCTATCAAGGACACATTCTGAGTTCTATGTGCTAAGTCAGACTGTTTCTGAGTTCGGACATTGTCATTTTTTTACGCGCGAAGTTTTACAACCCATGCGCGACGTTGTGGAGAGAGAGTGAAATATGAATTACAGATTCATAGGTTTGTTAAGCAAATTAGTGGTAGTAAGGAAGTGATACAATAAAGTGGCCATCGCGGGGTCGTCGCCGAGTAGAGTGGGGAGATGACGAAGCAGGTTGAGTTGTTGTCGCTAGGGGTGGTAAGTAGGTCAGATAATGGTGTATGGCAGCCAGCACACATGGTGGGGGGTTCTTTCGCCATGGATGAGGTGTGTATGACCGATCCGGCGCCTGGCGAGGGCAACTTCGTGGCGTCTGTGGGGGTCTGTGCCCAACTTGGGTTTGATATGATGGAGTTACAAGGGGCGGTTACACCTACTGGTGTTACCATTGGGCGCGGAGTGCTTGATGTGACTGGGCTTGAAGATCGGTGAGGGTGGTAACGGGCAGTGATCGCATTGGCTGCGGCCTTAGTGGCAGAGTCAGCAAGACCATCACCACCGCAGGGAGGGCGACTATGGGTTGCAAGTTCGGTGGGGGCGTGGGGGTTTTGGATTGCTTGGATGGCACTGAGGCTGTCGATGAAGAGAACGCTATGTGAGATATCGTGAGAATGGATATAAGCAAGGCATTGGTGAATGGCATATTGCTCAGCCGTAAATACGGTACAAGAAGGGGGTAGGGGAAACAAATAGGTATCCTCACGAGAGGTGAAAGCAGCCCCCACCCCCGCCCCCATGGAGCCATCAATATAAAAGTGAGACCAGCGTGACTGCGGGTAACGCAGTCTATCAATGCTCTATGCTCTATCTTATTATGCTCTATCAATACTGAGACAGCTAGGTCTAATAATTAGGGCTGTGTGTATAGGTCTAGTTGAGTTGGCATTTTTTCATTTGCTGACTCATGCGTAGTTTAAGTCGTTATTATTTATGTGCGCAGGTTATATTATTCATGGGATAAAGGATTGCCAAGATACTCGGGTGTACTTAGTATAAAATGAAATTTTTGGTCAAAGATGGGTGACGGAACTTGTTGCTTGGAACTCAGTTCATGGAGATCCAGGTCTACGTGAAAGTGGGAAAAGCACAACGGGGGCAAGGCAAGGCAAAAACAGCGCAAATGTCATTCGCGGGGGGGAGAGGCTCCACAAGGGCTCGTTCCGCCCGAAACCAGATGGGTTTTGGGGCTCTTGGCCGGCTATTTGTATTACAAAAAATGTGGTGTCTGTTTTTACACTTGAAAAGACAACATGGGAAGGTTTACCTTGAATTTGATACGTATTTAAGAAGAAGCTGGGTGCGTCTGTGGCCCATAGGCTTTCCACCGGGCTGGATTTAAAGGCTCCAGTGCAAACTCGGAGCGCCTGTCAGTGCACCACCTTCAAACTTTCCAGCAGCCTGCCGTTGGCTGTTCCGTAAGTGGCACTGCCATAGTCAATTAGAGATCTGGTGCGGGCACGGTAAAGGCGGAGAAGCGTTTCCCGTTCAGCCCCCCCAGTGATTGTGTGAAACCGTTTTGAGCACATTTAGGTTGAAAAGTGACCGTTTCCTCAGTGGACAATAACTGTTTTTTTTCTGCTCGGCCCAAGCAGATAATCGTGTTAATAATTTGCCAAGTCAATTGTGTCCAGTGAGAGATGATGATAAAAAAGGCCGACATCATCAACATACAGGCTAGCACATCTTCAGGTATGATTAGTGCCATGGAATTAACAGCAATGCTGAAAAGCGTCCCACTAAGGCACGACCCCTGCTGAATACCCGTTCTCCAGGTCACGCTGGGAAGACGGAGATGATCCACAGCGCACAGTGATTTTCCTATCTTTAAGAAAGTTTGCAAGGAAAATAGGTAGGTTCCCACGCAGGCCCCATTCATGTAATCGCATAAGAATAAACTTGAACTTGTCTTGAATTGCTAAGAGGCGTCAACCGTACGGTTTTTACATTCTTATCTGCCAGGTCATTGATTATGTTTATTCATTCTTCGACATTTCGAAATTAGTAAAGCCACTCTTGGTCGTATTTGTCTGTTGTAATCACTTTTGTGGTTTTGGCAACCACCATAAAAATAAGGTGCCTCCAGGTTTTATCGTACCCTTTTAATAATCAGTCATAATTTTAGATAGTGGTAGCAAGACTGCGAAAAAAAATTTCTTGTTGGAATTGATCTTCAGATTTGTGCATTGACCTTCTTGCAAAGCCCTGCAGTAGTTATTACTTGCAGGCTTCCAGGCCACACAGTACAGTTACGTGCAAACCTGGTTCTTCTTACTTCTTGACTAGTCAACCGGGCTGTGATGTAGATGTAGTGGAACTTGTTAGATTTCTCGTCACGTATATATTATTGTAACAACACTGCATTATTTGTTACCTCATTTTTCCCTGGCTATAGATTTGGCCGTGAAAGACGTGAGCGGGCAGGTTCTGGTGATCGGAGCGACGAAGTGGCCTGACGCTCTGGATCCAGCCTTCCGCAGGGCTGGCCGTTTTGAGAGAGAGGTGTGTATGTCAGCCTTACAATATCTGTACGGTAAAGCAGGGAACTCGCAGTCAAGTGTCTTTACTCCTGTCAGGTTTTTTCTCTATTTATGAAAAAGAGTTTGCTAAAAGAAAGTTACAAATCCTTCTGGAATAGACTTCGATACGGAGGAATATTTTTTTTCCAGTCAAATAAACATTTTTTACTTATCTCTTACGGACGGCATTGTTGATTATTCCTCTACAGTTTTCCTAGGGAAATTTGCATAGCAACAGGACTATAGGTCCACTGAAGGTTAATTATTCACAAGCTATTTTCCTCGAAAAAATATCGATGACATTGTGGAGGCGCCCTGAAGTAAAACCAATTTTCTAATGTCGCTCGATACCTGATATCGTGAGGTATTATCGAGGTGCTGTCGTTGTTGCCCAGTTGAAATCAGTTAATGAATAATGGATGGTTGTCCTCCGGCAGGTTTGTCTCGGGATACCCGACGAGAAGGCTCGGGAGGAGATCTTGCGCGTGTTGTGTGCTGGAGTAAGCCTGGCACAGGATTTGGACCTTGCCACCATAGCCCGCATGACGCCTGGCTTCGTCGGAGCCGACCTTCTGTCCCTCATCCGCGAGTCAGCGATGGTGGGCATCAAGCGAGTCTTTGAGGACTTGCCCAAGCAAACGGAGGAAAAGCGTGTCCGAAAAAGAAAAAGGGGTTCTGATGATTTACCCGTCCTCGCAAAGCGTTCAACCTGCATGGTTGATGAACGCATCAGAGAAGGGGATGATGCTGTCGTGAAGCCAGTGGAAAGAGAAGACACCATGAAAAAGACAGTCACCAATGAAAGTACCGAAAATAATGGTAACAGTGAGAAGACTGATCAAGTCGCTGAAAAGGAAGAAGAAAAAAGAGTACATGTGAAAGAGAAATCGAAAGAATCGGAACAAATTGAAGATATCAGCACAGAAGACATGATTTTCGACCTTGAAACCGAGGTGGAAGAGGAATCTGATCAGGTTGAGCCAACTGAAAAAGACTTTTTGATTGAGTCAGAGCAAGAAGTCGCAGTAAGTTTACTTTTTTACAATATTTTTACTTTCTCGCCCGTATGTAATACATGGGCTGAGAACAGGGGCGTCATTTGGCCCTCTTATAAAATAGTCAAAACCAATTATTTTTCAAAATTACGGCTCCTAGCGTGTTCACAAGGAAGTGAAAATGATATATATATAGAATGAATGACTATCTGTCATTTAACGTTCATCTACCTATTACACTCAGGTTCTCTACAATAGCGAAGGGAAATATGGTCACACGGACGGTCGCCATTTTGAAACTATGGGAGCTAAGTAAAATCTGACAAGTGATGTAAGTTAGGCTCCCTAAGACCTTTCTTTTGATGTGTCACATGATATGCCTTTACGTTTGAAAATTCCGAGATCTCACCCATGACCCCCCTGAAACTCCCTCTTACGGGCGCCTATGATAAATGCCACTAATTTCCAGAAATAGATCACCCTCAACCCTCAACATAGATTGCAAAATTTTTATTTAATCCCTCTATCTTGTCCGGTTTCACTGAAAAAGTAGCTGCACGGGTGGTCTGAAACACCCTGTATATATAAACTTTTGAACTGATGGTGGTTTTAGGATCCAGGGGTCATAAAAAGAAGAACTGTGAAGAAATTTTTCAAAAGTGAGACTACTGGTATGACTACAATAGGTAGATTTTTCTTCGAAATCTACCTAAAAGAGGAAAAAACGAAAATCACGTTTTTGATTGGTCAGGACGGATTTTAAACCTCACTCACGGAGCAGTTATCTTGAAAATTAGTGAAAGGGATCTCAGATAGATGTTTGAGACTTTTTTTCTACAGAATTTTGGTTTTTCAAAATTGATGGCCGTTATAAACAATAGAAATAAACAAGTTGTTTGCGCGTGAGCCGAAACTTCACCGTTCAATGGATATGCTTGAAAGTCGGTATGCACATGCCTAAAATTATTACCTAGTGTGGCCCAAAAAAAATTAATTACATAAAAAAATAAAATATTCTGTTTTTAAGTAGCGGAAAAAAATGCGAGAAAGTCAAGTGCGACCATTGTCGGACCCATTATTATTTCTGGCTTATGTGTTATCCACATCTCTCAAATACGAGTAGATAGGTTAATATACTTATGGACGTGTTGTTAGGCTGTCGCAGAGCCTTCGCCACTGAGCACGGTACTTGCTCGCGCTCCCGCGTTGAGCTCTCACCAGCTGCGGCAGTTCACTATCCTCCAGAGCGACCTCGTGACCGCCTTGAGGTCCGTGCAGCCGTCTGCTAAGCGAGAGGGCTTTGCTACTGGTAATTATTAGTTATTAGTTTAAACGGCTATGCTTTCCTTCGGAGCATTTTAACTTTCTCGCTGGCCATATATGACGAGAAAGTATAGTTTTCGTGCAAAATTTTCGAAATTGGGATTTTAGGGTTCCCATGATCCTGGGGGTCTCCTGAGTCGAAAAAAGTGGTTTCTGGAAAAAGTCTGTCTGTCCGTCCGTCCGTTCCCTGCTCTACCGTTTATCCGATTTTGATGAATTTTGGTATGGACCTGACCGAGACATAATTTCAAGGAAAAGAGGAAAAATCACTGCATTTGAGGAAAATGTACTGTTGGGATGAAAGGCATATTCTTTCTGCAGGTGGTCACGAATATTTGGAGAAATATTACCCTGTTTTTGTGAATGAATGCCCTCAAATCGCGTTCGCATTACATGTTACAGGACTTGAAGAGGTACGAGATGATGCGTAAGCAGTTTGCTGCCCTTACTGCCACAACTTGAACCTCATTTCCACTGCAACCGGCGGACCTACGTCTCAGGTAGATGATCTCCGAAACTCATTCCTTTTTAGGCGTTTAGGAGATAAAGAAAAAGGCTATCGGCTGGTGAGCACTTACTTTTTTTTTCTATTCAGCTACTGCTAAACCACCTGCGGCTGTGGGAGAATACTTTTTTTAATACTTTTTTTAGAACCTGTGTTAGTGACCATTGTACTGACAGTCACTATCAATCAGATAGCTTGACGAATTTTTTTTTTCTTTCTCAGGTTTAGTTCCATTTTCTTTAAGGTGCCGATGAACTGTTCTTAGTGTGTTAGTGTTAGTGAAACTCACCTTTAGTAGTTTGGGTTGTCTGCCGCGTTAGATGGTCCGGCAAAGGGAGTCTTAAGTAACCTGTAAAAAGTGCTGTCCCATTATTTTAAGAAAATTTAGTGCCCTTGTGCCCACTGCTGTTGAGAAAGAAATTGTTATCTTTTTCATGCATTTTTCTGAAACCCGTGTGTAGGTATTGTGGTCGTAACCTAACCTAACTTGTCAGGGAACTGGTTTTCAGGTACTGGTAGTACTTTCCAGGTACGCCAAGGTAATTTGAGTCCATTCGACAGGCAATTGATGTTTAACCTAGGTACCACCTTACAAAAGTTATATCATATCCGACCAAAACCACTCCGTGTAAAAAACAGCCAAGTTTTATAACATAACCCTTCAAACATTTGCCTAACGCAGCAGCCCTTAAAAAGGGTTTGATATTTAAATTGTTGGCCAAGATCTCGACATTCCCGCGATCACTCAGCCCCCAAAATTAGTGATGTCACTTATTACAGGGCCAAGTCCTTGGTGTGAATCACAAGGATGTTGGCGACATAATTTGTCATGGAAATGCCTGCTCTGCTGGATACCGGTCCAACCTTAAAGTCTGTGTATATGACCGGCTTTGAGGTTTACGTGATTTGCGCCAAGGACTTGACCCAGTAATAAGGGATATCACTAATTTTGGGGGCTGAGTGATCGCGGGAATGTGGAGAACTTGGCCAACAATATTGATATCAAACCATTGTACGGGCTGCTGAGTTAGGCTAAATTTTGGAGGGTTATAAAACTTGGCGGTTTTTACTTTCTCGCTAGCCATATATGGCGAGAAAGTATTGTTTTCGTGCAAAATTTCGAAATTGAGATTTTGGGTTTCCCATGATCCTGGGGGTCCCCTGAGTCCATAAAAGTGGTTTCTGGAAAAAGTCTGTCCGTCCGTCAGTCTAAAATCTAAAATCGGGTAATTGATCACTATAGTTTTATTCCACATGTCTTTACATGTGAAAAATGATAAGCTATATTTTGGGGATTTAAAGCAACCTGAAGGCGAGAAAGTCAAGTGCGAGCATTGTCGGACCATTTATTTTACTCGGAGTGTTTTTGGTCGGATTGTATATTCTGATCACTGAATAAAAAGTTATTAGGTTGTAAAGCGGCTTGATCTGAAGTTGGTAGGGGGTTACATTCTTGAAAGTTGTCTTGTTATTGTGATGTACTAGCAGCTCTATATGTACATGGCTGCTAGGGTCAACCCTCGCCCTACCCTCACCACCCAGGGGCGTAACTAGGATTTTGTAAGGAGGGGGCGGTCCGAGGACTATGGGCCCCCCCCCCCTCCTAATTTTTCAATTCAACAGGAAATTAAACATGAATCATCTCAAATTTTTATTTTATTTTAGTCTCCTGGCCTTCATTTTCAAAAACAGGTCAATTGCACTGTCGAAGCTGTGCTTTGCAGCACTTTTTTTTTCTATTGATAGCAGCGCCAGATGGTTTAGTCGATCCTGAGACATGGACGACCTTAGGTACGACTTAATTAGCTTCAGAACTGAAAAGGATCTCTCACATGTTGACACTGAAGGGCAAATTGTTAGGAGCAATCGGTATGTGACCGTAAGAGCAGGAAAACACTCAGGTCCACTCTTGACGAAAAACTCTAGGAGTTGCAATGCGGTCCAGCGGCTAGCGTCTTCTAGGGTGACTTTGTTGCAGCAAAGAAGGACTTTTAATCGTTCTCGTTCACGGAAAAGCATGTCAGTGGGGGTTTCAGTGAACCATTCTAATCTTCTAGCCTCCTTAGCGAACTCGAGTTCCGTTTCGCACAAATTTAAATTATTTTAACCCCTGAAGAAAGTTCAGTTTCACGACATTTCAAAGTTATAAAGGTATTTTGATTTCGAAGTAAGATTCACTAAAGCCCCGCTGGGCCCTTCGGGCCCATCGGGGCCCCCCTACATCGCGGGGCCCGGGGCGGCCGCCCCCCCCCCCCCGCCCCCCTAGTTACGCCACTGCCACCACCCCTACTCTTAGCATTTAGTTTATATACAGGCAAGTTTGTCTGTTTATAATTCGGTGTTGTGCGTGATGATATCGTAAATAAATTAAATTTTGTGTGATACAAGTGACAAGTTAATTTATTTCTATTGGAACTTCACTGAGGAGGCCCATCACCGTGGTTACTATTTACAACAACGAAAAGTTTGGGGAAATGCCTCACTGTCGTGCACTAAGTTATTTTATAGTCCCAATGTGAAATAATTTTTTAGTCGTGATTTTCTGGTTCAGTGGAGGTATTAGATGTCATTTCCAAAAAGAAAAGTGAAGAAAAGTTTCCATGGAATGTTTTGGTAAAGTGTTACTTTTTCGTCACACTGGTACCGAGAGGTTGTAACTTTTAGGTTTTCTCCAGTTTTTCTCAGGGAAGACCAATAACAAAACAAAAAATATCAAGTCTGAGTTCCTTTATTTCGTATGGAAGTTTAGGTAGCAGTGAAATTTCGCCTGGAGGCATAGGTCAACATGGCACTTCGAACATTGACCTACTGGCGCTGCTTTTTTACAATCCCTTGCGTTCTTGAGTCACTTCCGAGAAATGTTTGTAATCGTCAAAACGTGAATCCAACCCCGGAATGATCCTACGTCTTGCCTGCGTCGTGACTGGTGTTGTCGGTGGTCTCCCTGGCCCCTTCCTTACTGCTTTCATAGCGGTCAGTAGGCTGTGAGCACAATGGCCATGGAACTGCAGCAGCATCATTTTATTTTTTCGGGAAAGAGGCGACCCTGTGGTAACGGTCACCCCAAGTATCCAGTAAAAAATTGGGAAGTACCACCTGTAGCACCTGCGATTGACCCTGTACAGTTCACACCTCCCATGAACAGGTTGTGTTCTTCCACTATGTTTGGGCGGTTTCTCCTTCTCGTTCCTGAGCTTGCAGTTCGATAAGGGCTGTACGCTTATGTATTATGTACGTGGACATCAGGTTCACTTCTTTCTTGTCAAACCATTTAACAGTCGGTGACTACACAGAGACTGCGACAGTAGGTGGTGGTGGTTGTACAGGAACAGGACTGCGTGCTACAGTCGCCGGAGGTGTCGCCACTGGAGAAGGTGTCGGAGGGAAAAGCGGCTCCAGCAGCAGTTCTTCCTCTCCATTCCCGTCAATGACATCAAAAACATCTTGAAATTCGCTTGGCTTCAAAATGCGCCTTCTACGAGCCATTGCCCTGTGAGGGAATAAAAAATAAAATAAAGGGTCTGACAACAGTCGCCCTTAACTTTCTCTCCCCGAATGATTTTTTACTTTCTCGCCCGTATGTAATACATATGGGCTGAGAAAGTTATGTTATCGTGCGAAATTTCGATTTTGAGATTTTCATTGCAAAAGGCGTTTCAGAGGTCCTAGATACCAAAAAAATGGTTTTTAGGTCATGTCCGTCCGACGTACGTACGTACGTCCGTCCGTCCGTACGTTTGTCTGTAGCGCGGCTAGAGGTCACACCAGTCAATTGATTTGGCTCAAATTTGGAATATAGATGTCTAAAATCAGTTCCGAGATACATTTTTAATATAATTTGGATTACTCAAAAATTGCGCCCACTATTGTCAAAAAAGTGTCAAAAAAAATTCAAAATCGTGTTTTTGTCTACACAAGACGCATTTCACGGTACGGTAATAAAGTTAGAACCTTCAAATTTTGCAGTCGTGTTCCCAGATAGATGCTCCAGGATGATTTTTATTGTTTTGGAGATGGGCCAAAAATTTGGGCCAAAATTGGCCCATACGTGAAAATCTTGGCCCCATGAACAGTATTAGCCGGAATTTCACAAAAATCCATAAACTTGTGCTTAATAACATTATTTAAAGGTTTATTGAAGAAATATTCAATCATTTGAAAATTGCGGCCTATATAGGCAAAATAAAGTCAAAAATAGGAAAGAAACTAGAATCTCGTTTTTGATTGGTCAAGGCGGATTTGGCACTACAGTTATTAAGTTAGATCCTTGTAATTTCGAAATAGTGTTCCCAAATAGATTCTACAGGGTCACTTTTATTCTTTTTGAGATGGGCCAAACATTTGGGCCAATATTGGCATCATCGAATGAAAAATTTTCCAAAAATGGAAATCACGTTTTTAATTGGTTAAGACGGATTTGCAACAACCCTAGTCGACAGATTTCCTTCAAAATTGGTGAAGGTGGTCTCAGATAGTTGCTTCAAGGGCATTTTCAATAGATTTTCATTTACTTAAAATTTAAGACGGTGACATGCAAAATAGAAAACATATACTTTGCGCGTCGAACAACACTTCACTGTTTGACGGATATTTTTGAAATTCGGTATGCAGGTGCCTAAAAGTATCACCCATTGTGAGGCAAAATACTTTTTAGAAAAAGTTAAAATTCTGACAATTATTTACGTAAAAAAAAAAAAAAATCAAATTTTCGTTAAAAATTGCGAGAAAGTCAAGTGCAACCATTGCCGAACCCTTTATTTTTTTTGGGGGGGATTTTTTTGAGATTTTTTTGCGGGCTTAATTTTTAAGCAATCCAAAATTGGTTGAACATGACCCAAGAGCATCTATCTGAGATCACTCATACCAAATCTCATGACTGTTATTTCTTTACATTAGTCCCAAATGCGTTCCGACCATTCAAAAACGTGGTTTCTCATTCTCAACACTTTTTTGACAAAAACTGCCGTAATTTTTAAGATAACAAAATTCTGTTCGACAAAAAATGTTTCAGTTAAGTAATTTAACACAAATATAGGTACCAAATTTCATGAAAATCGGTCAATAAATGAGAATGGTGCCGAAACAATCGAACTTTGGTCCAAAATGGCCGTAATTTTCAACCATTTCAATTTTAGTTGCGAAAAACATCTATTTGTCAACACAATTACCAATTTTCAGTGTTATAGATTGAAAAGTGTACCGTCGGCGCTTGTCCGACTAACCAAAAACACGATTTTTGAATTATTTTGGCGGTTCTTTGGCAGTAGTGGCCGCAACTTTTGACCAATCAAAAAATCCTTGAAAATGCCCCTCGGCAGTAATTTTAGACAGGTCCATACCAAATTTCATCAAATCATTGAACGTTATAGGTTTTAGAGCAGTGTACGGACGGACGGACGGACGGACTGAATGACGGATGATGATTTTTTCAGATTAGGATACAAAATACGCCAAAAATATACAAAAGAAATATAAGTTAAATATCAACCATAAAATATGGTACTTGGGTCTACTGACAATTTTAAAATGAAAAAAGAAAGAAAAATAAAGTAGGTTCAAGTTTTGAAACTGTGGAAAAGGCGCTAAAAGGAAGTCAGGCGTACCAACGTTTCATCATAAGCTTCAATGTTGGTCACTCTGTAATATTAGAGAATATTCATAAAATGGCTTCTCTTTGTTGATAAATGTCATGTGTTTGACATTTTATTTTATTGACCATGTCTTACATTGTAAGTGAAAATAGGAAAATGGAAGATATAGTAAATGACGTGTCTGTAGTCGATGTATACGATATCGCGTCTGAAATAGGGAAAGAATTTGAGAGAATCATTGATACAAATGGCGTAGATTCGGTTTCGAAAGTTTTACCCAAAGTGATAA
This sequence comes from Mesopsocus fuscifrons, assembly GCA_950004255.1. Lineage (NCBI taxonomy): Eukaryota > Metazoa > Arthropoda > Insecta > Psocodea > Mesopsocidae > Mesopsocus > Mesopsocus fuscifrons. Next base: position 7,689,570 of record OX465378.1, read on the forward strand.
GTGCATTAGAGAATTTGGAAAGTCTCGCCCTGAAAAATGAACGAGAAAATACGATTATTCAAGACCTTACGGCGAGAATCACAAAGCTGGAAATGGAAAAAATTGAGAAAGCAGAGGACCGACAAAGATTTGAAGCGGTATGATGACTTGTACTATTCCTTATTTTACTAAGTTTTTACCTAGTTGTAGGTAAATAGTTTGGGCATAAAAGAAGGTAAAAGACTGGCACCTAAACAGCATCCTAAAGTAACTGTAGTCGTATTGTTTTTAATAATTCAGGACATTAGAGAAAGGTATGTGACGCATTAACAGTAAAATGAGAAAGTAGGTAGGTATACCTATCAGGTAATTATGTATGCCTTGCTTTGCGTTCTCACATAGGTAGTTAATATAGGTTTTGATTACTACTTTTAGAAACTAGGCTATAACTAGGCTATTACACCAGAATGGGGTTTAAGAATTTCTTGCCAAGTTCCATATGTTTTGTTCTGAAAAATAGGTAGGTACTGTGTCATTATCTTTGTAAGTCCCAACATATTATTCAGTATCGGAGTTCCCAGCGGGACAAGTATCTTTGAAATTATGACAAGTAGTCACGTTATTAAGAGGACGCTATACCTGACGGTGCATTTTTTGCCGCCCATAAGATTAACATTGCGAGCGGCGATTCATTTTCGAGGTTTACCCTTGGTTGGAAAGACACAAAATTTTGCCTGTACCTAGCCCTAACAATGTTCTAGGGAGTGTTCGAAGCAGATTTCCCATTTTTTTTACTGGTTTTCGAGATACAGCACTTTTCTTGAGGTATGCGATGCTAGCATTTGCAAACAGTTGCAATAAAAGAAACCAGTGAGAAATTGGGAAATCTGCTTCGAACACTCCCTAGAACATTGCTAGGGCTAGGTACAGGCAAAATTTTGTGTCTTTCCAACCAAGGGTAAACCTTGAAAATGAATCGCCGCTCGCAATGTTAATCTTATGGGCGGCAGAAAATGCATCGTCAGGTATAGCGTCCTCTTAAAGTCTACTATAGTGCCACCTAAAACTTCAGTATAGCGTTATCCTTCTGAAAATAAAAACAAGTGCCTTTCACGATCCTTCTGGTTGCGCCGTTATCACACCCAGTGGACTTTTAGTTTTAGCCTAACTTTATATGTATCTTCAGGAATTGGAGCAAATTGAAGAGCACTGGAGAGAAGAATCTAAAGAGTTATTAGGAATGGTAGCGCGGTTACAAGATGAAAACCGGAAATTGCTGGCGGCTGCGGAGAAAAGGCGCTCCCCCGAACAAGTGCTTGAGAGTCCTGTGCAGGATGTCGATATGGCTATCATGCAGAGATTGCGTGCCATGGTTGACAAACAAAGGGAGCAGATAAGAGCCAAGGATAAGGAACTTTCTGTCAAGATTTCTGAACTTGAAACGGTAAGAGGTCTGAAATTTCACCATCCATTATGTAAAGACTGTACTATCTCTCAGTTTAATTTTACTCATTCCCATAAGAACTCCGATAGTCATTTCACTAGCACTTTAAAAAGCCCCCCGTACCTCTTTCATGATGGTAATGCGACTATTTAGGATTTCATCTAAAAATATCGACTACAATAAATTTCCAGTTGTCTGGTATCTAGTTAACAGGTCTCCACTGCATCTTTACTAGTCGTCATCCATTATCAGTGAAGTTTTTAAATAAATAAGTAAGTTCGTAGTTAAAGACGACAATCCAAGGAATAACCCTAAATGTGAAACAGCTTTAGAAGCACAGTCGAAATAAAAAATACATTTACTAAGGAATGACTGAATTGATGGAAATGTGTACCCAATAAAAATTTGTTATTTCCTTAGCTAACGGGGCAAGTGGACAGGCTGACGAGCATTGGGAAAGAGCTGCGACGAAAGCACAAAATCACTCAGGGCCAAGTTCGGACCCTAATCGACGAACGTGCTGAGTTCTTGGCGGAAATCCAGGATAAACAACGGGACATAGCTTCACTGAAACAGTGTCTTGGTGTTGCTGAAAAGGAGAACGAAGATTTAGCCATAAATTGCCTAGGTTAGTTAACTGGAGATTAACTCTTTGTCTCATAGAACCCTTCAGTGAGTTTTTTGTTTTTCCAATGAGCTGTGATTTTTTAAAAGAAATTATCTGTACGTTATCTGTATCTGTAGAATAGGTTGGAAAAAATGTCTGGAATCAAGTACCAGTTTTTTTTTCTTTTTATCGATTCCACGAATTCCACTGGGATTCCTCTTTAAGAAATGTTTTTATTAATTTCTTCTCGAGTAAGAGATAGTTTCATAATTCTTAGTTTTTATTCCAGAATTTCCCTTTAAATTTAACATCTCTTTCTCAGTGCCTCTCAGTGGCCGAGTGGTCAAGGGGTCCGCTTTGTGTCCTGAGAGGTCCGGGTTCGAATCCCGGCGGAACGGAAAAATTTTCCGCTTCCGACATGGATGTATTGGCTTCGGCCTACTACTAAACTGGCTTCGGCCCACTCATATTCGGCTTCGGCCAAAAACATCTAATAAACCAACTCATCAGCGCATATGTTCTCTACCAAAAGTCACAATAAGTTTGATCTCTTTCTTATTTCAGAAGCCCCGAACTTGAAGAACAAAGCAGTTTACGACTTGGATGACCCCAACCGACCGCGTTTTACCACTTCAGAACTCAAAGAGATCCTTCAAGAGCGAAACGACCTTAAGGCGAGAGTCAGCGACCTCGAAGACGAATTGGAAACTTTCCGACCGAAGCAAAAGGAGGCGTAAGTAGTACTTACAAGTAGTCCGTTGGTCAATCTGAATGCTTCTTTTAAAAATAGATTCGTTTATATGTATGATCCGCACGTGCATGAAACAACTGTGCACTTCTCAACTATTCCAGTGCAAGGCCACCTGAATCGACAATATAAAAAAAAAAAAAATATATTGCAAAATGTGTTCTTATGTTTTTTTAACATTTTGTTTGTCATTTTCGCCCAACTGAAATGCACTTGGAAGCTTAGTGCACTCTAGACAGTTATAAATAACCTTTCTGTGCTACAATTTTTATTTTGCACGTTCCAGCAGCACTGCTGGTTTTCCTGTAATTCTTGGGTGATGTAAAATCTCGTAAAAACATGACAAATCGAAAGAACTGCAGGAAAACAAAAACACTTATAATTTACCACATGGGTTTAGTTGCTGTCATTTAAAAACGCGTCATATATCGTTATCAATGTTTTCGGGAAGGTTTTCAGACTCGGCAAGTTCATAAGGTTAAAAAAAAATTCGGAATACAACCAACCAGTATTGTTAGTAACAAAAAAACTGAAATCACTCTAAATGACGGCAACTGCACATGCTGTAAGCATTAAGAAATGTTAAATAGCAGTAGAGTATTTGAGCGCATGTGGATGTTTTGTTGTAGCGTGAAAGCTCTAGGCAGTGTTGGGCACTATACCTCCCCCTCTCGCTGGGCTGTCGAATCGGGCAGGCCTCCACCCGCTTCCCTCGGCGCTTCTGCCTTTCCTTTGGCTGCCATGGATGCGTTTCTTCGTTTTCAACCCTACTTTACTTAGTAAGCACCAAAAAAAAAATAGTACGAAGGTTTTCTGACAGTCTGTAGGTAAGTAAATAGTTTCAGTCGAAAGGTTATTGTTTAAGGTAATTAAAAGGCGTAAAGTTGTGTTGAGACTGTTTTAGCGGCATGGACTAGAAAGTATTCTGTTACTGTTTCTACTTTACACACTGGTGGCAATTACTGAGATCACTCTCAAATTATAAGTTCATAGAATCCTGTGATAACATAGGATCCCATATTTTGTGCAATATTTTGTAATGTGCGCAGCAATCAGATGCAAGATTACATCAGAGTCTTTGCCTCGCAAAAATTTCTTCATCGAACTTTTTATAAGAGAATGTGAAAATAATAAATTTGTCTTACTTTTGTAGTATTAGCCCGCAAGCTGAGGAACCGCCAGCTGAGGGGATGTGCGAGAATGAAGACGACGCCCCAGTTCAGGGACCTCTGCCATATGAACCTGATGACGCTCCTTGGAAGAAGTCAGAATCTGAGTCGGGGATCAGGAAGTTGTAAGAATTTAGTAAACTATTGTAAAGTTCTGAATTACTATGTGGCCATAAGTCTTGAGGAAAAGGATGAGTTCGAATTAAAGTAACGTACTATTTACTTAAAATAAACAGTGCACTACCCTTGGTTATATAACGGAGGATCGTTGAGCCTACCTTCGGTACCGCAAAATTGTGTGATTAGGTATGAGGTAAAGGAAACATAATATGCCATAATTTGTTTCCATAAAATATGCCCTAACTTCGGCCAGCATAAAGCAAAGAATGTTATGTAAGGCTGAAGCTAAACGAAGTAAGCTAGAATCCAAGCTTGCTGATCGTTAACACGGAGAACGGAAAGGCTCTGTGCCGTTTAATGGTAGAATTACCAAAATATTCTAGTATAAGTGATCTGTTTGGTTAGTCTTTCATTCTTTTTTCAGCTTTCGGAAGTTATTTAGCGAGACAAACGTCAGTCTGGCTGGTCCGGGCCCTCGTCGGAGCTTCTCTTCCCTTTCCAAAATGGCGCTGTCTACAACTTCTAGCGACACTTGTGTCTAATAATCCACATTCTGCTTCCTTGGATTTCGTCACATCCTCAGCGTCTTACCCTTTATGCACTATCTTATCTTCTGATGGTAACTTAGACACTTACCTGTTCTTTTCTTATATTTTAAATTGTTCCATGACCTCTCCGAAGTAGTTTTATTCATGCACTACGGTAATATGAGACCGCTGTCATTTTTAGCGGTACATTTCATTCTTCTCCTACCTCTTAGCTACGTTTTGGCACATATAATGACACTTAGAAAATAGAGAGGTGCATAGTAATTGTACGTAATTATTATCAAATTTAAATTTAATAGTAAACGTAAAATAAGTATGAGCCTGACACATATACATTGGTTTGGAGAAGGTATTCACGTTTCCCTTTTACAGAAGTATGTACCTCATGTGTATCTACTGCCTACCTAGAAGGTATTTTAACTTTTTAATGCCCCAGAGAAATTATTATAGCTGAAGATCACCTAAACTCAATCTAGGTGTAAAAAAAAACTACCTAAACACAATAGGATTGTGATAGAAATAACACTTGGGCTTACGGCCCAACGATCGGTGGGGAAGTCAAATTCTGAAAACAAAAACTTCCACGACTACAATCATTTAATACCTACTTACTAGCCATCATGGCTAGCTAAAAGAAAAAATAAGTGGGCTGTGAATTGTAAATATTGTAAGATGTTCGAAAAAGGTATTTCCGACTTAGGATATTACGTTAAAAAGCATTCATTAATTTTCCTTATAGATGCTGGTTTGAATCTCAATGCGAATTGACGTAAATTTAATAGGATTTTGTTCCTAGATATTCAGAAAATGATTTTTTATGCTCACATAAAAGTATTTCCCTTACTAGGTAAGTAGGTACTAGACTACGTATTGAATTTTACAGACGTACCTATATACAGGATTTACACGTACATGTATGGAATGGAATTTTAGTAATTAAATTTGTTGTAGGTAAGACTTTGTTTTAAAAATAATTGATTTTATGTCAATATTTTATAGAATACTCTGTTGCTTTATCAGTTTTTGGAGAGTAAGAACATACATTAACTTTTTTAAGGGAGAGCCGACATGGGTCTCAAATGAACGTCGTATACCTACCCATACAAAATTACCTTCGACGTAGGCACTTTGGTGACTTTGGTGCTGTAACTCCTGTCTCCAAAAGCTAACCTAGTATCTTAGGTAAAAAAACATTTACCCAACTAGGTCCACATTTTGATTTCTGAACAGTTTAACCATTGATTGAGAATATTTTATTTTATGACGAGTAATTTGAACAAATATTTTACTTGTGAACAGCCGTTGTTGTAGGTAGCTATATCTGCAAGTCTAAATAACATAGCCTACAGTTAAATGGCTATTGAAGTAACCCCCGAAGTTTATGGATAATTTTCCATTTGATTATTATGTTTGACTCACAAACTGGGGCAGGTAGATATATTTGTAGGGTTTTTTGGTTTTGGACATGAACTTCCATATTAAGTTTCGCCGAAGGCAGTCAAGTTAGGAATTTAGGTAATACAAATTTTAACCGTAAGTGCCCCTTAATGTATAGATGTAGGTAATTTGCGTACATTTTCAATAATTTGCGCTCGCAAGTGAGCCTGCTGTGAAATGCTGCGGTACCTCTTTGTAAATTGTTCCTGCTTTGTTATTCTTTATATTTTGTAGTATTTTTAATATAGCCTTGATTGGAAGTCAGGTAGATACTATGAGAGGGCTGTATCTACCTATTTCATATTAATTTTGTGCCAATCAGTTTTATTCACAAACCAGCTTACTGAAGTATCTAGAACCATTAGCAATGAAATTTGCCCTAGGTTCCTACATAGGTAGGTACCTAGTACCTTTATAGGGTTCTCAGACCTATATATATATATACAATATATAATCATGTATTAAACATTATACTGTGCATTCTTATACTATGAAATTAAAGTTGATTTTCTACAGAAATCTGCTCCTATCAGTCAAAATGAACTTGCCATCAGTTGGTGAAATAAAAGTGAATTTGAATTTTGGCGGCAAAATTGACAAGTGCCACGCCTGCACTTATCAAAGGAAGATCGACTCCTCAAAGGAAATTTAAAAGAACAACATGGTCGCCAGCGGTAATGATGGCTCTCAAATTATAAGATAAATCAACGTTAAAGCTCTCGTGGGTGTCCCTGTAAGTATTTACGGTCCTGATTTATAATTTTATATAATGAAACGTTTATTGGACTACCCCTTCTTGTTGGTATTCCGTAACATTTTGCTAAAAATCAATTTTATTATTTTGAAGTGTCATTTCAAGTGAAAGTCAAGTGATGTCTCTTCATTGAAAAAATAATTGGATTGTTAACTACTTAAGTGGCTTTCTGGGCTTACTAAATTAATGTTAAGTAGAAGTTTCCAGCGTTAGAAGAGCCGCCGGTTAAAAAGCGTATTGACGAATTGAGGTTATGTTGTAGGTACGTAACAGTTACCTTGAACGGAAGTGAAAAATTGCAAGCTAAGCACATAGCTAGTCACAAGTATTGACACAGCTGTTTATCGAAAACTCGTGAGTAATCAGTTAGCTTTTGCGGTTGTTTGTAGTGGATGAAATCCTGCGTTCACTTAGTGAAACGTTTTGTTCAGCATGGGCGAAACAGTCGCAGGACTAATTGCATCTTACGTAGGGGCAAACCAAAGCCAAAGATGGTGAAGGCGACCTGTAGCGGTAACCACGGTTGGCAGCCAAGTGTAGGTGACTCGGATTTCCTGAAAAGCAACCTGTGGGATTAAGTACCAACAGCACTCCCAGAGTGTGCACCTTTTTGGGGGTTTAGAGACTCTAACCTCTCTTCCTTTTCAAAGATTGCGGCATAATCCAAACATCTTGCTATCATAATCTCTGTCATTTTCGCCGTAACCTTCAAACCTACTTATTACATCATAAACATATAAACATTATCATGTTTTTCTTCGGTCTTCTAGGCTGTCCGCTTACTAACCGTCTTGTACTACTAACTGCATGCTTCACCCTTCTCTGCAATTGAAATGGTGGGAAAGAAACAGAAGAAGAATCCTGGCACTTCAGGAGAAGTTTTCTTAATGACTAAAGAGCAGTTGAAAATTGAGCTAAAACAACGCGGGATGAAAAATTCTGGCTCAAAAAATGAACTGGTATGATTTCACTTCTCAATCGGAATTGTAGATGAAATTGTAGAGAAAATGTAAAGGATGGGGATCTCCTAGTGTGGAATATCGATTCATGTCGACTCTGTTAATTATGCTTTAAGAAGAGGTGTGTTCTACATTGTAAAACAAACTTATTGTGAAAAAATCGTTTCAGAAGCCAATTTCTGAAGAAGAAAGTTCAGTTAAGGCATAAGTTATTGAAACGTAATATCATGAATCCATTTTCCCTCATTATTGACATTCCCTGTGGAGCAAAAACTGTGAAAAAAATAAATGAAGCTTGTTGCACCTATTAACATCCAAACCATCGAACTAATCTTTGGTTAAATTTGACCACCGGCCGTTTGTGCTCATCTAAAAACCATTTTCTACTCAAATTCATAAAACGTGTTATTCATAGATAAGTATGCTGAATGTAGCACGCTTGACATACTTAAACGAATTTAACTGCTTATGGTAACCTAACCTACTTACCTACCAACAGGGTGGCCTGAAATAAAAAACCTTGCTACTCTTACCTCAGCTTTTATTTGGGGCTGTTGACCGTTCGTTGTGACGCTATTTTTGTTCTTAAATAGTATTATCAAACCGTCACTGGCCTTTGAACTTTTCGCGATAGGAGTGACCCTTATATTCCCTTTATTTCCGATCATCTAACATGCCACAGTTCTGTGTGGTCCTTCCTTCTAACTTCCTGAATCTTGTACTCGTGTCACGAGTCAGTCCCAATAAGTGATTCCCAGTGAAAATTGTGTCTGAATGTGTAGAACGGATGAGTGATCAATAAATACTTATCTCTTTCATCATCCTTAAAAACTGAACGGAATATGTGATAGGACAAGATACTTTTTTGAACATTTATTAATAACACTTCTTAAATGTGGATTAAGTTGTATTCATCACTGATTGGTTCGGTATTGATACAGTTTGTGGTTATGGATTGACATCTTGATCATGACGTTACTTCTCAACAACTACGTTACGAAAAACGACTACACAATTGTTGAATTCAGTAACTGCGAAGAAGTGGTAGATGTAGGTACCAAAAATGTGTCTTTTTTGCTAACATTTTTTTGGGGTTTTTTTACATGTAAAGTGTTTACAACTAAATCGCGATTGGTTCTCTACAGAAGATGATATGGAAACAAGACCGTACAGTAGCTGCCTCCCGTGGAACATTGGCCTATGTACTCAGCTTTAAAACAGCCTCGATAGCCGAGTGGACTAAATGGTCGACTTTTGAGGAGCAGTGAGAGCCGGGTCACGCCGGTTCGATCCCGATCCTACCAAAAAGTTTTTCTGCTCGGCATTCACCTCTGATATGTTCAGCATGTCAAGTGAAATGTATATCGAGGCTGTGGTGGTTCAGAACCCACCTAAAACTGTAGGCCCCCATCGTTTACACGATGGCTGGGGAGCTGGTATTTGGTAGTGCTGCCAGCTGAGCACAATGGATAGTTGTTGAAAACGGTCCAGTTGCTGGGCTTGTCCCCCCCATCCCTCAGCTAATTACTCAGCTCTAAAATATTTTGAGGTTTTCGCGTTTTGGCATGTTGCTTCTAAATTTGTGTTTTTGGCTTGTTGAGGCGTTCGGAATGGAGAAATACTAACTGTCCCTGAATCTTGGTTTATAGAAGATTACGCATAAAAATATTTAGTGAAACTATTGGTGTAGGAGAGTTTCCTTACTTCTATATCCAAGTGTGAGTTTCGTCCCACCTGTTATTTTATTTATATATTTTATATTTTTCTGTAAACCAAGAAATGTTTTTTGAACTGAGGTTTACCTGAGTAACGATTTCACGAGTCAGGTTTTCTCTTAAAACAATGCCTGCTGACGTATCTCCATCTTCAAGTCATATACTTACATACCTAACAATAATCCTGTTTTCCGTAAGCGCAGATTCCCTGATAATTAATTTAATTCTGGTTTTAGTTGCAGAGGCTAGGGGCGGTCATGGCAACTGTCAAGCGGAAAGGAGAAGTCTTAAGTTATTCCAACGGACAGGGGGACCATCAGAACCACCAGAAAACCAACACAACCAAGATGATTGCCAAGAAAAGACAAGAAGAGCGGGAGGCAAGAGAGAAAATAGTGCTCTGGTTCCAGCCTATCACTACGTTAACGTATTTCACCAAGCAACTCACCTATATTGTCTCGAACGGTATTGCGAGACTTTTGCACAACAAAATGGCTGTGGTGGTTCTCACGAGTGCGCTGATTTCCCTTCTACTGGTCCTCAACTTAGATGGACCGCACCAAAGTGTGAGTAACAGCTAAATTTACATATTGATGTAGCTTTGGATAAGCTCTAGTGAAAAATTTCACAAGTCTCCTGAAGTCTTCCTATAAATTTCTTTATGATAACATATTTTTTGTGTAAAAAAATTTTCTTTCGATTCTATGGTAATCTATGGTAACTGAATTGCCAGCGCGCTGTTCTTAACGAATTAACCCCATTGTGACCTCCTGACTCCTGATATTTTTATTTTTGTTTCAGTACCTAATACCGGTGAGAAGGCAAGTGCTGTGGTGCCTCTACTGGCTGGGCCTGGGGGTACTGTCTTCGGTAGGCCTAGGTACAGGTTTGCATACCTTCGTCCTATACCTAGGTCCTCACATTGCCTCAGTCACACTGGCAGCCTATGAGTGCAATTCGTTGGCTTTTCCTGCACCTCCGTACCCTGACGAGTAAGTTTTATGTTTTTTACTTTACTAAAATCACGGTTCGAAAATTAAGCTTAGTGACTTTCCGCTTACTCAGGTACTGCTAGTGACAAAACTTCATATTGTGGCTTGACTCAAGTTGATCGCAGTTGTTGTTTACATTTGTTGGTACTCTACATAGCTATGTATAAATTTTTACGTCTTAAACCAAAGTGCGTCGTTGGTGCCCATTACCTCAGTTAAATTTCTATTATCTGAACATGCCACAAGAGAGGGGCACTTAAATGTTTCAGAAAATGTATACTTTAGGCGAGCGAACTTAGAAAAAATATCCGATGGCTATACCTATACTTTTCACTCACCGCTAAATGTGGTTTTGAGATCCCCGCCCTACTCTTTTCAGTCTTTCCTTTAAGTACGCCAGGAAATGCTTATGGGTATGTTTTTTATTCAGTTTCTTATTTCAGGATAATTTGTCCTGATGGGGATGTTGGTGAGAGTGGAGGAGTGAGTATACTGCAAATCATGTCGAAAGTTCGTCTAGAGGCCATGATGTGGGGGGCAGGGACAGCGTTGGGGGAACTCCCTCCCTATTTCATGGCCAGGGCCGCGCGTTTATCTGGGTACGACCCTGATGATGAAGACGACCTCAGGGAATTCGAAGAGCTGCAGAAAAAGAAAGACAACCCCGCTGACATGGTATCTATCTAATTTTGTTTACAGTGAGAAGTATGGAAGCATAATGGCTCCTATGTTTTAGAGTCCGATTATCCACTTTTTCTTCATATAGTTTGTATTGTATTAACTTTTGTGGCTACCTCTGAGAATTTTGCTACAACAGTGCCAACGTGGCTGCCCAAATAAGAACTGAGTGGGTCTTAGCTCTTTCGTGTCCTACCATGGGGATCCCGTTCTCACCACGACTAATTTATGTTTTAATTCGGCATGCTGACCCAGAGCACTCGCTCATCTGCTTAGCACCCGTCCAAATTGGTCGCACGTTACGAAGCTGTGTTCCCGGCGACCTGACCTACGTAAGGTAAGCTGCTTGTTGGCGCAACTAACCAAACCCAAGCAAACACTCTTCTCGCCATCTCTACCATCAAGGATGTACCTGTAGTTGCAGCTCTCCATCCCCAGCTCAACGCAGTTCGAGCAGCAGACCTAGCAAACGCCACCACTGACGAACTCAAAGAGGAGCTGAAAAACAGCAATGTCACGGAGGTACACAAGCTTTCTTCCGACAGTTGTGAGCGGCCTGCCTTTGTCCTGACTTTCTCTTGTGAGACATTGCCTACTACTACGTCTACTATGAATATGTACGACTAAGTGTGGTCCCCTACAGAGGCGCTATATTACGCTGCTACCGCTGTCAGAAATATGGCCATGGCCAATCCCGTTGCAAACGACCTCATGTCTGCCCTCGGTGCGCCTGTACCCACGATGGCTCTCACGACCTCGCCCAGTGTTCAGCACCTCTCAAATGCGCGGCTTGTGGACGTGCCCATGATGTGAGGTCTCCGGACTGCCCACGATACCAGCACGAAGCGTCCGCCGCTAATCTGGCTAAACGTCAGAACATCTCCCGGATGCTCGGAAAATTATCCGATCTTCCCCTCTTAGCCAGCAACCACGCACCTATGCTTCCATTGTCTCGCAGAAGCCTGATGCCCCCAACCCTCAAGCTGGGCAATGTTCTCACTGTGCCGCCACCAACACAGCTCTCAAGCAAATGGCAGAGAAAATGGATTCCCTGGTCGGCTTACTCACCACCTTAGTAACAACCGTCTTACGCGCCCTCACCCAACATAAGCCCTGTAAACCCTGGCCTACAACCGGAATCAAGCGACCAAGGGCCGCCGTTACCCCACCAACCCCGCTGACGCCAGACGCAACACAGGAGACGCAGCCTCCACCCTGCCTCACCCCTGCCTCCTCAGCTGCCCCGGTCATCTACTCTACGTCTTCTGCACCCGCTGATGGTGACATCGCCGAGGATGACGCAAGTGATGACGACATTTGTGAAATCAACCCACCGCCCCTGTTCCAGGCCATCCCCCCACCGCCACTCGTCCACTGTTCCAGCCACGCTCCACGCAATGCCCAATCCTCCCTCCAGTCCAGCATCGCTGCGAACCAGATCCAACTCGACCACTTGACCAGACTCGTCGAGGCCTTCTCCAAGGGACGTCCTCCCACCTGACGCCTCTCAAAATATGCCTTGTCATAGCCCTAGTTAACCCTGTTCAGCGTGTAAAACGCTGTAGTTAATTGCGCTTTAAAACCTATTAAAAAAAAAAAAAAAACTGAGTGTTTCGGTAGAAGCAAGAGGGGTCACTTATCTGTCACCAGATTCGCTGACTGAGGATGGAATTCACTCAAGTCCTTTGGCAAGATTCTCTCTGCCGATTCTGTCGAGCCATCAGCACATTTCCCAAAAACTTAATAGTGAAATGCTTTGTTTCAGGGTCTGGTGGATCGTGCCAAATTATACGTAGAAAGGATGGTTGAGAATGTCGGATTCTTCGCAATACTTGCCTGTGCCTCAGTAAGTATCTAATATAAGGGCTGTATGGAACTAACCTCCGTTCGGCTGATAATAAAAAACTTGCTCTGAAAACATATTTTATTATTCATATGTAAAAACTACAATCTTTTAATGTTTTTCACCATAGCCATTATTTAAATTTAAGCGGGTTTCGTAGCTTTTCACTAATTTATAAATTCCTTCTTCGTGAAGTTTCACCACTGGGGCACATACCCAATCTTTCAAAACATTCTGATGTTCGTCGTCGTGTGCTGTGACACAAGCCACTTATTCTTGTGGCTAAAGAGAAGTTGGGGCTGTAATGGGGATGATAAAAAAATTGCTTTCAAAGATCTTGAGTTTTTGAACTTTGTATTATTTTTATTTATTAATTTTTCTTCGTATCTCATTTCAGATTCCCAATCCACTATTCGATCTTGCGGGTATAACGTGCGGCCATTTTCTGGTTCCTTTTTGGACATTTTTTGGAGCAACTTTGCTGGGAAAAGCCGTTATTAAGATGCACATACAAAAGATGTTTGTGATAATTGCGTTCAATGAGAGTCTACTGGAACAAGCTGTTGCCTTAGTGGGTCATTTCCCATACATGGGACAGAAGCTACAACAGCCACTGAAAGATTTTTTGGAAAAACAAAAGCTCAAACTTCACAGGAAATCCGGAGGCGAAGTTGCCGTAAGTATTTTCGTAAAGTTTGATAGGGGAACCAAATAGTACCTGCAGAGAAGAAAAAATTTTGAAAAACAAGTGCTTTTAGGGGAACCAAACTACCTGCAGAGAAGTAACAATGTAGAAAACCAATTACTTTTTAGGTGAACAAGGCAGGGCGCTAACCGAAACAAAAAGCCAAGAAGGTAAAAAAATGAGTTTAAAATAATATTAACAATAAGTTGTAATAGTTTTATCGCTTTTCTTTGCAGGAAGGAGGTAACATTATCGGATGGGTGTTCGAAAAGTTAGTGATCGGAATGATTTTATACTTCGTCGTTTCCATCATCAACTCCCTGGCCCAGAGTCACCACAAACGGCTGTGCAAAGAAAGAAGACATCCGAAGCATGCTAAAGACTAGCGTTCTGAGTATTCGCAATCCATAGGCCTCAGTATTAAGCAGTGTTGGCTACAGAGTATGCCTTAGGTGAAGAACATTGTTAAGGGGAACCTCACAGTTACAGTGTACAGCTGAGAGCATTTTTTATAAACCTGAGTCAGATATTCAGTCCGGCATATCCCGAAATATTTACATACTCCCTACTGACCTGGGCATGACTGCAATAAAAATATGTAAATGTGTCTAAATCATTTTACTACAAGAGGCCTTAACATATCAGAATTTCTACTGATAGTTCTAAACGACTAAAGTCTAAAATAAAAAACACCATTTAGAATTAAGTCCATGATAAATTTGGCACAGTTTGACCGTTTTCATTGCTATGTCGTGTAGATGCGAATGTGGGGGGCCATTTACTGTTGTTTGTTTTCTGGGCCCTTTTATGGGGTAGGCCAAATTAAACATCGAACGAAAGTTCGTGAAGTTGTTCACCTAATTTTTACAGATAGATTTTGAAGATTATTTCTCTTTATAGAACTAGAAGTTCTTACATCACATCTTAAAACTTTTGGGTACATTCTTTCTCTAGTGTAATGCCGGTTACCGGTAACCGACTTCTTACTTCTAAACTCTTTTGTTCAGTAAGATGTAGGTCGCTCTTTTAGATGATTTATCGTTGTAAATGTTAATTATTTATAAATCGTAGAAATACCTCGTTATGAAAAGAAAACCCCTCTTTGCGATTTAGCAGCAGTGTGCTAGTTCAGAGATTTCGTCCTTTGACACCATTTGCAAATTTTTGCCTTTTATTTTTTTTCTCGTAACTTATTGTTTCAAATGTAGGGAAATCATGTTTAATGGTTTTTTTACGTTCTTCGTACAATAAAAAAAGAGAAAAGTACACATCTTTGAAAAACATCTGCACTGTGATTCAACTTCGGTTTACTTAACAAAAAACAAATAAATGTGAGACAACGTGAAAATCGAAATCAATGTCCTAGATACCTAGATGTTACCTCCTGTTAATAGCTTCCAAATAATCAGCTCCAGTTTCTATTTAAAATAAATTGTTAACCTCAGCTTTCAGCTGTACCTGAGAGGTTCAGGAAGGAATGAAACGAATTGTCTATTCGACGAATCGTTTAAGCAAGATTTCTGATGATTTTGTATCCTAATCTGAGGTGGGATTTTTTTACTCTAACCCACAACACAGCGAAGAAACAGAACTTTCCCCTATGTGAGACAATAACTTCTCGTCTCCTAAGTATGTTCTTGATTAAGTTTAATTGTTAGCTGTCAGTATCTGGGAAAGATTCTTGTCATTCTAAATGTTAAGGTTTCTTATTTTTGGCCATTGGTCTTAGATTTTAGGTTTTCAACATGCCTATGTGACATACCTGTCACTAGAAGATCAGAAAGTAGTTTGTTGAGAACCTATGTCTTTTTTAAATTAGTTACCCCCTATATCGAGGTCTTAGATTTCAGGTTTTTAACATGCCTATGTGACATACCTATCACTGGAAGATGAGAAAGTAGTTTGTTGAGAACCTATGTCCCCCTATATCGAGGTTCAGGACAACATTGTTTCTTTTGCATGCTACAAGTTAGTATGAGATTTAAATTACCCACCTAGGTAGCTACAAGGATTATATACCTAACGGTTGTTTACATGATTCATATTTACCTTCACTTAGAAATGACCAAAGTTGTTTTCAAAACATTTTAGGATTTACGTTTTTGTGTTTATGTTTAAAATTAGATTTCCTCTCTTGTCATTCCACTTGTATTTAGGAAATGGTTTGGGATGTTAGTAGGTAAATCTTTGAATCCACCAGTTTGAGACTCGGGATTGTTACTGTTTATATAATATCGTCTTGTGATTACAATAAATACTTGTTGATAACATGAACATCATGATTTTCTGCATCCTGCATTTTTATTTACATCATGTCTGTGTTGATGTCTAGAGAAAGAGAAAGAGAAATTTACTGTGGCCTCATCTTCGCCAGTGCTCACTGTCGTCATCTGCTCTTCAGCCACATCCGATGATGAGCACCTGCAATTGTTTAAAACACTAAACGGTTCGTCAGTCTTATTTGTACTAAATTGATGCCACTTTCAAGAAATGTGATCAAACGCTAGGAAAGACACAGGGTTGTGAATAGATCAAGCGAAACGAACCCAGGACTTGTCTAGTAATGGGAAAATCGAAATAACTGTCAAAAGTTAGTTAAAGGGTTCTTATAAGATGTTTCAAGCTCACGCGGCAACTTTGGCGGCTGACTACAAGATTTGCCGCGTAAATCTGTTAGGGCTGCATAAATGGCGCGTTATATTTCTGTTGCCCAGTCAGATTATGGCGGGAAAGTTAGTGAAGTTGTTGAAAAATAGCCCGCTATGTATACAGCGCCCCCTCACAGGTTTCACGTGAACTACTAACCTAACTTAACTTGTCCACGATTAAGTTAGGTTAGTAGTTCACGTGAAACCTGTGAGGGGGCGCTGTATACATAGCGGGCTATTTTTCAACAACTTCGCTAAATTTCCCGCCATAATCTGACGGGGCAACAGAAATATAGCGCGCCATTTTGTACGCGGGATATCTTAACGGGCTCATTTTCAAAAGTTGCCTCAAAGTTCGCAGTTCACATGTATTTTTCTAATCAACATGCACGGCAGTGCATGCAGCCAAGTTTTAAAGAAAAAGAAAGCGCGACGAAGCCTCGAGCACTGCCAGCATGTTATACAGGAACCAGAGTTGTGCACTTTTCGTGCCTCTCTACAGGAGGCAAGGGGGCGTGGCTCGAACAGTGGGACCTCCTAAATGAAATTTCAAACTTCTACGTCCAACCGTACCTGAGCAGTGACATACCAAACTTAGCTGTTTTTGAGGGTCACTCACTGACTCACCTATACAAATTATTAGCATGTTCCAGCAGTGCGATGAAGCTGAAACTCAGCACACTTGTAGGTACCATCCCGTGGACACCCAGAAAAATCGCAAACCCGAAGTACCTTCAGTATTATAGGTTCAGGTTCGATTCAAAGTTCCCATACTAACTTATGGCAGATATTTACAAAACAAATACTGCCTCCAGCTCCTTGTCCTAACAATAAATACCTAAGTACCTTTACCTACCTACAATGTTGTGAAATGTGGATATGTCTCCTTCTTCCTTTCAGGTACGATTACGTACTACTTTCAGGTATCAGGTACAAGAAGGTACTATATTTTCAGGGATGGGAAGGTAATTTGTGTAGATTCGTCAGGCAACTTACTTTCAGGTGTGAGTAGGTACATTTCAGGTACGGGATAATAATTTGTGTAGATTTGACAGGGAACTGGTTTTCAGGTACTGGGAGGTACTTTCCAGGTATGGCAAGGTATTTTGACTCCATTCGACTGTCAACTTGTTATCAGGTACGATTAGGTACATTTCAGGTATGGGAAGGTAATTTGTGGAGATTCGACCGGGAACTCATTTTCAGGTACGAGTAGGTACTTTTCAGGTATTTCAGGTATGAGATTGGTAATTTTTGTATGGTTGACAGGGAACTGGTTTTCAGGTACTGGTAGGTACTTTCCAGGTATGGCAAGAAAACTTGAATCCATTCGACAGCCAATAATTGGCACATCAATTATTGATGTTTTACCTACTGGTAGAAACTATTGTACCACCTTACAAAAATTATATGATATCCGACCAAAAACACTCCGTGTAAAAAAAACAGCCAAGTTTATAACCCTCAAAAAATTAGCCTATCTCAACAGCCCTTAAAAGGGTTTGATATAAAAAATGTTGGCCAAGTTCTCCACATTCCAGCTATCACTCGGCCCCCAAAATTAGTGATATCACTTATTACAGGGCCAAGTCCTTGGCGCGTATCACAAGGATGTTGGCGACATATTTTGTCATATACCTGCTTTCCAATACCCCCGGACCGCAGCCCCCATCCAACCTTAAAGCCTGTGTCTTTGACCGGCTTTGACGCTTACGTGATTTGCGCCAAGGTCTTGGCCCTGTAATAAGTGATATCACTAATTTTGGGGGCCGAGTGATAGCTGGAATGTGGAGAACTTGGCCAACATTTTTTATATCAAACCCTTTTAAGGGCTGTTGAGATAGGCTAATTTTTGGAGGGTTATAAACTTGGCTGTTTTTTTTACACGGAGTGTTTTTGGTCGGATCTATGTTTCTAGGTCCCTTCCTCCTTACCTGTAGGGCAGTTTATTAATCCTCGCGACTACCCTCTCTTGTCACCCGATTCTCGGACCCTTTGTTTTGATTGATAGTATACTTTTAGTTCTAAAGCAGTACGCAGTACGATCAAGAGCAGCCTTCTGCAGCGTAGGGGTTCGAACACATAAGGTATAGCAGTGGGTGGGGTTCGAATCCGGTTACCATTTATTAATGAGCAAGGACATTCAGATACATCTACGCTTTGGGTGCTACAAATAACAAATGTCAAACTTCACAGACTGTAGGTACCTACGGTTCTACTGAAATGTACGTTCTTCTTGAGTCAGTGGCAAGCTACCTAATATCTTAGTCTACATACAGGGATGATTCACAGCTACAACAGAAACTACGGCTATGTCGAAATAAAACATTGGATACTATTCCAAGACTGGTCTTTTAAAAGGTCTTACACTAATAAAAAGGTCTCTATAGTGACCTATACATCTATTCAGTTAGATCTTAGGTAGGTATTGAAAGTGAACTACCACAAATCACACAGCTGATCTATACCTTGATTTGTCTGCACCGCTTCAGGAGCTGAGAAATGGTACTAGGTATACATGGAACGTTCATTCGATTTCGTTCTCACACACAATTATGAAGTCATACCAAGGTCTGCAGACCTGAGCTTCTCAGAAGTAAACGCCACCGATAATAGTACTTATTATAACACTTAGAGAATAAACACAGATTTTGTTCGTTATTTGCATTGGGAAATACCTAACCTACAGGGAACTACACAGATTTTTTGACTAGTACTGCGTTTTTCTTGTGCTTGTTCGTGATGTATCGCACTTATCGTATATGTATAACTATCTACTCTTACATTTAAATATTATAAGTTAGTTTAAAATAAATAAAAATAATGATGTTTTTCTTGCTTTGGTAATGCGCATAAAAGATTTTGCATTGCTGCCTCTTGTCTTACACTGAGAACATAAATGTACATAATATATTACTGTATAAGTATGATAAGTATGGGTGTGTTTAAGTCAGGAATCCTTTTGCAACCTGGCACCCATCTCATTCCACACCTGAGTCCACGTAAAATAATAAAATTAAAAAATAAAATAAGTTGAAACCTATTTTGTCTTGAAATGACTCTAATGTATTTAAAAATGAATTTTTAGTCGAAAATGATGTGTCACGTCTGTATAAAAAGAGCCAATTTTTTCGACAAAAAATAAGTTCCATCTTGAACGTTTTTACGTAAAACAATTAACTCAAAAAACAGAGGAAGAACAGTCATATTGCGCATTCCTGATGTGTTAAAATCAAAACTAAGAAGATGCTCAGACAGTCTACTCAAGGAGACTGAAGGAATAACTGAATTAGGTACCTAGTTCAACTGTTTTACACTTATAAATGCCAGCATTTTTTTTTTTCAAAACAGAAAATCCAACAGATAAATAATTGACGGGTGGTGCGGTAGAATTAGTCTTAAAATTGATTAATGGGAATGAGCCTAAATAAAAAATTTCGACTTAAAACCGGAATGTTATGAGGAAAACCCCTCTTCACTGGGCAAGCTTTCGACGGTTGGCAGTGATGTCACCTTATTGAATGGTATGTGAAGAAGACCTTGCAGCCGACGTTCTAACCACGAAGTCGTCCAAATGCCGTTCGTGCCCATGTGATTTCCACCTTGTGGTTTCTTCTGCCATCCATTCTTCAATCTCCCGACGGTACATCCGTCTCTGCAGGACTTCTCGATTGCGGGGTCGGCAACCAATAAAAGTAGTCGTGCCCTAAAAGAAAAAAGTGGGGGTAATTGTGTATAAATAAATCAAATCATGAGCCCCGGCAGATTTTGAGATGGTGGTGTAGACGTCTCAGGTCCAAAGTGTTAAAAAAAGAGACAAAAAATTGCTGCCAAATACTTACGCCGACTATCAGATTCGCTTTGAGCTCTTCGAGTAAAATGATGTCTGGGATCCACTGCTCAATTTCTTCCCAGTTTAGGTGAACTTCTTCATGGAGCATTTTTTCCTCTAAAAGACAAAACAATAAATAACAATGGGAGTGTATGGTAATAGCCTCGGTGAATTTTAATGCACCCTTTTAAGTGGCTTTCGTTTTCTCTTTTTTTATTTTCATCTTTTCCTTTAATTTCTTTTTTGAACACGGTTTACCACAGAATTGGGCTGAACCAAAGAGGAATTGGTCGAAACCAGTTTCAGGAGTGGACGGAAAAAGATTGCTTTTTCCGGGATTTGAACCCGGACCTCTCAGGACACTAGTCGGACCTCTTGACCGCTCAACCACTGAGAGGTACATGGTCCTTTTGAACTGTGTAGTAACTAATAATAACAAAGTCTTACCGTCCTTTTTACTCGTGTGTCGTTTGTAGTGGATTCGAAAACGGAATGCTTGAAGCACACTGGCTACTACTATAGTTAAAACTACCATAGTAAATAAGTAAAAGATAATAAAATAAAGGCGAGAGGAAGGGTGCGCAACAGACACGTAGCCGTTCATGACAATGAACCAGTTATTGACAACCGTCAATTCAAACAAAGTCACGCCAGAAGTCAAGAGATTTTCGAAAGTGTTAAGGTAGTAGTAGCCAATGCTCGAGGTTCCATTCCGATTGTATTTATAGAAATCTTCAACTGTGGTATTTCTGCAACAAAATTAACATAAACTGGTGACTAAAGACTACTGTAATATGACTAATATGTATAATTACGTACATTTTTTTTTTAAAGCGCAATTAACTGCAGGGTTTTACACGCTGAACAGGGTTAACGAGGACTAGGTCTATGAAAAGGCATATTTTGAGAGGCTTCAGGTGGGAGGACGTCCCTTGGAGAAGGCCTCGACGAGCCTGGTCAAGTGGTCCAGTTGGATCTGGTTCGCAGCGATGCTGGACTGGAGGGAGGATTGGGCATTGCGTGGAGCGTGGCTGGAACAGTGGACGAGTGGAGGTGGGGGGATGGCCAGGTGGGGGGTAACCAGGAGACGCAGCCTCCACCCTGCCTCACCCCTGCCTCCTCAGCTGCCCCGGTCATCTACTCTACGTCTTCTGCACCCGCTGATGGTGACATCGCGGAGGATGACACAAGTGATGACGACATTTGTGAATTACGTACATAACACAACTGTTTTCAATTAAATACATTTTTTACTTACACGCAGCAGTTGCGCATGTCGTATCCGGCGAATAGCTCCATCCCAATAATGGCAAAAAAATAGAACATGACCAGCATGACAATTGCCGCTGAACACATGAGGGGAGAGAGGATCACCACCGTACCAAACACATCCCGGTACCTTTTTTTCATTTTGAACAGCCGAATCAGTCTGAAAATATAAGTTAAAAAAGTTACGATTGGAAAAAGTAGCTGACAAGAAATACACATAATCCCCAAGGATTGGTTTTCTTTAAAATTAAGTTGCTAGCAGCGTGGAGTTGTTGTGCTTTTCATGTAGAAGATCCTTACCTAAGAGGACGCACCACCACGACGTAAGTAAAAGTAGGAAATATAGAAAGAATAAAGACGCCAAGGAGTCCAAGGAAGGTAACTGTGAAGTCGAAGACGTTCCACCCAGAATAGAAGTAACGTGTCACACCAAGACCCAGAACCTTCAGAATGACCTCGACCACACAAACTGAAACAAACAAGTAATATTCACATTTCGTCGGGTTTGCAAGTGTTCCACAAACATAACTGAACTTCAGATATGATTAAATTTTTTACAACTTGATAAAATGTTACCGTATTTGAAAGAACGTAGTTGCACGATAACATGAACTGGAATTTAACTGTCAACCGAGTACGGTGGGATCTATCTTATGATACTTACGACCCAAGAAGAAAATTGAGTCCCATGCAGCGCAAAAAAGGCGGGCAGATTCCAGCACGTCATTCCCTTCAAATTCCATAGCACGCACAACCATTGCACCAAGATTGGCTAGTATTATTAAGTCTGAAATTACAAAGAAATACATCTATTAGAAACAAAATTATGCTGTGTGGAGTAGTTATTTAGTTTATTATATTATGATAAGGACGCTCCTTCACTTTTCAGGTTATTAGGGCTCTACACCCAGCAGCAAAAAAAAAAGGCTGTACCTGTATCTGCTGTACTTTGGAGACTCCCACACTTGCCCACATGGGGTCCATAAATAAATTACTTAAAAAAGTTATTAGACTTCACTCACAGACACCATAGTCGAAGTAGGGGTGGGCAGTGAGATCGTAACAGTGCTGACAGGCTCTCTGAAGGGGTGGCCACAGAGAATGATACCACGGTGCTTGGCTGAACTGTGCTCTCCACTTCAGCATATTAGCGTCATAAATGTCAAAGAACATTTCCAGAGTTAAAGCTCCGGTATTTGACTTATCCAGATACTTAAACATGAGCGCCACGTCTCGAGTACCTGAAACCAGATATATATAGCTGAGGGTTGGGGGGGACAAGTCCAGCAACTAGACCGTTTTCAAGAACTATCCATTGTGCTCAGCTGGCAGCACTACCAAATACCAGCTCCCCAGCCATCGAGTAAACGATGGGGACCTACAGTTTTAGGTGGGTTCCGAACCACCACAGCCTTGATATACATTTCACTTGACATGCTGAACATATCAGAGGTGAATGCCGAGCAGAAAAACTTTTTGGTAGGATCGGGATCGAACCGGCGTGACCCGGCTCTCACTGCTCCTCAAAAGTCGACCATTTAGTCCACTCGGCTATCGAGGCTGTTGAAACCAGATACCTGACATACTCATTTTCATTTTTTCCACGATAATCATTGTAAAAGGGATTTTTCATGGACAGGCACCGTTCGATCAATTCGCTTCTGATTCGATATGAACTATGACTGACAGTATGAAAATTATGGCCCCAAAACCAAATCATAGCAAAAAATAATGAAATTAGCAGCAACACATCACAGAAAACGTCATTTAAAAAAATACGTCAAAAAAACTAGAGTAAGGGCTACAATTTGTCAGTCACAGTCGCTAATCTTGGGAGCAGAACTCACTTTTGTTTGGAGCATAATATTTGAAAAGCCCGCGGAAATGTTTGAAAGTAAGGTGATTTTTATCTTGTCGTGTCACTAGAAGACGGAAAGCATGCTGACAAGCCTGCCGTTTGTGCACCAGTAACTTGCGGAATTTCTCCATTTCGATCCTCGTGAACGTCTCGTATACCACAGCCAGCATCTGAAAAAAATAACAATTCCAATTTTTATCAATATAAAATACTGTCCCCCAATAAACCTAAAAAATCAGGATTTTAATATTTTTCTAAATATGGGAAAATGTAACCCGCAACCGAGGGGGTAACCACTCCAGAGATTCCTTGAGATTCCATATAGATTTCCAAAGATTCCCAACGATATTCATAGAAAGATGAACCCCGAAGGGGTAACCACTCCAAAAAATTCCAAGATTCCCTGAGATTTCATAAAGATTTCCAATGATTCCCAACAAGTTTCCCTCGCCCGCAACAAGTTTCGAAGTTTCGTCATGAACGCCGAACAGTAAACGCACAATGCTAGGATGCCACAGATCTGTTTAATTAACTGAACGTCTTTTAGGTAAATAACCAGTGATTAGACTGCTGCGATAGTAAATTGCAACTCACCAGATTCATGAGAACATACAGTACGATGCATAGGTAGGAAATGAAGAAGACAGCATTCCACTTTGACCTTGCGTATGACGGCATCATAACATCAGGAAAACTGAAAAAGAAGTAATGCTGCATGAACGCAGATACGAGAGATAGTATCATGTCCTTCATTTATCTCAAGAATAATGAATGGGAATGAAATTAAGGTGAGGACTCGAAACAGAAAAATCTAAAGTCAAGCAATTTGGACCTCCTGGTAAACTAGACAATAATCAATGAATAAAAAATATGCTTACTTCGCCGTAGTCAAAAGGACAAAAAGGCTGAAGAAACTGTCGGAAAGACTCTGGAAGTATTTATCTTGGCTGAAGAGGAAGTAGCCAAGGATGCTGTATATAGAAACGAAGAATAAAAGCAGTCCCATCATATCCAGAATAGGGGGAAGTGACTGGAGAATTTGCCGAATAAACCTGAGGAAAAAGAAATCAATTAATTATAACTCTCTTTAACAAAAATACGTATACATAAGAAAAGCTAATATGTTTGAGATATACGCAATAAAATGAAAACCAAACATAGTGGATGATACTGAAGAATACTTCTGCCTACTAAATTAATAACAAAATGCTCCTTTACCTCTTTTAAGCCACAGTAATGTCTTGGGCCAAGAGAATACGAT
The DNA here is from genome assembly GCA_950004255.1 of Mesopsocus fuscifrons. NCBI lineage: Eukaryota > Metazoa > Arthropoda > Insecta > Psocodea > Mesopsocidae > Mesopsocus > Mesopsocus fuscifrons. The sequence continues at coordinate 7,714,116 of OX465378.1, forward strand.
GGTTTTACTGAAGAGCCACCATAGTCAGTTGCAGTCAGCATGGCACGTTTACTCTTAACCGAGTATGGTGGGACGCAGCCATAGTGGCAGAGGGTACTAGAACTCACCTTCGCACTCCTCCGCAGTATTTGGTGTCCACTACGAAGATTGGTCGAAGGGCTCTGGTAACTCGGAAATGCGACGTCTGGCGAATTAGAACAACGAAGGCTTCCACCACCATTATTACCAGTGTGATGCACTAAAAAACAAAAAAGGAACTGTACGGAACTAAACAGTAGGAAGTTAAAGCTTAGTCATCCATTTTTACCAATAGGTTTTTCTGAATGAAAGTGAAACTATCCTTTGCTGTTCCTCTCTTATTTAAGTTACATTTAGTGAAAGTTAGGAGCCTTGACAGTTTGGAAAGAAGTGACATAAAATTTCACGGGCAAATTTTATTATTCCAAAGTTAGAGGTACAATGGGCTACTGACTTTGATCATTGTCCGCTTATGCTTTAGCAGTGTCCTCCAGCCAATCCAACGAAGTTTAAGGGCCAGTGCTCCACCAATGATGAAGAGGCATAGAAGTTCTATGGTCCCATGCGCACCAACGGGAATCCGCGATATGGGCAGAGCAGGCTCTTCCACGAATGCCAGCGTTAGAAGAAGAATCGATGTGACCATGTCTACGCCATGGTACCATCTATTGTGAACCAAAACGTAAGCTGGCAAAGCGTGTGCGCTTTTTGGATGAGAATCAAACTTTTCATTGTTTTCGCCTTCCTGGAAAAAAAAAAAATTAAGCAGTCACAATGAGACAGTTACCGACCAGTTAATTTTTTGTCAGATTTAGTAGGGGGTAGGTGTAAAATTTTATCTCATCTTTGGCCGAAGTCAAACAAGGTGGCCGAAGCCTCCATTATTCACGATTGTATTTGCGTATATTGTGTTTAAATTATAAACGAAAAATATGAATCCGAAAGTTATAGCGGATGAAACTTCGGCCCAACGTAGGTAGGTATAAGTCACATATGGTAAGAAAGTACCGTTTACGTCCCGAAGTTAGCTTATAGAATTTGCTACCCATGATCCAGTGAGATCAACAACAACGGAGTCGAATTTTGAGCTAATCTCGTACTTTTTTCATTGATAAGTTCATTTGTAACATTCAAGTTACCTATGAAATAAATTAGACATAGATGAGTACCAATTTTAGCCACCTAGGTACCGAATATGAAGCCGATCAGTTGAAGTACGAGGATACTGTGCTTGTCGTGCAAACATTATGCCTACGCATGAACCATATCCAAACAGCGTGACTTGGTACAAACCTCGAGAAAAATAGCAGCTTCATGGTAGTTCATTTCCCAGTGCCGATTAGGTTCTAGACCACTCTCGCCACGCCCAAGCATTTCCACGGTATTTTCGCTACCGGTGAGACTATGAGTACTTCCCAACTCGTTCGGTAGCTCCACTTCTCTCTCCTCCTCATGATCTAAACAAAACAACATTGGGCTCTACATTCAAGACCTTAAAGCGCCTACCTAACATTGAGAGTTAACATAGGTATCAAAGTATTTCCGACAATGACATCTACCTACTATGTTCAGCATGTCAATAAAATGGCTGTGGTAGTTCGGAACCATCTTAAGAGGACACTATACCTGACGATGCATTTTTTGCCGCCCGTAAGATTAACATTGCGAGCGGCGATTCATTTTCAAGGTTTACCCTTGGTTGGAAAGACACACAATTTTGCCTGTACCTAGCCCTAACAATGTTCTAGGGAGTGTTCGAAGCAGATTTCCCAATTTCTCACTGGTTTCTTTTATTGCAACTGTTTTGCAAATGCTAGCATCGCATACCTCAAGAAAAGTGCTGTATCTCGAAAACCAGTAAAAAAATGGGAAATCTGCTTCGAACACTCCCTAGAACATTGTTAGGGCAAAATTTTGTGTCTTTCCAACGAAGGTAAACCTTTAAAATGAATCGCCGCTCGCAATGTTAATCTTATGGGCGGCAAAAAAAGCACCGTCAGGTATAGCGGTCTTCACCGCGTACACGATGGGTGGGGAGCTGGTATTTGATAGTGTACTTAAAAACTTCCGGTAACACTTGTTGGTAAAAATACTTAAAAACAAAAGTTATAAAACGAAATGTTAAGGTTTTATGTCGGTACCTGGTAGATTCATCCCTATATAATTCGTAGGTACCTATGTTCGGCTGAAATGAAGCACCTGCAGTAGACTCCTACGTCCGCTATCTCTTTTATCTCTCATCAAATGATAAGGTAAGTAAAGGAAACAACTAATCAAATAGTAATGGTTCAGACAGCAGAACTCCCACGATTGACTAGGTATCATTAGTCACAAATCAATAAACTGTCAGAATCAAATTTGACTTTTCTTCTGCCACCTGAAGCAGTTAGGTACAAAATCATTCAATAAAATGACTGTGTGGAAGTACTGTACCTGTCTGTGCACTTGGAGAGTCGTCAATAGGATTAGAATCATTTATAAACCGTGAATAACCCTCAGTAGGAGAATTAGCGTTTCGGCCAGACGCCATTTCTACTGAAAAAAGAAAGTAAATAAAAAAACTACAGCACAGAGCACATAGAGCTGAATCAATTTTTTATTTTAAAATTGTCAATTTTTATAATATAATTAAAAAATATAATAAAAATACAAAAAATATATATGCAATATAAGTAAATTTACCTTTATAGTTACCTAAAGTTGATAATGCAAATTTAAAATTAAGTTTGGTTTCCCGCCAAAATTGTTTCCTAGTTCTAAACTTTTATCACACAGAAATGATCGTCAGCGCTAATATTGGTTCTAAATATATTAGATCTTAGATATTTTGTTTCATAGGTTGGGCAGATAAGATAACAGTAAAAAGACGAAAACTCTCTGAAGCTAGTTACAAGCGTTATTTCTTTCACTTTATTTTCTTAAAAACCTTTACGATTACAAGTGCACCTTTATATAATTAACTTGTGTATATGTATGAACAATCATATTTATTATGTATTATTCAGATTAAGCTGAAGCTTCGAAGCATCTTTCACTCATCATCAGTCACAGTAAAAAAGCTGAAGTTTTTCGGTTACTATAGATGGCATTATTTAAGTGCTAGCCGACGATGGGTGTTCCACAATATAAATATTTGAGGAACCATTGTTTATATTATGTCACATTTCAGTCAGTAGCGCAATTATTCTTAGGGAAAGCAAGAGTTTCTTTTGGAAGAGTGGGCATTCAAGTTTTCCTTTCGTCTTCCCTTCAGTAATGAAGTTGCAGTTTTTCCCGACCAAGATTGACCAATTTGAATCAAGCTAAACATGGAAATGAAAACGTTCGAACCGGAGTCGTAAATAATATATATGTTATCCTAACTCAGCGAGCACAGAGTTTAAATCTTCTTGCAAAGAAAGAGACATTTCCTTTTGTTTATTCAGCTCATCCCGATATCTCTCCACATTGGCTTTTAACAAATAATTTCCCTTTTTAAGACTTGACACTAAATTTTCATATCGTTTCACTCTACTCTGTAAATTTGCCTTTCTACTCTCTGGAGGAGCTGTTTCTGGTAAGTCTCCGTCAGATTCTTCTGACTCAGATTCAGATTCAGACTCAGACTCTTCAGACTGGTCGGAATCTTCTTCTTCCTCTTCTTCCTCCTCTTCTTCATCTTCCTCATCTTCATTCATTAATTTTGACATTTTGTCCACTTCTTTCTGCAGAACCTTATATTTCTTCTTTTCTTCCCGAAGAGATTTTTGTTGCTTCACAGTCTGTTCCTTCAATGATTTTCGTTCTTTTTTGGCAAGTGTTCTCTTGTCCTGGAATTCGAAATGAAATATGAGTCAATTTTGGTTCCATTATTGTACGTGAAGTAGATAAAGCAATTTCTTTTATTTCTGCCTCCCTAAGTACCTACCTACTTGATTCTTACCTTAAAAGATTTAAGTTTGCTTGCTAAGAGTTTTAGTTCCCTCGCTTGTCTTCTTTCAGCAGCTGCGGCTGCATCTTCTTCTTCACCTTCGCTTTCCGTTTCCGTCTCAGTTTCCGTTTCTTCCTCTTCTTCCGACTCCTCTTCTTCTTCTGGTCTCTGCCCAAACTTCGGATCTCCCATCTTGAAAAAATAATGAATAAAAATCAGAGCACAAAACAAGGACGCAGGAAAAACTTTATTCTACACTGACTGCTCAGGGTGGCGAACCTAAACTGGCGCCAAAATATAAACTGGATCTCAGGCCTTTTATCACAGAATTCACGATGAATATAAACTTTTTTCGGGAAAATAAGCAGTAGTGACGTATCCGTACCTTGGCTTGACTTGCGATCCTTTTGGCGCTTGGCTGTTTTGAGAGAGGAGATGAAGCGTTGGCGAGGTTGGCTGCCTGCGCTACCTTCAACTGTTTCTCTAGCCTCTGTGCCTTCAGTACTGCCTCATCCAGGTCCAACTTGGTAAGTTCCAGCTGCGCTGTGGTATCATGGTATTTCGTCTCTAGCTCTTCTGCCATTTTCTTCGCTTGTTCAGCGTCAATTTTTAGTTTGTCCATTTCCTGCAAGTTAGGTACGAGAATAAATTTAAATTTGCACGTTCAATTTTCTTAAATAATGTTTGCGCACTATTCTAATTTTCTTCTCTTATTGTAGAAAATGCACTTTTTGGTCTTTTGATATCACCCAGGCTTATTTTGCGAGAGCTTAGCGAGAATATGGATGATACTAAGTCGTTCACACCCAATCTAACTGACTTACGGTCACATTACTACTGTGCTGTTTAGTGTCATAGCTTAGTTAACGTGGCTACAACTGCTGCGAAGCCACAGACCGTGCTCTGAAATACAACTCACAAATAGAGGTTATAGACTTATTAGTTATGAAGAATTATTATAATAAGAAAATGCTATATTTTCTTGTTGCCAAATACATACCAGTTTCATCTCTTTCCTGTCTTCAGGAGCATCCCTATTGACTCTATTTCGTTCCTTCTCTAATTCAACTTCTAAGTTTAGTATTTTTGCAAGGAGCTTCTTATTCTCTCTCTCCATGGCTTCTTTGTTCTTCAATTCCATGGCCAGTAACTGTTTGGTACTTTGCAGGTCGTCTCGAACTTTGTCGATATCATCAACTTCGTCCAGAGGGTCAGGTTCTACTTCAGCGATACCCATGGAAGCTATAGACGTAGATTTTTGGATCTGTTCCTCTATGGTCATTTGACGTCTAAATTTCCTCAGTCCTATGGAAAGAAATTTTGAAACAAAATAGTTAGCTCTATGGGGCTGCTGGTTCTTTCAGGTACCTGCAGTCTAAACTGTATTACGTACCTTCAATAAATGGTTTGCTTCTATCATTCGTTCTTGTAGGTTTCAGTTGCACGCCGCTAGCAATTTGCTTCAAAAGTTGGTTGTGCAGATTTGGACGCTCGGACTCATACACAAACTGAAAAATAAAAGGTATAACCATTCTGCTTTGGTAAAACACCTTAACTGTTGAAAGTCAACTTGAAAATATTCAGGCATTTTCCTCAAAATTGCGATATCAATAGGAATACTCATAAAATTGTGTCAAAAATTTTTTCTCCGCAGATCCAAAATATTTATCAGGACTGTATAGTACCTAGATTCCTGTACACATTCACAAGCATGACTTGCAGGAAAGTATAAAATTTTGCGATTTACTTAAAGTTTCCGTACCTAACTCTTGCCGTAACGTATAAGTCTCGGGACTAAAATAAATAGGATCCGACTGATACATAAGGCAAGAACTTTTATAAAAGTTTCTTTTCGAGACAGGCTATATAGTGACTGAACATTGAAATTTTCCTGCACTCCTCCATACTCGGTTAAAGGGAACATAATCGATTTTTTTCCCATGTTTAGCATGTTAAATTTTCGAGTAAGGTGGGACGCAGCCTTGAGGAATAAGCCAGAAGTGGGAGAGCAATGTCCTATTTTTCTCCTCAGGAAAAATCTCTTCTAATGAGTTACTAACCTGTCCTTTGGCCTTGACCATAGGGAGAAGAGGAGAGCTCCTGTCGTTACATTTGACGTGAGAAAGTTTTCGTCCGGTTTCTATTTCCTTCATCATATTTCCCCAGTCAGGTCGACGTTTTGGTCTGGACCTCAGTGCTTCCAGCTTGGCTTTCTGTTGATCCGACACCGAACCTTTTTCTAAAAAAACACCCACAAAATCTATCAAAATTCCGAAGGGCGTAAAACTAGTACCTTTTAAAAAAAGGTCAATGTATAGAACCCGCACATAGTACCTGAAAAACCAGTATTGAATGATGAATCCCTACTATATTATTTGATTCGATCATGAGTGGCCGAGAATTTTCAATGAGACTCCACCCATGCTTTACAATATAGCCAATTTCATGGCTGACAGACTGTGTAGGTAGGTACTATACTGTTAACCTAGGTATGGCATACTTAGATTGGTAGGTATAGATAGGTCCCTATATACCTAGTGTATTTTTAAGCGCCTTTAAATATGTCACTTGACTGAGATATGTAGCTATGTCTAATATGTTTTGAACCTATGGCTCCCAGACAGAATTTGGAGGACCTACAGTTTAAGACGGGCTCTGAATCATCAGGAAGGCGTCAAAGCTCTAGAAAATTAAGTAAATTATTCATCCATTCGGTAGATCACTACCATGCATGATAATCCAGCTGGGTCTTACATTATATAACACGGTGTTAAATTAGATTGTTACAACAATTTACGTTCACGGTATTGTGAAGTCGATGTAGGAAATGCATATTTAGGTATAAAACAATGAAAATGACCTTTTTACCAGGTAACAAGATGGCATTTCTTTCCTCAAAAGATTTAAGTGGCATTGGTGGAGGTAGCGGAGGTTCAGATGGCTCAGACATCCAAAAATCTTCCAGTTCATCCTCCATACTGATATTTTTTCGATAATTAAACTGCTTAAAATTGAACAACACGACACTAGACCATCGCTCTTTGACCGACTGAGTGAAACTGCAACTGCACAGCCTCTTTGGCGTTCGAAAAATGTGAAGCTTTTGCCAACCTTTCTCTGAATCATCTATTTTAATCTTCACAGCCGTTGTCCTTTTGTCTGGGTGGGTGGTTCACCTTTCCTTGATGTGCGTATTTGTTTACGGTGCGTCCCACCATGCCCAGTTAAAATTAAACTGGAGATTTGGTCCTATGTTTACCATGTTAAATTTAACTTTTGAGTTAAATTTAACATGGCAAATCTCCAGTTTAATTTTAACTGGGCATGGTGGGACGCACCCTTAGTCACTAATTGAAAGTCATTGCATTAATTGACGAATCTGCTCGTTGCAATTAGTAATATCTATGATTATAATAATAGCTGAGGGTTGGGGGGGGGGGACAAGCCCAGCAACTAGACGGTATCAAGCACTATCCATTGTGCTCAGCTGGCAGCACTACCAAATACCAGCTCCCCAGCCATCGAGTAAACGATGGGGACCTACAGTTTTAGGTGGGTTTCGAACCACCACAGCCTCGATATATATTTCACTTGAAATATCAGAGGTGAATGCCGAGCAGAAAAACTTCTTGGTAGGATCGGGATCGAACCGGTGGTGTGACCTGGCTGGACCATTTAGTCCACACGGCTATCGAGGCCATCTATGATTACTAATTATTACAATATCTCCATTGCTTCGATTGGTAAAGAAACTAAAAGTAGGTATAGTTACTCTGTAGCTAGTACCTACCTATAGTGACAACAGCTTGATAGGCTCAAGAACCTTTATCTCTGTGGTACGTTGGTATACCCATCATAGATGGAGACCCAACAAAATTTCAGTTTTAATATCAGCTCGGCCATTTCCGATGCCAGGCCTAACAGCGGTAAAAGCACAAAGTCATTTTGAAGTGCGTGTTAATGTAGGTAGTTACGACTTGTACATGTTCAGGAATAGCAATAGTGTTTTTGCAATAATCTGAATAAGTAGGTAATAATTATGCAGCAAACAGAGTGACTATTGAGCATTCATTGAATACGATAACCTTGAGCTTTTTCTATTTTTGTCAGCAACCTATGGTGACCCATCGTCTTGCGATCTACCGATGGACTACCACATCATCTTGTAATGTGACATTCCAAGCGCCGCAGAAGAAAATAAAAGATTTTTGTCATAAATATTTACAAATCATGAAACGAATTTTAGATCGCTCAATGTAAACATTCTATGACATGCACCCATTTGATTTCGCAAGGCAACCTTCTTTAAATTGAGGTCAGTTTGCTGATGTCAGAAATTGTGAAGGCCAGTAGACCACTTAGTGACCCCTTCAACTTTTGTCCGAAAACTTTCCAGAGACCTAAAGATGATATTTTCATGGGGATCGTTCGTTTTCGTAGGTACCGTAAGTCACATTTCAAATTAATGTCAGTAATTTTCATCGTATGCAGGTAGGTAGGTAGTAGGTACCTAGCTTGAAGTTTGGTAAGTTCCTATAGTCACCGAAAGGCAAGTTATTCGTTTCCTACGGTCTAATATAGGTACTTGGATATAACGCTTTGTACCTAAGTCATTCCAAGTAAGCATAGCCATGGCTGAACGTGAAGAACGTGGTGTTGATTCTTAATTTCAGCTGGCCAGACCAGAATTTCTTTTTTGCATGTCTACAGGTAGGTTCGTGAAATCCTCGTACCATATTTTTTTTTAGGGATCTTTGGACTGAAGTAACTTACCGGGGAGCATTTCCTTTGTTGAAGGTAAAGGTGGAGGGGGAGGCGGCATTGGTGGTGCAGGTGGGCCCGGGGGTTTGGGAGGCACAGCCAAACCTTCATACTTGTCGCTGGTTTGAGATCTTTCGAGAACTCTTTGGCTACTGTTATTCCGAGCAATGGGAACTGTTTTCTCAACAGGTTTGCTGACTTCCGAAACTTTCCTATTGGGTTCTGTCGGTGGTTTTGTAATTGGTTCTGAAATCTAAAGCAGCAGTGAAAATTATCATAAAAAGAATTTTTTTACTTTTTTTCTGTGTCTGTTCTTGCGGAGCTTACCTTCCTTGTAGGCTCAGGGGCAGTCTTAGGCACAGGCTCGGAGATTTTCCGTGGTGCCACAGGTTTCTTCGGGGGCTCCGGTGATTTTGATGACCTGGTAGTACCATTTTCTTTCACCTGCGTTGGTATGATGGTAATGGAACTTTTTTTCCGCTCCGGAGGACCAGAAGTACTTGAAGAACTGGCTTCTGGTGGTTTTCCAGCGTCACTGACTTTCCGAAGAGCTTTTGTAACTACTCCTGCAGCTTCCTAAAAAAGAAAATTTGCAGCAAAGAACGTTTATACTGCCTTAAAAAATAAGAGTTGAAAAAGGTTACCATTGACCCAAAGGATTCGGTATGATATCCCATGATACCAACAGAAAATTACTGGGGCGACTTGTGATCACTATAATGACCTCGACGAGGCCGTTAATATGAGGTAATATTTATATATAGAATAATCAGTTAAAAATTTTCAGCGGATATTGAGTTAAGAAGGAATGGGTGGGGGTACTAATACCTACCTACCTAAGATAGTAGGTACCTGACATAAAAAGTGTTGTTGGAACCTTACCTTACTGTCAGTGGGTCCGGTGGCGCGAATATTTTTAACCCACGGCGTAGTGGGCAGAGGAATAGGCGGAGGTCCGTCTTTTACCCATGGGGGGCGAAACGTCTGTCGATTGCCACCTGGACCTCCCCCTGCACCTGCTACTGGCATGATCCTGACTGTAATAACAAATGTCAAACCTATGGGACATATGAAACTGACAGACAGCTGGGCATATAGTTCTATACGAAGGTACGACCTGTAAATAATAGTCAGTTGTCTGATGTTCTGTTCTGATAGGTACCTACTGATATTCAGTAGGTAGGTATACCTGATATAGAATTTTGACCAAGTAGGTAATCACTGAGAAGTAAGATGAACTGTTTTTTATTGAGGTATCAGGTACCTAAGTACCTAGCCGGTTTATGGAGGAACCTAAAATCTAAACCCATCGCTGGAGTACCTGTAGGAAGACAATTACTGATAAAAGGACGCAGGTACTGTCTTATACTAAACTGACATTTTCTACATTTTTTCCCAAAAATTGTATCGAGAATTTAGGTGATATTAGGTGATAAATAGCAAGGTACAGTAGGTACGAGATAGAGGTAGAGCACATGTTTTAAGTTGAGTTGTCAGCGAACGTACCGATATTATATGAAATATCCGAAAAAGCGATGCACGCACGTTTTTGGCCCCGGCACGGCCCCAAGCACACTGGATACGCTTCCAATGACGAAGTCTACATTTTGAAGAAGGGATGTGCAAAATTTGGGCGGAGTAGGTAAATACTGACACTTTATTCGAGCTTGCGCATAGAAAAACGTTTCATATTACTTACCTACGTATACCTTTAAAAATAAGGTACAATTTTTCTCTGCAAACGTTGCACCTGCCATCAGCCTCATAACTTGGTAAGTTCATTATTGTTAAGTGTGTCTTAAGTGAAATATGGAGATGTACGAGAGTATATCTTTTTTCCATCCATCCATGTATACCGAAGCTATGGCTCAGATCGCACCTAAAACTGTAGGTCCTCATCGGGTTCCTACGCTGAGGGCAAATACCTGTTACTTTTGCCAGTTCAACATAATGGATAAAAAATAAATAGGTATAGTGGTAGATATGTTAGATATAGATATGCGCTTATCCCTCCACCTCTCTACGATGATTAATTTTCAACCAAAAAAATTTGGGGGTGAGGGCTCATTTGTTGTTAGCCAAGAAAAAAATATGTTGTAGCTCTGGACTCATTGCGCGTAATAGCAACACAGTTAAAAATTTGGCCACCCTAAAGAAGCAGTGTAGGCGATTTCAGTTATTTTGGGAATGATGCGGTGATCTGGCCAAATCCTATGCGAAGCTGTGCTAACACACATGTAGACATTATATAGAAAATTCTTCCAGCATTTTCCTTCTTTTTCTCTATATGTGTGACTCTATAAGCAGTATTTATAATGAATCTTTAAGCACCTGTAAGTACATGACGAGGAAACGGTTAAAAAGTAGGTAAACAATACGGGAAAGTATGCGCGACCATTGTCGTACAATTGTGATTAGGTATACTTTATAGCCAAATATATAGGCACCTGCTTAGACTAATTATAGGTAAGTAGGTATACATACTTTTTTTTTAGTTTTCAGTTCTATCTAAATGTATTATAAGACCTAGTTATACCTATATCGATGAACTTATTTAACGTTATTGGTAAAGTGAGACCATTTTTTAATTGAATTGTAGAGTCTGTCTCCCGGGCATGCCGTAGTCGTGACCTGACGGTGACCTACTAGCTTATATCCTGACCTCAGGTGACCTTTGTCAACTGCGCATTGCAAAAGCTGACCCGCTAGGTCAATCATCGTCTGTGGTGGTTGAATATTGCTGTAGTCTCCTGTGAACAAAAGTAGCGTATTAGTGACGAAGTCAGAATTTTCCAACAGAGATTTGATAAAGATAAAGATCAAACATTAACATAGGTAAAGAAATGCGATAGTTTCCGAAAAACCCTTTTTTGGAAAACTCCGAATTTAAACTACTACCTACGTACCTAAGCATCAATTCACCAATTTCCTAACGATACATATTTTGTACCTACTGTTTAGGCAGTGCTAACGTGGATAGTTCAAATTTTCAAGGGGAAAAGGGGGAGATCACGGAAACGATTGGGAAAATTGGGAATAGGCAAGAAAAATAATGTTTTTTTTTTACCATATAGAGGCAGAAATTTAAAGAACCCAACATAAAACAGCTCAAGAAGACTTCCTAAAATAGCCAGCTGAATTTAATGTTGTACTGTACCACAACCCATATACTGTAGGTACGACGATACCGTATACCTACTTTCAATTTAATTTTATCCTAACTTACGTATAGGTACACTTTACCTATGAAGACAATTCCGAGACTTCTTGAGTTGTAACCAGGAGCATGTGCACCAAGTGAAGTCCAACCACGGCCCTCGTATACTCTGCCATCACCACCAATGGCGAAACTGGACCAATTAAGGGTCCGCTATACCTGACGGTGCATTTTTTGCCGCCCATAAGATTAACATTGCGAGCGGCGATTCATTTTCAAGGTTTACCCTTGGTTGGAAAGACACAAAATTTTGCCTGTACCTTGCCCTAACAATGTTCTAGGGAGTGCTCGAAGCAGATTTCCCATTTTTTTACTGGTTTTCGAGATACAGCACTTTTCTTGAGGTATGCAAAACAGTTACAATAAAAGAAACCAGTGAGAAATTGGGAAATCTGCTTTGAACACTCCCTAGAACATTGTTAGGGCTAGTTACAGGCAAAATTTTGTGTCTTTCCAACCAAGGGTAAACCTTGAAAATGAATCGCCGCTCGCAATGTTAATCTTATAGGCGGCAAAAAATGCATCGTCAGGTATAGCGTCCTCTTAAATTAAAATTTAAACAAATAAAAAATTAAAAAAAAATATTACTTAAAGGCTCCCCTATACAAAACCAGGGTAGGTATAAGTTGAACTGCTTATGTAGTTCGAGTAAATTATTCCAAGTGCACTGCGGTAACGTTACCTAATTAGTTAAATATAATAAGTAATTTCCCCAGTAAGTTAAGTTAACCAAAATGCAGCTGGGACGACTGTCCAATTACGGTTTTAACTGAACTGAACTGAATCTACCCATCAGTTTTAAGTGGATATGCCTCTCACTGGCCGAGTGGTCAAGGGGTCCGCTTTGTGTCCTGAGAGGTCCGGGTTCGAATCCCGGTGGAACGGAAAAATTTTCCGCTTCCGACATGGATGTATTGGCTTCGGCCCACTACTAAACTGGCATCGGCCACTTCATCTTCGGCTTCGGCTAAAAACATCTAATAAACCAACTCATCGGCGCATATGTTCTCTGAACGTCGCGCGTTAAAAGAAAAAAAAAAAGTTTTAAGCGGAGCATCAAGCAATATTTAATTACTTCAAAAGTTCAAGACAGTAACAGAACAGAAGTCAGCACTCCTGATGGCGAACAAAACAACTAAATATTTATACAGTTCGCGCCAAATACTTTCAAAAGTTTTGGAGACTTTAAAAAAGGGTCAAATCCGTGAATTAGGTACTTATCAGGCACATATTATATAGGTAGGCGTAGGTTGTTATGACTTACTTATACCCAATGTCAGCCCAGTTCTTAGTGTTTTGGTGGTATTTCTGAATAGTTCTCATCGCTTTGTTGCACTGTTCAGCTGAATTGCAGGTATCAGGTTCAACAGTGTGATGAATGACCGCAATATCTACAGGTACCTTGAGCCTTGTCGTCCTTTTTGGGGCGCTGGCCCCCCAGTTTGATCTCAGAACTATGGGGGGACATTTTGCTGAAAGGGAAACGATTTTTTGGTATAGATTTTTTGGCACTTCCTTTACGCCATCACGTATACCAGAGTGGTGATAATTAGCCTCAATGACTTACCCTCATTAGCAAACACCATAGAAGAAAATATTATGAATATCACTGACTTTAACATTTGGAATTTTTAACAAATCTCTGGATATTTTGCGAAATGTCGACGAATTGTGTCACTACAGAGGTCTGATATGACCTCGAATTATTCAAAGTGGGACTAGTGCATTTCCTGTTTAGGCAATGGCGTAGGTTGTAAGAATTGAAATATTTTTGATGGAGAAAAAAATTATTATTATTTTTTGTAGATATTGGTTTAATTAGATTCCATTAACATTTCCGCCTGTCAAGTTATCTAGGTGAATTTAAGCTACTTGAAAGTGAGAGAATTATCCTATAGGTACTATAGTCCAAGTCAGGCTGGGAGCATACCGATGAGTCATAATTTCTTGCAATTCTAGGGCTGATCAAAACTTCATCTTGAGCAGGGAAATATCTGCTCAGGGTCGGATTGGCATTTTTACCGTATGGTAGGATATGGAACCCAAATCCGGATCGGCGTCAACTGAAAAGCTTCAAGAAATTATGACTTATTGGTATGCTCCCAGCCTGACTTGGACTATAGTGAAGAGCATCAATCAACTTAGAAAAATTAGATAAGTCTTAAATGATGGCAAAATGACTGTCCTAAAAAAATGAATGAGTCGGAAAAATCCAATTTCTTAACAAAAAAATCAGATCTTCCCTGTAGATTAGGTCAAAAAACAAGTTTCCAAACACATATAGTATATATAATACTCGTAATAATTTCTACATTAATTAGGTAAATCAGCATCATATTTTCTTCAACATAATTATTGGGAAAATTGGTTGGACTAATGTAAGGGATACAGGTAGGTACTAAGCCAAACATTTTAACAAATTTACGAAAAGTAATGCGATTATCTTGAAAAGCAGTCAGGTTCCGAGCTACGTACCTATACCTACGTAAGAGGATACAGTTAAGGATTTCACTATTGCTGGTTGGTAAGTATACATATAGGTATTAGGTTGTGACACATATTATTTAGATGTATCTATCGATAAGCTCAACATTAAATAACGAACCGGATATTAACAAGCCGGCCGATTTAACTATTTCATTATTAATAATTCAATTAGTTAGGGGTAAGTAAAGTGCGTTTTAGCATTTTTCTTCTTTCAAGAATGTACTTTCTCTCTTAGAAGGGCTACCTGGGTAGCCTGGGATAAAACAAAAGATATCTTATTTACCTACCCTGAAAAAAATTACACCTCCATCGGGTTCACTGTAAAGTGCTACGTACCTACAGCTTTTACACTGCACGTGTAGGTACCATTTACTACAGTAAAAATGCTACAGCAATTCTACAGTGAAATTTTTAAGAATATACGGTACAGCATGCATTATACTTAGTAACCAGGTACTGTAAGCTAATGAGGTGGGAAAGTCATGCAACGTTGTCCAGAACATTAGAAAAGATTTATAATAGGAAACAACGGACAACTATAGAAAAAAGACGGAATTTTTTTCAGCAGAGGCTTATGGAAGGTATGCAGTGAAAAAAAAAGCGTAAGGTTGGTTTTCCTACCAAGATAAATTTCCAACCACTCTTAAGGTAATTTCAATTTCCGAAGTCATACTTATTTAAAAATTGTCACTGTAGAAAGGTATCGCTATCTTCACTACGTTTTCTTAGGGTGGGTTCGACGATACTAAGTTAATTTGTATAGGTACTGTTTAGCTCACGATTAGGTAAAGTTAAATAACACCTAACTGACGATCGCTGAACCCTCCCTTATGGTTGCAAATCAAGGAATATGACGTCACAGCTAGGCCTACCCTTAAGGGTATGCATTCGCATCCAACGTTTTCGACACTCCTGCCAAAGTTTCTTAAAGGTCTATATCAAATCCGCTAGGTTCACTAAAAAAATGCTAAGTTTCACAAATCTGGGGCCTCTTAAAAATTCAGCAGTCAGCGAGAAACAGGGCGGATTTTTCAGTTCAGTTTCCTTTAAAAATACAAAGGTACCTTTAAATAAGGTTCCAATTCAACAAAAAAATTTGAAAAGTATATATACCAAGCGCCAATCATTATTTTCCACTCCTTTCCAGTCAAATATAAAAAAATGTTAAACGAAAGTGCTTACAGAGATACCACATCAATCAAACAAATCCTAGCTAATATTTTCGAAGTTAGGCCAAAAATTTTAAAACTGTTCTTTGGATGCAGTCTTCCTAAAATTATTAACTACTTCATTATAGGCAAGTACACGCATATATATTATATAATTTTTGAATTTCGTTGTTAAGTCGTGTACGCATTTACTTTTCAAGCCACCAACAACTCAAAAAATCCTAAAAAAAAGGCAGGCTACCGTGGATAGGTAGGGACTTCATTATCAAATAAAAAATTACTTAGTTTTTGGTAAGCAAGTGCCTACCCACCCAAAAAATCACACTTATATAGGCTTTATTAGGTACACTTTAAACTCTTAAGCTGAGTGCCACCATACTCAGTTAAGAGAAAATGGTCTATTTTCTTAGGGATTTAATTTTCTACCAAAAACTTATGATTTTCTATTAAACAAGTTTGGCGGATCCAATCATAGGGTGGTTATCACAAGTTTCCAAAATCGACAGTGCAAAAAGAAACATTAGTAACACGCTATAGCCAACTTTTACTATACTGCACTTTAGCAGCTGGTGAAATGCACCAAAATCTCCATTTTGTTTACTCTTCTTAGGCACGTTTCTATACTCTCAATAGTAATAGTTATATCACCCCTTCTTTATAATGTACTTTATAGGTAACCTAGGTAAATTATTTCTCTATTTCTTGAAACGAGAAAAAACGCCAGCAACAATATCAGCTCAGTCAAAAAAAAACTTGTGGGAATTTCGCGAACTATTTTTTACACAATATACTCCTATACAAATAAATTAAATGGCCGCAAAAAAAAAGTAAAAAGTGAAGTGGGAACCACCAAGGCTAAGAAAATCTTAAGAGAGTAGTACACCTCATGACGTCACATATAATATTGAAATTCCTGTTGGTGTATATACAATAAACGTAGACATATTCAGCTGACATTAGATTAGTTAAGTGGAAACTGTGGTTCTAAACCACTGTGAGACTGAAAAATCGATTAGTGTTCGCATTTACTGTAGATATCTGACTTCAACTGAAGTTTCTCTATTACTGACCTCAATGGGTAATACCCTCTTTACTGCTAAAAGAGAACGCTCCCTCAAAACGTGCGGCTGACAAAAAAAAATCATAGAATGGTTACAAGTTCTTATAACATTGAAAGCTGAGTAAAATATGGCAGAGTGATTGAGTTCGACATTGGGTATTAGGTACATGATTAGGTAAGTGCATGGCTACATGTATTTAGCGCACTACGGGGGCTTCAACAAGCTCTGGAGGAGCAGAAACTGACGCCGGAACTGGGACTGGGACTCCGCTGTTCGGTGTGTACGCGCGAGCCTCGCTTAGAGAACGAGGGAGAAGGTCACCTGTGCAAAAGTAAACGAGAGTAGTTCGTCGGATACATTATGAAAGGTCCTCTGCAGTCGAAGCCATCGAAAATACGGTATAGGGTCGTAGAGTGTAGCCAGCAGAACTGGCGAAGGGTGCTGCCTTAGGCCAGACTGGTATAGTCGACGGCCGAAAAGGAGACCAAAATGGCAGATGGCGGCGGAGGGGTGGGTACCCCCTCTACGTGGCACCAGTACCTATGAGGCTGAGGTGCGACCCACACTATTGGCTATGTCACACGATATACAGGCAAAATCTATTTATAGCCGATGCTTAGCTTAGCCTAGTGTGGCTCGCAGCTCAGCCTCATAGGTACTGGTGCCACTTAGAGGGGGTACCCACCCCTCCGCTGCCATCTACCATTTTGGTCTCCTTTTCGGCCGTCGACTATACTGGCCCATCTTTGTAGTGGACGGTACTTATAGCCATTTGAAGTCAAATTTGAAGAATTATATTTACCATCTCTTATATTTTGAGTGACAGTGAATGTCTTCCCAGTATCCAAAGGAACTGTCCAGTTGACAGGTTCAGGTGACCTCAGCACCACTTGCTCTGGCGATTTTACTCGCGTCGGTTCAGGAGGACTCTTCACCAGTTGCTCTTCTGGTACTTCCGGAAATTCGTCTTCGCAGGGTTCACCTGTAAAAATAATTATGTTCCCTAAGGTTTAAGGTAAGTAGAGGGTAAGAAAGTGGATAGTAAAGTTAAGAAAGGAAGTATTTCGGTTCGGGGTATCAGCGAAATACGGGGGTAGGTTGGTATATAACGGTCTTAATTGCCAAATGGACCCCTACCTGAATAAGAGGCATCTCTCTGAACTTTGTGTCGTCACTGGATTGTGCCCAAATGCAATCTAGTGAAGTCACACTCAAAATTTTCAAACAATATTTTCTTCTAAAGTAGGTAAATATTTTGGATAAGAAAACCCCACAGCGATTTCTAAGGTTCTAAAATACGGGGAGAGATGCCATATCCAGTTTAACAGTTATCCAATTACCTACTCACAACCAAATGTACCATACAATTTAAAACAATCCACAATTTCCAGCCAATCGTAAGTAATCAAAGTTACAATTTCTCACTCTTTAGCTAAATTTAGCAAAAGAACCTTACTCAACAAAGTCACCTACTTCGGTAACGGCAAATGGACAATCACCTACTTTGATTCAAATTTAGACATAGCGGAGGATTTCTGAAAAAAAAAAAAAAAAAAAAAAAAAAATAGAATCCCTATGCACATGCTCCGATATGTCCAAGATTAAAATTTTTTTCTTTTGTTTTGAAACCATGCTGAAGTCAGAGGAAGAGGGCAACCATTCCACCACCATTCATGCATGCACATAAGTCACACTTCCGTAAAGTTTAGGCAAAAATTTCGTGCACGGCCAAATTGGGTTTCGAGTTCCAATTTTCCAAGGTATAGGTAAATTTGCTTTAAATAAGCATGCGCATGAGATTTTGCCATCGAAGAATCTATAGGTACAGCATCGCACAAAACCCAGTTTTATGTAGCTTACCCATCTTAGATTTGACTGAAAGTTTAGTGTTGGTGTCGGAGAAAGGGGCAGTAGGTATAAGAGAGGCTAGAAAAGAAAGGACTAAATTACGCTAAAGCCAAAGAAATAGGGGTAAAATAAAATTTCACAACTTTTTGGGATCTAAATCTAATGAAAATTCACATTAAGTGAGGGTGAGCACCCACCTATTGTAGGTATACCTAAATAGGCACTAGAGACATCTGGGCAGCCCAGTTAGAAATATTTCCAATTCTGTAGATGGAACGAAATGTGCGAAAATAATGGCAACTATCCATTTTCCGGTTCTAAAACTTTTTGAACGCAAAATCCCACTTCATGCAATTGCGCCTGCAAAAATTATGATTATGTAATTTGAAAGTGGGTGTACACGAACTTCAAATGCGCTCTAAAATTATATCTCTATAGGTACTTAGGTACTGAAATTTTCAAATCTTCTGCGGAACCCCAGAGAAAACTTAAACTTTTCGGTTTCGCGGAACACAGTTTGAAAACCCCTGGTTTAACAGCTTCCCTCCTCCATGACCGTGAAGCCATCAGATGGGGTCAGTGGTTACCAAAACCAAGGTCTTGTCAGTAATGAGTAATGCGCATCAACTACCGTTACCCACCCCTGTACCTGATGGTTCCACTATTTTTTTAGTAGTGGGGAAGCTGATCCTTGGAATGGAGACCCGCCATTATCGCAGAACTCCGTCCATCAACTATACATTGGTATAAAATCTATCTGAGCCATATATAGTAGATATGTACTAATAGACACTACAGTATAGTAAATCTATAGGTATATGGAGGTTCTAGTAATACTAGCTATACCTAAGTAATGTAATGTAAGCTCCAGAGATATAATCCATGTCCCATTATATCTTCTACGATAGGTTTCCCTTAGCCTCAATGTAAAAAAAGCAGGTTAGAAATGAAGCTGCCTTTTTGAACTTATGGATACCCAAAATTCCAGGTATCTTTATCTGTATCAAGAATGAAAGAACAGTGGTCGAAAAATTTTATGTTCTTGATGCTACCTATACATCGAAAAAACCATTCTGGCTTTTACCATTTGAAAATCAGTCGCCTAATGGCCCCGAAAAATCATTCCATATCACTTGTAATTTTAGCTAAATTCCTGGGCCAAGCCATATCGCTGATTTATTTTATTAATAGGTAAATATTCAAAATTTTCTAACGAGGGACGCCTACTAAAAACTGAAACTATCTTCAAGCTATCTAAGTCATGAAATGTTAGTACCTAGGTTCCTACTTAGTTGCCTACCTAGGCGTAGACAATAAGGAGGGAAGGTATTTTACCTTAGCCTAACCAGGCAATGCAAATCAAAAAGAATTTATTCGTTTCTTGAATGTCAATAAATGTTTTGCTCCATTCTGTTAAAATATCCCGAAGACGGAAATATGAAAATTTATGTCTGGAATTTTTTACTGAACTTTTAAACAAATTTTTTAATTTATGAAAACAAGGAGAAGGAAAAGAAGCAGGGGAGCAGATTTTTCTCAAAACTTCAGTTTTTTCCGAGATTTTGTTTACTCCCAAATAATAAGAGAGGTGTTAGAAAAGTGGATGTGATAAACATTGTTCAGGAAACAGTGGAAAAACAGGGAGTTCATGCTTATGTAATAGTTTTGCCAGGAGAGTAAATTTATGTGCCTTGGGAAGCGTTTGTGCCAAAGGAAACCTAGAAAATATGGTACACCTATAAATTAGGTACCTACACATAGGCAGGTAGGTATGTAGGTATTAGAGGGTACAGGTACCTATACAACATCTAAAGCCAATGGTCACAGCCCATAAATACTTATTAAGCAGAAAATTTTGATAGGCACATTGAGGGGGTTGAAAAATGAACGAGACAACGAGCTACTCTTTTGATTTTCTTTTCATTACAAAAGTAAAAATTAAAAATTTGCCCAGTGACTATTTAGGTCATACATCTTCCAGCAGTTTTCCGTCGTTTCATTTACTTTACTAGGAATCATTTTCAAGCAACTAATGGACAATTTAGCAGTAAATATTAATCACAACGGAAATTTTCTAATTTTGCTTTGGTTGCGAAAGAGTGGCTTTTCTCGGTCAGTTTCCAACCACGTTAAAAAACTCTGACGATTTTCAATTCATTTTTTCATAAAATGTGGTAAGCTGCGCCATAGGTTTGACAGAAAAGGTGGATGAGGTGGTTAGCATTCTTACTTGGTCTAGGTCGGCGAACGTGAGGTTGCATAGACGGGTCCGGAGTAGCGCGCACGCGCGAGTTGTTGCGTCTAGTTTTAGGCGATGAACGGTCTACCATTGTTTTAGGTTTCATTCTGGCATTACCTAGCAAACACGGAAAAAAGCACTCATGTATAAAAATAAGCTAGGGATAAAACAGACTTCGGACTTAGTCGATAGTAGGTATACTCGTTTTGAGTTAGGTGTCCGAATTCTGTGGGGTTAGCAAGCAGGGACTAGGGGGGGGGGGGGGGGGGGTGTCCTAGTTTTGAAAAAGAGGAGAGGGCTGGTTTGGGGGGCCTAAGCAGCCCAACATGCAGGGACCGAGCAAGAATAAAATATTAGCGCTAAGGCCACAGTGATCTTATAGACGAATCGTGCAAGTGCGTTTGTTTCGGGCCAATCACCCCTATTTAGGGAACTCAGGGGGTGGATAGTTACTGATACAGGGAGCTCACTCTCTTGCTCTTTCACTCAGCAAATTGAAAATTTGTTTGTGATATTATTTTACTGTTCAGTAAGTTTTTTCTAAATTATCTTGGTCGTGGTCAACTTAAAAGTAAAAAAAGTTGTCACGCAACCACAAAGAAAATTTTCTATGATGTTGACGATAAAAGAACAAAAAGAAAGTGTCTTCCTTATCTTAGTAACTGCCCAACCCCATTATCCTACGCGAAATTTCCCCAGAAAGTGAGCGAAATTTAAAGAAATCTATCCATCAAATTAGCCCAGTAACAACACAATTTATACTCACCCGGAGCCGTTTTCCGCTGTTCTTATCTAAATAAAATTTACAAACAGAAGCTGATGAACCTACTTTTGGCAGATAATATTTCTGGCTTGTCCGATTTGTCCGGTTTGGCAGCAGGCGGGGGCCTTCCACGAGGTTTATCAGAACTAGGACCTTCTGATTCTGCTCTTGTGCTGCGCAGCCTGGTCAGCGACTTACTGGGTGACCCCCTTCTGTTCTCTTTTTCTTTGTCTTCTTTGCTGCTGGACCTGAAGACGGAGACAGTTTTTTTTTTCACCGAAGAGGTAATTTAAGCAATATTTTAGAAAATATTTTTGGAACAGAGTAGATGTTTACTTGAATGCAGGGTTACCTGGGTGATTTGGTGATGAGGGTCGTAGCTAGAGAGAGTGCCGAAAGTGTGCTTCGTCGAGATACCTGCTCCCAAACGTTTATTTGGTCGTTGTACAGCTGAGCAATATGCTCTGGTACTAGTTCTGTACCCCATCCTCGGTGCTACCAATAGAAAACAAGACAAAGATACTCATTATACGAAACTGAAAAAACTTTGTGATGATACTTAACAACCTAACAAAATGACATGAGACATACCCTGTATTGGTTGGCTTTCTTTCGTAAAAGAACAACTTCTTTGTACCAGTTGGAGTTTTGGTTGTCAATAGTCATTTCAGTGCATGCGACTTTTCCTGCTGTTTCTTTCTTCTCAAAAGTTCCACGACTTTCATCAAAATTATAGTTATAAAACGGTTGAAACTGTTTCTTGTATTCACTACTAAATTCTTTCCTGTAACATAAAAAATTGTTTTTATTTCTCACCAAGCTAGTTAAAAAATTGTTGCTGAACCTGTAGGTACTATAATACTTACACGGGCGGGTCTGGCACATTTACAGTCTCTGCAGTTGCCTGCTGCTCCACAGTCGGAGCTAAGCCGTTGATTAGCAGAATTTCCTTATGTCCTGCAACTGACAATTTGGGATTTTTTTCCGTGATAAAAACAAGGTAGACGAAAGTAATACGTGGATACTTGCAGGCCAAATCCGAAAAGGAGTCGGCTGAAACCAGAGAGGAGTGGGCCGAAGTCTGAGAAGGAAGGTACAACAGAAAACAAGAGAAACTTGATTATTTCTGGAATCGAACCCAGACTCAGTCACGAGTCAGCCTGTCAGACCACTCGACCACCACTGAAATGAGAAATTGATCATCTTTTCACCTTTTCCAGCGAGGGTCCGTCTATGGACTGGGACGGCATCATCAATGTGCCCCTTTGTTTTGATGCCGCTCATCGAGATAGACTTCCTGGGGGCACAGATATTGGTGAGCCCGGTGCTGAGTACGGCGCTGACGGGCGGCCAGGCGAACTGCAACTTATACTCTGATGTCCCTCCCACCTTCCGCCCTTCTTCCAGACTTTGACTCATTGGCTTCACAGAATCACCTTGCACCTGAATTGAATCAAGGTATTTTTTGCTGGTATACAGGTCTAAGTGTAGACAGTAGCCTTTCCGTAAGAGAAAGTAAATCGGACCTATAAGTGAGTGTAAATGAACGTCTGTTTTGAAGACCAGAGTGAAGAAGGGAGAGATTAGGAGAAGAGCAGGAAGGGAGGGAAAGGAAAAGGAAGAGAATAGCATCTCCATAAATCCCCCGCATTATTCCACGGTGTTATTACCAGGGGATTGGAAAGTTACCGAGATGGGGAAAATACGATTTGCCATTTTTCTTATTACCGAAGGAAAATTTACGAATTTCCTCTGGGGTTTGTTTCTTATTTTTTCGTCTCACAGACAGAGACTTCAAGATAAGATAAGTTAAAAATAACTGGGAAATTTGGCGAGGTTTCCAGCAGTCTCAGACGTGGAATTCATTACTTATCTATACATTGAACCTCTGAAAAGCAGCTGAACAATAAACAAATGCCACAAAGCAAATTTTAAATTTTCGCTCTATACTTTCTGACAATTTTTACAACCCCACCCACTTGACTTACCTTATCATTTTCATTGCGTCCATGAACTTCATCTCTACCCTTGCTGTAGAGGAGCCTATACGTAGGTTGTCCAGCCGGAGGACCTTCAGATTTACTCCGCCTGGATGTTTTCTGCCTGGAATGACTCCATCGCTCTTCTGAGCGAGCGCGGTCGTACACGACGGACTTTTCCAGAAGATGTTCGGTCCCTCCGTCGAGAGATAGAAGAAAGTCGTGTGCGCGGTAGGCTAGTTCTGGGTGTTTGCGCCTGCGCGGAAGAGCAGGTTCACAGCTACCTGGCCCTGCAACCACAAATCAAACTGAAGTTCGACAAAACTGCGGATAACTGAACGTAGAGACTGATTCAATGAGGAAGTCATACTGGACCACTGCAACAGGGAATCTTTAGAGCTTGGTAGATCCATTCGCTGCTCATGGGTACGGTCTAGATAGCTAAGAGGTGCACGCAAAGAGGTACCAAAATGGGTGCTTGGGACTAATGGGTTAGTGGTATAGGTTGCTATCTCCAAAAAAATATAGGTAGGTAAAAAAATGATGAAAACAGCAAAAAGTGCGGATGAGATGAGTCCACTATTTGGAATCAAGGAGATTTAACTCGTAGAATGAAAGAGTGATATTATAGATCAACCCGAGGGGGTAACCACTCCAGAGATTCCTTGAGATTCCCTTAGATTCCATTAAGATTTCCAAAGATTCCAAACGATATTCATAGAAAGATGAACCACTCCAAAAAATTCCAAGATTCCCTGAGATTTCATTAAGATTTCCAATGATTCTCAACGAGATTCCCAACGAGTGGTTAACCCCTCGGATCAACCCTATGCCGTAAGGCTCCATCCGAAAACAGTCGTTCTTCTAGTGATCGCAGCAGGTGAAATATATAATCCTCAAAAGGCTGGTGGTCATTGCTTGCTATCGTAAAATTTCGAACAAAAAAGCCAACCCTGAAGTTTTAGTGCGTGATAATTGCTAAGAAGGCAGTACGCTGGGCAATATATCTACAAATTGAAAGCTGGAGGATGTAATGAGTGTAAGAGATAAATGGGAAGGTTGGTACTTCAAAAAAACAGGTAGCGCAATTTTCAGTGAAATTATTAATCCTCCTCCTTCGGAATTTCTGTTGACACAGATGAAATACATGGTGAAAGAGGGAATAAACAAAGGTGATAAATTGTACAGCGTGATTGTAACCAGTTCCTAAAGTCTACTAATAGTGTCCTCCCGAATACCGCATGCTGCCGACAGCACCCTTATCGTAACGTTAACAAGTGAACTTTTAACGACAAGATAAAGTTTTTGGCTACTTTTTTGAGAAGATAAACTAACATTTTCTCTAAGGGAAGGGCCTGGTGAGAACCGCCCTATAAGGACGAAAATAGTAGGCATGTAGGTACCTTCATTATTAGACCAGACTCTGGACATCACCATTTTTAAGGTGAAAAGTGGTGAAATCGCGTAGAAATTACGGGGGAGGGCTGAAAGCTATACTGTATGTACAGCTGTATCCTCTCACAGAAAGGTCTTTACCCTTCCTCACCTCCTTAATTCCTTTTTATCCTCCCCATTCGCGCAGAGTCACGCAAAGCTCTCCTTTTTTATTTTTCAAACCCCACCTACCGGACCGTTTCTGCATTCCTTCATTTTACTTTAGCATGCTTTTTTTAGGATTGTTTAGTTCATAAATTTATAAATAGGTGGGCTTAGGTTTGAGAATATTAAAATTAAGGGTTAGGCAATGTACAGGTTGGTAAAATGGAAAATTCAGGTATCTACACATGAAGGTGTTGGTGAATATAGGACTGAAAAAACTATACTAGAATGCTCGGTAAAATAATTTTGAGCCGCATCAGCCACCATGCGAAGCCGTCACGGGTGGAAAGAAGATTGCGACTGGCTTCAATGTCCTTCCTAGGTACTTTAAGGTAGTTGATGTACCTTATACCTAGTGTGATTCTAACATGCTGAGAAATCAATGAGAAATTAACGTATCTCCTGTTCCCGCCTAATGAAAAATTATTCTCAAGATGGATGATACCGCAGAAAGTCACAATGATAAGAAAACATTATTATTTGGTCTCTCCTTTCACTACAGACTGAAAAAGGAAAAACTAAAAAATTTCTTATTGCGCCATTTGTTTGCTTTTAAGATGCCCTTAAGTGGTTTGAAAATAATTCACAGGAAACAATTAATAATGAGAAAAGGCGGCATTTCTTCGGCAACTTCCTATAAAGTAGGTACAGAACAACTCAAGGAGATATGAGTCACTGGGAATTTTTTAATTTTTTTATCGGTACCTAGTAAAAGGGACGATAGAAGAGTGGCTGCCGTATCTTTGTGACTATTCTACACCCTTAATTTAATGGGGTTTCAGAACGTACCTATAGAGGTGTTTTGCGGCGCTCGACGTACTACTTCCTGTCTCTGTCCTGCTAGTTCATGCCATCGGTATGTACTGCGATACTCGGAATGCAACTGAAATCAAAATTTTACCTCGGTCACTAACTAACAAAGAACAGGGTTCCAGTTAATAATTTTTCTTTTCGGGGTATATTTGCTCATGACTAACGTTCACTATTTTTTTCTGTATTCCGTCAGTGTAGTTACGTAAGTACGAGGTATACGTAGGTATTCAGGTATTAAAAAAATCCGCAGCATTACTGCCTTAGGAGGGCGAGGACCTAGTGGGATCTCTGTACACATGACCAGAATCACTCCCGCAGGTCAGGTGCCCATCAGGGTAGGCCCAGGGCCGGGCAAGGTTCACAAAAAAAAATCTCGGCAAACTGGGACTAGACCCCGGGTCTTCTGGCTTCATAACTCGGCGGCCTGCCGCTGCTCTAATCCGGATCAAGTGACCCTTATATACCCCTAAACAAACAGGATGGTGACGTACGAAGGTATCATTTGTGACCAAAATGCCTCGTTTGAGTAGAGTAGACAGTTTGGAGAATCCGAAAAAAAAATAAGAATGATAGGAGGTGAATTACTCTCATTGGTCAACGTCATAATGTTGCCCAACGTCATCTCGAACCTCGATCGATCTGACATCGTACACTGCTTGTATACATTCTACCTCACTGATGATGAGAGTATGTAAATTCAGTCATATCTATGGGAGAACAGACTACAGAAATGTGAATTCTCGTTGCCAAACTGTTTTGAATCATCAACAGTTGAGTAATCTATATGGCTGCAGGTAACGTATACGTTGGAAGGCTTTATTACTAAAGCTTCAGTTCGCATTATCGTCTGGGACACCCTTATTATAAGAAGACTGGTTTGCAACCAGATATACACATATCTGTCTCCTCATCTAAAATAATCAATATGGCTTTGTTTCAGGGGGTGATTTAGCATTAGTGTAATGGAATGAGAGAGCTCCGTGGGTTCTAATTGATTAATTTAAGGGTCAAATCAGGCCAGAATGGTGAAGATACCTACGGGATGGCTGCTGCCCTAGAAAGTGAAGCTTAAGTCATATTATGAGCTAAGTAAAAAGTTTATGAGCTGGTAACACTTAGTTTGACTGGTTGGTAGGTATCCCACCTACTAACCAGCATAGCGGAGGGTTAGATGCGACAAGCCCAGCAACTAGACCATTTCAAGAACTATCCATTGTGCTCAGCTGGCAGCACTACCAAATACCAGCTCCCCCGCCATCGTGTAAACGATGAGAACCTACAGTTTTAGGTGGGTTCCGAACCACCACAGCCTCGATATACATTACCTACTAACCAGACTCTCCCTTATACCTATAGGTACACTCAACACATCTATCTCTATCTCACCACGCTCTGAAAACTCTTACTGAAACAAAAGAAATGCTAGAAATAACAGTAAACCTCCCATTCAAACTCCAGCTCCCCTTTCTCCACTAAGTGGTTTTATCGCAGACTCCCTAAGTATGTCCTTAGCCTTGCAATGGAAGGGTCCTTACTCTTGATGGCGCCACAAAGGCCGCGCTGGAGTCAACAGCCGACGGCTGGCTGCATTTTTTTGCAATCGATACTATAGAAAAAAGCCTGCAGGCCACTCTGAAGGTACGCAGGTTGGTAGGTAGGGGGTGGAGGAAATTAATAAGCGAATAGAAGTGCCCGGAACCTGACCTAAAATTCCAACCTGGCCCTAGCGAGATTTTGGTCTGGGTACCGTTCTGGAGAGAGAAGGTATAGTCGACGGCCGAAAAGGAGACCAAAATGGCAGATGGCGGCGGAGGGGTGGGTACCCCCTCTACGTGGCACCAGTAGGTAATATACCTATGAGGCTGAGCTGCGACCCACACTATTGGCTATGTCACGCTCAGCCTCATAGGTACTGGTGCCACGTAGAGGGGGTACCCACCCCTCCGCTGCCATCTGCCATTTTGGTCTCCATTTCGGCCGTCGACTATAGTCAGTAGGTAGGTACCTACAGGTATCCATGTACCTAATGAAGAGCTCCTTCATGGGGAACTTTTCAGCTCAATGGGGAATTATTTATTTTCTAATTCTGGATATTCGAGAGTTAATTCATTGATTGGTCGATAACACATTTAATTATGAACAATTATGAACCTGCAACAACGCGGCGAATAAAAAAGTTACTTACATACCAGATAACTCATCATAGTTATCGCGGTAGGTACTTATATTCTCATTAGTCAACAATGTAACAATTTGCAAAAGTCATGATTCAATAACGTACTTGGTTGGTACTCCGTTGGCGAAGTAGCTCTTTGATACGGCAGTGATTCAATGAAGTTAAATTATTTTATTTCATTCCACCTCTTTTAGGATCCCAAAAATCAATGCACGTGACGCCATAACTAGGTCATCCATACACCCAACTTTTTACCAATATTCTTCACACTTCGTCCGCCGTTTACGACCTTATTTTCAGAGCACTTTTTCAACTCCCTAATTTGAGGTCCGTTGCCTGGCACGGTATATAACTGACTGCCGATGCTGAAGATGCTTAGGGCATGGGGGTACCGACTTCAGAACATGGTATGTCCCTGTAATGTAATTTTCCATATCCCGGCCATGGGCGATGTTATGTAGGTAAGTAATTAAATTTGTGAGATGACCCTCTGCATTAGTGACATCTCCCTCCCCCAAACATATTCGTCGCCCCTAGGGAACAGCTGGGGTACTCCCGTTCCCTTAACTTAACACCTTATTAAGGGTCCGCTCTACCTGACGGTGCATTTTTTGCCGCCCATAAGATTAACATTGCGAGCGGCGATTCATTTTCAAGGTTTACCCTTGGTTGGAAAGACACAAAATTTTGCCTGTACCTAGCCCTAACAATGTTCTAGGGAGTGTTCGAAGCAGATTTCCCATTTTTTTTACTGGTTTTCGAGATACAGCACTTTTCTTGAGGTATGCGATGCTAGCATTTGCAAAACAGTTGCAATAAAAGAAACCAGTGAGAAATTGGGAAATCTGCTTCGAACACTCCATATAGAACACTGTTAGGGCTAGGTAAAGGCAAAATTTTGTGTCTTTCCAACCAAGGCTAAACCTTGAAAATGAATCGCCGCTCGTAATGTTAATCTTATGGGCGGCAAAAAATGCACCGTCAGGTATAGCGGACCCTTAACACCAAAATAGCACCGTGAATCACCAAGTTCCAGTGTTATGTTTCATAGGTAGGTACTATCTGTATACGAGCGGGAATAACCTCCTGATGTTAGTGCTGCTAATTTCAGCGCTAGAGACAGCCCTATGAAAAATGCAGAGCTTCTCACTGCATGTATACCCCTCTAACAACTGGCAACCCTGATTATACTAACAGACACTCACCCCAAACTGAACAGTAGTAAGTAATAATAATAATAATAGCTGAGGGTTGGGGGGGACAAGCCCAGCAACTAGACCGTTTTCAAGAACTATCTATTGTGCTCAGCTGGCAGCACTACCAAATACCAGCTCCCCAGCTATCGAGTAAACGATGGGGACCTACAGTTTTCGGTAGGTTCCGAACCACCACAGCCTCGATATACATTTCACTTGACATGCTGAACATATCAGAGGTGAATGCCGAGCAGAAAAACTTTTGGTAGGATCGGGATCGAACCGGTGTGACCCGGCTCTCACTGCTCCTCAAAAGTCCACTCGGCTATCGAGGCCGTAGCAGTAGTAAGTAAGTCTGATGAGCAATTTTGCAAAGCAAAACAATAAATTTCCGATCCGTTAAAAGAGTAGACGATTTATAGATCGTTACTACGAAGCCTCTTACATAAGCAGACAAGAAAAATGGGAAGTGAAGTAGATAAGTCTTGGAATTGAGACATAAATCAAATAAAAACTGACACAATCCAATAGTGGCTGGGATAACCGCAGTGGGAGAGGGTTGGGCAGGTGTGGGGGATTTAAACTCCCCCTATTATATAATCATTAGATTTGTGCGGGCAAGGTGAACCACCGCTATTGGACACGAACGATATTTCACTGCGGTTAACGACCTAATCCCAAAACAATTGGAATATATTAGAGTGGTATTATATTAGGAATATATTATATATAGTGGAATATATTAGGTTGTAACCACCTACCAAGTCCAGAGGACAATACGTAAGGTAACTAAAAGGTATGAAAAAAAATACCATAGTAAAAAAATTGATAATTGTCTGGGGATACTCTTCGATACCTTAGACACCTACACGTATTACCAAGAAGAAAATCTCTTACATACCTATATTACCTGTTTACAATATAGGTATATCGAAAAATCGAATGTTTCAGGTTAAAAAATACCAGAAAATGGTGGAACAGCCATTTGGTTGTATTGACAGTGGATTAGGTTGTAACAAAGTCCCAATAGCTGACGGAATAAGACGTAGCTATAGGTAGGTACGTAGGTACGTCTCTATAGGTAACCAAGCCAGGTGCCAGGTAGGTATATAAAAGTATAAACGCTGGCTGAAGGCTATACAACGTCCTAGTATGTTACTATCCTATAGTCCAAGTCAGTCTGGGAGCGTACCGATTATTCATAATTTCTTGAAGATTTTCAGTTGACGCCGATCCGGGTTTAAGTTCCATATCCTACCATACGCTAAAAATGCCAATCCGACCCTGAGCAGATATTTCCCTGATCAAGAAGAAGTTTTGATCAGCCCTAGATTTGCAAGAAATTATGAGTAATCGGTACGCTCCTAGCCTGACTGACAATAGTCGTATAGACCAGCCTTTAGTGGTGGGAAGTGATCAGATTCACTGATTTTTCCTTCACTATTTGATGCTAGAATTTTTTTCCTTATAGGTAAGTCCAGCCGGGGATAATATTGGTACCTAGGTACCTAATGTTAAGCTGCTTCAAAAGCTGCCTCAGAAGCCAAATTGTCTCAAGTATAGGTACTGGTCTGTCTTTGTCAGAGGAACCACAACACGAATCCGATCAGCACTAAAGCTATATAGTGCTGCTCGATTAGCCTGATAGTTCTGCCTTTTTAAGTCTTATATAGCCTTGTCAAGATGTTCCTTACAAGAGGTGTAAGGGAGGTTGACCTGTCGCCCTTGTCCTTTCAAATCAGGTTTCTTTCTCCCCGAAAGTTTTCCCTTTTTAGTGGTTCCTGTTACTATACAGTTACCTACAAAGGTGGGGTTGATTATTAACATCCCTCATTGGGTCACTGAAGACAAGTGTGACTGACACATCAAGAAGGGGGGTAGGTACGTACACCTTTGTAGTATAGGTACCTATATCAGTAGGTAGGTACACAACTCTAATGTATTTTGTAGGTAGACATTGATATTACCTTATCAACCGGAACGGAGGGGCAGGCACGACACAGGTTCCAAAAAGTACCGATCATGACCGAAGGTGGTTCAAAAACGATTCAGGGTTAGGAAAGATACGAAGAGGCGTCTGCTCTGCATTTTCGCAGTGCCCAAGGGTTGGCCCCTACTTGTACGCAAGCGCGATCTGAATAGATCAATAGCCACCACTATATGTGACGTCAGAGTCCCTCTTTTGGCCATTTTTCGAACTTATTTTGCAAGTCTTCCGCTTGTTGCATACCCCAGTTGCTAGGGCAACGAGACACCGCAGCCCCTTGGGTTAACTGGGCCAATTTATTTGCACCTCAAGTAGAGACTCAGCTCCTTGCATAATCTAGTTATCGACGGCTTCCACTTCAACTCTTCAACGATCAGATGAGTCTATTACAGAATTCACGGTTAAAGTAGGTACTTATAGTTCTAATACAGTTCTATACTGTCGGTTAAAAAAATTCTATGTTCGTAAAATAATTTTATTTAAAAACTATCCTAGATAGTAATTTTATGATTAATTATTACGTGTCACGCAAAGTACTATTTAACACTTCTAGTGATGTTTGTCAACATTTCCATTCCATCGTTAATGGAAATTTATATTTCATATGAATATTTACAAAAAGTCCTCTGGGATATTTTTTCAAAAGAAAAAAAATATATATTAACAATGTTACAATATTCTAAAAACGGTTAGTCTAACAGTGAGCTTTGAGAAAAACATTCCGAGAGGACTGCCACATAAAAATCAATAACTTACCTACACACAATTTACACATTCAACACAAAAGAAAAAAATTAATGTTTACTTATTAGTAATTAAGTAATTAGGTAGTGTCACATGTGCCTGGGAGCTACTTAAACCTATTTTACGGTGTCAGTCATTGCAGTGCGGGAGGGGCCGTAAATGTTTCCTACGTTCTGCGATATTTCGAATAACCAATAAAAATGTGCAAAAAAAAATATATTTGCTGGTAGTTACCGGGAGTTGAATCAGGTAAAGTTCAATTCCACTGAAGTCCCTACGCCGCATTTTTTAGTTAAAAGAGGCTTTCGCTGTTTTCTGTAACGACGAAAGAAACACTGACGTTACTGTAATCATATTATTATAAATTTAAAGTACGGATCAGACCAGGCCAGGAAATTTCATAAATTAAATAAATACAGTACGGATAATTTTCACAACCGTCACTTAGGCTCAATTTCACCACCTCACGAGTCGAATAATGTATGAGTGTTATTGTTATTTCTAACGCACGTATTCACTAACGAAAAGATAAGGGTGCATGCTATCGTCAGGATGGTGAAAGCCGTTAACTTTTTTTTAGCGATAGGATAGCGCTATTGTGTACACGATAGTCTACACGTTAAATTGGTGAAATTCAGCCTAAGGCTGAATTTCACCACCTCACAATAGTGCCTCCTAACGATCGAATAGCTATTGAATCGGTAAACCCAGCCGTAAAACTTATTCTATCATTAGGTTTTGTCGTGTCACTAGAATTCGTCTGCCTTGTTTACGTCAACTTTGTTTAGGTGTACGTTTCAATAATTTCAACTTAAAAATAGAAAATAAACGGGGAAAAACACACTAATTTTTCGGAGAAAGGTATTAAATAGTTGGGTAGACAACAATCCCTGCCCGTTTCGCACCCAAACGAGTTGAATAAGGTATGAAAGTTATTGTTATTGCTAACGCACGGATTCACTAACGATAAGATCAGGGTACTTACTATCGTCAGGATGGTGAAAGTTAACTTTTTTTTAGCGATAGGATAGCACTATCGTGTACACGATAGTCTTCACGTTAAACTGGTAAAATTCAACCTAAATAGGTTAAATTTTTTTAAGGGTGTGAACGCCCTGTGGGTATAAGTTTGGCCGAAGCCGAAGGGGAGTTGGCTACAGCCAAATGGCCGAAGCATTAAATTCATACAGTAAGCGGAAAAAACTGCTTACACCGGGATTCGAACCTCTCAAGATGGAAGTCGTACCGTTGACCGCTCGCTTGCGAGAGAACAAGGTTCCTTGCAAGCTTGGCACAAAAAAATTAACTTTCGCTTTTTTCATTATCAATATTTTCATTTTTCATAAAGTATGTGATTTTGTGTGATGTCATGTAATGTATGTGATCATGTAGGGAAGAGTAAAACATTGCATATTGCCAGAAAGACTAAGCCTACAAAGAAAAAGTCAATATATAGAAAAATGGTCGGTCGCACTTGACTTTCACGCATTTAGAAGCTACAAGTACAATGCGGATACAAATGTTCTGGCATATAGCGATCCGACCTCCCGATTTTTCCCAGATGCCCACGATAAGTACTATTAATTACAATAAGTACAATTAATCCTGAGAAAATGAATGAAAATAAATGTCGGAGCGGATTTTCATAAGAAACTTAAACACGTGATTTTTTAAGGTCAAACTTGCGTAAAGTTTTTTTTTTAAATTTCCTTAAAAATTTCACTAAGTAACTTAGGCATAGTACGTCAAATTTCATCAAAATCAGGTTACCGGTGTAGACGCTAAAGCGTGAACGCACAGACCGAAAGCCCAAAAAGACAACCTATTATAGTTGACCTTAGATATTTTAAACCAATGGTGGGGTTCGGCTTCTACATAAATTTTTATTGAATGCTAAGGAGACTACCCCAAGTGTTTCACTACCAGCTAAAATTTTGAATATCATAACGGCACCCCTCCCCTGGGAAGTCGCCACGGCACACCTGGGTGCCGCGGCACACTGTTTGAGAAATCTACCTTAAAAGCTAACATGAGTACGAAACAGAAGAAAAAAATTAATCCTATAACGGTGGATGGCACCTTCTCTTATATTTCAATACAATTAAGTAGCTATTTCGGTGACCCGTCCATACAGCAGTAGGAGTTTCACGCTTTAAAGCATGGTGCCATCCACAAGTACAAATGTTGGTCCTTACTCTTATACATGCCATTTCTTAAAACCATGAACACTTCAATAAGCTAAAAACGGAGATATATCAATTATTAATTAAATAGGTAACAAACTATAGGTAGGTAGTACACTAAAATTGGCGGCAAAATATAAACTTGTACAAGGCTGCACTGAATAATGTTCAGTCAATAATTCGACCAAATATCATACTACAAGTTTCAAAACATAATCATGAGTATTTTGAAGGGAATTAATACTTTACTCAGGGCACAAATGTCACATTACGTTATTGCTTAAATGGCTGCAGATAAGGGAATGTCCACCGCCCTATTATTGGCCTATATAGTAGAATAAGCAAGGAACAACTGGCATACAAACCTTTCCCAGGAGTGTTAAATAGTCTCCTTGCAATTTGCTGCCAGAGTTCCTTTTTACAGAGAATGTGATGTGAATACACGGTGTGACGCATAACAGTATCACAGGCACGGTGACGGACCCGAGGAATAGCTGGCACAAGCCTGATGAAACTAAATCTGAAGAAAGCTTAACAATATTATAAAAATTTACTAAAATCCTATTTATTATATATGTTTAGACTTATTTCTTAGTTTGTGATTTATACTTTACGATATTTCACCTATTTTAGATTAACAAAACTTATAACATATAACAAAACGCACTAGGACTTGAATCCAGCCTTCTCAGAACTGAGCTTGCGCCAGCGCCTCCTATAGTAGGTACAATATCTGAGAAACTAATATAATATAATATATAATCTGAGAAACTAGTAATAATATAGCGGTGGACACTTGACACTGCCCATACATATACACTCCAAGGGTGACAAAACGAAAAAATTAGTTCAACTAATTTTCAGGCATTATAGATGGGTTACTCCCGTTTTCAAACCATCTGTTAGTACCGAGGTAACACCACCTTTCTATCATTCACTCCCACCATTTGGGGATAAACCGGCGTTAACTGGGTACTTTGAGAACGGGAACAGGAGGAGTAAATCACAAAATACTGTGATGAGGGCCCCAATAATAATTTATACTAAGAAA
The DNA here is from genome assembly GCA_950004255.1 of Mesopsocus fuscifrons. Lineage (NCBI taxonomy): Eukaryota > Metazoa > Arthropoda > Insecta > Psocodea > Mesopsocidae > Mesopsocus > Mesopsocus fuscifrons. The sequence goes on from OX465378.1 coordinate 7,749,317, forward strand.
TAAAAAAAAAATAATAATAATTGATTTAATTCATTTGATTTGGGTAAAAGTGAGGCAAAATATTTAATTGAATATTATGCTATAACTGCCATTTTTAGGGTCCCACTTCAAGGTATCTTCTGATAGCAGACTCACCCAACAAGTTTTAAAAAAATATAAAAAATCTTCATCCAGATCCAGTTATACGACTGGAGCTAAAGGTCCGGCATACAGAATGGCTTAGTACCGCAACGCCCCTTGATTTCAAACGGTTCCAATTTTAAAATTGCATCTCTCAGGATATATTGAAATATAATGAAATAAACGTAGAAAATGAAAATAAAAACTGCTGTCAAGTACTGTAATGCTGAGCAATGCAATTTGGACATTTTCACTGCAAAACAGGTTGTCAGGGTACCGAATTGGCGCCACTAGGCCGGTTCGTATGCCTGGCCACAAATTCGAATACTATAGGACAAGAGTGTACCTGATTCATTTGAGCTTACCAACCTTGATGAGATTGTTTCGGATATTTTTCACTATCTTAAATATTTAGCTTAAAAAACTATTTGATGCGGAGCTTCTAATATTGGGAAGACCATTTTAAAACTGTTAAATCACTTTCCAAAAACTTGTCACCATTACCTTTCACTCAAATGAGTATAACCTATATTTTTCCTGACTGATTGAACCAGATTATCACTGGCTTAATTTGTATTACTGTACCTACGTCTAATCTGTTCATTTTGAACTTTTATTATTATAGATATTGCTATGATCGCAGGGCTTGAAACAAAAATATACTAAGGGTGCGTCCCACCATATTCGGTTGTTATATTCCAGTTAAATTCAGTTTTTACCGTGCAATAATTGGAATTTGACGTTAACCGAGTATGGTGGGACGGTGCGTCCCACTAAGGCTGAATTTCACCACCTCACTATAGTGCCTCCTAACGATCGAATAGCTACCGTATCGTTAAAGTAGCCGCAAAACTTACCATATCGGTAGGTTTGCCGTGTCACTAGAATTCGTCTGCTTTGTTTACGTCAAATTTATCTAAAGTTAAAAATGGAAAATAAACGTGAAAGACACACTAATTCTTCGTCAGTAATAAATCGGAAGGGAGAGGAAACATCAAAATAACTTTGCTGGCTGGTAAAAAGTAATGACTAATTTCTTGGAAGCCGACGTCCTTAAAAAATGTAGGGATGCTGGATTAAAATTTAGTATTCTTCTTGACTTAGGGTGCGTCCCACCATACTCGGTTAACGTTAAACTCCAGTTAAAAATCCAAATTATTGCGCGGTAAAAACCGAATTTAACTTGAGTTTAGCCGCTAACCGAGCACCCTAAGGGTGCGTCCCACCATACCCAGTTAAATCTCCAGTTTAATTTTAACTGGGCATGGTGGGACGCACCCTAAGGGTGTGTCCCACCACACTCGGTTAACGTTAAACTCCACTTAAATTTCAATTATTGCACGGTAAAAACAGAATTTAACTGATGTTTAGCTATTCACCGAGTATGGTGGGACGCAGCCTAAGAAGGAGAACTCACCCAAACACTGATTGTTCTTTTTTCTAACTTTTATAGTAACTGTTTTTTAACTGGAGTTTAACGTTAACCGAGTATGATGAGAGGCTGAATTTCACCACCTCACTATAGTGCCTCCTAACGATCGAATAGCTATCGTATCTTTAAAGTAGCCGCAAAACTTATCATATCGTTAGGTTTTTCGTGTCACTAGAATTCGTCTGCTTTGTTTACGTCGACTTGGCGACTTATTAACAAACTGTCTTTTGAATCAGACTGAATAGTTTGTCAGTCCAGCCTGATTCAGGACAGTTAAAAATTAAATAGAAGCCATTTTTGACCATCCTAAGTTAAAGTGAAAGATAATTCACTGTTAAGTGAAATTAATTTAAGTCAATAAACTCAAGTTTATGGACTTGGGCTGAATTTCACCACCTCACGATAGTGCCTCCTTATGATCGAATAGCTATCGATTCGTTAAAGCAGCCGCAAAACTTATCCTATCATTCGGTTTTGTCGTGTCACTAGAATTCGTCTGCTTTGTTTACGTCAACTTTGTTTAGGTGTACGTTCATTGTACGATTCAATAATTTCAAGTTAAAAATGGAAAATAAACGTGAAAGGCACACTAATTTTTCGGAGAAAGGTATTAAATTGTTGGGTAGACAACAATCCCTGCCCGTTTCGTTCCCAAACGAGTCGAATAAGGTATAAAAGTTATTGTTATTGCTAACGCACGGATTCACTAACGATAAGATAAGGGTGCTATCGTCAGGATGGTGAAAGCCGTTAATTTTTTTTTAGCGATAGGATAGCGGTAAAGTGGTGAAATTCAGCTTTAAACTCAGAAACAAACAGGTTCCCGTTATCTAGCAATATCAAGCCAAGGCAACGAGCTAAGCGCTTGCGGTTCCCTCCGGATTCCCTTATCCGGATTTCGGAAAAATAGCTACCCGCTGCGAATGACCGGAAACGTCAACTTTATTTGGGCATAAAGTAGGACTGATTCATATGAGAATTGAGTTGACTTCGGGTATTGGTGGCATACAACTGCTGTTGAAAATTGTGAAACTGTTGAGCATAGTTGGGGTCAGCCACAGTGGGGCCGACAAAAGGAGAATTTTTGAAATTGTTCCCCTGGCTCATGGAAGGTGGTAGGGGTTGGCTGGCATCAGGGGGCATGCCAAGGGGGGAACCTTTAAAAATTCCTTGGGGACTCATGGACATGGGATCAAAAACTGGCCCAGGTTTACCCATGTTCCCCATGTTGGGCGGCCCAGGTTTCATACCGGGCCTCACCGGACCTCTTAGCATTTGGCCCCCCATACCACCCATAGCCCCCATCATCATGTTCGGGTTATCCATAAACATTGGGGGCTTTCCCTCTGGTCCAGGGTTGTTGATGGGGCTGGCGAATCTCTGCAAAAAGTCCAAACTGGGCGGATTCCTTCCACCGGGAGGTCCAGGAACGGGGCTGTGCCCGCTTGGGCGCGCCGGCAGGTACTGGATGGTGTTTGGGGTACTTGCTTTTACCTAAGAGAAAATGAACGAGTTTTTTTGGTTTCTAGCCCATGAAAAAAATTCAAAGTTACGCTGGGTATAATAATAGGGAGTAACGAAAATACAATTCAAATCGTTCATATAGCCGTTAAATTCGCGTTTTCCAGGCTAGCTGTGACAAAATTTGCAATTAATTTCACAGTAAAATGGAAGTTGTTTCTGGCATCGCAGAATCCGGGTTTTCGAAATCAACTTCAACGAAAGAGGACACTGACAAGTGATACTATTCTGGTCAAGAGATTCTTTGGGTGCTGTAAGTTACCTGTACGTTCATTCCGTTGTATGACTGAGGGCCCATCATTCGGGGGAATTGAGGGCCCCCAAAAAATGGGGGCCCCCCGCAGCGTACGGGCGGAGTTCCCATTCCAGGCTTGGGTGAGGGGTTATTTATGTACCCCTGAGGCATTTCCATCATGGGCGGCCCTGAATCATAAAATACAATAAAAATGTTACCATTTGCCAATTTTCAGAAAAATTTAACTATTAGTTAAGTTGGTATAAGGAAGATTGTACGAAGAAAAACATGAGCGAGTTATTTATTGGACCCTATTGATATAACGGTCAGTACCTTGCTGAGGTACGAAAGGAAGGCTCTCCATGGTGTCCATATGCATCCCTTGGTCCATAGGCATCATATTGCTTTGAGGGAAGGGGGGTCCGGAGCAAGGCGGTGCTTGACTGGTCAGTTGTTGACTCATTTGCGCCAGTGACGTGATAGGGTCGAAGTGCAGAGTTTTCCCGCTAGGAGCGCAACTGACGCCGTTGGGATTAATATTAGGGTTGAGATTAGGGTTGAGAGGGATGTTGTCGGAAGGTTGCCGGCAGGGGCTGGGCCCCATGGGCCCGTGGTCAGGACTTGAGGGAACCCCACCTCCATCTCCACCTGAAATAGAAAACTCACATGCTGATTATTGTTCATTATTCATAATAGGGTAGATTTCACCACTTCCCTAAAGAACACTATTGTGTCTCCTACCGAACAGATTTAACGATCATATTAATCATATCATATGTTTAGCTTATGACAAGTGCAATCGCACTATTCGTAGTATACTTTAAGAAGAGGTGAAGTCCAGCCTTAGCGACATACCTAAATACCATTTAAGTGCAGTTGTCAGGGCAAGGCGTCCCGACAATTCTCAACCATTAATTATTTACAATAATGACAACTACGTGATCTTTAAACCTCTGGGAGATAATTAAAGAAGAAGAGAGTTTTATTAGTGAGAGAAGAAGTCCAAGAGTGCAGTGGCATTATCCTCCCATTATAAAGAGGCGTCTACCAGCGACAAATTTTCTTATTGACATCCTAAAAACAGGATTATCCTGCTCTTGGTATGACGACAGGACATGATTACCTGAAAGGAGCATATAATATGCCCAAAAGTAATGAAACAATAACCGCGTACCCTTATTGTGAGGTGTCAGCGGGCCTGAATGTTGCTGTTGATGTTGCATTTGCTGATAGCGAGGCGAGCCTTGCTGTTGCTGCTGCTGACTTGGACTACTGTTGTTGGTGTTCGGCGTTTTGCACTTCGGAGTTTCTGCCATTTGCTGATGATTCCTGTAACAATATATGGCGTAAAGAAAGAAGCCTCCACTAGCTGGAAGGTACAATGCGTTTTTTCTTTATTTGTTTTTTCCGATAAAGTAACATTTAAATTCGGAAAGAAAACAAACTAAATTAATTAAAATTTTAATTTCTGTTTTGACAGGATATCAGAATAAACGATAGCGGAGATTAAGGCTATGTTTCTGATTAGAGTACCGCGTCCTCTTACTAAATATTCAACTCACAAGGGAGAAGATGTAGAGGGTTCTTTGAGACTGGTGTTGGGTTGCTTTTGAATGGTAAGTTCCTGGCCTTCAAAAGCGTTCAGGTACTGTATTTGCTGAGGCGAAGGCACAGGCATTAAATTGGGCTCCTTGTTGCCCCCATTCGAACCGCTTCCACCAGGTTTGCCTTTCTGGCTTCGATTATAAATATCTGAAAGAAAAAAATCCCATCCAGACATTTTAAGACCTAGCTTTTGTTATAGTTAAAACAGAATCAACTTATTTATTACCTATTTAACATGAATTCTACACAAATCTTTGATACCTTTGTTGGTGGGAGACTGGGACGCTGAGACTGGAGTGTCGGGGTTGCTCGGTGGCATCTTTGTACAGGGAGAGCCCTGGCTGGTTGGTGGACTGCACGTTGACATTTTGACCATCTTACTCATATCTGATGGTGAGTTCAGGTCAGAAGACGTCCGCGGTGAAGGTAAAGAAAGGTTTGAAGTAGTGTTACTGGGAGACTCTATAAATAAGAAACATTATTAGGTACCTATGGGGGTTGATGTTTAGTTCAGTGGGACAAATAATCTTCTCTCAGTTATTTTTGTTTCTTCTACCATGTGCAATCTTATTTACTTCCCCATTAATGCATGTATGGAAAGTGGGTATTGCAATCATATAAAAAATTTGTTTTAGGTTTTCCCATGCTCTGAAGGTTCCCTCGAGCGTGATGATTAGCTATTTCGATTAATACTGAGGAAAATTTATTGTTCTCTTCTATGGCTAGCGAGGAACTAAAACACTAATTTCAACTACGTAGACTAACTTTAAAATATGCGCATTATTGTTTATACTAGGTAATAATATTTTAAACTATAACTGTATAATAAATTACCTGGGGTGGGACTAGGGACAGCGATGGGAACACTGGCAGATCTGGCAGTCTGATGGTAGGGTGGAGGTGGGCCCTGCATACCTTGCATAGGCACCATGCCCCCTTGCATTTGCTGGTTCATATTTCCTTGCATAGGCGGCATACCCCCCTGCATCTGAGGGGGCATGCCTCCCATATTGGGTGGCATCCCTCCCTGCATGGATGACATTCCTCCCTGCATTGGCGGCATCCCGCCTTGCATAGACGGCATACCACCCATTCCTGGAGGCATTTTCAGACATCCAGGACCTCCTCTAGGAGCTGGAGACTCTGTTCTTGGACCTTTTTTCTTTCTGTCCTCATAAAACTGTTGTTGAAGTTTGTGCCATTCCATTTGGGCGGCCACCGAGTGGCCTCCAGCCATTTTCTGCAAACGAAAAGGCATTAGAAATGCAACAAATCTGTTCAATCGTGCAATACTACCGAAAAAGTGTTGGCCAAGTGACAATCTGCCCAGAGAAGGAGGGAGGGAGTCGGCTAACAGCAGAACTAGGTACAGAACAAGTCTATTTCAATTGGTATCTGTTCTGTCTACATTCCGCTACTCGCTAATATGTCTCTTATCAGCAAAAAAAAAAATCAATAAGATACCTTGGAAAGTTAAAAAAATTCCTTTCGGCAGCCCCGAAAGGCGTAGGTAGATTTTGAAGATAACTTCCATCCACTAAAAGACGTCCGTCATTTAGAATGGCAGTTAAGAAGATTTTCTGGTACGACTACAATAGGTATATTTTTCTTCGAAATCTACCTAAAATTACAGGCTAGAAGTTAGAAAAAACGTGTCGTAAAACAGAGGGGAGAGAGTCGTACCTGCATAGGGAGAGGACTTGACTCCTGGCTCATGGGCTCCCCACCTTCCCCTCCACCCATACCCATGCTGTTGGAAGGATTGACATGTGGGGATCCCACCATCCCCGTTGAGGCATTCATCATAGGAGATCCCATCGGTCCCTGAAAAAAATGATCGATTGATTTTGGGAAAAAAGGGAACGCCAATTTACCCTCCCTAAAACACAACTTGACTGCAGTCCTTTCCGATATTTTGAAAGCTACATTCAGGCACATATTGGCGACATCTCATGTTTTATGCATCAAAATTAAGGTCACACCCATCACTCCCAATTCGCGCTAAAGGTCGACAATAATATTCGCAGGTGGCATATCGGTGTGACAAATTTCGCTACTCTACTTGTCTGACTTCGGCCAACTACTAAGTGCGTAAGTGTAACCTAATAGCATTCGCACCAATAGACATTACCTCCATGTTTCCACGGGGTCCCCTCTGAATGTGTGGTCCATTGGCGTTGCCATTAGGAGGTCCACCATCTTGAGGATTGTGAGGCATCATCATACGCGGATTCCCAAACTCATCTGGGGGCTGAGACTGGTTCTCCGGAAAAAGCATCTGCAGGCATTTACAGCGATAATTTTAACTTTATTAAACTACAAAACAAGGGCACGAGTCACATTTAAACTTTTCACTATGAAAGTTTCAATTTTGTTCTCTATTTAAAAGTAAACAAAAATAAAATAAAATGAGTCTGACGTGAACAGTGATTAAAGTCAGAAATGGCTAAAAAGACATATTAAACTTCAGAACAAATAAACATCCTACAGTTTCCTCACAAAATGGACATTAAAAAAAGGTTGCCACTGAAGCATTTATCCTTAAAAACAAGGCGAGGAAATGAACAAACCTGCTGCATTTTCCTTAGCGTGGCCAGCTGCTCTTCACGATGCTGTCTTTGCTGAGGTGTGAGATTCTCGGTAGGCACTTTGGTCCCTGTGAGGGTGTACTGGGACATCCCAGGGAAGGGGTCCATCATAGGGGGTGGTCTACCCCCCAGGCACGCCTTATCTCGGTCCATGGGCCTCATAGGTCCGCACCCCATGTTGCTATGGTTCATTCCACCCTGACAACAAAAAATTAGTAAGAACGTCTGAAATAAAATTAAAGAAAAAAAAACTTACAGCCATATATTTACTGACACAATTTTGTTGAGAATTGACATATTACACGTTAGTATCGTATTTTCTCAACTTGCCACTGGCAAGCATATCTTGTGCTGACTACAATAATATGGTTATGTCTAACACAAGATGTGGTAACATTTTTCTTGATGCAAATATACTTTTTTAAACCAAAATATGAGTGCGTAGTAAAAAGAGGTAGAGGGATTATAAATTGAAGAATAGGTCGAAGAAAATATTCTTTTAGTGGAAAAAAACTAAAGTTCACGATTGGTATTGAGACTTGCTGACTACTGTACCTGCTGGTTCCAAACATTCATAGGTGCGAACTCATTGTGCATATCCCTATTGGGCCCCATATCCGGTCCATCTGGCAGTCCATCCAGGTCATGCATTGGGCCCCCTGGGCCCATTAAACGGGGCCCTGGTCCTCCCGTCATTTCCGGCATGCATCGCCCGCCTTTTGGGGGCACGTGAGGAGGCGCAGGGCCTCCAAATCCTTTTTGCTTGAACTGTGCTAAGTTGTTGAGCCACTGCGCTGGACTCTGCCGGTTAAACTGGTTAAGTTTCAAGGGGTGTTTCTAAAAACCAAAATATAAGGTCGCTCAGTGATGAGTTAAGAATTAGTTTAGTTTTCGGCCACTATTCTGCGATTTGTTTACTTTGTCCCTTTCTGCCATTGTACAAAATATCCATTTCGAGATTTGGATTTCCAATTACCTCGTCATTTTATATGTATATGCCGTTACCAGCCTGTCTTATAGCACCGAAACTTCATAAGCTCCACAGCCGAAGTAAATTCATCCCTCATAGTCTAGAGTCTTGGCCGCTACTGAACTCTTAATGGAAGACCCACTGATCTCTGAACAGAAGTACATTTGCTAAGACACAGAGGTAGGTATTACTACCCTGACCGCAGCTCCCGCAGACACGATAATTCTCACCTCTAAATACTTCTTAGTGCCAGGTTGCGCGCAATGGTAAGCGATGATAGAAGGGAACTGGCCTTGCAGAACAGTGTCAGCTGCTTTGTTTGCCAAAGATGTCGAAAACACGAATATCTGGCTCTGCTGCTGCATATATTGCGCCTCCATGGTACCTGGCTGCTTGTTTATCACGTTGCTGGGCAACGGTTGCACTCCAGGCCCTGAGCCTGAAACAGGAAATGGTCACTCCAATCTAGAGCACCTTAAAAAGGCGATAATCAAAATCTCGGAAATAGTCGATCGAATCTGTTTGCCTGAAGTGAGAGATTTCTCAAACAATCGCATGATTTACTTAAATTGGTGAAAAGCGAAATGAAAGCGAACTTGCCAGAAACTTGCCCGCAATATACCTCAATATATACTGTAATGTACGAGTATATATGTAAGAACCCGTTGTTAAGATCATACCTTGAGGTCCAGGCGGCGGACCTCCAGACGGTCCCCCAGGACCTTCTCCCCCAGGTCCCACACCCATCATAAGGCCTTCATTTCCATCTGGAAACAAGTAATTCAGATTAAGAGAGCGTCTACGTACCTACACTGCTTCATAATAATGAGAGTTCTTCCATCAGGAACGTTCACCACAAGTAAAGATATAGTATAGCCACTCTGACCTGCCTGGCCCGAGGGCATCTGTGCACAGTGAACAGTGCAAAATGCCCTCGGGCCAGGCAGGTCAGAGTGGCTATACCATAACTGCCACTCATCTGAGGGTCTCCACAACGACTAAAACGGCCGTTTTCACAGACTTCAGCCAAACCGTCAGTCAGTTAAACCCAACTTACGCAGAACAATGAATAAATCACTGTCTTAATTACTATTATTTGAGTTACAGATTTGGAAGAGGAGCTACCGAGCTAGAGTAGAATTTTCATTCTTTCCATGCATACTTGTAGCTAAATAAATAAATGGGTTCGACGATCACCGCTTAACTGTTAGTTAGCATAACCTGATGCTGAAGTCCGTGAGATAAAGAAGCCTCACAAAACACAGTTAAATTTAACGGAGGATCGTCAAACCCACCCTCAAATTTAGGAAGACGTACCAGAGGGAAAAAGTACGCTGCCGTCACCCATACTTTCATTTTTGATTTTTGAAGCCAGCAGCTCATCTTCATCCTTCAAGTCTTCCGGTCGCTGCCCCATATCAGTCTTTGGGTCCAGGAAACCCCGTTCCTGCTTTGTCTCACCATTCTGAAATAAGAATAAAGGTTAAAGGTTAAACACTTAGCATATGGGTTTAAAACTGGCTACACTAGCCATTAAAGAGCAATTTTTAAGCTCAAAGAAATCAGAAGAAAACAATAGTTTCGCTTCAACCTTTTTATATATTTTTTGCAAAGTCGTTATGAGCCATGTTCGCCGCCGTTTTTCTTCACAGCATGTGTCAGGTTAGAATTTTCAGAAGAGGTTCGGAAGCTTTAGTGTCTTAGCCAATTAGTCATGGCTGAAAGCTAGACTAAACCGTGTCAACTTCATTAAACAAATAAAAAATGAACTAAACATCTAAACATTGGGACAATAATGGGGCTCTTGTCACTTCAGGTCCAAAGTAGACGCAGGCAAGCCAGCTGCAGGCAGTCTGGACGTATTTTATAGGATATTTAGTCACGGTTATTAAACAAAAGAGACAGTTCAAACAAGGAAATTTCTTCGAAATAGTTCTGTGTAGAAGGAACCTCAAAGGTTATAAATGTTAATTAGTAAAGCAACTACTTATGAGCCAAAAAAAATCCAGAAAGAATGGGTTTGACTTCTTTTTTCTTTTTAAAGTTTTTACGATAAGTAGAAGAATCATTCAAACACCAAAGTGCGACATCAGAAATAGTAAAAAAATAAAAAAATACGAAATGCGCCACAAAAAAAAACTTGAGTAAAGTTATGAACATTCCTCTCCTATGCAATCACCGATTGACTGACTTCAGTGAAATTTCGTAAGTGCCTCCCCGACAAAGTGGAATGAAACCTTGCACTAAATGCCACGAAGTCAAATGCGACATTGTGGGAAAGTTCATTTATTTTACCTACACCAGTGCACACTTCAAGGGTGCTGTGGAACTCGCTGCAATGCTACATGGGAAAATGGTTAATATTTTTATACAGTTGAGTATTCCAGTGTTCATAAGCGTTTCAGTACACAAAATCCCTTGGGACATCCCAAACGCACAACAGTTATTGATTTCGAACCCGCTACACCCAGTAAAGGTTCGATGAGGGGTTCTCTAAACCAACCAAAGGATGTTGGAGGTCATTGTATACGTACACAGTAATATTGGTAGAGAAGTGCGTCGAGTGAGTTACATTTTCTTTTATGCAAACAACAAGTCACAATATCCTCTTCAAGAGGCATCAACAAAGGTCTTTTATACATCGCAAAAATCTCCACCCACTTAGGTACAGTGAAAACTGCTTCTGTATGAACACCAGACAGTTCCAAAATGGTTCAGTTACGAGTTTTCACAAGAAAGATTCCAAAATGAAGTAAGGTAGCAAGCACAAAGGCGAACGCTTGTAAGTAACGAAAAATGCCACTGTCTAAAGGAACGCGTGCACGACAGTAGGCGTGTCCGCACAGTGACGCATTGCAAATTCAACTGGGTCTCGCGCAAAGCTAGGTTTAACGTTCTGGGACAGAGGGAGGGGAGTGTGCCAGATAAAATGTAAATGCGTAGTACGTAAATACTTACTGGTAGATTAATAAATTTTTCTGTGCCTCTCAGTGGCCGAGTGGTCAAGGGGTCCGCTTTGTGTCCTGAGAGGTCCGGGTTCGAATCCCGGCGGAACGGAAAAATTTTCCGCTTCCGACATGGATGTATTGGCTTCGGCCCACTACTAAACTAAACCCACTCATATTCGGCTTCGGCCCACTGATGTTCGGCTTCGGCCACAAAATCTAACAAACCAACTCATCGGCGCATATGTTCTCTGAACGTTGCGCGTTAAAAAAAAAAAAAAAAAAAATCTTGTATGGTAACTACAATTTTGTACAAATCCTTTTCATCCTCATAGTTCATAAGGTAAAAAAAGGTTACACACCTTTCCTGAAGGATCTGAATCACATATAGACGAAGTCAGTCCCGGATCCTTCTTCATTTCTTCGCCAACATCGGGCTTCGATTCAGAAGGCGCACTGGCCTTGTCGCTTTTTATTTTGTCTTTCATGGCACCTCAATATCCATCACATCCATGAGCTACCCCTGAAAAAACAAAATAATGTCACAAACATACTGACGATACCAGGTAGGTAATTAGTTCACCTGTAGAGGTCTTGAATTTCACCAGTACGGTTCTAAATACACCATATAGCTTATCGCAACCGTCAAACTATCCAAGTATTCACCACCAATATGTTTATTAATTTAACTAACCGTTAAACTGGACTGGCGAAAGCCACCTTTAGAATGAAACTAGCTGACAGTCCCCTTGGCCTCTATAAAGATTTCCTGTACTAGCCTTTACCTAAATGTATTTTTAATTATCTTTTTGAAGGGTTTGAGCGCTCGGTGGGACATGGCACCACATGAGTTTGGCCGAAACAACTGCATCATCGCTCCGAGTGGAAAATATTGCTCACGCTGGGATTCGAACCCAGACCTCTCAGGACCCAAGTCAGACCCCTTGATCGTTCGACCACTGAGAGGTACTCGCCCGTTTACAAGAGATGCTCTCAATCAATTATTTTTACAACAGGGCCCAGGTAAGTAAATCACTATTCTAAGAAATCTTTGGGATTCTTTTAATCCTACTGTAGCCGCTGTTTTATGCCAGCCGTAACGCTTTCGGCGGAAAAAAGTAGGACCCATGTAAAAAGAAATTTTTTAGTTAAATTCTGGGAAATACGTATTCACCTGAGAAATGGAATATTTTACAAGACGATTTAATTCCGAAGGGTAAACGCTTAAAATCGTAGCGACCGAAGGGAGGTTGAAAAGTGCACCGTTCAGCACATTCTCTTGAGTTTTATTTCCCAATACTTAGCACCAGACAACCTTCTCAGGACTTGAACGCAAGTTCAGTTGTAACCGAACCCCGTTCTCATACACATCTCAATCGTACCAGTTCAGTCTGCATTTGTTGTATACGATATGGCCGGTACGATCGGTACTCGCATCTGTAGACAGCTTTTTAGGAGGCAGGTACAGGTATGTCTCTCCCAGCATTGTTACCCGGTAGTGCTGGCCATGCATGTACCTTCCTAACACAAGTGCCTTTGCTCACTGTCTTTTGTTTTGAGGTATTATGAAGTTCTGGGGTCTAGGCAAACGGCGATTTATTTGGGTTTTCGCACTTAGTAAGGCAAGGGCGTTACCCCTATTGGTCGGCATATCTATTTAAGGGGACATCCCCAGGGTGATGTTTGTTAATGTTCACTTGAACCAAAACATAGCACTTTTTACTTTCTCGCCCGTATGTAATAACTAGGGTTCGGATTGATAGGTTGCTTAAAATCGTGAAATAGGTTGCTCAAAAATTCAAAATAGGTTTCTGAAAGTAGGTTCTTTAAAATCCAATTCTACCTAGTGCTTAACTACTAAGATAAGGCTTCTATTAAAAATTATAGGTAGGTAAGAGCAAAAAAGGAAGAATTTTCACATTTTGCTGTATTGCACGACCAACTTTTCCCAGATTTTCCACCTTAAAATTACGTCGCATCTCTGTCAAAGTTCTTTTCAACGCTGAGAAACTTCTTTCTACATCACACGAAACGAGAGGCAGGAATTTGAGGGAGGCAACTTGAGTAGGGGAAACATCGGGCAAATGTTTTTTTTTCTGTACTTTTTCCTTCTAACATCTCGTCTGGAAAGATACTTTTGAAGCGAGCATATTGTAAGACACATGTCCATAAGTACTGTCATCTGCAGAATACTTAGGTTAAAATGGGCCGCCAACCAGCAAAATAGAATTTTTTAGTACTTTGAAAGCTGAAATAGGACATTATAGGTCTCGATAAGATTTGGTGTGTGGGGTCGTGGAGGTCCGAAACGCCTAAATACAAAATTTGGCTGAGAAGTAGGGAGAAGAATAGGTCTTTTTAGGACATATCCGAACTCTAGTAATAACATGGGCTGAGAAAGTTATGTTATCGTGCAAAATTTCGAAATTGAGAATTTAGGTTTCCCATGATCCTGGAGGCCCCCTGAATCGAAAAAAGTGGTTTCTGGAAAAAGTCTGACCGTACGTTCATTCCAGGCTTTAGAGCCTATACCGTTCATCCGATTTTGATTAAACTTGGCTATCTGTTCTTTTAAGGAATTTTTGATTGGTCAAAAATTGCAGCCGCTATTGCCAAAAAACCACCAAAAGAATTAAAAAATCGTGTTTTTGGTTAGTCGGACAAGCTCCGACGGTACACTTTCCAAACTTTAACATTGAAAATTGGTACGTGTGTTGACAAATAGATGCTTTGTTTGCAACAAAAATTGAATTAGTTCAATCATAGTCGAACAGAATTTTGATATCTTGAAAATTGCGGCCTTTTTTTGTCAAAAAAGTGTTGAAAATGAGAAACCACGTTTTTGAATATTCGGAACGCAGTTGGTACCGCAGTAAATGAGTCAACAGTCATGAGTCATGACTCATGAGATTGGGTAACAGTGATGTCAGATAGATGCTTTTCAACCTATTTTGGATTGCTTAAAAATTACTTACGTCCGCAAAAAAAAAATGAAAAAAAAAATGAAAATTTCAGGGGCCAGAAAGTTAAGTGCGACTGTTGTCGGACCCTTTATTTTTATTAATTACTTAACTGATTGATAAAAAATGTGGAGTCTGTTTGGTTGCGCAAACACTGTGAAGTATCCAAAAGTCATTTTAATGAATGTTTTCTTACTTTATCTTCTTAAAAGAATTGACTAAGTAAGTACAATGTTTTTATTACAATAAGGAGGTTAGTTTCTGCATTGATCTACATATTGTACCGTTATTGCATATTAAGGATTTGTTTTCCTAGCATTTACGCATTTCAAGCGATATCAACATGATTCCTTCATGATCCAATCACATATTATTTACCCCCAGTCAAGACTTTACATTACATAACTCATGAACTATTAACAAATTAATAATAATTGACACATTTCCTGACATCCCTACAGAGTACTGACCTAAAGGTGCCCACATACAATGCGTCTTGGACGGCGTCCAGGCTTCCTGGTTGGTACTTATTTGGGATGTGAACTCAGGGATGGCTGGTGCCCACACACGATACATCCAGCCCCGCATCCCAGTGATTTGTCTTTTGTTTGGCAGATATTGATCAAACCTGGATAATCATAGTGTTTCGACTGTCTCTTGGTAATTCTCAAAAAATCTACTCAAAACAGTTTTGACTCCAATTTGAAAAAAATGCACAAAAGCAATTGTCGATAAAGTAGTCGATATCCTAACTATTTTAATGCAAAAAGGGCCCACCTGGGATGCGTGGAATTCGGTCAAGTTAGAATTCCAAAATAGGGATCGCATCCCTCCCCGCTAACGGGACGTCTAGGGATGCATCCTCGCCAGGGCGCCGTCTAAACCTCATCGTTTGTGGCCACCTTTAGAAGTGATGGTTCCATTCTCTCAACTCTTTCGTAAGTGCCTACTCTTGGGAATGCTTTTAATTTTCTCACTGGATTTTATTTTTTCCCGCCATTTCGAAAGTTTTTATTTTTCTCTGATTTTTCGGTCAGAGAAGGTCGTAATGCATGGAAACGCTCCATACCTCAATTCCTATCTGTATACTTCAATTATGTTTCTCAGGCAGCTAATGTATGAATCTTAACCTAATCAGGTTTAAAAGTGTCAGTACTACCTAGGTAGATCTCCGGCAACCTATATACAGAGGATTCCGTATTTACAGGGTTTCTCTTCATTTACACTATGGATAAGTACCTGATTGTAATTAGAAGATACATCCCAATTTACACCTACCTACCTAATGTGGTATTTTTTAGACCCTGTTTGGATTGGGTTTAATAACTGTATTGGACATCCAGCTATTTCTGTTGAATTCGGCAAAATAAACTGCCGTAAAATACCCGAAATGGCATGTAAACAATGCAAGGAAGCCTAAACAAATATCAGTCAACAGAACAATATTATCAGTGTGTGATTAGTAACCCTACTCAAATATTGAAATATCGTCATTTCTAATGTCTTAACAGTGCTTATGGTAGGAAAGGATTACTGCAATATTCGCAATGTTGACATTATTAACAATAGGCAGCACCCTCAAAACATGCATCAGTTGCTTGATTTCAAGACGTAAACAACACCTTTAAATCTAACTTAAATGAATTAAAATTACCTTATTTTAAGTGAATATACATCTAGGCGAACTTGAACATCTTGTAGGTAGTGTAAAGCTGCATTTGGTCACTTTATCAACAATTTTTCTACACATGTTTGGGGAACACGCACACCATCACGTTTTTTGAAAAATAAATTAATGGCAACCAACAGAAGATTCTGAAGACTTGATCTCGACTGTATACACCGCGGCATTATGCATATTATTCGTCAGAACAGTGTGAATTTCGGGTTTTTGTGATTAAAATCTAATTTTTGCTTTTTTGGCTTCAAAAATAGCCCTTCATACTACAGAAACATCACTACATTCTTTAAAGCGCGGTGTTGTCAACAAACCAAGTGCGAAATATTTAATTTTTAATGTTTACCTTAAAGAAAGGAAAAATAAAAAATTTCAATAAATTGAAAATTGATAATTTTACTATTTTTAATTTTTATAGTATAAATTATTTAAATATTATAAATTAAGTTGTAATTATTCCTCACAGTTTTGTCAAATAATCTTGTATAACTTTGCGTCTGCAATCTTCAAATATGCTTCAAGTATCCAGATGGCGATTACAGCGCTAGATGCGGAATGACTCGCAACTATTGTAAAAACCTGTTCACAGGGTAGAGTAGTAGAAAATGCCACCCAATCAGAGTGAGCCACCACTATGGTGCGCCTCACCATACACCATACCAACGCGGTTGAAACTCTAATCGAATGTCCGATTTCAACATAAATCTGGGAACTGAAAAATAGATTTATCTAGTCTTTAGAATTCCTTAATGTTGAACATTCTTGGCTTTTGGGTAGGTAGGTATCGGTACCTATAGGTAGGTAGGTAGGTACTTACACTTACCATCTTCGACCCGTTGTAGTAGTTCATGAATTTCCCCCTAGTACCTAGGTATATCCAGTAGGTACCTAATACCTCATTCAAATACAGTCTTCGGAGCATAGAGAAACAGCTTCGGAGTCAGTGTGGGAGACAGTGATCAGCCTGTCTGTACCCTATCACGAATAAGATCTACACCAAAATTGTAATTAAAATTTCCTCATTTTAGGGTCAGTACCTAAGTACTTACCTACTGTAAAAAAAGCCCAATTGAAATTTTGGATTAAATATCAGTAGGTTACAAAAATTACATAGGTAACCCTAGTAAGTTACCTTATTAGTAGTTAGTAAGTTACCTTATTAGTAGTTAGTAAGTTGCCTTATTAGTAGTTAGTAAGTTACCTTATTAGTAGTTAGTAAGTTGCCTTATTAGTAGTTAGTAAGTTACCTTATTAGTAGTTAGTAAGTTACCTTATTTACCTTACTTATATTAATTACTTAAATACCTAATTGTGAAATTGTTAATAAAATGAGCTGTCTGTACGTTAGGTACATGAGAAGGAATAAGGGAAAAGTGCGTACCAATGCCATATTGCCATCTCACTTTACAGTCAATATCTTTCTCTCTCTCTCTCTCTCTGTCTAATAAGTTAGCCCTTCTGATTGGTCGTTATGTTACTAGTCTAGGAGCCCCTACTGAAATGACCATCTTCTGCAGCACACTGTACATTGTGGTACATTGACGTACATTCGGTCGGTCTATTTTGTCAATGGCCGAAATGGTATGCCGTAGTTTTTGAATTAAAATTTCAAGAACCCCACTCCCACCTTTTGCGAAATCGTACAGGTTTGTTTCTACTGTTTGTATGATATAATAACCCTTGTATTTTTGGAATTATTCATTCATAGTTGTAAGAAATAGGCAGAGAGAGACACAATGGTATGATTGTTTTGGTGCAGCGTCTGTTCCTAATTTAGGAATATTATGACAGATTTTTGTAATATTTGGAGGAGTTAACGTTACAAATGTCTAGCTTATTGCCTTGATTTTCTAAAAACCTTCATATTATGGGGCTGCTCCTTAAAATAGTCGAGAAATGACCCAATTTATTAAATTGAGATAGAGGGCCGACCTTTGGCCCGCTTGTTGGGTGATTTACTCATTTAGTCGGGCAACAACCTTAGTTTTTGTTGTCGCCACACTTGGTCTGGTCCTGCATCTTACTATTACATTCACCTTCCAGGGGATCGTTCCACAATGGTGTTGCAAAGGGCTGCCTGCCTCTTGGTATTATTTACCGTGGTTCCAGCCCAGAACATCACACGACGGGGAGGTGAGTTTTATTGTCATAATACCTAAGCAAACTATTAGGTAGGAAATAGGGTAGGTAAACTGAGCAGGATTTTTCAGGGCCCCTTTACTTATACTTATTGTAGAAATAGTTTCCCGCTTCATGCGAAATACTCAGGCATCGTACAACATTTTTATTTTGGTATGCCATGATCCTGAGGACCTCGAGTAGGGTAAGTAAGGTAAGTCCCTAGTAGGTAAGCACCTACCTAAGTAGGTAAGTTACCTAGTAGGAATGGTTAAGACAGTTGTTTTTTTCAGTGGGTAACTGCAACATTGCACCATGCTGTTGTGGTCAAAATATGGCTAAAATTATCACTTCTTGATAGTCACGAAAATACATAAGTACCTACCTATAAGACGTAGCATGCATAAATGTACAGGTGTATTGTTACGTGTATGTAGGCCCTACGACTATAGTCCAAGTCAGGCTAGGAGCGTAGCGATTACTCATAATTTCTTGCAAATCTAGGGCTGATCAAAACTTCTTCTTGATCAGGAAAATATCTGCTATGGGTCGGGTTGGCATTTTTAGCGTATGGTAGGATATGGAACCCAAATCCGGATCAGCGTCAACTGAAAATTTTCAAGAAATTATGAATAATCGGTATGCTCCCTGCCTGACTTGGACTATAGTAAAGAATATGTATACGCCCCTGATGTGCTTACTGGCGCCTCACCATTAGTTCTGTGGTATGTGGTTTAGGCTGACGGTCGTTGACTAGCTTGAAAAATTTGAGTCAGCTATTTTTTACTGTCTCTTTAGCAACTTCAGTTTCAAATCTTTAAGCAGCCTATCCGATAACAGTTTAGCTCTTCCTGAGCAGCCTCGATAGCTGAGTAGTCTTGATGATGGTTATTGTCTTTAAGAAATACTGAGGCTACTGAGAGCCAGTTTGATCCCGATTCTACCCAAATTTCTCCAATCGCCATTCAGCTCAGATATGTTCAGCATATGAGGCAATGGCGTAGGTAAGGGGTGGACACAGGGGTCCGGACCCCCCCCCCCCCCCCCCCACCTCATATTATGAGGTGAAATGTATATCGAGGCTGTGGTCATTCGGAACCCACTTAAGACTGTAGGTCCCTATCGTGACTGGGGAGCTGGTATTTGGTATAACTGCCAGCTTAGCACGGTGGATACTTCTTGAAATGGTCTCGTAGCATGGGCTTGTCCCCTGCGTATCGAAAAGCGAGTTTCGTTCCCTCAGGCGGTAATTTCTTTCAGTTTGGTGTTCTCTCCTTGGACCCTACCTCGATGTAACGAGGAAAATTCCAGTTTCTTGGACCTCGTTATGGTGAGGGAGCCTTGTGATTGAAACGTACTTGGAATCAGAATGTTGAAAATATTTTTAGGGGCCAGAAAAACTATTTTTATTTTATTTATACGTATATATAAAAAAAAAAAAAACAGTTCTGTCATTTGAACAAGAGGAGTCCATAGTGAGAGGATACTGTGTATTTGAAGTTTCAAAACAAGGCAGTCGAGCATGTGGGGACTGGGGGAGCATTTTTAACGACATTTGGTGCACAGAAGGCTTCTTTGGCGATAAAGGCCCCGTCGAGTCGTAATGTTTGATAAACGGGACGACCACCCACAGTGACGATTTCTCTCAAGAGTCTCTTACCCTTCCGACATCTGTCTCTGTAGCAGCCTTCCATGTTGCAGTTGTCAGGGTTACTGGTTTCTCACAACAAAGGATCTGGGTTTAAAATCCCAGGACCAGAAATTATCTAGCTGATCCTGTTCCTGGGAAAAAGCCTGTCGGCTCGTTTGCTACCCTGGTACTAATCTACCGATTTTGGTCAATTCGGCATACCTACACCTCCATGTTATACCACAAGAGTTAGACTGAACCTGAAGAGGGGTTGGCCGAAGCCATTACAGCCATGCTGGAAAATATTGTGTACGCCAGGATTTGAACCCAGACCTCTCAGGACACGAGCTGGACCCCTTGAGACAGGCATCATATCAGAGACACCAAAAAGCAGAGATCCTGAGGGAAAGACACATCTTATGGTTCCCTCTGTTTTCCTAGTTTTTGTCTTATTCGATATTTTTCTCCCTTAGCCTTCTGCAGTGTAAACTTGAGCGTGAATAGAGGATGTGTGATAAGAGGGTGTAGTGGGCGATCGCCCACTCCAACTTGTATCTACAGCACAATCCAACATAGCATGCCAATTGTCCAATTGAGCTGGCCTGGTATTCACAAGCGTGGCAAATCTCTGTTTCCCTGATTAATAATATCTTGCCGACAATTGGGGCTGTCGGGGAAGAGGGCGTAATTATTCCTTCATATCAACCAGCTGCCCTATTTTGAAAATTACGAGTTAGGTACTGTATCTGGACTAGAAAGCAGTCAGAAAACAGGCAAATCAGCCTCACCAGGTGCCACCACACTTGTACCTGTTGTAGGTCACTCCAGGTTCTACAATACGTACTGTACAATAGGGTATAAGCCCTTGGCACCTTGTGGGGGAAGACTGAGATGCCATTCAGTTTACTGACTGGTTTCCAGTCTTGATACTGCGTATAGCGTATACTTATGAGATGGCAGTCAGCATTTATACGGGAATGTAAATATCACATCCCACCAACATTTTGTGTACCTGAACTGAAGAAAGAGAGTTTCCTATTTTGTAATCAAATAATATTTTCAAACTGACTGTAAGGAGAAAAAAATGAATGAGCTTGGAATGTGTGTGGTTGGTTTGAACGTTGTCGCGAAGTGTTATCTGCTCTGCTGGCCTCATGACCTTGTTGACCTTTGGTTATGTGACTTCCGAGCATGAGGTGCCCGCTTAACGCCTTTTAACATACAGAAATACAAAACGCTTGGCTTTCCAGTGAACCCATGCACTGAGAAATTCATCTTCCAGTACCTAGTGAAGGTGATCTTTTTTTTTTTTTTTTTTTTTTTTTTGTCAAACAGTAAGGAAGAGAAGATACATTTGTATGCCGTCGTAATCCAGCAAACAAATATTCCTCAAGGTATTCGTTCGAAAATGTATAAATGTGATGAAGGTACCTTGCCATTTGATGGTATACTCCATGCGCATCTTGGATGATAGTAAATTCAGACTTATCGAAGGGTGGGTTGGCTACAAATATATGTGAATTGTCGTTGTTAAACTTTTTTAGGACATTATGACCCTACTTCTCAAGTCCACTTCTGGTTCTGAACAACAAATAATTTTGGGAACCCTGTGTTTTTTCGAAAACAATGTGTGAAGTTACTGTCATCCAAGATGCGCGTGGAGTATAGCTATTTCTTATTCGATTGCCAAAGAAGTGCATACTTTGTGGATTACTTTCTCACTCTCATTACTTTACTTTGTATTGTTTCAGGTCGGCTATTCGACAAATCATTCACATGCGAAACTGGATCTTGCTACCCAGGTACGGGGAACCTGCTCGTTGGCCGAGAAGATAGACTGTATGCTTCTTCAACTTGTGGGACTACGAATCAGGTACTTCGTCATTCTGTTGCCTAATAGGTAATTAATCTAGGACGTCATTGTCTTTAGTGAAAAATTTCTTTTTATTTTTCTGTATCCCTTTTTTCAGGAGAGATACTGCATTGTGTCACATTTGGAAGAAAAGAAGAAATGTTTCTGGTGCGATTCGAGACCTTGGGTGCAAGATAGGTCCATGTCCCACAATATTTCCAACATAGTAGACATCCTGGATGCTCACTCTCGTGTGTAAGTACCACTAAGATAGAATATTTCGACAGTATCTTGAAAGCAACTTAAAAGTGAGCAACGTGTAAGAAATAAAATAATGATTTTAGGATGGATCCGTGGTGGCAGAGTGAAAATGGAGGGGAAAAAGTATACATCCAACTTGATATGGAGGCTGAATTCCATTTTACTCATTTGATTATCAACTTCAAGACTTTCCGCCCAGCTGCTATGTTGATTGAGAGATCGCAAGACTTTGGCAAAACTTGGCAGGTACCATGAAACTCATGTATGATTTAAGAGGGAACTCGTAACTTTGTGGTATTTTCTGCAATCCATGTTTAGTTAAACGTTAGTGGACCCAGCACCGCCTCAACCAGAGTTAGTATTAGGAACCACCACCGAGAAACTGTCAAAAATAACTTAGTCAAAATCCACGAAAAAGTAATAATAAAATTATTAATAATAATTGTAATAATAAAATTATTACTTTTTCGTGGATTTTGACTAAGTTATTTTTGACAGTTTCTCGGTGGTGGTTCCTAATACTAACTCTGGTTGAGGCGGTGCTGGGTCCACTAACGTTTAACTAAACATGGAAACTCATGTATTCTCTATAACGAATGGATGCGACGGTCCCTTGGCAAAGGCTATCTCACAATGTCACCCTCTTTGTAGCGAGCGAATTTACATGTTCCCTTGACAGTCGTTATAGAGAGAAAGACTGCTGTACTGAACGTCGAATTCATACAGATAGAAAAATTCAAACGATTTGTAGGATTGGTGTCAATTTTGTTGTGATTTTGAAGAAACAGAGGTACTGCGTACTCAGGAAGCCATATTATAGTAGTGCCACCCTGACCTGCCTGGCCCGAGGGCATTCTGTGAACAACAGTGCAGAATGCCCTCGGGCCAGGCAGATCAGAGTGGCGATACTATAAACCGTAGCTGTGTTCTGTATTCTTCCAAAATTTGGTTGCAGGTGTATCGATATTTCGCCTACGACTGCGCAAAATCATTCCCAAATGTTCCAACGGAAAATCCTCGAAGGCTGAATGACGTTATTTGTGATAGCCGTTACAGCCATGTTAATCCATCTCACGGGGGAGAGGTAATACTCATCTAATTATTTTCTATCTCTAGTTTTATCTTATTTCACCCTTCTTATGTAGGTGTACCAAATAGACCCGTTGTTAAAAGAAGCTCATGCCTGTTATTATTAATCTTATACCTACCTCCATTTCTTTAACTCACACAGATGTGTTGATTTTCAGTTGATCTTCCGAGTAATTCAACCGAATATCCAGGTGGATGATCCCTTTGCTCTTGAGGTGCAAGAACTGATTAAAATGACAAACCTGAGAATAAACTTCACGAGACTTCACACCCTTGGCGATAATCTGCTCGATAAAAGGGATGAGATCCAGGTAAAATTATTTTGAAATTGTAGTAATAGATGCTGAGATTTAAAAAGTTGTTGTGATGGCCGCCTGTTTTATAGAAAATTCTTCGTCACTACTTCATTGATCATAATAGGAGTTGGTCTTATTTTCTTTTGTCTGGAGTGATTGCTTGTAGAGGAGTACTTATTTTTAGGAAAAGTACTACTACGCCATAAACCACATGATAGTGCGAGGGTCTTGCTCTTGCTACGGGCACGCTAATCGTTGCCTTCCCAAGCCTGAGCTAGCCGGCAAATACTACCCTCCTGACATGGTGCACGGCCAGTGCGAATGCACCCACAACACCAAAGGCCCGAACTGCGACAAGTGCGAAGATTTCTACAACGATCTACCGTGGAAAGCAGCCTTCGGGAAATCGCAAAATGCTTGCAAACGTAAGTTTTTGCATAATTTTATTGTTTGCTGTTAACAGCCTCGATCACCGAGCGATCTTGTCTTTAGAGAAATACTGATCCCGATCAGATCGAAGTTTTCTGATCTCCTCAGAGTTCAGCATCCCGAGTGAAATGTGTGTCGAGGCTGAGGTGTATGGAACATGGAACCCACCTAAAACTGTAGGTCCTCATCGTAAAGTAACACCATGCTAGGAGCTGGTATTTTGGAGTGCTGCCAGCTGAGCACAGTGAATAATTTTTGAAGTGGCGTAGTTGCTGGACTTGTCCCTCCACCCGCTAACTCCTGTTAATATGTTCAAGAGAAATAATTGTACCTTAGAGCAGCAACTTTGGAAATTGGTTTGGAATAAGACGTCGCTCCCCCTCTGTGCAGTTTTGTATAGCAGTCTAACTGGGACTTGTCTGTAAACCCTTGCGCTCTTACATAACCCCAACACGGGCTCGTAGATTTCGAACTAAAGTATAAAGCATAGTGAAACCTAAGCACTCACAAAGCAGCCATGTTTCAGTTTATTTACCTACCTACAGGTCTCCGCATCAGAACTATAACTGCTTTCTTCTTTCAGGATGTAACTGCAACAATCATGCACTTTCATGCAGGTTTGATGAGTCAGTTTACATAATGACCGGCAATGTGACGGGTGGTGTTTGTGAAGATTGTCAGCATAACACTGAAGGGCGCAATTGCGAGCGGTGCATCCCCTTCTACTATCACGAACCTAGCTACGATATACAAGATCCAAATGCTTGTCACCGTAAGTAAATCAGTCAACCATTCAAAGATTGGTGAAAACTCGCAGTTTGTTCTTAAAAATGAAAAAATAAAAAAATACAACATTCGTTAAATGTACTTCGGGCTTTAACCGAGCCCTCATGATCTCATAGGATGAAGTTTCATTAATTTTTGTAAATATTGTTTTCAGCTTGCAGCTGTGACACTCGTGGCACTGTTGACATCGGTATCTGCGATTCACATACCGATCTTGCTTTTGGTTTGGTGTCCGGTAAATGCCACTGCAAAGAAAACGTTGGTGGGCGGCAGTGTGACCGGTGCAGAGAAGGTTTTTGGAACTTTACGGAAACCAGTGACACTGGCTGTGAACGTAAGTATCTAAGTAGGCTTATTTCCACCCAATAAACCACCCTCAGTGCCGTTCAGAGAATATTTTTCCAAAAAAAAAAAAAAAAAAAAACTGAAGATTGATACTTATTTTAATTCTGGCTGTTTTTTCGTTCTTAGCCTGCCGATGCAATTTGTACGGAACAGTGGACAACCTAGGCTGCAATGTTATCAGCGGCGAATGCACATGTAAACGCTACGTGATTGGTCGAGACTGCAACCAATGTCGGCCGCAGTTCTGGGGTCTTTCAGAAGACAGAGACGGGTGCAAACCTTGTGACTGTGACCCTGGTGGCTCTTACGACAACGATTGTGACGTTATCACTGGGCAATGCCGCTGTAGGCCTCACGTAATTGGTCGTGCTTGCGACGAAACGGAGCCCAGCTACTTCACTGGTTTCCCCGATTTTATGGTTTACGAAGCTGAGTTAGCCAGTGGCTCACCGGTAAGCGAAGCTTATAGGATAATATGAGTGAGAAATTTTCGAGGAAAAAATATGAAAATCCGGTGTGGTCGATGAAACCTGCAGCTTAGAATAAATATTTATTTCAGGATGTGAAAATTCAAATTGTGGAACCGAACCGAGATGGGCGAGAAGTTATGTGGACAGGTACAGGTTACATGCGAACATACGAGAATTCCAGGCTCGAGTTTACTATCAACAACATACAGTCTCCTCTCAACTACGATATCGTCATAAGGTCTGTAACCTGAAAGTTTTCGATTCGTTTTGATTACATTTCTTACTGCTGTGAGATGTAGCAGCGTCAGAGCAGCATTATGTTAGGTTCGAATCCTTCCATAGTAGATTGAATTCCAAAGAATAGTCGCTGTTAAGACATTCCAGATATTTCGAAGTAGTGCTGAAAAGAAACTAGCAAGAAGAAAATGTCACTTTTTTATCTTTTCGAGTGAGATTTTGTTTGTAAAATAAAAGAAGCTGGACAGTACCTATAAGTCTTTTGAAATTTACCAAAACCACTGAACAGTTCTCAGGTTTACTTCTCAATATTTTAGCCAAAACTGTAGAATCACGCTCAAAAAGAATCTGATAACTTTAAAAATTGATCTAATGTGTTGTATCTGTCTGCTCACATGTTACAAATTATTTCAGGTATGCGCCACAACTGCCAAATGGCTGGGACAGAGTAAACGTACGAGTTGTGCATTTGGATCCTGTTGATGCTGACAGTCCTTGTGCCAATTCTCCAATTGGGTTGGAAACCAACACACAGTTACCTGGCAACGCACGCAGTGTTACTATACACCCTTCAGTTTGCATGGAACCGGGGAAAACTTACAAAGTTATCCTGACCTTCGACAAATATGATCCTGACAGTCCTGTCGTGTCTGCATCGGTGCTCGTCGACTCGGTAACTTTCTCTTTTTCCCTTCTCTTATTCAACAAACTGGTCAAAGATAGTCATGGTATCGTCTTAGTGGTTCCCTCAAGAAATATTAAGTTTCGGTTTGAAAGGGGGGCCCCCAAATCATAACGGAATGAATAAATGGGGACGAATCACTTAAATTCTACCATACAAAAATATTTATAAATGTAGATATTGGGTCGGGTATATGCCCATAAGCATAAATTGCAATAAATTTATGAAGGTAAGTGTCACAGAATTTTCTTGTAGTGACGTGAACGTAAAAGTCTAGCAATACGTTAGTCATTTTCAGCAGGTTGTGGTTGGCTGAGCCCTGAGCCTCAAAATTCCTTTTTATCTAAGTTTACCAACTTTACGTTTTCAGATAGTGTTATATCCGGCCATTGAAGCCCTGCCTATACTCCAACCTGATGATAAGAGTGAATTCGATCGGTACCGTTGCGGAGAGGCTTTCCTGCAACCTAGTCACGGCCAGTTACCGAAAGTTTGCCTTAAGTACCTGCAGAGTATCGGGGCTTACGTGAATCAAGGAGCGTACAAATGTGACTGCGATCCAACTGGGTCCAAGAGCTTCGAATGTTCGTCACTAGGAGGACAGTGTGATTGCAAACCGAACGTGGTCGGTCGACAGTGCGATATGTGTGCTCCGGGGACCTACGGTTTTGGCCCTGAAGGATGTGTTGGTGAGTTTTTTTTTTTAATTTTCCTGTCTTTTTATTAGAGTGGATTTAGCCTTACAACCGCCTGACGGAAATAAAACTAGTAGAGCGAACCAAACTTTGCTTTAGCATTTTTTTTTAAAATATTTTTTAGCTTGCGACTGCAATACTTTGGCGCTGGATAACATTTGCGATCCCATGACCGGTCAGTGCAAATGCCGGGCGAACACCTACGGCAGAGTTTGTGATCAATGCCAGATCGGATTTTGGAACTTCCCCAACTGCCAGCGTTGCGAATGTAACGGACATGCACCAACTTGTGACCCCAAGACCGGAGTTTGTGTCAGCTGCCGAAACTTCACAGAGGGACAGCACTGTGAGAGGTACACAGAAAGTCAACATACTGTTTCATTCATATGTTTCTTCTTACGTTCTGTTCCATTCGTGTCCAACCCTTGAATTTAAGAACATCGTTATTCTTAGGCTGCATGCTGTGTAAACGTAAATTGTAAAACGTTCAACTGTTACCGTGAGAAGTTTCCAAAATTTCTGTACAGTGGATTGCTTCATACTACAATAGCACTGCTACCGATCACAGAGGCTAGTGTGCAACCACTGCGCTTAACTCTGCGTTAACCCCAGTTAACTGTCAGTGATAGGACGCTCGATCAAATATCAGGTCAATCATTTTTGTTACTGTTGAGTTGCTGATTTCAGATGCTTGGAAGGATACTACGGGGCACCGCAGTTTGGTTTAGACATCCCATGTAGAGCTTGCCCGTGCCCTGGCAGTATTGAGTCTGGTCATTCGTACGCAGCACGGTGCGCCTTGGACCCTCACACTCAGGACGTACTCTGCGACTGTGACGTCGGATATGCAGGTATACTAATAATATGCTTGGGGGCTAGATCAGCGCATTGGTAGTGAAGTAAGGGTCTTTTGTTCTATTCCCAGCTTTTTGAGATTTTCCATGGTTAATATTGCGTAGTCTTGGGCTGTCCTGATGGCTTCCTAGGTTCCATGCCTTCACTGGCATGGAGGACACACTACTTCCAGGCTTCATTCTACCCAAATCATCCTCAAAGAGGTCATGGAAAGTGGCAGTTCTACCTGTCGACCCGAGAGGTTCATCCTGGACCCGTAGGTTCGTCTAATATCACCCTCTTCCTATTTTCTATTTCCATTTTCCAGGAGTACATTGTGATGTTTGTGCGGATAACTACTTCGGTAATCCTGAGGAACCAGGCGGTTCCTGTGAAGCTTGCAATTGTAACAACAATGTTGACATTACCAGACCTGGCAATTGTGACCCTAAGACTGGGAAATGCCTTCAGTGCCTCTACAACACAGAAGGGGATCACTGCGAGATATGCAAAGACCGCTACTATGGAGATGCCATAAATCAGCAGTGCACTGGTAAGTCGTCTCACATTTTTGGCTTTGCTTGGTTTTCTGAATTTTAATATTATGGTTCTTCAGTGGCCTAGAAATCTGGCTGATAGTAGCGAAGTAAAAGTATTAGCACACTGGTTATGTGTGTCAATTTTTTCTGGAATTTATTTCTTGTAGAATGCGTTTGTGAGCTTCTCGGCACCAATCAGACCGCGGAGTACTGTAATCGAACCACTGGACAGTGCCCCTGTCTGCCCAACGTTGTGGGTTTATCTTGCGATGAGTGCAAGGAAAACCATTGGAAGATAGCAAGTGGAACTGGTTGTGAAGCCTGTGACTGCGACTCCGTTGGATCATATTCCATGCAGTGCAATGCTGTAAGCGATTTATTTTTTTCAGTCAGCACTGACTCCACCTAGGAACTACTTCAGTTTTACCGGCTCCTTTCTTCTTCAAACACAGTATTGGTTCTCCCCCGAATAAACCGTTCCTCTCCCGATTCATAAGTTTCTTTTCCAGTACGCTTTACTGATCGGTTATCAATTATTGTGATGTAAATCACAGTTACTGGCACTGACAATGGGTCTCATTTTAATCACGTTTTGATCGATTTCAGTTTGATGGGCAGTGTCACTGTCGGGAAGGCTTCGGGAGTCGTCGGTGTGACCAATGTCAAGCCAACCACTGGGGCAACCCGAACGAGCAGTGTCACAGTACGTAAAAGTTTCTACTTATCTTACAACTGAGATAAGTTGGGATGCCTGAAACTCCTTAGTTACCTACTCTTTATTTCCTAACTAAAAGAAATATCACTGAAATATTTCTTAATGTGGTAGTGATGGAAACAGTTCCTTCTTCAGAGAAGGCTTTAATAGAGAATTAACCGTATTTCTTAGGTTGCCATTATGTGAGATATTCAGATTCTCGTTTCTCTCGAGGTCATAGAGAAAATGAGGAAAATTCAAGTTATTTATTCCATACACAACTAAATGGGTTTAATTCAAGTATTTTTCCTTTTGTTAGGATGCGACTGTGAAGTGAATGGTGCCTTAACGATGCAGTGTGACAGGAGTAACGGTACCTGCTTCTGTGTGGAAGGAATAGGCGGAGACCGTTGTGACAAATGCGCCCGAGGTTACCTAGGAAACGCCCCTCAGTGCTCGTTCTGTGGCGAATGCTTCCGAAACTGGGATGACATCCTAAACAAACTCAAGGGTATGTATTACCAAAAAATTAAAAGGAACACCACGTATGGAATATCTTGATGTCTACTGAAGTGGTGACAGTTTGGCAAAAGGAAAAAGTTACCAGATTACACTCTGGCAGAGGTCCAGATGTCTGAGGTGTGCCACTACACGACGGACGACAAAAATACAGTATTATTATTATTATTATTTTTTTTTTAGATGAAACGAACGAACTTTTGTTGTTCGCGGTGAATATAAAGGAAGTTGGTGTGTGGGGAGCATACACAAGTGAATTTAGTGAGATGGAAAAAGCCATAGAAGATGTGCAAAAACTCCTCAACAATACCGTCGTCTCCGCAGACGCTATTCAAGAACTTGAAGGAAAAATCAGGTTAGTATATTATAAACGCAATAAGCATAATTAATCCATGAATGATGGTTAATAGTGGTTTGGCCCTTCCCATAGTAAAACAATATGCGTGATGTATTTATAAATTTAACTAACCGTTAAATTGGATTGCGAAATCCACCCTTAGCAAATCAGTAGTCCTGCACCAATATGTTTATTTTGGTCATAGCGCACTACAAGCTGCCGCACGGGAAGCTAGTGACAACGCCAACAATACAACTCGCAAACTGGAAGATACTGAACGCAACGTTAAGCGAGCCGACTTGGAACTTATTGATTTGCGTGCCCAAATGAATGACCTTCTTAAAGCTGCCGAAGATTTGAAAGAAAATGCCACCAGACTGCAGGAAGCCAATGTGGAAGGTCCGTCCTTTATAAACTTTTTTATTAATCACAGTTAGCGCCCATACCATTGGAAGCTGGTGCTGAGTCGGTGCTGAGTTGGTACGTGTAGAACGGGAAAAAATATTGTAATTGTAAAAAAAAAAAAATAGCCCCATAGAACTAAGGTTCTACAAAAAAAAAGTTATCTAAGTACTCTTAGGGTGCGTCCCACCATGCCCAGTTAAAATGTAACTGGAGATATTGCCCTATGTTTACCATGTTAAATTTAACTAAAGTTAAATTTAACATGGTAAATCTCCAGTTTAATTTTAACTGGGCATGGTGGGACGCACCCTTAGAGGGAAAGTAGTCGTAGCCCCCCTTAATTTTGTAGGTACTTTATAGGTAGTAGGTAGTTTATATTCATTTGATCTTTTGCATTTTTCAGGTGCATTGAATCTTACACGGAAAGCAAGAAAGGAATCACAAGATGCTGAAGATGCGGCTATTAGAGCTTCAGAAGATCATTTGGTCAATGCTGAACGCCAGGTTGGTAAAAGAGTAATTATTGCTACTCATTAGCGTACCGCTTGATACCCCAAAACTTTAAAAAAACGTCATCTGTTTCAGTTAACAGCCGACATAGTAAACGTAACCTAATCTAACTGCTTCATAAAAAAAGCGGGCACTTGAGGCTAGTCAAATAACTTATTTTTTATGTTTCAGTGTAAACGAGCGTTGGCCCTCCACAACCGAACCAGTGCCAGCATTGGGAATGATATTGCTGACAACGAAGTTATTCTTACTGGACTTCACAACAGACTCACTGATTTGGAAATGTCTGTACCTGGACTCAACGAAAAGGTAAGGGTGGTGACACATTTTATTCCCGATGCTGACTGGTCACATGTCACAACGGCAAATAACTTGGCACTTAACAATTGACAATTAAAAAAGGTTGTCGTTACCTTTTGTTTCATGTCGTTAGGTTAGGTTAAATTTGAATAATATTTGAAATTCCAAGGAGTAATCTCATACCTACCAATAAATTTTGTAAAAACAAACCAGTTACTGTACTTAACTAACAGTTATTCGATTTATATTTACTATTATGACAATGGTTCCCAAGTAAATAAAATAAATATAAATCAGGACGTCCTTCCAAATGCCATTATTCTCTTTAGCTGAAACTGACAATCTGTTAAAATATGTCTATTTCCAATGTTTGTAGGTTTGCGGTAAATTAGCTGTATGCGATCCTGCTTGCGGCGGAGCGGGATGCGGGTCATGCGGTGGCATTTCGTGTGACATGGGCGCTATAACCAAAGCCAACGTTTCTCTAGACTTGGTCATCAAGGCGGATAAGGCTGTCAAGGAAAAGGAAGCGAAAGCTGAGGTAAGATTTAGACACCCTAGATGTTAACCATGTAATAACCATGTACGGATTCTTTTGATTTTACTTAAGAGGACGCTATACCTGACGATGCATTTTTTGCCGCCCATAAGATTAACATTGCGAGCGGCGATTCATTTTCCAGGTTTACCCTTGGTTGGAAAGACACAAAATTTTGCCTGTACCTAGCCCTAACAATATTCTAAGGAGTGGTTTCTTTTATTGCAACTGTTTTGCAAATGCTAGCATCGCATACCTCAAGAAAAGTGCTGTATCTCGAAAACCAGTGAGAAATTGGGAAATCTGCTTCGAACACTCCCTAAAACATTGTTAGGGCTAGGTACAGGCAAAATTCTGTGTCTTTCCAACCAAGGGTAAACCTTGAAAATGCATCGTCAGGTATAGCGGACCCTTAATTTTAATCAAGTATTTGATATGCCCTATTCTATAACACTGAAAATTCGATCTGCAGTTAAAAGTTTGCGAATGACATAGAGGATGCTAGTTTTTGGGGTTTGCCAGTGAGGTGACTCATTCTTGAGCTTGAGCTTGTTACCTGAACACTTTCTTACTTTTTTGTAGGAATTACTCCGAAGCGTGACTCAGGCTAAGACAGACGCTGTTTCTGCGAAGACTTTCACCCAATCCGCGTTCGACAAATCAGAAGCTGCCAGAAACAGTTCAGAAGAAGCCATGAAGAAAACTGTAGAATTCTCTACGAAGTTAGATCGCTTCATGGCCACAGCTGGCGCCAAACCTTCAGAAATTCGCGCCCTTGCCGATGAGGTGGGTAGTTATATTATTAGGTCCGAATAACCTGGAAATGCTTGCTTAATCAGTTATCAGCGATGAATCAATCTATTACTGATACTGATTATGAACTCCACAGACTCGAAAATTGAACATCAATTTGGAACCGGAGCAAGTACGAGAGCTGGCGCTGAAGATCCAGAATGCTGTCAGTGATCTGACAAACATTGATAATATTCTTGCTGAAACCAACATGGAAAAAGAAAACGCGAAGGTTATCAAAGATCAAGCCAACCAAGCCAAGTAAGTAATTCATCCGTGAAATCACCACTTAAATAATTGTCACATTACAGACATTTTAGAGGTTCTTGGAAGTAAAGTAGCAGTGTGCTGAAACGAAAAGCTTTATTACCTTATTTTTTCATTTTTATTTCAGAATGGACGCTGAAGAGATCCTGAATGTGGTTCATTCAGTTAGTGTGGCACTTGAAGAAGCGTCGGATGCGCAGGCCAAAGCAGATGGAGCCATCAGGCTTGCCAGCAGCGACATTGCTGCCGCCGAAAAACATCTTACTCAGGTACGACAGATAACTTAGTGCCATTTTTACTTTCTCGCTAGCCATATATGGCGAGAAAGTATTGTTTTCGTGCAAAATTTCGAAATTGAGATTTTGGGTTTCCCATGATCCTGGGGGTCCCCTGAGTCCAAAAAAGTGGTTTCTGGAAAAAGTCTGTCCGTCCGTCCGTCCGTCCATCCGTCCGTCCGTCCGTCCGTCCGTCCGTCAGTCCGTCAGTCCGTGCAGTGCTCTAGCGCCTATACCGTTCATCCGATTTTGATGAAATTTGGTATGGACCTGTCTAAAATTACTGCCGAGGGGCAGTTTCAAGGATTTTTTGATTGGTCAAAAATTGCGGCCGCTATTGTCAAAAAACCGCCAAAATAATTCAAAAATCGTGTTTTTGGTTACTTAGACAAGCGCCGACGGTACACTTTTCAATCTATAACACTGAAAATTGGTATGTGTGTTGACAAATAGATGCTTCGAGGTCATTTTCAACTAAAATTGAATTGGTTGAAAATTACGGCCGTTCTGGACCAAAGTTCGATCGTTTCGGCGCCATTCACATTTATTGACCGATTGTCATGAAATTTAGTAAACTTGTGTAGAACCATGTAACTTAAACATATGTCGAACAGAATTTTGTTATCTTCAAAATTACGGCCGTTTTTGTCAAAAAAGTGTCGAAAATGAGTTGAGAATGAGAAACCACGTTTTTGAATGGTCGGAACGCATTTGGGACTACAGTAATATATTGAAAGACGTGAGATTTGGTATGAGTGATCTCAGATAGATGCTCGTGGGTCATTTTCAACCGATTTCCGATTGCTTAAAAATTACGCCCGCAAAAAAATCTCAAAAAACCCCCAAAAAAAAAAAATCATTCTGGGCGAGAAAGTTAAGTGCGACTGTTGTCGGACCCTTTATTTACTTTCATATAAAATATATGTATATTTTCAATATCACTTCTCAAAGAGACGTGTAAGTTCTTGGATGAGTTTTTCTTGGCTAATTTGAATCCTTTTTTTTAGATATCAAGTGAATCGAGTGAAGCGCAGGCCAAGGCGAATGAGACGCTAGACTCCGTGATGGCCCTTAACGAACGCCTGCTTACCCTTAACACAGAATTCACCAAAAATAAGCTTAGTGCTGAAGATATTCAGAAAGAAGTAGATTCTATTTCTGCTGACTCGAATCGGACGTTGGAAGCGGTAAGATTTTCTCCCTGGAGATTTTGTTTTCATCTGAATTATATGCTAACAAGAAAATCATCCAGACAAGTCTTTCAGCACTTAAATACGAATGGCTTACTAGCAAATAAGAATTATATCTTTCCTTGTAATCCATTTATTTTTAATCAAAACCGCATTAAAATAACAGACTGCGGGTAAGCCAGAAAGATATAATTATTCATAACGTGATGTAAGGTTATGTCAAGTGGAATGACTCGATTCATGTAAAATTATCTGTTCAGGTGAGAAACTGAAAAAACTGCTTATTTCTTCTTGTTACACAGTATGGATTTTTTTCAAATATGGTTTTTGTATTTGTTTAAATAAGGTGGCTGAGTTGAAGAAGAAGTACAAGGAGGCTGAGAGAGTGCTGGCGGAGCGTGCGGGCCGAAGTGAGTCAGCCAAAGATCGGGCCAAGAAGTTGTCAGATCGTGCCAGCCAGTTCTACGTAACCACAGCGAGTAAAGAAAAAGATCTCCTTGGTAAGGTTTCATACATACATACATTAAAAATGTTATTAAGAGATCAGAGCCGAAATTTGTCATCGGAGTCCTACTCGGAAAGATTTTTTTTATATTCCTTATCACTGATATCATTAAGGGTCCGCTTAACCTGATGATGCATTTTTTGCCGTCCATAAGATTAACATTGCGAGCGGCGATTCATTTTCAAGGTTTACCCTTGATTGGAACAACACAAAATTTTGCCTGTACCTAGCCCTAACAATGTTGTAGGTCGTCATCGAAGCAGATTTCCCAATTTTTTACTGGTTTTCCCCTTTTCCCCTTAAAAAATTTAGGTATGCGTTGTTAGCATTTGCAAAACAGTTGCAATAAAAGAAACCTGTTAAAAATTGGGAAATCTGCTTCGAACACTCCCTAGAACATTGTTAGGGCTAGGTACAGGCAAAATCTTGTGTCTTTCCAACCAATGTAAACCTTTAAAATGAATTGCCGCTCGCAATGTTAATCTTATGGGCGGCAAAAAATTCATCGTCAGGTTAAGCGGACCTTAAGTAATGTTACATTGTTTTTAGATCTAGAAAAGTCGTACCATGAGAAGGACAGTGCTCTCGGCATGCTGAACGATGAAATGGAGGCATTATCGAAAAGAATGGAAGGCTACGTGCAACAAATCAGTGAACGTTCCAAGTACTACAGTGAATGTATAGCATAGCCTGAATCTCTACCAGATCTGCATTTGTACCACCTATCGTTTTAAGTTCTAACTGCCTTTTTAGACTCTAGTTGTGTGTAATATTGCTCTTCATATTGATATCTATACCTTTCATAGTAATTTTCTTACGAAGATGCCACTATATACTGTGCTGGTGTATTAAGTTCTGTAGTCGTGGTCTCAAGAGTTTCAGTAAAGTTATAAATTCTTCAGTAACTGATCGGAAAGATAACATTCACTACTGGCAGGTTTAACTTGAAAACGCCTAAAAGGAAGGCAGTGGCATATAATTATAGCTGAGGGTTGGGGGGGGGGGGGGGGGGGGACAAGCCCAGCAACTAGACCGTTTCAAGAACTATCCATTGTGCTCAGCTGGCAGCACTACCAAATACCAGCTCCCCAGCCATCGAGTAAACGATGGGGACCTACAGTTTTAGGTGGGTTCTGAACCACCACAGCCTCGATATACATATCAGAGGTGAATGCTGAGCAGAAAAACTTTTTGGTAGAATCGGGATCGAGCCGGTGTGACCCGGCTCTCACTGCTCCTCAAAAGTCGACCATTTAGTCCACTCGGCTATCGAGGCTGTAAGGCAGTGGCATATGGACAGGCGCATTTTCGTGCCGCCTGTGCATCCATGTCTGATAGTTACGGCCTATGCCAAATGGTATAAATATCTATATTTGGGGCAATAATTAACTAGCTATAGCATGATTTGTTCCTCTCCATTTTTCTTGATAGTTTCTTTTCTACTTGACTAGTCATAATTAATGTCACCTATATCTTTTTGGATGCAGTGGATAGTCTCGTCAGTGCTTTAAAAAAACAATGTGTCATTTATCTCAGAAGGAGGTGAATCCCAAATAATTTCTAATTTATTTACAAAGTGACAAAAATTAAGATGGGATACAACTTTGTTGACATTCCATCCATCAGTTGATTAACCAGGATTAACAAACAGTTGTCTCTATATATGCCTTGCTTCAGTCGGAAGGGACGTGAGTACCTTCCTTTGAACGAAGACTAAACTAAGAATAAGAATAATTACCTAGGTAGGTACGTAGTTTTATCTT
This sequence comes from Mesopsocus fuscifrons, assembly GCA_950004255.1. Classification (NCBI taxonomy): domain Eukaryota; kingdom Metazoa; phylum Arthropoda; class Insecta; order Psocodea; family Mesopsocidae; genus Mesopsocus; species Mesopsocus fuscifrons. Next base: position 7,785,729 of record OX465378.1, read on the forward strand.
ATCAAGTATCAGCCGGATTCATTTAGGTATTACTTATCTACTCCCCTGTTTAATTTTGTTGTTTTTATTTTTAATGATAGATTTTGAGTTTAGTTTGACAAGATTATTCCATGAGCTTGCTTTTATCTTATTTTAAGTGTCAGTGTATTTATTGTGACAGTGCTAGTGCCTTGACAGTGCCATACATAATGTGGAAGTGCCTTCAATCTACGATATGATCCTACGTCTTTGTTAAGGGTTAAATCTGGAAATCTGGAATCTGGAAATTTTTACCTAGCATTACGATATTACAATAATATTTAAGTAAAAAGGAATATTTCTCTTTTGTGTTCGATACGTTTACAGGCTCAAAGCTTCGCTCGTCTACCGAATGAATAGGCTCTTTGTAGATTACTTTTGTTATCCGATTCCAGTTGCTGGCGTGCAGCTTATTGTAGGGGGGATTATTGGGGCGGACAAGCCCAGCAACTGGACCGTTTCATGAACTATCCATTGTGCTCAGCTGGCAGCAGTACCAAATATATGCTCCCCAGCCATCGCGCAAACGATGGGGACCTACAGTTTTAGGTGGGTTCCGAACCACCACGGCCTCGATATACATTTCACTTGACATATGACATATTGACATATGAACATATCAGAGGTGAATGCCGAGCAGAAAAACTTTTTAGTAGGATCGGGATCGAACCGGTGTGACCCGGCTCTTACTGCTCAAAAGTCGACAATTTAGTCCACTCCACAGGACACTTAGCCGATAGGACATTTGGCCGACTTTTTATTTTAATTTTTTTATTAGCTTCGCCGTGTTGGCATAAAAGTGTATCCGGTCACGGTTCACTCGGCCGTCGAGGCTGGTTATCCGATTATTTCCGAAGGAAGGGATTACAGATTGGGGGGGAGATGAATCTCGCTCCGATCACTTTTAGGGTTTCTCGCACTGGATTTCCTCTGGACTATTTTTACCAGCTTGAGATAGGTCTGTATCAGAACAAATTTTACCAGCTTGAGATAGGTATCAGCAATAGCAATTTGATGTGTGCTAGTTTGCACTGCAACTCTCCTTAACTTAATAAATATGTGTTCACTACCTATGGAAATTACTTCACAGATTTCCGAACACGTGGGAGGTGGTGCATGGAAACTCATAAATACGTAAGTGTGATCCCGTTTAGACGAAGTGACGGAAGGAACGACTCATAAAAAAAAAGTTGTCACCACTATGAAAAAAGTTTGCTTTAATATGTTGACCTTAGGTGAGCTTTCTCTACAAAGTATAGGAAGTTAAAGGATGGAATTCAGCTTGGTGGGTTTCGTTGTGTGAGCTTACGTACCCCCAGACTCTCATAGCTTCTGCACAGACCTTTTGAATTGCTGCTACTTTAGGGTACGATATTTTTTTCCGCCAGTGGAAGGCTCTGCTTCTTGAGTTCCGGAATGTGCTTTCAGGTCCTCCAATATTTACCTGTAGGTTAAGTAAGAAGATACCATAAAAATCGCGTCCCACCACGTAATAAGGTGAATCGAATTATTGAGTACCTATATTTTCCCATTTAAAAAAATTATTTCCCAAAAATGATTACAATTGGCCATTTTTGGTTCCCTTTCATTTGGTTGACACGGCTAAACTTCCCGTAACTGCTGGGAAAATTTTATATCACTTTCACTGGTTTTACACAACTATTATTACTCTCCAGAATACACCTAAGTAGGTACCGAGGGGTTAACCACTCGTTGAGAATCTCGTTGGGAATCATTGGAAATCTTAATGAAATCTCAGGGAATCTTGGAATTTTTTTGAGGGGTTACCCCTTCGGGGTTCATCTTTCTATGAATATCGTTGGGAATCTTTGGAAATCTTTATGGAATCTCAAGGAATCTCTGGAGTGGTTACCCCCTCGGTAGGTACCTAGAGTGCAAAGAAAACGACTGGCGGAAAAAGTGGGAGAAAGTCAAGTGCCACCATTGTCAGACCGTTTATTTATGAATTCTGACTACCTAATTACCGTCGTTTTCAAATCTATTTTTTTCATTATAACGGTACTTTCCGACTTCATATAGGATGAGCATTAAAAAAAAACCTTCGCAATCAGTAAAAGAAAAAAACCTTGCTCAGCCACTTGGCATATTCTTATTGGTCTTTATCTTTCTCCGAACTGCTGATCCAATTTGTACTCCTCCAGGCTTTCATTTTAAAAAGTAATGAGAACAACAGGATACTTATCTAAATAAAATTTCCATTTGAAAGCTATCACTCCCGACACAACCAGAATTGAAGTTCCCATCAATTTCCTGTGTGACTGTAATGTGGATATTGCCTTTGAAGCTAATGATCGTACTTGACTCCTCGCACAAAGCAATACTTTTTTTTCGTTTGTGTCAATTGCATCTTCCTCTGATTCTATCGCATAACCGCAGGAATGTGTTACGCTTTTCATACTTCCTGCTGTGCCTCAATTATTCCAGCTAACAACAAACTGTCTGAAAGACTTGTTGAACTTTTCAGAAAGTTCTGGCAGCCATGATCCACTGCCGAAATACTGTCACCAACGGCGGCCAAACGTTCTGCCACAACACCGGCCACTAAGATTTTGAGTAAAGTCAGTCAGGTATACTGTTTTTGATTTAATACTGGGTGTCGGAATTAGTGATGCACAATGCAAGAACAAGAACAAGAAACGGCATTTCTTGTTCTTGTTCTCGCAAAGCGACTCTTGCTTCAAGCTTCAAAGCGGTGATGTAGAATCCTAAATTTGTTCCAAAAGTATTCTCCCTTCGTAGATATAGTGGTTGACAATTTTGGCTTCTGGTTAGGGTAGTTTTCATAGTTGAGACAGTAGAGCAGCTGTGTCCTTGTCAGGATTAGTAGTAGTAGCAGTAGCAGTAGTAGTAGTAGTGTCGACTGGGGCCCCGCAGGAAAGACTTAGGCCACGAAGGTGGGACCATAGAGCAACCCCGGAGTCCCGGTCTGTACTGCAGCCCAACCGCGACCGCGTACCGGAGCAACGGTCCAGCGGAGCAACAGGCCGCAGCTCGATGGCTTCATCTCTTCCTCCCCCAACGGCGAATCCCAGGTACTCCAGGCGCTCCCTCCACCGTGAAGGGCTGTCCAGAAGGAGATGCCACCCTGTCTCTTCCTCGCCATCACAGAACCTGCACCGCGTGGAGTCAGTGTGTTAGTGATGCACGATGCAAGAACAAGAACAATAGACGGAATTTTTTGCTCTTGTTCCTGCAGTAAAAAATTCTATATCGTTCTTGTTCTTGTTCTTGCAGCAGAAATCATTTCTTCCTCTTGTTCTTGTTCTTGCTGCGAGATTCTTGCAATTTCTTGCATACACATGGAATTTTCTGCTGTGGTTTTTTGCCTAAAGAGCGGCCATTTTAACTGCAATCTATCGTCGCATAGTTTGCAGAGTTTCTCGTACAAAATATGGACTGCAATCAGTGCAATCCATGAATGAAGCTTTGGAAAAAAACCATGGGTTTATGCAAGACTCTTGTGAGAACTCTTGCAAGAGTTCTTGTTCTTGCAAGTCATTTCTTGTTCGTTTTTTTGCAGCCAAAATCAGCTCTTGTTCTCGTTCTTGCATGCAATAAATGCAAGATCTTAAGCAAGAAAAGAAATTTTCGTGCACTATAAGTGTGTACGCCCAATTTCGCCAAGTGAGCCCGGGAATACCCATGCATGTCCCGTTGGCATGGCGACTATTATTAGGCGAGCTGCTCCTCGGTCCTTCTCTCTTGCTTCGAGCTCAACCCTCCCAGCGCTCCCTCCCCTAGTCAGGCTTACGTCATAGCTGATGGAAAATACTCTATTGCAGTGTCTGATACGACGTTTTAATTTTCAAAAAATGTCAAGAAATTTTCAAGATATTTTTAAGAAATTTTCAAGAAATTTTCAAGAATATACGTCAGCTGCAGCGTCAATTCCCCGACTCCATTAATATCCTTTTTCTTTACCCTTTACCTTTACCGTCTAACAATTTTTTGATCAGTGAACATACTATACAATTCTATAATATAATAATTCAGTCAGCGATCAGACTACAAAATTTAATGATTCCAGAAATAGTCATTTTCCCCTCTGCTTATTGGGTGGTGGAAACACTCATTTCATCGTTCCACAATACAAAATATACTAATTAATTTGGAAAATAATTAAAAGTTGGGGTAAAATTATTTCACTACGCCTGCAAAACCGTAATTATGTACCGGATGGAAAAGTCAGAGTACATGAATCGCCTGCAAAACAATGGGAAACCCAAAATCTCAAAATCGAAACTTTGCACGAAGACATAACTTTCTCAGCCCATGTATTACATACATATATTGTTCTTGTTCTTGCAGTAGAAATCATTTCTTGATCTTGTTCTTGTTCTTGCTGCGAGACTCTTGCAATTTCTTGCATAGGTACACATGGAATTTTCTGCTGTTAAAATGTGGTTTTTTTTTCCTACCGAGCGGCTATTACAAGTGCAATCTATCGTCACATGTCTGCGCGGAGTTTCTAGTAGAAAATATGGACTGCAATCCATGAATGAAGCTTTGGAAAAAAACTGCCTGGATTTATCCAAGACTCTTGCGAGAACCCTTGCAAGAGTTCTTGTTCTTGCAAGTCACTTCTTGTTCTTGTTCTTGCAGTCAAAATCAACTCTTGATCTTGTTCTTGTTCTTGCACGCAAGAAATGCAAGAACAAAAGCAAGACAAGAAATTTTCGTGCATCACTAGTGCTACAAAGAAATTAAAATACTGACCTGAGTGTGGGTTTCGAGGAACTTGACGACATCAGAATGAAACTGAAGACCCAGAAAGCTTAAAAGGCGGCTGGTCGTTGCATAGGGGTCTGTGGCTAGGTCTTCATAGCGAACGGCGGTAAAGGCGTAAGGGAAGGCCCTAATCAGGTATGTGGCAGCTGTGTAGTCTGCCTCCAGGTCGCTGCATAAGTTCTCAGGTTTGGAACAGTCATCTCCGCGGAAACACCACGGCTCATGACTCCGAGATTGAAGAGTACCCCGTGGGTCACGCACAAGGAGCACTACCTTCACATTCAGGCTAAAACCAAGAACTATTTTCATTCTTTTTCGATAACTTTCGAATGCTCAAGTGGCTGGATCTATGTATTCTCCAGACTGTAAGTAGACCACCTAGAAACAAGCCCCAGGAGAGGAGGGTATTCGAGACAAATTAGGAAGTGAAATTTTATTGATGAAACGCGTTAGGAGGGTGCCTTTAGATCGGTATCGCGTCACAAACTCTTTAAACTCTAACATTTGTTGAATATTTTTTAGGTCTGATGAACTAAAGTTTTACACGCCGGTTTGAGTTGTTCAATAAGGATTTTCTGTCTACTACCAAACGATAAATTTGTAGTTTAATTTCAGAAAAATAGTGGCCAAAATTGACTTTGTTGTAAGTACCTCTCTCTCACTGTCCCCTGAGCCTAAGAGTTCAGAATCATTTCTTTAAACGGTGATGTCTTCAGTGAGGCTGGCTTCTGTAGAAATTGCAAATTCTATTACGTGCAATACTGTGTACAAGCTTCTCTGTATTTCCAGTTAAAAGGTACCAGTAGCATGAACTGCCGAGCTGAGCGCTACACAACAGGAGCGGAAACATCTGTTCCTACAGTCTGCTCATTGCCATACTATAGTGAATGTATAAGTACATATCTGACTTCCTGCTTGAGCCCACCTGCTAAACACCGTTCTGCTCGTATCACCAGCCAGCTTATCGGTAAGTACTACTACGTCCTGGATTTCCTTACCGAAATAGGGGTTAAATAACCTACCTGAACAATGCATAGACCGCAAGTCCAAAGCCCAAACTGTGCCACCAAGCGATAACACGTGATTCATTGAAAATAAGTGACCTCAGAGCTTTTAGTCTCCTTTTTATATACTTCTTCGTCTAAATTAGTGTGATCACCCTCGGTATACCTTCTGTCAGCCAGCAGTTCTTCCACGAGACTAAGTCGCAGGCGTGTTAGCTTGATAGTAAGGAGCGGAAACAGTTTGCAGAAGGGAGTAAGGAACTCTGGTTCGTAGCACAAGTCAGGATGCTGGAGACACTGGAACCAGAGCCGTCTATTGTACATGAACATCCAGTTGTGGCGTTTCCCAAATTGTAGATGCCGATCTATGGAAAAGGATGAAATCTTCAAAAAAAAAATTTAAGGACAGCTAAATCAAATCTGCTAACACCACTTCATTCTCGTACATGGCTATACAAAGCCACGAAGCGTGCCTGACCCATGGAGTCTACTTTTTAAGGGTCCACTATACCTGACGATGCATTTTTTACCACCCATAAGATTAACATTGCGAGCGGCGATTCATTTTCAAGGTTTACCCTTGGTTGGAAAGACGCAAAATTTTGCCTGTAGGTACCTATAGCCCTAACTAATGTTATAGGTCGTGATCGAAGCAGATTTCACAATTTTTTACTGGTTTTTTACAGCACTTTTCTTGAGGTATGCGATGCTAGCATTTGCAAAACAGTTGCAATAAAAGAAACCAGTGAGAAATTGGGAAATCTGCTTCGATGACGACCTACAACATTGTTAGGGCTAGGTACAGGCAAATTTTGTGTCTTTGCAACCAAGGGTAAACCTTGAAAATGAATCGCCGCTCGCAATGTTAATCTTTTGGGCGGCAAAAGATGCATCGTCAGGTATAGCGTCCTCTTAACAGAGTTGAGAAGTGAAGGTATCACCATAACCAACAGAGAAATACGCACCAAGACCTGTATAGTTGCAGTGGAAAAAATTCTTGAGGAGAGGAAGAGCTTCATCCGCCAGTGGTGGGTCTCGGATTTTGACTATCCCAAAGTCCAGTAGCGGTTCGTAGTTGTAGTAAGTACCTGGGTGACTAGTAAGGATATCACCCAGAAAAGTAGAACCTGACCGCCAGGTACTAATCACCAAAGTCCTTATGGGGTGCCCTCTCAGCTCAGGTATTAGGTCCGCCAAATTTCTGCAGCATTCCAATAATCTCGGTGACCGTTCTTACCATCGACAAAGGATGTCTCCCACCATAGAAAACTCCTATTTTCTCGGAAAGTTAACATGGTAAATATGGGAGAAAATCTCCAGTTTTCTCTTAACTGAGCATGGTGGGACGCAGATTTTTCATACATAATTTCCGAATTTAACCGTGGTGTTTGCATTTGAGTAATTATTGCCGTGGCTCTCAGTGGCCGAGGGGTCAAGGGGTCCTGTGAGGTCCGGGTTCGAATCCCAGCTTAAGCAATATTATTCGCTTACGGCATGGATTTAATGGCTTCGGCCCACTCCTAAAAACTGGCTATGGCCGCACCTATTCGGCTTCGGCCAACTCCTCTTCGGCCTAGACAAAATTCCACAACCGCGGGCACTAATATACCCTTAAAAACAAAAAAAAACATAGTGAAACTATGGGTCCAAGAGCTTCAATTAAATTTTGAAATAAGTATACTTACTTCTCGGAAAGATTGTAGCCTGCCATTTCTTCTTGGATAAGTTTCCGTTGCTCAGCCAGAACCTTGTCTACAGCTATTTTTAAGGGCTCATGTCTGGCTGCCCTGAAGGGCGTCTTCCTGTCTGAGACGTCCAGCAGCATCAGTAGTATCATCAGCCAACATACTAGTAGCCAGGGTATCACACACGCGGCGAGCCTGAACCTCTGCCGCATTTTCTGTTTAAGTAAGGTATTATCAATTGGCAAAATTGTATTCTTTTTTTTTTTAAATCCACATCTAGCTTCTCGTATAGGGTGCACTCAGCAACGCATGCAGGGGGCGATAGAATGTGGCAGGTCGCATTTACATATATAGAATAAAAATAATCGGACCTATAAACTGATCCAGCTGGAACGCGTTTACCTAAGGGCACCCACTTCGAAAGACATATCTTGAAGTTTCTGCGTGTAAACAAACTCTCTGGGTACGTTCCTGCAGCTAAAATGCGAACCACTGAAGAGCCACACCCCACACCCCACACCACGATAATGCCATAACACTCCATCTTCTTGATGAGTTCTTCATGGCAAACAGACTCAGATGAGCGGCTTAACACACAAAATATACCCCATATACATTATAGTCATATGATGATTTTCAACTTTTTAAATCCACTTTTTTCTTCTCATGGGACTACTTAACAGGATTATGGGAAATAAAAATTCTTAACTTTGAAATTTTGATTAAAACAATACCTAGGTACCTACCTACTTATTACTTACTAGTCTTTCCATTATATGGCTAAGAAAAACTAGACAATAACAAGAAGTGTTGCTACAAATTCTGTTGGAGGATAGTAAATTGCGAACATTACATCCTGTTGTAATTTTATTGTCACTCGCGTGTGCCTCTCAGTGGCTGAGTGGTCAAGGGGTTCGCTTTGTGTCCTGAGAGGTCCGGGTTCGAATCCCGGCGGAACGAAAAAATTTTCCGCTTCCAACATGGATGTATTGGCTTCGGCCCACTACTAAACTGGCTTCGGCCCACTCATTTTCGGCTTCGGCCACTTCATCTTCGGCTTCGGCCAAAAATATCCAACAAAGCAACTCATCGGCGCATTATGTTCTCTGAACGTCGCGCGTTAAAAAAAAAATCATTCGCCTCACAAAAACAAATAGACCATGAGTCTTTTCTGGAAAAACCTCACTTTGCTGAAGGTATAACAAATAAAACCATGGAAGATGCCTTGCATCAAGAACAAGACAAGGAGGCCTATTCTCGTTCTCCAGTGAGTATAAATTTGATGTTAATAACAACAGGAATAACTCGTCAGAGGACTCACTTGCGATTGCACTTTGTTACCTTACCTAGATGAGAAAACGTCAAAAATTATAAGCCAGTTATTTTTACCTTCAGTGTAAACATAGGTACCTAATTTCTGCCGAAGTGAAAGCCTTTTAATCTTCAACTTGACGCTAAATGCACTGAACTAAGTAGGTAGGTACACGTACACTTCGAAGGTACAGCGTAACTGGTAATAGAACTGAGTACCTAGGTAATACTGCGCTACAGGTCTGGTACTTTTACACTTCACTAAACTTCCTGCACTCCGTTTCCTGTTGATATAGGTATAGTATACATATCAGTTGGTAGGTATGCACTGCACTTTCTTATTTACTAGGTACCTATCTCTTTATGCCAGTCAGGTAAGTATATAGGAATAGTAAGTATTATGTAGGACACCTATACATATATGTATAATATCTACATTACACACGCCGGAGTCACCCAAGCCCATGGTTGTTATGTATGATTAAACAGAAATATTTATTCGTTCATCAGCAATCAGCACTATCTAGGGTAAATCCATTGAGGCGCACTGTCGCACGTGCTGACTGCAAGAATCTATAGAGGAACGATGAGCCAGGACCGAATTTCCGAGGTTCCTATAGCGTTGCTGCCTTAAGAGATATTGCATTCTCGGATATTGATGTCTCGGATACAGTGCCTTTATGACCAACTGCTTACGCAAGACCAGCAACTCATGCACCCTTGCTTGGATTCCCAGTCATGTGGGCATCAGCGGTTAATGATGCAGCTGATCGGGCAGCCCGCTGCATGTGCTGCCGCCAGAGTCGTTACAGACCCGATACTACCGTACACTGACGCAAAGAACTTTATTAAAGCTGCCGTTACCACCACCTGGCAAACTGATTGGACTCGTAGCACCTCGTCTCTGCGCCTCGTCCGACCTACTGTCTCTCTGGTAGCCTCCACCATTGAACCGTTTGCTGCTCTCCGTCGAGACCTCTGTGTTCTCACACGCATAAAAATTGGTCACTCCCGACTGACCCACCAGCATCTTTTCAATATCGCTGTGACCCCCCAGAATGTCCCCATTGCACCAACGTTCTTAGCCTTCATCATCTTCTGCTGGAGTGTCCTGGCTACCAGGCCCTACGTCAACAGTGCTGCCTCCCACCTACTCTGCCTAAGATGTTCCAAGATGCCGCCTCTCTCAGCGCTCTGTTGACCTTCACCAAAGCCACCGGCCTCTATACAGAAATCTGAACTAATTGCTGTCACCTAAGTGTTTCTGCTTTTGGCCATATGGCGCAATGCTGTGGCCTTTTCTTTCAAATAAAAAAAAAGATATTGCATTCAAATTTTATCCAGCTCTCTATAATGTCCTGGACAACTTCAGCGCCCTAAGTTCAAACTAATCATCACCAAAGTCAACCCCATAGTTACGCCGGGTATGAACAGTCACTCATTACAGAGTAGGTTGGTACCTAAGTAGGTACTGTAATACTGGTCGAATAGAAGCAGCGTTATTTTTTTTTCTTTTACTACCACAGAGACTACATCGGGAAGATTCGCTAAATCTTAAAATTGATTTTATAGTTCGTCAAAAATCAGCGGGGGGGGGGGGGGGGGGGGGCAGGTGGCCCATCAAGTTTGATTTTGGACAATCTATTTTGATCAAGAAAGTTGCTGTTGTAATCCGTAAGTTAAGTTGGGATTAATCCTTGAAAGCGACTGTGTGTAACGGGACTTCGTGTGTAGGTACTGGCAGTCGCCCGCCTATATCTAAGCACCCATAAATCATCTGCCGCCTGGCAATGTTTTGACTAGAAGCCACGTCCCAGAACCACACTCGGGCTTTCGATACCGTTATGTTTCTTTCTTAGGGCCGCTGCCACCACTTATTAGTCACGGCGTGATTCTCCAAGCCGTATACAACAGCGTGTTTTTTTTGTTGATATTCTCGACAACAGTAGCTTTTTGAAAATAATATACCTATACACTGTTTGGTTAGGACAATATAGTCATCATCACTGTTCACCTTAGGAAGAATTTTTACCAACCGCGGTCTGCACTTGAAGAACAAGAAGTGGCGTTTCTTTTTGCTGTTTTATTACTTTCTTCCCCGTATGTAATATCATCGTGCAAAAATTTTGATTAGGGATTTTGATTACAAAAAGGCATGACACCAAAAAAGTGGTCCATCCGTACGTTCTTAAGCACGTTCGTCTGTAATCCGGCTGAAGGTCGCACCGATCAACCAGCGAGGCTCAATTTTGGAGTAGGTACCTATCCATGTGCCTACAATCAGTTGTAAGATATTTTTGTAATAGAAATTTGATAACTCAAAAAATTCACCTGCCATTGACAAAAAAACGTATTTTTGATTGGTCTATATAGAGTTTAGACTGTCTAGAGTCTAGAGTGTCTAGACTATCCTGAGAGTACAGTTATGTTTTAATGTTAATGCCGGGAGTACTTCAATAACATCGTTCCTGTTTTTATGACCAAGAAATGCAAGAAAAAGATGGCATTCATCTAAAAATCCTACCAGGAAAAAATACCCAGTTGGAGAGAAGCCTGCGACTGTAGGTTAGGAGGACAATAAAAAACTGTTGAGACATCCAAGAACAGACTGAACAGTTACTACTTTCTCGAATGCACATGACTAATGAAGAGTTTTAAGAACGTATAACATCGTTCAAATATTCATCTGTAAACAGTAGCTCAGCCGCGAGTCTCCTGATGAAACAGTGAGTCATTGTTGTTGTGGTCTCGGCGATTATTTTTTATGATTCATGCGATCGCTGGTCGTAAGTTTAAGTCCAAGACCATATGGAAGGATGTATTTGTCCCTCCTTTTTTCCTCAGATATCAGGTATAAGTACATAAGCGATCCTCAACCTATCTAGGTACACATAGTTGGTTGTACCTGGTACTATATCGCCCAGTATGGTCTTATATTTCGTTCCATAGGCGTAGCAAGGGGGGGCTGGGGGGGGCTTAGCCACCCCCAGAAACTGTTAAACCACCCCCTGGATTTTTCCGACCTACACATAACGTCACATAAAGCCATATGTGAGGAGGAGGCCTGGGGGGCTGAGCCCCCCCCCCCCCCCCCCAGGTTTTTGGTCCTACTGCATGATTGAATATAGGATAGGAGGTTGAGACCATTGTGTGGGCAGCAGCACTGCATGGCCAGAGTGGGGCGTACTGGCCTGAACGTATAACAAACGCTGCTGATGCCACGATTGCCAGGTTTTAACGCTACAGTAGGGGTAACTGTTGGTCCAAAAATTTTCCCCGTTAACCTCTCTACAAATAAAAATAGATCTCTTTGACTTTGAGCTCTCATTTCGTGAAGGAAGTTAAAAAATTCCAAATCTAAAAAGGATATTTCAACGCGAAGCTTCTGGGGATAAGTTGGCCCAGTAGTCCAGGTCTTTGGTCGTTAAAAGAGTTTAACTGCTAGTGCTAAACGTCGGATGTTATCTCACGGTTATCTTGGCGTTATAGGTTCCCATTAGGAGTACGCGGGGTGTTGGATATTTCTAGTGTGGTTACCGCTATATTGGTATCGTGAGATAAGATGCATGGCTGCGGTGAACCACGTTTATTGACACTCATTCACAATGAGTTGGGAAGTTTACTTATACTGTGGTATACTCTGCAGTGAGTCTGAAAACAAGGGAATGGTAAGTTGTTCTCCTATTAGGTAGATTTTGAAGAAATATTACCTATAGTGGTGTCGTTTCAGTAGTCTCATATTTGATAAATTTCTTCATAGTTTTTCGTTTCATTACCATCAGCTCAAAGGTTTATACATACGAGTATCTATCCCATAACCATAATCAGCTCAAAAGCTTATATCTAGGCATCTATGGTATAGCCACTCTGACCTGCCTGGCCCGAGGGTATTTTGCACTGTTCACTGTACACAGAATGCCCTCGGGCCAGGCAGGTCAGAGTGGCTATACTATACCTTATGTACCTATATTCCGCTTTCTTGTGAACACGCTACGAGCTGTATTTTTAAAGACAATTTTGGTTGTATTGAATTTATCAGGGGTGGAGACCGAAATGGGGACATCAGACTTCAGGTTTTTTCTATACCTTTATTTTCCTTTTTTATACACTGCAGATTTATTTATTTACCTTTGTTTCAGTTATCTGATCTAGCATGTCGCTCCCTATCGTAGTACTCCTGAAACTTTGTCTCTACGCAAGTGCTGATGTCATATTTTCAAATCTGAAAAATCCTTCCGAGAGCGCGACCAGTTTAGCTGTGGACGGGGATACTTTTTACCTCACCTACGTGGATTTTGGAAAGGAATCAGGCATCAATGGCTTCCTTAAGTCTTATAAATTCCGTATGTATAAATTCCGTATACCTACGGCCTCCACAATGGCTCGATCATCCAGGTTTTCCCTGCATGGGCCGAATCCGAAGCTATAGGACATTCACGCTACCAGCAGAAATTTGCTGACGAAAAGACTCGATCCCAGAATCGGGAGACCACCACAGCCATATTTCAAACTTGAGAATAAAACAGATCTTGTTCTATAACAATGATTATCAAATATTCTTGAGCTGCCATTGGGGCTTCACCATACTTAATACAAAGATGAGAGATCTGCCTTTCGAGGTGGTTGGCCAGATTGTATATTGTAGATGAAATTGTATAGGAATTGTCTATAGGTTTATTTCTCCAGATCCTTATAGTATAGAGAAACTGCCAAATTCGTCCTATATAGTATAACTTTACCTCTAGAAATTGTCCTCCAGGGGATTTCACACATGTTGTAGTTTATAATTTTTTTGTAGTTAAAAAAACCGCCGTCCAGTGATACTTGACTAATCGATGGTGATTGACGGTCTTGTACTATTTCGACAGAACTTAATTTTTATAGAAGAGGGACTCAGGTTTAGCATCATGTCTCGTAGTAAACTAAGGGTGCGTCCCACCATGCCCAGTTAAAATTAAACTGGAGATTTACCATGTTAAATTTAACTTTTGAGTTAAATTTAACATGGCAAATCTCCAGTTTCATTTTAACTGGGACGCACCCTTAGGGTGCTTCCCACCATACTCGTTTAAAATTAACTTCCAGTAAAATTCCAATATTGCACTGTAAAAACCGAATTTAACTGGAGTTTAACCGTTAACCGAGTATGGTGGGACGCACCCTTAATAGGCCAGATCATTTCCAGTGACTCCCGCACCATTATTATGAGGAAACTTATATAGCCTTTCTATCAACTGTTCCTTTCTTTCACAGAAGCAAGTGACTCAAAAGAAGAACTTAAAAAAGTCGCCCTGACTCAGCCATCAGAAGTGCTGATTTCTCCCATCAGTGTTCAAATCGACGAATGCTACAGACTCTGGATCTTAGACAGCGGTGTCCAGAACATAAGTGGCGTCCAGTACAAAACTTCTGAGCCAACTCTCCAAGCCATCCATCTCAAATACAACCGCACTCAAGTACGCTACAAAATACCTGAAGATCTTACAAAATCAGAATCCCTTTATACTTCTTTCACCGTAGATATAGGAAAAACCTGTGAAGATACCTGGGTCTATGTTGCTGATATTAGGAAAGGAAATATTTTAATTTTCAATTACCAAAATAATTCAGCAGTAATACTGAATCAGTCTTTCTTTTTTCCGAGTACGCAAAATATTCCTATGATATACCACCATGAGGAACAAAACAGTGAAACGTACGGCCTCGTTGTGGTAGGGTCAAACCTAATTTTCCATCCACCTGGATGTTTAGAAGATTATTCTATTTCGGCAAGTTACTTAAAATATGACGAATATGATGAAAATTTAGAGTACACTATGGTTACACCAATATCGGGGAATACTTCAAATGGTGTCATAAGATTTGATAAAACCACTTCTATTATTTTCTATGCTGCATTTCAAAAAGTTGGATGCCGAGGGGTAGGTGAAAAATTTATTTTGAGCAGTCATTACGAAGAAATCGATGTTGGAGTAACTGGTTATATCACTGATTTACAAATAGTTGGCCCCCGTATTTGGATTCTAGTAAACAGCCAGAGTGGGTTTTCGATAGAAACTCGGGAAATTGAACAGTTGATCGCTCAAACATCATGCAAGAGGCATACAGGTATAAATGTGAATACAAGATCTGTCGCAACCCAGATCAGTCAAATTTTCAGGTATGCATATTTTGTCATCTCTTTCTCACTTATTGTCTACGTATAAGTTTTTCATTTTCGTAAAGTCTTTCATTTACCTACTGAGTCCTCGTAAATAGAGCACTTCACCATGGGCAGGACCAAAAACCGGGGGGGGGGGGGGGGGCTAAGCCCCTCATACCTTCTCCTCACATGGGGGGGTAGGCATGACTTTATGTGACGTTATGTGTAGGTCAGAAAACTCCTGGGGGGGGGGGACTAAACGGTTTCTGGGGGAGCCCCCCCCCCCCCCCCCCCCCGAGACCCCCTTGCTACGCCTATGCACTCCACACTAATAACCACTAATAACCCCGAGTACTTAGTTTGTTATGTTTATGACATACTCTTATTCCCTAGCTAAGGGTATGGGGTTCGGAGGCGTGTACGGACGGGGTTATCATTTCATATTGGACAATATACATATATTCTTAACAACACCATAGATAATTACAATATAAAAATAGATAACTTACATTAACATATTAGCACCCATTTCGACTCGGACTCTGGCTGCTGAGCTCGTCTTGCTCGAATCCCCTTGACTGCCCCTTGACTGATGACTGCTCCTGCACTGCCTCTTGACTGCTGACTGCTCCTGACTGCTCCTTGAATGCCCCTCTTCAGACCTCAGCATTCGGTTTTGTCATATTACCGACCAAAGGCCTGAAGAGTTGCTCTAATTGTCTGTCCGAGAGGTGCTACTCCTAGCGGTGGAAATGTTTAACCTCTGCTTAAGTGACCTAGACTGGTGACCTTACCAGGTCACTCAGGCTCAAGTTGACATACCACAGCCATGAAGTCAGCAATCTGACACACTGAGTCAGGCAACAGTACCTAACAAGTTTACTTACTATCTCTAAAAGCACATTCAATTATCACCTTCAAACAGATTGTAAGAAGATAAGGCACGCCATGATGCAATATATGGAGAACAGTTCTTCTTAGAGGAACTATATGTTGTGTTGTAATATGATAATTGAATATGCTTTTCAGGCGTTATATACGAGATAGAAGAAAATACCTGTTGGTTTGGTCCACTCGTGAAAGAAGTCATTTAAAAATTAGTTAGGTACCTGATAATCTGTTTTGTGCATGACATGTGAGAAGATGAAAAAGTTCAAATAAGTTGTTATGATCAACTGAATGTAAAATATACCTAATATGCTAGCCTACTGAAGAGGTGTATAGGTATATACGTGTAAGTTACATCCTAACGTAAATACATGCACTCTATGTGATGTGGATTGATATACCTATGTAGGAGCCAACAAAGCATGCTGACGTTTGGGTGCAGGTTTAGACGCCTGCTGAGGGCGCGAACGGTTCGGCTGCACCGCAGCGGCGGTCTGCGACGTGTTCATCTCGGCGTACTAAAGTTTATGGGTCACGAACTCCATGAGGGACTCGTAGCTAGGGATCTCCCTATAATGTATACACCAACTCAATCTTGAATGAGAGTAGCTTCACATATTGTTTTCAAAAAGAAAAAAAAAGGGGTTTCAGAATAATTTTTTGTTAAGAACCTGAGGTAGTCATGAGATGAGACAAAGATCTAACAGAGTTAGCACATTTTTGTAGTCTATCTCTACCCCTCCATGTGACTAAATTTACTCTCATGCAGGAGTGCGATGGAGTATACAGAGTATAAGTACCTATAAGGACTGAGGATGCATGAAAAATAAATACTTTTTATTTCATTAATACTGACTTTATTATAGAGAGATAGTTAATAAGTAGTCCTCATGGTTCGTGCTATACAGCCTGATACCAGCAGGTTGGCGAGTCAACCTTAAATTTCACTTAGGTATCCTTGGAAAACTCCATAAACTCTATATACCTAATATAATGTCCAAGTTCTACATTATTAATATAGATACCTAGTTCTAATCAGGGCGTTGCCATACAATTTTGTGACTACATTCCTCCAACTACAATAGGGAAACATTCAGTGAAAACGGTCTAGCCGTATACCTAAGTATTTAACATTCTAAAAGTAATAATCTAAAATAATCCATAACTTATTTAAAATATGGTTGAATAGAATACTACAAAGTTAACAGCGAAAAAGCTCTTCTAAGTACATAAAGATTTAAAAACATTAAGTGATAGAATATTTGCGAACGACAGCATAGTGCGCTTAGGGGAAGAACAAAGGACCACTATAGGTACCTTCCATCATCCCCTATAGCTAAAACTAGAATATTAAAAAATTATAAAACATAAAAATAAACTACCCAACTTAAGAGAGATGCGCGGCTAGTTCTTATTTAAATAAAAGTATGCATTTTGGAATATTGAAATTCAAAATTGGAAACCATTTGAAACTATATTTTTTAAGACGCAGTGTTAGCCTGTAGGTATAGGTATATACCTATGTGGAAAAGTTTTTCGAAATTTCTGTAATAAACTAGCCGTGAACCACTCTTTCTTAATTCATAATTCTGATCAAATTGGAAATTTCAGCAGTGGAACGGTCACCTACTCTTCACTGTGAATTTCAAATGACCAACCAATTTCGGTTTCATGCATCAATAACCTGTTCTTCTGGTTCAAAATAATCAGCGGTTTCTTCCTTTTTGTCTTTACTTTCCCTTTCGGACATGGTAGAACATATTCGTCATATTTGACAGTGAGTCACACCCGAAAGTAATGAAACCGGTTTCACGGCCCTCTTGTGTGGAAGGGCGATTGTGCTGGTAGTTTGGAATATCCTGGTACAGAGGTTCAGCAGTTGTCGCTGATTCTACAGGAACCGCAAGGAGATTATTACCTGCTTCCAGCGAACTTCCTCCCCATGCGCCTTCTTCTTCCTGAAGATCGTTTACAGATTCAGCCGTGGACTCTTGATCGGATGATTGACCTTCATCCACCCGCAGATCTTCTTGACCTGAAGCGCGGCGTATAATGTAGAAGCCTGGGATGACATCCCCTTGCGGTTTAGTGTCGTGCTGCTTGAAGTCTTCATCAGTCATAGCGCGTTTGAGATTCCTGCGAGCCTCACAGAACTCTTCCAGCAACTTTTCCTGTTCCGAAGTAGGAGCAAGGGATTCAAAAGAACCCGTAGAAGCACTGCTATCGGAAGAGCAGGTTGAGCAGTTGCCCGATGAGTTGTCCGAAGAGACATCTTTACCGTCTTCTTTAATTATTTCTTCATTTTCTTCACCTTCTCCTACCCCCTCCCCCTCTCCTTCTCCTTCTTCCCCTTCGTCATCGGTTTCTTCATCCTGTTGGTCAGATCTTTTTGATAACAAATTCAAGATTGGTCGATCATAGCAAAACCAACCTCGTCCGTTACGTATCTTACCAATGTAATGGTTTCGTATCAGAACTTGCTGACAGAGACTCGTAATTGGTCGCCGAGATGTTCGCCCAATGTACCTCGGGATTTGTAGTGTTATCACCCTTCGAGGTTTACGAGTAGAGGGATAAGGAGGCGGTGCAGGTCCAGGTACAGAACTTTCCCCCTCAGGCGGTGGGGTCAATGTTACCTTGGGTGTAGGTAATACTCCCGAACCGGAAGGCCCTTCAGGGATCAGTATGATTTCGTCGGGAGTCAACAAACCTCCTTCCGTGTTACTAACGCTCACCTGATTATCGCTGTCGCCAGTTGTCAGATCTTCCTCCGTGATTGTTTCTAAAGATGTTTGAAATGTAATACGTGTACCAGCCATGGCGTGTCTCTGCAACAGTGCAATAGAAATTCCAAATTTAAGAGTTTGGCCCATAGTATTTTTTTAATATTCGCCTAAATATTTCATGCCATCGTGTTTTTTATTAGACACTATACTAACAGAGCGATAATCTTGAAAATAGGTGAAAGTGATCTCAGATAGATGCTTCAGATTCCTTTTCAACAGAAGTTCGATTTTCCAAAAAGTCAAGTGATTGGAGGTCATTGGAGGAGAATACTTTGAGTACAGGACTAGTTTTTGAATTTGAGCTTGAAGGCGGGTTGAAATAGAAAGGTGCGGAAGTACTCCTTCCACCTCAGTTTTACGATATGGAACACTTCAATTGCCGCACCCTGAAATTATGTTACCTTACACTTTCAGTTAAGTAAAGGTTCACTACATTCCGAAGAAATTTGAAAAGTTTCATGTACCTAGCTAATACACGTCATCGCGTATAGTTCGTCAAAAAAGTCATAAACCTATACTGCTCATATAGGAAAATAAAATGCTTTTAAATGCTTTTAAGGGTCCGCTATACCTGACGGTGCATTTTTTGCCGCCCATAAGATTAACATTGCGAGCGGCGATTCATTTTCAAGGTTTACCCTTGGTTGGAAAGACACAAAATTTTGCCTGTACCTAGCCCTAACAATGTTCTATAGGGAGTCTTTGAAGCAGATTACCCATTTTTTTACTGGTTTTCGAGATACAGCACTTTTCTTGAGGTATGCCATGCTAGCATTTGCAAAACAGTTGCAATAAAAGAAACCAGTGAAAAATTGGGAAATCTGCTTCGAACACGACCTAGAACATTGTTAGGGCTAGGTACAGGCAAAATTTTGTGTCTTTTCAACCAAGGGTATACCTTGAAAATGAATCGCCGCTCGCAATGTTAATCTTATGGGCGGCAAAAAATTCACCGTCAGGTATAGCGTCCTCTTAAGAACCTCTGGAATATATACAGTTAAGAAAAAGTAAGTAACAGAAAAGTAAACGAAAGAGAAAAAACTTATAAAACGAAGCCCAAAAAATTATTCCAGAAAAAGAACTGTAGGTAGCTATTGAAGTATGGCGGCACTTACAGTATAGGTACCGTACCTACGGGTACCTGTGTGTTGCAGCCTGCAGAGAGCGAGGTATCTTATTCCCACCCATCTTCTTACCTACACCACTTAGCGAACTTGAAACTTGCAGTATAGATTAGAGTAATGTAACACACAACAGTTGCGGACAGTCTGATTTTTAAATTTTTTTCCGCCAGAGGTGCGAAATTATGCTTTTGCCTATATTCTTCCATCAGTATTTTACCAGCAGTTTATTCAAAACGATACAAAAATACCAAGAGTCAAATTGACCACATGCATGCCCCTGGGTACGGCCTTGGGGTAAAGGTGGTCATTTCAGCGTCTGAGGATTAGAGTCTTATCTATCCTTATCTTACCTTACCTATCAAATTCGTAAATGCGAAAAAAATAGTTCAGTAGCCCATGATATAGTGCATGAGAAAATTCTTTAACCAAGAGGGTACAGGAGTTGTCGAAAATATGTTGCTACCGAGGGAGTAACCACTCCAGAGATTCCTTGAGATTCCATAAAGATTTACAAAGATTCCCAACGATATTCATAGAAAGATGAACCCCGAAGTGGTTACCACTCCAAAAAAAACTCCAAGATTCCCTGAGATTTCATAAAGATTTCCAATGATTCCCACCAAGATTCTCAACGAGTGGTTAACCCATCGGTTGCTACCTATACCTATACCTACCTATACTCGCCGGCTGCCCTAAATATCTACCAGAGGCACGGTCATGGAATTATTATTTTTTTAGGTTGACTGTTTCTTGATTTTTTCCAAGAATTAGGCAGACTAATAGATAGGTATAGCCTCTAGACTGTAGGGTCTATAGAGCAGGCTACAAGGAAATAAAAGACTAGGTATATGTGACAGACGTTTTAACTCTATTTTATAACCAAGGGAAAACGGTTGAATACCAATGTGGAGTTGTATAAAAGCCAAGTAGAAAGGCCAAAACATACATGAACCTCACAAAGCCCTACTTATTTCATAATATCTGTTTAAATAAAAGAGCGATTTATTTGTCAGAATCACTCTAATCACTACAATGATATACTATTCCCCAAAAGGCTTTGAAGCTAGGGTATCAATCTGCTATACGATAACTAGTGCTGATCCTGACTGATAAATTTTGACTCGAACCCAAGTTCTACGTGGCTCCGTCCTAGCCTAGCCTAGCCACTAAACGAAAAATAGCTCCCCCAACTTCTGGACAGGCACGAGGTAATTCGTAACTATACCTAACCCGCGTAGACTATAAAAATTGAGCCATTGAGTTCCAACGCCCCGTATCAACGGCGGCGCGACGTCTGGCTCCTGGAATATCTATATTCCTCGCTACTACTGTTACCATTTCCGCTGAAAAATTATGATGTTTTCATTTGAAATTAGGACACGGTAACCTCGAAAGAAAATTATCTGTGTAGGCGGTATATTCTGCTGGCCTGTTGGGGGGGGTGATATCATGGGGTTTCGTTTGAGAGAAAATGATGAGAGGGGGAGTGGGAGGGGGAGAGAAGAGAGCGTTCCACTACCTGCTGTCCCCAGATTAGTTGTAATTGGAAAAAAGAAGCACCGCAAGTGCAGCGAATTCACAAAGGATGGTGGATGGTCTTTAGCCCCCTCGCCGCGCTGTCCCGTCCAACTATTCCCTTCAGTGTGAAACCTTTTTATAAAAAGAGGAAATCGTAATAATTTTTAATTAGTGAGCTGGGCAGGGAGGATTGACGAGCTGGGCCGGCAGGAATTATTGCCGGTGAATGTGGAAGAATATAGATATGAAAGTCCTGTCACATTATAGCTTTCAACCTATTTTGGAATACCTATGTACCTATAGGTCCTATATCACTTAAAAACTTGAATTATATCACACTGAGAATACCGTTCAATCGATTTCCTTCAAAAATGGTGTGATGGTGTTTTTATTCATTAGGTATTGTTACACTGGGTAGGTATAGGTATAAAATAAGTTTTTAGTAACTTGATAAATTTAGGACCAAAACACGAATTTTTTATTGCTTTTGAGAGCAGCTTTTAATAGTACCTACTCTGCATGAGTACCTAAGTATAAAACCTAAACTAAGTAAATAGACAAAGCACTGAAACCTACCCGTAGGTAGGTACTTACCTAGACGATACCTAACGGGGTGCGGAGTGGGGGTTTTTTTTTTGGGGGGGGGGGGATTTGATAGCATGGAGAAAGTACCTAAATGAGAAGTAAAAGCTCACGGGAAACTCCAGTCCTGCTTTGTGAATCGTAATACCAAGTAGAAATAAGCTCTACTAATCATTTTTACTTTCCCGCCCGTATATAATCCATGGACTGAAAAAAGTTAATTTAACGTGCGGAATTTCTATTTTGAGATTTTAATTGCAAGAGACTCGTTTCAGAGGTCCCTGATAGTTACCAAAAAAGTGTTTTTTAAGACGTCCGTCCGTCCGTCTGTATGTTCGTCGGAACCGAGATCACCCAATCAACCAATTTTCCACAAAAAATTGGAATCGGAACTTTACTACAACCAGGGGCGTAGCGAAGGGGGGGGGGGCAGGGGGGGGAGGCTCCCCCCTTTAAAATGATGAATTCTCGAAAGTTGGTAAATCGAAGATGGATTAAAAAAATATACAAATTTTTTCTACCAAGTTGGCAAATTGGCTAAAGCCGTAATGATGGCTGTAAGTCCTAACTTACGGTCAACTTCAATTTTCTGCCAACTCCTATGTTGGCAAAGCCATAAAACCAACTAGTGCCAGGTTCTATCCAAGTCCTACGTCCTACCCAATTCAATTTTCTGCCAACTCCTAAGTTGGCAAAGCCATAAAACCAACTGTAGTGCCAGGTTCGATCCAAGTCCTACCCAATTCAGTTTTCAGTCAACTCCTAAGTTGGCAAAGCGCTTTTTACCAACTTTGAATAAGGGATCTTTACCAGCTCTTCAGCGAAAAGTCTAGCTGCCAAGTCGCTCAATCCCATACAAACTTGATCTGAAAAGCCAAGTCGCCTTTTACCAAGTTTGAAATTGGGTTTTTTATCTCAACTACTCAATGGGAAAAGTGTATACCTTAATTCTTCTTAGCTCAGCTCCTCAGTAGAAAAAAAGTAAACGCTAAACTTCGAGCTTTGTTATTTTCCTACTTTTTAGTTGGAATGCCAGTGATGTACGGTAGGCAGTGATGGATCATAATACATAATAATAAATACCTAAATAAATAATAGTGAAATTGAAAGTTCTTTCCGTGCAATACGGAGATTTTATGGAGATAAGTTAAATTTTCTTCTCGCTCGCTTCGCTCGCTCGAATCCTGACTTAGCGTCTGTGTTTTCCCCCGCATCCTGCTTCGCTTCGCCCCTCTCAATAATTAAGGATGAAGTTTTTATCTTATCTTAAATTTTCCGCGAGCTCGCTTCGCTCGCTCGGCCGTAAGGTCCTGTTTTCTTTTCTTGTACTAATTTTCTTTTTTCTCCATATGATCAATTCGTGTTGACAAGTTGATACGACAATATTTGCTGCCCTCACCCCGATCTTTACCTACACTGCAACTGCGTGATCCGGCGCCAGGCGCGTCTATGCCCAACTAGATCATTGAGGCCCTAGAAATGGTCTATACTAAATTAGAAAAAAATAATAGGGCCTAGAAACAGAGCCCAGCTAGGGGCCTCTTAGAAGCTTAATCAGGCGCTAACAGTATGTATTCGAACCCAGCCGTAACAGTAAAGAAATTAGAAAAATCACATAAAAAAAGCAAAATAGTGACTTGGCAAAATCGGGGTCTCTCCCCCCCCCTGCAAAAAGCCTTCGCTACGCCCCTGACTACAACTAAGTACTAAAACTTTAAGTTGGTCGAAAAGTAAGTAGGTAGGTACTTGGGTAGGTAGGTAGGTGGTACCATATAGGTAATAGCCGGTTTGTGCCTACTGAAACTTCAGCAGTAGGTTCTACCTAAATTATTTCTTTTACGGTGCTATAGTATAATAATTACGGGTACCTAAGTAGGACCTAAGTCGGTCTTAGAAGTCCTTAGGTTCCTACCTCCGAAACAATGCCTGACCCACTCCAAGATAAATAAGTAGGATATCTGAATCTGGACCCGCATTCATATCTACTTAGGTACTTACCTATGTAGGTAATTCTTAATTACTGAGCCTACCTCAATAAGGAATAGGTTAAAAAAACTGACCTGGCTGGTTTAAATGGTGTGACTGAAGAAAAGGGTCCTGCGCGACCGTGGACGACCACCAACGAAAGCTGTTGAGAGAGAAGACCGAACAGCCTCGTACCTCGCCAGACAAATACTGACTTCACGCGTCCTATGTTGCGGTCCATAGAGTGGGTAACTTCTCCTGATGGCAGTCCTGTTTACGCGCAAAAAATGTTGCAAAAGTTTTGTCCGAATTCTCCCTTCTTCTTCTTTTCTCTTTTAAACAAGAATGATCGCCTCAATCAAACAAATTTTTTTAGGTGTTCACAAATGTAAGTAAAGAACCGATCTGGGAAATTATTGACTTTGTTTATTTTATTTGTAAAACATGAAACGCTATTATCACTCTCTGCCAAATTGTGGGCTTATACAGGTACCTAGTAGGTAAATAGATACGAAATTATTTAGGGTGTGTCGAAAATACCCATTTTTATTTCCATTTCTCTACATTACCCGACCTTGATAAATTTACCTTATTGTAATTTTTTACAGTTTCTAACCAACAAAATTGTTTCTTACTTCATATTTATAAAAATATTAAATTGATAGAAGATGTAAAATACTGCAAATTACCAATTTTCCTTCTATTTTACTCTTGAAAGAACTTAATAAAATTTCTTGACACCAGACAACTTAGAATTTTTACGTTTCCCGCGCTTTTTGTGAAATTTAAAAAGCAAAAATTAAAATTTATTTTTATTGAAAATGTATAATATTACAAAATGTTAGTATATATTAAAAATAAAAAGTGGAAAAAAGACGTTCAAAATTTGAAATTATCTAATCGAAGTTTTTGCGTTTTCTATGCTGGCTATGTGAAAAATATTTCCCTATGCCTCCCTATTTGTAAATATTGCTGTCAGTGTCTACCTATTTTCTCGGTATATTATTCCCTTCTCCCTTTCAAATAAGTTTAATCCACATTCTAAGTGTAGGTAAGTATTAAAATAGCGTGAATAGCGTATTGTAGGAGTCTCAGCTGTTAAATTGTGATAAGGTTAGGGGTTAGGTTGAACCTAGTCTTTCATTTTGGTTTCTCTCTGTTTGATATGTGTCAGTTTTTTCTTTACAAAGTGTGAAATTTGTGTTTTGAAAATTGATCGCATTTGTAACATAACAATAAACCTTCCTTTTTAGGTTTCTAGATGAGCCAATCAGAGTATGAACATGAATGTAGCCGTGCTGAGCTGCTGGGCATTGTACGACCAACATGGGAAGAATTCTGTGAACGTCAGAACAATCGAAAGGTTGAAGAAGAAAGTGATGCAGTTGTGGATGGGGACAACGGACAAACTGAGCCAGATCCAGCCTTAGCTGAGGTATGTGCTGCATACCTATTTAATATACGTAAGGTACCTACTAATTCACTAAGGTTTCAGATGTTGTGCAGCCTCTAGAGTTGCGAAAAACAGTACTCTGCTCCTTAATAGTGTAAGTATTCTAAAACGAGTCGTCAGATTATTTTTTTCTCACTCAAAGTTGTCCCTGTCTGCTTCATATACATTCAATGAAATTGCCTATCTATTTAGTAATTCACCTTCCATGACTGATGGTTTTTTGTGCTTACAGGAGGTAAGCGGTCAGGGAGAAAACATCCGAAGAGCTGTGGGAGGACTAGATGAGCTGAACAGCATTCTCGCCAGCACCCAACACAAAATTAACAAATTTAAGGTAGGGAAGTTTTCCATGGAAACGTTAACTGCTTGCAATAATTCATACGACTTGAAGGGAGGTTTCAATACTTTTCGCGTATTGTAGTTTTGTTCTTGTTTCAGGTTCGTTGGAAAATTCTTTTGAACCACTTTGAACTACCAGGAAATTTTCAAAATTATTCGGAAAAAAATGGTGACAAATAAAATGTGGATTCTGTTTTTATTTCAGACGGTTTGCGGAAGTTTTACAAACTTGATGAAGCTAAAGAGTTGGAGGTCAGAAGGCGTTGGAGAAGCTACCCATGAAGGAGGCTGCTCCAGCTTGCCAGCTACTCCCAATCGCAGAATAAGTGAGGAAAAAATGTTTTATTGTAAAGGAGCCTTAACTTTACTAAGTGTGCTGTCGGCTGGATGGTGAAAAGCACCAACTTTTCTTTTCGGGAGGATAACACTATAGTGAACTTTTAGCGGACACTTTAGCAGAACTTACCAACTGGTGGAAATCACCCGTTAAAAGTGGACATAAAACTATTTTTTAGCAGTAGGTATTTTGATAACCATGTTTCTGCATCGCTAAACGACTTGCCATAAAAATAAACAGTCTACCTCCGTTACTGTTCATTATGGTGACATGTTCACTTATCATCTTCTCCGATGGAAACTAGTGACAGGACACTTCGTAACCTTTCATTTGTCTATAGGTGGTAGTGCTGAAGGAGGAGATATGGAAGCAGAGGTGGCTATGCAAGTAGATCGTCTTGACAGTCTCATTGGCAAGGCGGAGCGAGCTGAACTTTCCATGGCCAGCCAGAACAAGCAGGTGAGTGAACGAAAAATAAAGGGTCCGACAACAGTCGCACTTAACTTTCTCCCCCCATATGACTTTTTTTTTTCAGATTTTTTTGAAATTTTTTTGCGGGCGTAATTTTCACTCAATCCAAAATCGGTTGAAAATGACCCACGAGCATCTATCTGAGATCACTCACACCAAATCTCATGACTGTCATTCTATTACTTTAGTCCCAAATGCGTTCCGACCATTCAAAAACGTGGTTTCTCATTCTCAACTCATTTTCAACACTTTTTTGACCACAACGGCCGTAATTTTGAAGATAACAAAATTATGTTCGACAGATGTTTAAGTTACATGGTTCTACACAAATTTAGCAAATTTCATGACAATCGGTCAATAAATGTGAATGGCGCCGAAACGATCGAACATTGGTCCAGAACGGCCGTAATTTTCAACCAATCCAATTTTAGTTGCAAATGACCTCGAAGCATCTATTTGTCAACACACTTACCAATTTTCAGTGTTATAGATTGAAAAGTGTACCGCCGGCGCTTGTCCGACTAACCAAAAACACGATTTTTGAATTATTTTGACGGTTTTTTGAGCATAGCGGCCGCAATTTTTGACCAATCAAAAAATCCTTGAAAATGTGTCTCGGCAGTAATTTTAGACAGGTCCATACCAAATTTCATCAAAATCGGATGAACGGTATAGGCGCTAGAGCACTGAACGGACTGACTGACGGACGGACTGACGGACTGACGGACGGACAGACTTTTTCCAGAAACCACTTTTTTGGACTCAGGGGACCCCCAGGATCATGGGAAACCCAAAATCTCAATTTCGAAATTTTGCACGAAAACAATACTTTCTCGCCATATATGGCTAGCGAGAAAGTAAAAATAAAGGGTTCGACAATGGTCGCACTTGACTTTCTCGCAATTTTTATCGAAAATTTGATTTTTTCTTTACGTGAATAATTGTCAGAATTTTAACTTTTTCTAAAAAGTATTTTGCCTCACACTGGACGATACTTTTAGGCACTTGCATACCGAATTTCAAACATATCCGTCAAACAGTGAAGTGTCGCTCGACGCGCAAAGTATATGTTTTCTATTTTGCATGTCACCGTCTTAAATTTTAATTAAATGAAAATCTATTGAAAATACGCTTGAAGCATCTATCTGAGACCACTTTCACCAATTTTGAAGGAAATCCTTCGATTAGGGTTGTTGCAAATCCGTCTTAACCAATTAAAAACGTGATTTCCATTTTTGGAACATTTTTCCTACGGTAATGCCAATATTGGCCCAAATTTTTGGGCCATCTCAAAAAGAATTAAAATTATCCTGTAGCATGTATTTGGGAACACTATTGCGAAATTACAAGGATCTAACTGTAGTGCCAAATCCGTCTTGACCAATCAAAAACGAGATTCTAGTTTTTTTCCTATTTTTGACTTTATTTTACCTATATTGGCCGCAATTTTGAAATGATTAAATATTTCTTCGAAAAACCTTTAAGTAATGTTATTAAGCACAAGTATATGGATTTTTGTGAAATTCCGGCTAATACTGTTCATGGGGCCAAGATTTTCACGTATGGGCCAATTTTGGCCCAAATTTTTGGCCCATCTCCAAAACAATAAACATGATCCTGGAGCATCTATCTGGGAACACGACTGCAAAATTTGAAGGTTCTAACATTATTACCGTACCGTGAAATGCGTCATGAGTAGACAAAAACACGATTTTGAATTTTTTTTGACACTTTTTTGACAATAGTGGGCGCAATTTTTGAGTAATCAAAATTATATTAAAAATGTGAGCTCTGTCTCGGAGTAGCTCAGTGGCAGGGCAACTTATTTGCCCCAGGTTCGAGTCCGGATATTATGAGAATTTTTCCTGCGTAGTCTGGCCGTCCCTTAGCCAATAACTTGTACTTCCGTTATAGTTCTTTTTATAAAATTCAACTTATAAATACACATACAGTCGTGTCTCTCTATAACGACCGTCAAGATATCATTAGGTTTGATCGCTATAGAGAGTGCTTCAGAATGAGTCACGGTTTGTCAAGGACCCGCTGCATTCGCTCATTATTTAGAGATTTTCGATATATTAAACTGTAGATAGAACTGCTAGGATGAGAAATAGGTCGGTCGGAAATACCGCATTTAATTTTCAGCCCCACAATACATTCAAAATTTAATCAAATTTACAATATGTTTCTAATATTCATACTTCAATATGTAAAATTACGTATTTAATTTTTGCCTATAAAAACGCCTTGAATTTTACATATCCACATCGATGTCTATAATTATCAAGCCCATACAGTGAGTTTATCTCTATTGTCTCACAAATAATGAAATCGTTGACCTTACTGATAAGCGCTGATAACTGATAAGTCTTTTCCCTATATCAATCAAGAGCCTGTTGAATTTAATACGTCTGTTACAAACATCATTTTGGGATGCCATTTTTGGGGATTGTTTCAGACGAAATAGTGATGAAAATATTCCTTCCCAAGAAGAATTTACAGCGCGGTATATCAGAAATCAGAATTAGTAACTTCTCATAGTACCTATGACCTATAACCTATGACAGTGTTCGCCAACCTTTTAAGGCGGAGATCGACTTTGAAAACTTCAAAATGAAGGTGATCGACTATATTTTACCACTAGGTCTAGCTTAGGCCTAACTATCGTTGTACTATACTACTACTTAGGTACTGGTGAGCAGAGCCGGATTAAGAGGACGCTATACCTGACGATGCATTTTTTGCCGCCCATAAAATTAACATTGCGAGCGGCGATTCATTTTCAAGGTTTACCCTTGGTTGGAAAGACACAAAATTTTGCCTGTACCTAGCCCTAACAATGTTCTAGGGAGTGTTCGAAGCAGATTTCCCAATTTCTCACTGGTTTCTTTTATTGCAACTGTTTTGCAAATGCTAGCATGGCATACCTCAAGAAAAGTGCTGTATCTCGAAAACCAGTAAAAAAAAATGGGAAATCTGCTTCGAACACTCCCTAGAACATTGTTAGGGCTAGGTACAGGCAAAATTTTGTGTCTTTCCAACCAAGGGTAAACCTTGAAAATGAATCGCCGCTCGCAATGTTAATCTTATGGGCGGCAAAAAATGCACCGTCAGGTATAGCGGACCCTTAACTTTCAATGAGGTCCCAAGCTAGACTCAATTTCTAGGCCCTTTATTTTATGATTTTTGTGATTTCGTGCCAAGCGAAGCAGAATGTGGGGGGAAAAGGGAAACTGTTTTCGAGCGTGCGAAGCGAGCGAGCCGAAAATTTCACTAATATCCGTAAAATCTCCATATTTCCTAATTGTTTATTACGTTGTTTAATCCAGCACTGCTGTTGAGTAAAAAATTGTGCATTATTTTAGTCATATTTAATAATGCTTTGGAGAAGAACTGCGCGATCTACCGCGAAATGCCGGTCGATCAAGATCGACGGGTTGGCGACCACTGACCTATGAAATGAGTCAGAAAGCTCTGTCCCAAAATTGACCGAAAAAAATCCTAACGAGTGAGGATATGAACCCTTTATTTGATACTAATGCATTTGATGGGGCATTCACGTACCCACAAAAGGGGTACCTTCTTTAAAAACACCATGAATCCTTAGCTGAAGTATATAGGAAAATGACGTCAGACTATAGCCAAACACTTGACGACCGCCAGAATCTAGAATCAAGGGAAACCCAAAATCTCGATATCAAAACTTTGTCAGAAAAAAATCAGAGGTCCTGGGTTCGATTCCCGGTAGCAGAAATTTTCTGTTGGTAGCATGGAAGTCACATCAAATATTCATTCGGCTTCGTCCAACCATCCGTTTGTTTAATTAACATCTGTACCTTCCGGCCAAGGGTATGGCGTGTAATCAGTGATTGCACATCAGTGATAGTAATCACCAATATGTGGATTCTTTTTCCAGAAGAAACCTATTGAGTTTTTCTGGTTCTTAAAGTAAAGAATCAATCACCACTCCTATATTCCCACATGAAGGTAAACTAAAGAAAAAACCGCTTTGATCACTAATATTGGTTTATCGAGAAAATCAGACATCAGAGCCCGCATAAAGAACATGGGGGTACGACAATGGTCGCACGAACTTTCCCGTCTTATACTCCTCGCAGAACCTTTTAGACGAGGTACTGGCATAAGGAAGTTTCCTCAAGTAATTTCAATACCCACATGGGATATTTTGTGAACATAAAAAAATTGACTCCTTGGGGGGTCGTATCCCCCAAATTCGAGTTTACCCAGGTATGCCGCTACAGGATAATTCTACCCCATAGCATGCACTAAAACACTCAGAAAATAATTTTGAGAAAAAATTAAAAACCTGATTTTTTTTTAGGTTTTTTGGGGGCTGCGCCCCCCATTTTTCACCAATGTGAAATCAGAAAAAAGACTCGGTGCATTATTTTTTTTACGGCCGTGTACCAAATTTAGAGAAAATTGGCCCAATGGTTTGGCCCCTGGCTCTCCGTACATACATACACTTACACAAACAAGTCACACACAACGCGTAAAAAACACTTTTTTGGAGTCTGGGACCTCTGATTGGTGCTTTGCAACTCAACTCAAAATCGATTTTCTGCACGATCACAATACTTTCCTATATAGACTTCATATACGAGAAAGTAAAACTCGGTGTCTGGGAAGTTTTTATCCTCTAATCAGCGGCAATATCGGAAAAAATCTCCAAGACCTACATACTTCAATCTAACCAAACCTTTAGCAAATACCACTCCCATTCTGAGATTCCAAACAGAACGTTTCTGAATAGATTTCCTTACAATATTTTCTAACAATGCTTTTTAAGGGTGCGTCCCACCATACTCGGTTATGAGAAAAACGCCGATTTTTTCGAAAATAATTTTTTAAAATAAACATTGGGGTTTAGGGGAGAAAATAAGGTTTGAAGATGACTGTTTTCAGTATTTTCTTTGGTACCTGACTATCTGTGGTATGTCGCCCATAAGAACCATACGAAAATGGCTAAAATAGAAATTGGAATAACTTTTTACCTTTTCACACAAATGAAAGAGCTCTTGTTCTTTTTCACTTATTTGCCAGTTTTAGCAACTTTTATCAACTAGTTTTTGTATGAAATTGTTGTATGAATCAGGGTGTGTTTCCGATGGTTCGGCGAACGAAATTCTCAGTAAGGTAATTGTATATAGAGACCGGTAATTGCACCACCACTTCTCTCTTAGCTATTATTTTTACTTACATAGAAGCAAAACATAGTGCCCTCCGGTCTGTCATCAGTTCGGGGGGAGTTTTGGGTACTTTCCAAAGTACGTTGTATGGGGTATCAAAATGCTCGGGGAATCTTTCTGAGGCAATTTATTTTGTCAAAAAGTTTTTCCGAGCTTCCCCAACCACCCCACCTACTTTTAGGGGGTAGTTTTGGGTGGTTGCCGAAGTACGTCGTGTGGGGTCTCTAAGTTCTCGGGGGAACATTCTGGGGCCATTCCTTTCGTCAAAAAGTTTTTCCGTCTCCAATCATTTAACCAAGGGTTTATTTCTAGGAATCACGCAAATAAGCAGGTAAAGTTTTGTCCGACCGTGTCATACCACTTGTTTCAGGGTCTGGCACCTCTGCTCGGCGCTTTGCAATGAAAAACTCAAAATCAATTATCTGCAAGATCACAATACTTTACTTTATACTACGTATATATACTATATACTTCGGTCAATGTTTTGTCGGAGCCATAATAAAACAAGCGAAACTGAAATTTACTTACTTCTCTTTTAGATGAAATCGTATTTGAAGAAGTAACGTGGATGTTGTTACTCGCAGCTGAACACACCTCTACGAGTTTGCTTCGTCCCCTCGCACTTCTCCTGTTTCTCGCAGTAGTATTAGACTATACGTATAGTGCCCGCGGTGGGCTTGATGCTAACCTCTTTTACCGACATGTTTTTGATGAAGCTACACTAGGCCTGAAAGGTTACTTTTCTTATTAGTGACAGCTGGCAGCTCAACGGTACCAAACCACATCAGCCAAATTATTTCACCTCAGTTGTTTTCTAAAGTCGATCACTCGGCTGTCAAGGGTGTTACAGGTTACACTAAAAAAGATTTCTTACTACTCTATCCTAGCTATTCGAATTGATGTAACCTAGCTAAGCGGTGTAGCGTTATCAAAGACTTGCAATCTGTTTAAATGCTTGAATTTAACCTTCCTATTTATTGCTGTTATGAAGACATATCTGTTAGCCAACAACGCTTTTATGATGTTAAAGAGCTGCCTTTTTGGCAATCAGTAGCTGATTAGTTGAGGTACCTATAGCTCTGAAGATGTAGTTTTCTTGGTTTGGAGCCTGGTAGGTACGTGGGAAATCCCCAGTAACAGAGTGGCTCTGACGGTGCTCAGGTCTAGTTGAGCGTTTGCGGTACGTAGGTACAAACTTTCGAAAGTCAGTCATCGAAGATGTTCCTGGCCTTCACCAAATTTGAAATTTGTTCAGCCGAGCTGAAAAACTTTGTTCGTAGATCTTAGAAAGCCATTTGATGGATGGGAACTTAGAAAGTCGTTGATCCCTTGATACCCGTGCTTTTAAATCATTGCAACTGCTTATTATGTTCAGCACAATTGTTTTAAAACAATTAATTTTATTTCGTTGTGTACCTTAAGTCTTCCTCACCCTTCCTATGTAAATCTTTTCCACTGTAACCACTGCATCGTACTGTTCTGAGAAGTCAAGACTAGGTGTCTTGTATAGTTCAAGTCAGGCTGGGAGCATACCGATGAGTCATTTCTTGAAGATTTTCAGTTGACGCCGATCCGGATTTGGGTTCCATATCCTACCATACGCTAAAAATGCCAATCTGACCCTGAGCAGATATTTCCCTGCTCAAGAAGTTTTGATCAGCCCTAGATTTGCAAGAAATTATGACTCATCGGTATGCTCCCAGCCTGACTTGGACTATAGCTCAAGACATTCATCTCATCCCTAGCCACCTTTTCAGAACTGAAAGTACCTAACTGCAAGGGCATTTAACTACTTTTCCAGGTTGACCTACTCATTTTAGGTTCTTTCAATTGTGCTAACTACTTGTTCTGACTCATGACCTCGAGATTCCATTCCTTCTAGCTTTCCTCTATATGTTGAAAATCGTTCTAGTTGTCTCTATTATTGTATGAACTATTTATTTTTTACCCGGTAATGTACCTGCATCGATTTATTTATGCACAACATCATGTAGTCGAAGAGATTGGGGAGTCTACCTGTCTGTTTTCGTAGCTTTCTGTAAGGTAGCTTCATATGATAACGAGGTTTTAACTATTTTATTATGCATTAATAGGTAGGTACCGACTTGATTTGATTTTGAATTCCTGGAAAGAAGGAAACATTATTGTAGGTAGTATCGTCGATTTAATTTCAATTATTCTTATTTTCTGCGTTATTGTACTTGTAAGAGAATTGAAACTCTACAGAACTGGGAAAGCATGTTGATTAGCATTGGTATAGTAGTTAAGTTAGGAACGAAAAGTTCATATATAAATATGTAAGATCTAAAAGTGTAGTATTTCCTTGCTTGTTATTCTCTTACCTAAACTTCAGCAATTTCTGCTTTTATTGTAATAATATTCCTACCCAGGGATTGTTAATACTTATACCCCTTTTTGACTGTTTGAGCTTAAATACTTAGGTTGTATAAAACCAAACCTATAAATAGGTACCTCCCTATTTATCTGTTGTACCTAACCTATACTGTAAATATTGTCATGGCGACGATAACGGACAATGATAATAACAACTAATTTTGGGCCTACGTAGTTTTTAGGTGTCCAGATTTGACTCGCTGGTAATATGTAGGTACCTACCTATTATTATAACGCAGTGTTTGATCTCATTTAAGGCAAAACACCAGTGTGGCGTGTGGCGTTAACGTAATGTTTGACGTACCTAATTTAAGATGAATACCATTTTGGCGTTAACGTTAATATTTGATCTCACTAAAGGCAAAACACCAGTGTGGCGTTAACGTAATGTTTGATCTTATTTAAGACAAAAAACCAGTGTGGCGTTAACGTATGTTTGATCTCACTTAATACGAAATACCGTTGTGGCGTTAACGTAATGTTTGTCGTACCTAATGAGTAATGTAAGATGAAATGCCATCGGGCGTTAACGTTAATATTTGATCTCACTAAAGGCAAAACACCAGTGTGGCGTTAACGTAATGTTTGATCTCAATACGAAATACCGTTGTGGCGTTAACGTAATGTTTGTCGTACCTAATGTAAGGCGAAATACCTTTGTGGTGTTAACGTTAATATTTGATCTCACTAAAGGTATAAAACACCAGTGTGGCGTTAACGTAATGTTTGATCTCAATACGAAATACCGTTGTGGCGTTAACGTAATGTTTGTCGTACCTAATGTAAGACTAAATACCGTTGTGGTGTTAACATTAATATTTGATCTCACTAAAGGCAAAACACCAGTGTGGCGTTAACGTAATGTTTGATCTCAATACGAAATACCGTTGTGGCGTTAACGTAATGTTTGATCTCACTTAATACGAAATACCATTATGGCGCTAACGTAATGTTTGATCTCAATACGAAATACCGTCGTGTCGTTAACGTAATGTTTGTCGAACCTAATGTAAGACGAAATACCGTTATGGCGTTAACGTTAATATTTGATCCCATTGAAGGCAAAACACCAGTGTGGCGTTAACGTAACGTTTGATCTCATTTAAGACGAAATACCAGTGTGGAGTTTATTAACATTGGGCTACAACAATAAGAAATCAAATAACACACTGACTGAATTCAAACTTACCTATTGTATATACCTGTTCACTTCTTTCATGAATATAAAATGAGTGTTCATTTTGAGTTCATTACAGTGACTTTTGGTTACTTCATAACTTTGAAAGAACGAAATACTTGTCAAGAAACAGATTCGACATTTTGGACCAGTATGTTAACACTATTTGTGTTTTCAGTCATTTAAATTAACCGAAAGTTGTTCAAATAAACTTGTAGCGATGTTTTATTCAAAATGAAGTAGCTATATAAGTAAGCAGTTTTAACATCAATAGGTGGGTCAGTTTCTATGATAGGATGTTGTTATTGCAGGCCAATGGGAAGAAACACCACGCACCCGTTTCGCTTTAGTATAGTAGCTTGTATCGTATCTCTGTTTAGTTTGTAAAAATATGATATTAAATTAATGTGTTCAATGTATACAAGGATTTCTGCTTCTTCTCCGCTGCCAGCAGGTGTATTCCCTTTCTCGAACGCCAGAAAACCCACTCTTCTAACTCCTTCAAAGTTTATTGTAAGAAGAACTGTTCTCCATATATTGCATGATGGCGTGCTTTATCTTCTTACAATAATTTTTGAAGGTGTTAGTTGGGTGGGTTTTCTGGCGTTCGAGAAAGGGAATACACCTGCAGGAGTAGTCATTTTTCCGCCCTTCTGAGTCGTGACGCCTCTAACATCCATCCTAACCTTGGTAACATGGCCAGATAGGTTGACTGGTGGTTGCTGGCGTTCACATTTATGAAAGTGTGAATACCCACCCTTGTCATGCGCTTATTACAAACTATACAACTATACAAAATATACCCATAGCTAGACCTATGGATACAAATAGGAAAAAGTAACTTCAGAGGAGTTAAGTCTGTAGGCATGTGTATGACCTACAGGTCACGAGAACATGGTACGTTCCCAGGTTTCGAACCTCAGCCAGCGATAGTCAGGCCCCATATATTCCGTCTGGTGATCGTAAAAGCTCCCTCATAGTCATAACTCGGCTGCAGAACGTGAGCCAGGCTCTTTCTCTGCCTCCACCTGGCGCATTCCTGAGGAAACGACGCGTGACCGCTCACAGTAAAACGACGGCGGCTGCAGTGCCCTTCAGTCTACAGACGTCTATATATAGAATTTCCAACTCAGGGGAACTATAAATCATTCCTCCAAGGAGACAAGGAATTCTTTCTTACCAACTCGGTTCTGGGTTCTTTTCTCTATAAAATTAAAAAAAAAAAACTTCTGTGCAAAAATACCATGCGTGATTCCTTTCAGCCCATAGAAAATAGGTAGGTGGGCAGGTAGGTAGGTAGGTACTTAGGTACCTACCCTACTCATTCCCCCCAGTGACTTATTTCTACGAGAACAATTATTATAATTCTGTAAAACTCAGTAAACTTACAAGGTACTAGAACTGCCATCCACTATAGTCCAAGTCAGGCTGGGAGCATACCGATAAGTCATAATTTCTTGCAAATCTAGGGCTGATCAAAACTTCCTTCTTGATCAGGGAAATATCTGCTCAAGGCCGGTTTGGCATTTTTAGCGTATGGTAGGATATGGAACCCAAATCCGGATCGGCATCAACTGAAAATCTTCAAGAAATTATGACTAATCGGTATGCTCTCAGTCTGACTTGGACTATAGCTAACTTAATTTACCTACATAAAACTAGATAGGTACCAGTTCCAGAATAAGCAGGTGTGTAGTTTCTGAGTAATGTTAAAATGAAATTTATAAGTTTTATCTCTCATACGGTTCCTATATGTTTCCAAATAGGTACGGGGACAGTGAAAAGGAAAAATTCCCCCGGTGACCGATTACCACCTCTGTCGAAACTACAAAACAAAAAAATTACCATCGTTTGTAAAAAAGGAATAAAAACATAAACCAACTTATTTAATTCAATACTGTGTAATTATAATAATCTTTGGTAAAATGAAGTCTTCTAAAATACTCCTACCTACCTACCTACCTACCTAGAAAATGACTGACATAATCTGTGTTAGGTAGGTATTTACAATACGTAGGTGCTTAAGCAATCACAAAATTAAGCAGTAAGCAAAGGAACTAATGGTGTTATTGCAAAGCAGTAAACTGCAAAATTACCTCAGATCTCTTTCCGTTCTTTATGATTTCAACGTGTGAAAAAATCTGAACAAGTTCCTGAATCCTATCAAAGCTTTTTAGCTTCTTTATCATCGAAGCTGAACTGAAAGAGGCGCAGCCAGCTACGTGCAAGACCGATATAATATTCGTCACTAACATGGTAAATAAATACCACAAAGTAGTGCAGGCAGGCACGGAACTACCAAGGGGCTAGTTACCATTTACCTTTCCAAGTTGGCAAACGGTAATAAATAAACAGCTAGTGCATTTTAGGGCCTAACCTACTATCAGATAAATGGCCAAATTCGTTGTGACGTAATCGTCAAAAATAGTACATAATTGTTACAGCATCACATTTTAACCTTAAATTTATCATCGTTCGTACGGATCTAACATTCTCAATCACAAAACGTAAGTTACATTTAAGAAATATTCCCATAATGTAATTTTGTTCTTCGTTGATGCATGGAGAAAATACAGAAAATTTCTGACCCTTCCTTTTACATGTTACATGTTAATTTTTAGACTAAAACTAATGCCATTTGAATAAAGGCGACTTAGGACTTAAGTCAGTATCAAAATCACTTTGCGAAAATGCCTAGTGATTTTTTAATGGTAGAGTCATTTGGTAATGACACTGCCCACTTTCTAACACCTGTTAAAATTACTGAACTGGTAACTAGTATGGCGCCGCAAATACTATACAAATTTGGAACTTCTCCGAAAAATAGAATCTGCCAAAAGAAAGCAAAGACTATGTCAGCAGAACGAGCAATGGCAACAGGACCTGCCTGCTCCATTTGCAAAGACATTGTCAGAAGGATCTGACCGCTAAAAGAAAATAACGCTAGAGCTACAATAAGTAAGCGGTTAATACCACATTTTGGAATACACCCGTTACCTAATAAATACGTGACTAGAAGTGTTTGAAAGACAGCAAAACCGCCAAAGTTGGTCATTATTACTGAATAGTGCAGTCCTTTTAGAGCCCTCAGGAGCACATAAACGTTAGCTCCAAAAAGTGTGGCAGAGAAAGCGGCAACTGCGCCCCACAGACTAGAAGCTTTTGCCTCGGCCCCCAATGGAGGCACCATCTCACTGAACAATATTGGTGGCCTTGTGATCAGCACAACACCGATTATGGTAAGTATAACGGTAACTACGTTAAACCATCCGCAAGGCTCTTTGAGAAACAATCTCGCAAATATTGCCACAAAAACGGGTACGCTAAATACAATAACATTAGCATCTGCCAACGGCATGTGGCGAAAGGCATAAAAACTTAGCATGAGACCCGTTGTTCCAACAAACGAACGCAACACCAGCATGAACCTCTTACCCTGTGGAAAGGGTGTTTCTTGACGGTAAATCACAATGGGGATGGCTGGAAGTAAGACTCCGACAAACCGGCAGAAGGCGAGTTCCATCGGGTCTACATCCACCATCCATTTCACGATGACGGAACAGAGCGAGAAGAAGAGAGACGATAGAGTGGCGAGAAGAAGGCCGAGGTATGGACATCGGCGGACGCATCCTATCGCAACGGCTGAAGAACTACGATTGAAGTGGTAAGTGATTTCGGGTGGTCTCTCAGATTCCTCTGGAACATCCACCAGCTGCTCCAGTTCATGGTTTTCAGACATTGCGCCTGAAACATAAACAATTGGAAGGTTGTAAAAGAGTCGTTTTCCCCCAGGCTCAAATTGGTAAACCAATCAGTGGTAAAACTTTCGATCAAAAAATGGATCGATTGACACCGTGTTACTCGCCCAAGAGGCTCCCGGCTGAGCTGAACATGGATGGATCGACTAGGATCCCACTGACCTAAGCTGGAGTAAATGGAGTGCCCTATCTGGAACAATTGAAATCAGTTATTTATGGTACTTACACTCAAAATTAGGACCAACAGAACTCCATTTTTCACTGATTCTTAAACAACAACAACAGAAACCTTAGTGTGAACTATGAAAAGAAATTTTTCTTTTCACTATTTTTTTTCAGCTTCATTTTAGTAAAAAATCGAAAATGGCGTCTTTGTGTACAACAAATACCAACATAACAAACCAATTTTGACATCAAATGTAAATAGAGTAAAAAATATAAAAATAATTAAATATTTACATTATATTTAGTTATTTAATATAAATTGTTTAAAAAAATTCAAAATAATTTTCTTAGTTACACTAAATAATACAAAAATATCATAACCAAATTGGCTTTTTCGAAAAGTTGGTACGAAATAAAAGATGGTGCTTCGCCTGTTGCTTGTAAACATAGTATCGGCTGTTTTGGAGAGAATATTTTAATTTTTGATGAATGTGCCCAACAAGTAACGGTATGTATCTGCTTGTTAGATGAAATAGTTATTATTACTTCTATATTAGCGGCCGTGCACCAATTGTTGCTTTCATTTACGTATTTTCCTAATACATTTCAACCCTAAGTACTAACCCCCATTAATTGAGCTTCACAATTTTTGTATGGCTTCCTAAGGGTGCGTCCCACCATGCCCAGTTAAAATTAAACTGGAGATTTTGTCCTATGTTTACCATGATAAATTTAACTTTAATGTTAAATTTTACATGGTAAATCTCCAGTTTAATTGTAACTGGGCATGGTGGGACGTACCCTAGGGTACCTACCGTCACCCTGACCTATGCAATGCAGTTAGGTAGGTAAGTAGGTACCTAGGAGTGTATTTTTTTTAACAAAAAATTGTTCAGTCACTTTATTTTGGGACTCCCCAAGGAGATCCGCTTTCTGGCCTGCCATTTTCAACTTGGTAGGTTCGAATTTCCGATAGCGCTTCATGTACCTACAGTCCCTCGACTCATTTGAACGAAGTCGGCGTGGCTGCAGTAGATTGACTGACATATTGACCAATTCACAGACAACATAGGTACCTATAGTATAGTAAAAAGTAATTGAAAATGCATCTTCCAATTTGTCTGCATATATTTCAGACTATTTAGTGGCGTATGAAGGGGAATAGGTTAAACATGACTTTTGTCTGAAAAAGCGAAAGTAAAAAACTCCATGTGATTCGGTCAATATTCATTCTTCACCTCTTCAGAACTCCCTGTAGCATATTAGTATCGCCACCCTGACCCCCTGGCATTCTGCACTGTTTATAGAATGCCCTCGGGCCAGGCAGGTCAGGGTGGCGATACTATACCTACCCTCATACCCTCAAAATTTGCAATTTTGTGCGGCGATTATCTCGCTATGTCCTTATTAAATCAGTTTCGAAAGCCAGTCCCTGTCTGGTCTCGTAGCTGTTGCTGTTGCGAAATGTTTAGCTAGTTCAAGTTTACCATAAATTACCCTATACAGTTTTAAAAGTAAAAATAGCTGGTAAGTATTCGCAGCAGCAACGTGACGAATCAACACATGTGATGTTGAGGAGAATGCACGCATATGTAAAATTGAAGGTGTCATCGACAAACTAATAGAGAATTTTTAACTCTTTGGGTGGAGGGGACAGTTGTATTACTTTTTTTATTAACTTATCCATGACAAATCCTTGTCCTATGGTAGTGTGACATCGCAGAAAGTTCTGTCATCCTTATTTTCGGACAGAAAATTCGTCTTTACCGAAAGTGGACCTTGAGACCACCGTTTTAAAAGTCCAGACTGATGAGTTTAACATACCTTCACCCACTTTTCGATATGGGCCATGTCTTAGCCGTATCCAGGGAAGGGGGGGGGGGGGAGGGGGGGGAGTTTGGGTGTGGCTCTGCTAGTGTCAAAAAATTCCTTTCGGCAGCCCCGAAAGACGGTTAAGAAGATTTTCAGTTGACCCAAATAAGTGAGTTATGACGTTTTGAAAATTCAACCCCCCACCCCCTGCCTAAACGGTGCGTCGGACGAAAAACTTTTTCAGACAAAAGTTGTAGGTAATATTGAGGCAAATGCATTACAAAACGAAAGAACTCGATAACACCCCTAGGGCACAAGTTATGAATTTTTTTGTGCGCAAAACCCTGTTTTTACACCCTTATTCAACCATTAAGGGTTGTAGGCAGTACTGTTAGACGACCGTCAGAGAAAACCACGTTTCATTAGTTGCAATATTAAGGGAATTATGGCCAAAAAACCAGATTTCGAAAAAGTCCCCCCATTCCCCCCCCCCCTCGTCCGATTTCCCCCATTAACGAACTCAACCGAGATTTTAGTCCCTTATATTTTATTAAATAGTCAAAACCAATTATTTTTCAAAAATACGGCTCCTAGCGTGTTCACAAGAAAGTGAAAATGATATATATATATAAACTTTTGAACTGACGGTGGTTTTGGGATCCAGGGGTCATAAAAAGAAGAACTGTGAAGAAATTTTTCAAAAGTGAGACTACTGGTACGACTACAATAGGTAGATTTTTCATCGAATTCTACCTAAAAAATATAGGCGTAAAGTATTCAATGTACGCCGAAACCTTCTAGGTCGGTATCTTGGTACGGGCCTGTGCCGTGCACCTGGTGGGTACGCATTAAATTTCCACCAAATGATATTGGCACGTACATACGGTGCAAAAACTAGAAATGACGTTTCGTATTCAGGTTCTTTCTGTGCCTCGTAGGGACTTCGCATAATTTCATTTTACCAGTTTTCAACACTGAATCTGTGATATTTACAGAGGAGGTAGGTACGCATGTATTATTGCGGACGGTTCTTAAAAACATTTTTTGTTTGGAACTGATGGTATAATTCTGGATGCCCTTCCTTGCTCAGGAATTTTCACTGATCACGAACAGTAAAGTTGCAAGTTACGGCGACATTCGAATAATTTGTACTAACCAACGTATATTTTAATAACAAGTATGAATACGAAGATGAGACAAAGGTTATCTAGGAGTTATCGCTTCCATATAGTGTCCAGTCGCCGCTCAATTTACTTCGAACTTCTATGTTCTTTTCTATTATTTATCTTATTGGTAAGACTAATTATTTATATATTTATAAAACGAGTTTATTACAATTTACATCCCTGACCACTTTTAAGGTATTTTCAGATCTTTCACCTCTGTGTTAAGTTCTGTTTGCACTCAATGTTTATATGGCTTAGCTGACTTCAGCCATGACCACTATGACTGACATCAGTTGGTGCTTTGAGTCAGCACTGCTATCAGTGTTTTCATGATCGAAAGGGTTTTTCTTGCCATTCATTATGTGCTTCGGTTGATTAATAGTACTTTCTGTTTTCCCCCTGTTTCGTTAAATTGACCTGTACCATTAGGTCCAAAGGTAAGATTGTTTGGCTTAACTGAAATAATACTGTAATCTTTACTTCGATTTTTCGCGTTCTCGCTAGCTATATGTATATGGGAGGAAAATACTGCTGCAATCCTGCAGATGTAAGATTTTCTGTTTTCTCATGTTGTGGACAGGAAATATTTTCTATCCGTCCTTCCTGTTGTTGACCCTTTTGCCCACGCTTACACCATTTCTGTCATATGACTATATTTGGCTCGTATAGTCCTAAAATAATTTGTAAAATATTTTAAGGATTTTAAAAAGAACGTTTATGACATAAAAATTACTAAAATAATTCTAGTCGTGTGAGGATTTAGATATTTCCAAAAGGACGTAGTTATTTTAGATGCGCAGTTAAGAATTGTTGGTCTCTTTTACGAATAATAGGAACTAGTATATCGTTTCAAAAAACTCGGATCAGAGTTATGTTATTTACAAAATTATGTGTATCTGGGAAAACTAACATGGTAAATATAAGGGCAGCATACAGAATATGTCGGGGGAAGGGTAGGGGAAGGTAAAGGAGACTCGTACGGGAAAGTGTTTGCGACTGTTGTCGTACTTGTACCCCTTGTTCTAGGTGTCTGAAAAAAATTCAAGACAAAATTAGACTCTGGATGTGTCTACCTCCGAGTGATCACACGTAATTGTTGTTTCAGTAAAAAATTTGAAATGTAAATAGTAAATGGGTTTACGTCATTTGTTAATTTACTACC
Organism: Mesopsocus fuscifrons; assembly: GCA_950004255.1. Lineage (NCBI taxonomy): Eukaryota > Metazoa > Arthropoda > Insecta > Psocodea > Mesopsocidae > Mesopsocus > Mesopsocus fuscifrons. Next base: position 7,828,945 of record OX465378.1, read on the forward strand.
CTAAGCAAGCACACTTCCAAACAAAAATTATGTCATTGTAGCTTATGATAAAATGAGGCGTACAAACAAACGCATGTAACCTTGTAAACAAAGTTGATTATGTAATAATTTTATCGAAAATAAACACACTCTCAAACTTACAACGACCTAATATAATTACTAGGGTTCGGATTGATAGGTTGCTTAAAATCGTGAAAAGGTTGCTCAAAAACGCAAAATAGGTTTCTGAAAATAGGTACTTTAAAATCCAATTTGGTTTATCATAAAAATTATAGGTAGGTAAGAGCAAAAAAGGATGAATTTTCACATTTTGTTTATTGCACGACCAAAACTTTTTCCAGATTTTCCACCTTAAAATTACGTCGCATCTCTGTCAAAGTTCTTTTCAACACAGAGGTACTTCTTTCTATGTCACGTGAAACGAGAGGCAGAAATTTGAGGGAGGCAACTTGAGTGGGGGAGACATCGGGCAAATGTTTTTTTTTCTGTACTTTTTCCTTCTAACATCTCGTCTGGAAAGATACTTTTAAAGCAAGCATATTGTAAGACACATGTCCATAAGTACTGTCATCTGCAGAATAGGTTAAAATGGGCCGTCAAAATAGGATTTTTTAGTACTTTCAAAGCTGAAATAGGACATAAGATTTGGTGTGTGGGGTCGTGGAGGTCCAAAACGCCTAAATACAAAATTTCGCTGAAATCAAACGTAAGGAGAAGAATAGGTTGAATAGGTCTTTTTAGGACATATCCGAACTCTAGTAATAATTACTTACAAAGAAGCTTGTTGTATGTTTGCTTCAGTGTGTGATTTAAGAATCCTGAAGTAACAGTTATATTTTCAATTTTCGTTTCTATATGAATTAAACTTAGTTTTGTCCCTGCTGAGTTGGACTGAAGTAAAGCTGAAACTCTCTATGAATAGTCTTCACCCAAGTGACCTTGAACTTCTTAATTGTAAGGTATTAGAGTTCTTTGTGGTCTAATGTTATGATCTGGTACTACTGGATATTCGTAGTGTATTATCAATCAACCAAAATGGCTGCAGTATTCCGAATGGTGCCACAGAACCAGTTCTATGGAATTTCAGACCTCGTTTAGATTAAAAATTTCGATAGTTCCCGTTCATCTTAGCACGTATTTCGTATTATCAACAAGTTGAAAGTATCCACTCTTGAAATTTGACTTGATCTGTCGTTCTTCCAATGTTTCAGAATAGCGCAAAATTGAATATAGTGTCGTGAAAAATGAAAAATGTATTCAGTTTTTTCTTCAGATTCGTTCTGAATACGGAATGTCTATTTTGAAGCGATGTATACATTAATTTTCTAACCAGTAGGGCTCTCTGGAGACTTCTGAAGAATTCCTGGAAAATTACAAATAAATTGTGGAAAATTTCTGTCATTTTAATCAAGGCCGTACCTAGGAAAATATTTCGGGGGGGGGGGGGGGGGGTTGGTACCTAGGTAGCACGAAACTATATTTTCTCCTTCAAAACTTAATAATCTCTAGTGTAAAGCCGTGTTGTTTCGGGGGGGGGGGTTGAACTCCCCAAACCTCCCCTGGGTACGGCCTTGTTTTTAATGTAAAATTTCAATGGGAATAGCTAGGTACTAGGCTTGTAAACTCCACCATCAGTGTTATCCATTTCCTTGGTGTTGGTATTCCCCATTATCGACAATTGGTGAGTAGTTGGCCAGTATCTCCTAGTGCTGTCATGAATGAATATAATATAACCCACTGCCATGACCTAAGTTCAGAGTGTATTATCATTTTTCACGATTGCCCGCCTATTATGTTCCTCATGCTTAAAAATAAAATTCAGGGTGACGCAACATTTCAGTGCTATATAAGCTCGGAATTGATCGTATTATTTTTATTTTTAAATATTTTTTGCGCATTGCCTTTTTTGGCATAGTTTTGCGCGGATGTGGGTGGCTTGAGTGTTTGTTGAACAATACCTATAACGCTAAAAGGGGGGGGGGGGGGTTATAGGGAGGAAAGGAAGGGGAAGAGGCGGGCAAGCTGTGGAGGGTCATCACCCAACAGTTTTGAGTGAAGAGGGGGAGGGGAGGGGAGGAGGTGATTACTGGGGGCAGGGCGGCCTCGATAGCCGAGTGGACTAAATGGTCGACTTTTGAGGAGCAGAGAGAGCCGGGTCACACCGGTTCGATCCCAATCCTACCAAAAAGTTTTTCTGCTCGGCATTCACCTCTGATATGTTCAGCATGTCAAGTGAAATGTATATCGAGGCTGTGGTGGTTCGGAACCCACCTAAAACTATAGGTCCCCATCGTTTACTCGATGGCTAGGGAGCTGGTATTTGGTAGTGCTGCCAGCTGAGCACAATGGATAGTTCTTGAAAACGGTCTAGTTGCTGGGCTTGTCCCCCCCAACCCTCTGCTAACTAACTGGGGGCAGGAAAGGAGGATGTGATGGGGACGGACAGGTGGGGATTTCGTAGTCATATTGGATAGAGGCAAAGCTAAAATAGGAATCCTTTTGCTTTTGCGACTAGGTTCCAGTTTTTTGATTTTAGGAATATCGGTCTTAATCTGGGTCAGAGAGGTCGTCCAAAGCGACAGTATTATTCTACTAAACTATGCACTATACTGGTGTTCACTCGATCACACTTAAGGGGACATCCCCAGGGTGCATGATGTTTGATTATGTTCACTTGAACCAAAACAAAGCACTTTTCCTCATATTATCATCGAAACTAACATCCTTATTGCAACAAACACATTTTACTTACTTAGTCAATTCTTTTTAGATCATAAAGGAAGCAAAAATTCATTAAAATGACTTTGGGTTACTTCACAGTGTTTGCACAATGAAACATCAGTCGTCAACCCACAAAATACAAAGTCTGCTTGGTTGTGCAAACACTGTGAACTAACCAAAAGTCATTTTAATGAATTTTTGCTCACTTTATGTTCTGAAATGTAAGTAAGTACATACACTGTTTTTATTACATGCAATAAGGAGGTTAGTTTCGATGATAATATGAGAAAAAGTTCTTTGTTTTGGTCCAGGTAAACGTAAATAAACATCAGTCAACTCATTTCATCTTAATGTATGGGTTATAGGAGGGTTTAGTAGCCGCTTTATAAAAGCAGCGTGCTGCAAGCCGTGGGTTTTCTAAGGCTGCGCTTAAGTCCCGAGCTCTCACGCTAAGAAATTTGCCGTGATGCTCATCTGAAGTCACCCTTCCAAGCAATTTACGATACCTTGGAAGGGTCTGTCCCACCGCGGTTTTCTGATCCCTACTGCTCGAAACCCCCACATACAACACTAACCGGATATATGTCTACTCGTACCTGTGTCAGTTCAGTCAAGGTTTAGCTTTAGGCGATGAAGGTCTTTAAAAAACTCAAGTGTCATTGATCATGGTAAATAACCTTCATGGATGTCACTAACACAATCGCACTAGCCAGCCATTCCTATAGTGATACAACTGAAGCACGATGACACGCTTTACTCACGTACCTTTATATAGGTACTCTATATACTCATACCTGCTTATAGATTTTAATTAGTTAGCGTAGTTACTGGGTGAAAAAAATCTACTGAAGTTATGTTTTTTTTTTTTAACGCGCGACGTTCAGAGAACATATGCGCCGATGAGTTGGTTTGTTAGATGTTTTTGGCCGAGGCCGAGGCCGAATATGAGTAGACCGAAGCCAATACATCCATGTCAGAAGCGGGTAATTTTTCCGTTCCGCTGGGATTCGAACCCGGACCTCTCAGGACACAAAGCGGACCCCTTGACCACTGTTGTTATATACAAAATTCGCGATAGTTTTCACTGATTGAGAGCAGACCCCTCACGTGATGGTGATGGTGATTCCCGCTTGTACTTATATGTCATGCGGTCGTGATACTATATACGTAAAGAAGCCAGAACTACTTATCTACATAACGATCACAAAGACCGAGACCGCAGTAATTAGGGACTTCTTCTTGTGACGTCACTGCTGGGCCTTCACCTTGATGTCCGTAGCCAACTAGCATGGAACAAGCTGAAGAGCCTCCTCTATACCTGAACCTGGAACCTGCATAATCTAGTTGATGTTTACCTCCATCCGCGAGCGATTCTGATATTTCTGCGCTCCGTCGGGGTTTCTCCATCGTCTTCCATAGTGGTTAGCTGCGATTTTTCATATATTTTGTTGCTTTGTTGAATTGTTTTCTGTTACTTTGGAATGTGTTCTTGAATGGTATGTTGGGTATGGTTCTGTTGCTTTTGGCGTTCTACTTTTGTAAACTGGTTCCCGAGTGGTTTAGATCGTTGTTATGAGGACCTGGGACATACCCCGATCGTTTCAACGTTTTACTGATGGGCATTCATTTCTGATATGTTCAGCATGTTAAGTGAAGTGCATGTCGAGACTGTGGTGGTTCGGAACCCACCTAAAACTGTAGTTACCCGTTGTCTACTAACACGAGGGTGGGGAGCTGGTATTTGGTGGTTGTGCTGCCCGCTGAGCATGACGGATACTTCTTGAAATGATCTCGTTGCTAGGGTTGTCACTTCTACCCTTCTGCTTCTCTCTACTACTTACTTCGTGAATTGAGACAAAGATTTCATTGGTCATGTGCGGTAGCTCACCTGGGGAAGTGATGCGTTACTGTTATTAGTAGTAATAATGGCGGTTAGGCACAGACAGTTTAACGTAACATAGTGTTCACTATATTGACAGTTACAGGCAACAAATATTTTACCTACTGTCTTTGCTTTACTGCTGCTACCTACTTCTATTGTTATAGGTGAACACAGTTTTAAGTTTCGAACTGGGATGTGGGGATAGGGTCACTGAATTGTTTTCGAAAATTCTTTCCTTCTCCAAAAGAACGCTCTTGAACAGTTTTCCTTGTTTCAGCTTCTCGATTTTTTGTTTAATGCAAAGTATGAAATTTCACCCTAATTAACGGATAATTCAAGCCTGATAGTAATTCATTTCACTAGTCGGTATGCCATTGACGCTTCCTGAAACGGTATAGCCACCCCTCAGACGGCCTAAGGGCTACTTTCATTCTCAAGGCCATGTCTCGCGTTATTTGTAGAGAGAGATCCAGTCCGCACTTATTGCACGTTCACATTCTTGATTAGATAAAAAAAATATCAAGAAAAATCCTGGGGACCTTTTGTCGTATTTTAAGGCTTGAGTTTCATGGGAGTTTGAAGGTCTGTGGTTTGAAGGAAGGTATTGGTGCTGATAGGGGTGTTCCTGCCCATAGACGAAAGATTTCGGGTTAAAAATCACTGCCTTCTATAGGACAGGTTTGCTCTGTACTATATCCAGCTATATCCTTAATGTGTGGTTTAAAAGGCTAACCCTTCACCTTACAAGGCTTAGGTGGCTTCCACCAGCCTAACTTAACGATAACATTGTATACATATTCCAAGCATGTGTTTACCGTGTTGCTAGTGTTGTCGGAAGGTTTAGAGGATGCGTAAACTAACATTTATATAATTTATCTTATCGCTTAGTTGGACTGGTGATATCCACCCTTAATGCGAGGTTTTATTGGGTAACCCTTCACCTTACAAGGCTAACTTCTTTTTCTTGACTTTTTCCTTACTGTTCGTTTTTTATTTTTAGATGTCGGGGTTGCCACTATGGCTGATATTGGGGATATTTATCATTGGCGCCCACCCTCACATGGTCACGTATATGGAGATGTTGCTTTCTGATCCGCTGGAGGCAGTGCATCGCGTTGAGCAGGACTCTTCACCAGGTATGGTTTATGTTTTTCCATGTTTCGCTTATGAGTTATGAGTGAGGAGTGGGTACACACTAATAATAACTAGTAAAACATATCCGGCGGGGCTTATCGTGAGAAGTTGGAAGTAGGTTCGTACTTTGTACTGGGCCCGCTCCAATGGGGAAATTTCCCACTCCTGGAATGCATGAAGACCGTGACTTTGTAATCTTACTTTAGACGCAGTACTCACTAATATTTTGGATTGTCAAACACCAGTGCCAACCAATGAAATATAAATATTACTTACGTATTGCCGAAGGAACAAATTTTTGGCCACATTGAAGGGAGGCATTCCGAAAAAAGTTCCCTTTCAAGAGCAGCTCCCCTTCGTGCTGCAGTGGACAGTGTAGTGTAGCCAATGAAAGGCTGGCGAAAATCCGAACCGCCCCGAGCTCCAGAAGGTGGTGGTTGTAGTAACCACCCGGTGACCATTGTGGCCATTAATTCGTTTTTTCAACAATGGCTATTTGGGAAACTTGGCGGGTCAGCAGACAAAAACTGTGTCAAGAAAAATGTTAAAAGTGTAATTAGACACCAACTTTCAAATCGAACACATTTTTTAATTTGACCATTTGATGAAATGGGGGTTCCTAAGCTAAAACAATGTTTCAGGAATTCAAAAGATCAAAATAATGGTGGATAGCGACCGGCTGATTGCGGCTTCGAACCGAAATTCTCTGGCTGTACCACTCAGTATCGAATCTTTGTCGAGTCAAAGCCACGAAAACGCAGGCCCTACTGGTGAAGGCAGTCGGGAGACCCTAAGCAAACGTCAAGCAACCGGAGGCCAATCAACGGTGAAGCAACCAAGTAAACCGCCTGCCAGAACATCAGAACCTGCTAAAAAAGTCAACCATGCAGAAAATAAAAAACCATCTCCAAGTCCTCAGGTATGTGAAGGGAAACAAAGAAATAGTCTGTAGGTCAAGACAGTGGAGAACGGGAACAGTGACCGCTGAACCTTGTCTTCTGAATGGATGGACAGTCTCTCAGTATGTCACTCCTCTTGCGTTGTATGGACCCGCATGCAAAACGGTTTCTTCATTTCGTAGGTCCAATGTAACAGTGAGCTAAGTTGGAAAATCTTAGTTCCGAGATATTGCTGTTTATAGATAGCTCTGACCAATCAATAACAACCAATATGTTTAGCCTCACTTCACAATGGGACAACAAAGTACCCGTCATACTACTTATTTTCATGCTTAATACCTACTACTTGCTAACCATCCGTTAAATTACGGTTTTTGGCTCATTTTAGGCCCTCCAATACGATATAACTCACTGTTACACTGAAGTTTTATGGGAGTGAGTTCTTTACAAATAAGAACTTTAGAGCGGGTATATCGACCAAAACTCGATTTATTATTGAAGAGTGAACCTTCACGGTCCCAAATCTGCAGAAAACCCATTTTTGAAAAAAACTGACTTAGCTCACGGTTACATTGGACCGACGATTTGGTTTCTTATATTTCTTATCGAGCGGAAAATTACTCTAAACTAGAGAAGAGTGTTTTATTCCTGAGATGGGAATTTTGTGCCATGTTTCTAGCTCCTAGGGTAATAATAATTCTTACAACTACAACACTCGTATAAGCACGATCAAATTGATGAAAAATAGGATTTCCTTTAAAGTGATGAGTTCATGACCCTTCTGGACATTTTTATTTTTTTTTTATTTTAGAGGCATTGACTGTGAAACTTACGTAGTGTGCTTTCATTTTTAGGCATCTCCAGCCAGAACAGACTCTAAACCACCTCAAAAAATTGAACCACACCCAAAAACAGAGACAAAGCCGAATGTCAAAGTTGAACCTAAAACAAATCAGTATGGACTCGGTAGCACGTTAGTGCTAACGGTGAAAGGTACTGACAGTGGTGAACCTAGCTATGTTGATCAAACACAGCCCCACAAACTTGCGAAGCCTTTAAGGTTTGAACCTCAGGTTGGTCCTGCAAGGGTTGAAAATAACTATCAGCAGCGACAAAGCCAGTATCAGGAACAGACAGAAAAACAGCAAGTAAGGGCAAGTGTTTCAGAGACAAGAGCGCAGCCGAAAGAACCTGAAAGGTACCTTGAGACTTATCAACCTGCGAAGCAAATCCCTCAAACTTATGAGCCAGCTCCTTCTCGTAAAGAAATTTCCCCAGTTTATGACGAGTATTATGAGCAAAATAGAGAGAAAGCAGAGACGAAGAAAACTGCAGAGAGGTCTGAAGAATACGACCGCTACGAAGAAAGTAGACCGACTCAAGTGTCCAAACCAATTTATCGACCTCAATCATACGAAGAACCCTATGCAAATAGTCGAGATGAGTCAAGAAAGAGACCTGAAGAGTATGAATCAAAATACGTGCGTGAAGTTGTGAATACCCCTGTTCGAAAGCCTACCTATGAAGACGTATATGAGCCGGAGAAGGTCGAAGCTTCTAGGCAGGTCTACCGACCGGAGCCTGTGGAAGATTCATATGTTATTAAAAGGCCAGTGCAGCAGCCCCAAAGAAGGCCTGTTTATGAAGAGGAAAGAGATAGGGTTCCTGCTTCTGCAGCGAGACCTACCTATGAGGAATCTAGGCCGAGTTACGTTGATCTGCGACCTTCTTATGAAAAAGAGACTATCCAGCAAGAAAACAGAAAGCCTCCCAGCACTCAAGACGGGGCGGAATATTCAGGTTAGTGACGTAAATTAATTCATTAATTGGATACCACTGGGGATATTTAGTATCTAGCCCAAATCTTAAAAATTGATAAAACTCAGTAAAATATTAAAATACGTCAGTCGTTGCATTTCCTAGTTGGACAGTTAACAGGAGGTGTATTCCCTTTCTCGAAGGCCAGCAAACCCACCCAACTAACACCTTCAAAATTTATTACAAGAAGAACTGTTCCCCGTATATTGCATCATGGCGTGCCTTATCTTCTTACAATAAATTTTGAAGGTGTTAGTTGGGTGGGTTTTCTGGCGTTCGAGAAAGGGAATACACCTCCTGCACTATTTTTACTGTTGAAGCTTTTTGCTAAAAAGTACGTTGTAAGTGCTTCGGCTACTACTGTTAACAACTGCTACTAAAATTCCTTTTGGGTCTGACCATCTGTATCAGTTTAAATACCTACGTTGTCGAAGTGACATTGAGTATGCGGGGTACGAGATCATTATTTAGACAGCACCATAACACGTCAATTGTCATTCCAGGTTTTCCAGAAAGTTTCCAGCCCAACAGAAACCCTGCTTTATCGCGTCCACTTCAATATGACCCACCTCGAGTATTCCCACCAAGCCCCTGTCATTCTGTTTTTAAATACGAAGGAAGAGAACCAAGCGATGACAGTTGGATAGGTGACATCTATGTCAGTACCGACGAAGTTCTCGTGGGGATGAGATTGGATATTACTCTTGACCGCCCAGCGCGTCTTCTCTCCGTGAGTACATTGTGCTTTCTTTTAATTTGGCAAGAAAGTGTTTTTATGTTTACTATGACACTGGAATACCGAGTCGCAAAAGAAGTTTCTGGAAAATATCTGTCTGTCCCTTCGAATTTTGTTAACGTAGCACTTCCACCGTCTGGCTGATTGTGGAAACATTTGTTACTTACGTTCCTAAAATCATTCGTCCACGCGTTTTGTAATAGTTTTTGAAGGAAAAACTATAAACACTGTCAAAAAACTGACCCCTTCAGGGGTCGTATCTCCCAAATTCGAGTTTTCCCAGATATACCGCTAATGGGGTGTTTTTACCCATAATATGCAATATTACCCCTGAGAAAATGAACGAAATGTTAGGAGCCAATTTTGATAAAAAAATTAAAAACCTGATTTTTTGTGGTTTTTGGGGGGCTGCGCCCCCCAATTTTCCACAATGGAAGATCGGAATAAAGTGAGTCTGCGCATTATTTTTTTACACCCGTGTACCAAATTTGATCAAAATTGGCCGGACGGTTTGGGCCCTGGCTCTCCGTACATACATACACAAACAAATATATACTTGCACACACACACAAACAAAAGAGACGTGTTAAAAACGCTTTTTTCTGGGCCTGGCACCTCTGCTCGACGCTTTGCAATGAAAAACTCAAAAATCAATTACCTGCACGATCACAATACTTTCCTATTTACTTCGTATAATATATGGGAAAGTATAAATCAAAAGGAAATCAAAATCTCTGAATGAGAGAACTGTGTGTCATTTGTATCATTCTGTTCTTTTTCTCCTTAGAATTGGATTGCTGATGTAAAGACCAAAGACAACGTCCACTTTACTATCCTCTCGCTGAGGAAACGTTTGGTGCCTGGTCCAGCTGAGACGGTCAGGATCGTAGTGAGGTTCCACCCAGACGGTCCTGTGCCTTTCCTGCAGTCTATCAACTTGAACGGTCGAAGAATCTGCCCTCAGAAATCTGCAGGTACTTACCATTTTCGCTGTTCTGAGATATGCAGTTGTATAGTTATTTTATTGCCGGAACTTTTAAACCGTTGTAATACAAACTAAGTGAGCTTTTTGAGTTGGAAACAGTCCGAAATGTAAATAATTCAGTGTTGCAGCTTTGCTCTACATAGCATCGCCATTTGCCTATTATTATCTAGTAGGTCTTACGTAAATTCTCACACTGTTTCAGGCTCAACCTACGTGAAGCCGGAACCAACCCGACGACCTGTCTTTGAGAATCCGGGGGATTTTCAGGCTCAGACCAAACCCACGACGGTGTTTTACAAGGAACCAACTCAGCGCCCCCCGCCAGTGCTATATGAGGAGCGACCTCGAACTACAACTCAATCAACCACCCGTCAGACGGAAAGGTACGAAAAGGATACTCAACTGCCACAATGAATTATGCAAAGGAAATGTATTGCCTTGTCGGTGACCCCATGTGGCGACTCAAAATCTTCTAAGGGTTAAAACGACCTCCCATTATCCGTTGGTTAGCTTAACTGCAGGTTAGTGAGTAACTTTGAGCTTTTGGGATGGGATGATTATGGACCCAACATTAAGCTGAAAAAGGAACTTTTTTTTAAACTGGGGAGATAGGTATGATGGAATGAATATATTTTCTGATTTCAGAAGAACGACTACGGAAGCTTATCGTCCTCCTCGACGGACAACACAAGCCGTCAATCCTCCAGTTCGTCCTGACCCAAATCCAAACTATTATGAAGAAACTCCGCAAGGGAACCGAGTACCTACTTCTAGACCTACCTCGAAACCTGCCCAAGCAGAACTCTCTACTAACGACGGTATGGAAGTTGGAAAGGAGTTAAGGCAGAAATCTTATTTTAAGGGTGCGTCCCACCATGCCCAGTTAAAATTAGTTAAAATTAAACTGGAGATTTTGTCCTATGTTTTACTTAACTTTTAAGTTAAATTTAACATGGTAACTCTCCAGTTTAGTTTTAACTGGGCATGGTGGGACGCACCCTTAGTCACTTTCTTTTGTTATTGACTCACCTGTATAACCAACTGAGTCAGCAGGTAAATAAGACTTAATAAAGATTATTGATGAGATGGTGAGCATTCATAGAAATGTTGAAATCTCCTACTACGTGTTTCGTTTTGAAATTTTTCACCTCACCCAATGTCACTCTAATTTATTCTGGAATATAAGTTGTTGTTGTATAGAAATTGAATATTTTAAAGATTGAGAGCACAGCGATGATTGTTTCAGTTTATATAATTTGTTTATTCTTTTGTAGGTATAACCTGTGGAAAGCCGGCCGTGCAACCTAGACCACTGGTGACTCATGGGCAGATGACTGCGAGAGGTCAATGGCCCTGGCATGCAGCTATCTATAAAAACGTGGGGATAGATCTAAGCTACATTTGCGGTGGTTCACTTATTTCATCTCAGCATGTAGTCACAGGTAAATAACCGAAAAAAAAGTTAAGGTATTAGATAGATGTGGCAGAAGTGCTACTACTCTTGGACTGAGTGGCCAGGTCCCTAATTATCTTAGTCAATGGGTCAATTCTCTGAGGGTGCGTCCCACCATTCTCGGTTAACGGTTAAACTCCAGTTAAAGTCAGTTTTTACCGTATAATAATTGGAATTTAACTAGAGTTTAATGTTAACCGAGTATGGTGGGACGCACCCTGAGACTATAGATGTCACAGTGTGGATTTGTCTTTGTTTTTCAGCTGCCCATTGCGTAACGCAAACGTACGATGTGAAGCCTTTGGACCCAAGCGTTCTCGTGGTCTACCTGGGGAAATATCATCTTAAACTCTGGAGTGAAGGTGGCGTACAGAATAAGCAGGTCTGTTTTTTATTATTTTAATTTTAGGAGTTTGTAGATATCAGTAGCCCCTGCAAAGTAGTGGTTCCTACTAAGTAATTGACTCTTGTCACACTTTCAATAAAAAATAAATTGAAGTTTTATTCTTAAAGATTGAGTCAGAGGTGCGAATCCCGGGTTATCGAATTTGTTCTTAACGCTTTTCAGCAACCTTGGCAACGTGTTAGTCTATGACGACTTATGTAAAGCACTGTTTATTGGTTTCTACCACTTTTCCACTCAGTCAGGCTTGAGCAGTGACAGAGCTTGTCTCTTTTTCCTGTAATTTCCCCCACATGAGCCCTAGTGAAGATATTGATAGTCAAGAGACAAGTCAGAAAAAAGGGTAGTGGAGGGTGCCGAAAATTGAGCATGTGAATGATTCTGAGCCACGATAGTCATTATTTATGTGTTTTTTTTTTCATTTCAGGTATCAGCGGTTAAGGTACACGATGATTATAACAACACTGATTTCCGTGCTGACCTCGCAGTCTTAGTGCTGTCCAGTCCAGTGGAATTCACTGAGTTCATTCGGCCTGTTTGCTTATGGGATAAAAGGAGGACGGATATTTCGGAACTTGAAAATATGGAAGGGACGGTAAGAGACATATCATAGAATAAATTCAACCATTAATTTTATAGTATTATTGCCGGACGAAAAGGAGACCAAAATCTAAGATGGCAGTGGAAGGATGGGTGCCCCCTCTCCTCAACACCAGTGCCGATCAGGCTGAGCTAAGCATCGGCTATAAATAGATTTTGCCTGTATTTCGTGTGACGTTTGGCTCGCAGCTCAGCCCTCATTGGTACTGGTGCCAGGTAGGGGGGCACCCACCCCTCCGCTGCTATCTTGGATGTTGGTCTTCTTTTCGTTCGGCGGCATTATACGGGCCTCTTTGGGTCAGTGCACTAAAGCAGGGATCAACCGATAAGTTCTGGAAACATTCAAATTGTTTAGATCTTTTTCGATAAGAAAGCGGGTAACTACTTTTTATTTATTTTTCTGTTAATCAGTTTTGGTGGAAAACAATGCAAACTCTGCTCTGGCTGGTAGTGTCTCTGCGCTAACGTAGTTCAATTTTTTTGATGATTAGAACAATATTCAGTCTCTGTAGTACTGTAAAATATAAGCCTTCTTAGGGGACGCACCACTGCGTCTTGTTCTGTTATTGGGTTCTTTTAAATTTTCCTAAAAAAATTTTTAACACTATAATGCTTGATTGGTTTTTTTCAGGTTATTGGCTGGGGATTCGATGAAGCAAAAAGATTGACGGAAGAACTGATGCAAGCAAAGATGCCGGTTATAAAACACGACGTTTGCCTTTGGAGCTATCCAGAATTTTTCCCCCAATTCACATCCAACCTCACCTACTGCGCAGGATTCCGAAATGGTATGAGTGAATTTTTTATGTTTATTTCTGCATCTAACATCTCTGATCACCCCCACCGCACTAATGATGTATGCTTACTTATTGGTCTATTTTACCTATGTTTTCTGTTTTCTTATACAGGTACAAGCGTCTGCAATGGTGACAGCGGTGGGGGGATGGTGTTCCCCCTTCGAAGTGATGGTGAAGAGCGCTGGTTCCTGCGTGGCCTTGTCAGCATATCTGTATCTGAGAAGGAAAACAGAGTTTGTGATACGAAGCATTACGTGGTCTTCACTGACCTTGCGAAATTTTTAGACTGGCTAAATAAGTTTGTATGACATTCTTCAGTAGATAGCTATTTTTGGACTGTGAGTGACAATTTTCGACGGAATTTTGCGGCTCTCTCGTGGCCTGGTGCATTAATTTTTTAAAGATTTTACTTTCGAGGAAATAGTCCGTTTTTAGTAGGTTTTCTTATTTTATTTATTTATATCTTTCTGGTAGCATCTGTGAGAAGATTATTGATGCAGTTGATTCAGGAACGGGTTGGTACCTTCTTACCTATACCATGGCGTACAGTACCTATATTCAGGAAATAGGTAGGTAGGTGGGTATAGGTGACTTGTACCTATCGTATCGTATCGTTCTATTTATTCCTTGTGAAGACATCATACGTATCTACTAAAATTCTGATGGGTTTTTTTTTTTTTTTTTTTTTTTTTTTACTTTCACATAGGTATAGGGAAAGAGTAATGTAAGGAAAATTATCCTACCTTTGGCACCTTCAACTTTGAGAAGGAGAGCGGGTGTCTCCATCTATACCTAACTATGCAATAAGAGGTCAAAGAAATTAGAATGGTTCAAAAGTACAATTTACTGTGAAAGGAGTAAGCGAATACAAAAAAGTACATAAGTAGGTACATGGGTTTTGACGGTTTGATGGTATCCTCCAACTAAGGTAATTTCAGAGACTCGAAGAATATTCAAGCAAGTATAAAAAAGTACAAAAGTACAAAAGTTCAAAAATACATGGTTATCCTATATCCTATCCTCCCTTAAGGTGATTTCAGGGACTAGAATAATATTTAAGCATGCAAGTACAAAAAAGTACAAAAAATTCAAAAGTAGGTACATTGTTTGAGGGTATATCCCATCCTCCCACTAAGGTAATTTCAGGAACTAGGTAGAAGTATATTGAAGCAAGTACAAAAAGTTTGTATGGAAGCACATGGGTTTGACGTATATCTTATCTTCTAAATTCTAAGGTTTCGGGGACAAGAATATTAGGTATTTGAGAAAGTACAAAAAAGTATAAAAAAGTACAAAAGTACATGGGTTTACGGTTAACATGTATATCCTATATATTCTCTCGCTAAGTGAAACTTGAGATTTGGCATTTATCATTACTTTCAACCACTCTTTTCGATAGCCTGCTATGTTAGTCCATCCCGAGATATTGTTTCAACTATTACTTCATATTCGTTACGACAGCAATCTAATTGTACACACAGAATCCAATATGAAAATTAGGCCACTGAGTCACAACGGTTTCCAAATCCATTAGGCAGTATGCGATAAGTAACACCTTACATGGGAATCGTAACAAAGGCACAGGCATGTGTCATCAATCATCATAATACAATACTCATAATAATACTCACAATATCAATTAAAAATTCATAGCTGAATAAGTAATAAAACTGAAGGAATAAAAAATGTATGGCCCAAAAAATATTGGCGAATATATACGGGGCAACCAAGTGTGAGGTATAGGTAGTTCTACAATTGTGTGGAATGGAGGGTCGTAGTTGTTAAAGTGAAGTGCGACCACTGTTTCTTAGTTTTCCACTTATTTGAGGGGAGGGAAGTTAGTGCGGTCAAAGGGAGGGGGTCCCTCAGGAGCCCTCGGAGTGGGAAAAATATAACCTGACTTGTTTTCAATTTCAACCAGTCCCGTAGACATCAACAGATCGGTATAAAAACTAGGGCCAGGCTCCACGTCGTTCAACCAGTCCATACTTTCCGTACTTTCGGTGAGGTCAATTGTGTCGACGACTCGATTATTTTTACGGCGGTGCCTCTTACGCCTTCCTCCTTGGGCTAAGTCATTCCTCTCGATGTTGGCTTGTATTTCGGCTTTTCTCTTTGCTTCCCTTTCTCTTGCCTCTGCTTCCTCCACTTTTCTCTTTTTATCCCATGCCTCTCTAGCTGCCTTCTCTCTTTGTAATCTTATTTCTTTTTCCTCCGCGGCTTTTATAAACAAATCCGCGTTCAACTGCTTGCGAAGTTGAACAAAGTCATATTTGGGGACTTCAGGAGGCCGCACTGGGAAATTACTCTCCTCATTATTCCCAGGTCCTCTCAACTGGAAAAAAAAGTACTCGTCATATTTATTTATTCAGGGGATCAGGGTGAAACCTCACATTTGCCGTTCTTGTCCGGTACCAATAATTTTTTGTTGGTAGCGTGGATGTCATAGGAGATGTTCGTCTGGCTTTGACTATGGTATGGGCTGTAAGAACCAACAGGAGCGTTAGCTCTTAACATCCAACGGTTTTCTCAGAAAATTTCCATTCACAAATACAAACTAACAGCATTATATTGTCTGCAGCCTGATCACAGGCTGCTTTATCTGTCGAAGATTTAGCTGTCTGGATGTACATTTCCACTTACCCTGCCCAGCCATTTAAAAACGTAATCTCTCTGTGTGTCCCCGTATTCGCCAAATTCTTCCGGATTCACAGCATTTTCCTTTTCAGGTATTTTTCTGGCCTAAACGACAAAAATATAATGAGGGTTACCTAAAATAGTTATTCCTAGATAGGTACCGAATAATACTTATATGGGTACCTAAACTAGTTTCGGATGTAAAAATGGCAAATTTTCATTCACAACATCTAACAATTTTCTCTGCATGGAGAGTCTCATTAAGGTATCAACAAAAAGCATTGTCGACAGGCTTAACTGTATTTGTGAAATCCACCTAAGTGAAAAAAGTTTCGTATTGTACCTACCTATGTAGGTACAAAGATGTCACTTTTTTTGTTTGAAAAAAGGCCACAGCAATAAAGCTATAAGGCCTAAGAGGTTACCTTATTGAAGATGATCATTTCTTTTTTTACGTAGCCTGAGCCTGAGGCGCCATCATTTGTTCCACTGAAATTTAGACAAAAAACGAACTCTGTAGTCAGTCAAGGGTGGCATAGTGGCAGTGTTTGGTAAGTCAAAGAAGCCAGGTTCGAGCCCCAGTAGCTTTTAAATTTTCCCCTCTCAGCAGTAGGAGGTCAAAGTACTGATACCAGTAGGTACCTTGACTTGTCTTGGCATACTTACCTATAAATAAACATCTGCAGAAGTACCATTTTAAAAATCAATGGAATAAATAAGAATTACCAAACATAGGTCGGTAAATATATAGGTAGGTAGGTATAGATCAGATTCTCTGCCTGAATGTTACCTACTGCATGTAGACAGAAGTAGATTGGCAAAGGTAATGTATAATTATGTCTGTTGGCGTTTCTTCATAAACACATTTCTGAGGAAATTTTTGGATAGGTATTTATGCTCTATCGGAAATGTCATGGCAGCTGGAATTGAGGGGTAATCGTCGTCTTCTTAGGCTGACCCAAGGTACCGTAACTCAAACCTAGCATAACAAACAAAAATAGCCCGCGCGGCGGGTGACTCAACCTGGGCTCAGCCTAAGAAGACGACGACCCCTCAATTCCAGCTGCCATGACATTTCCGATAGAGCATAGGTAGGTAGGTTATTTGTTCTGAAATATAGGTACTATGTCATTTTAATGTCAATAATAATTAGTTTAATATTATGTTCTGTAAAATGTTAAGTAGGTAGGTACCTAATTAAATAGGTATTGTGACTAAGTTCCTCTATCGTATAAGTGCCTTAGTGTTGCTCAAGACAGTGATTTTACCTACTATCAAGTGATTTTAGACAAAAAAAAATTGTTTACTGACAAAAACTACTCGCTCAAAAAACTCTCTGACGTTAAAAGACATATTAATTACGTTTATATTTCGGAAGAAATAAATAGCCACTAGAAAGAAACTTCAACAAAGAACCAAAATCTATTGAAACGCTGTTCTTGTGAAACTACAACACAACAGTCTACCACCACTAACACAATCCACGTCGGGTTCTTCGATGAGAGTACCTATACTAGGGTGCAAGGGATAAGGAAACGCCTCAGGCGACGATCCAGCAAGTGGCAGGGTGACCAAAGTGTACCGTAATGTAATAGGAATAACCGGTGGTGACGTCACCAGCCTACACAGGGGTGGAGTTGTTTTGGTCACCCTGCCACTTGCTGGTTCGTCGCCTGAGGCGTTTCCTTATCCCTTGCACCCTAGTATAGGTACCTACCTATAATGGCATCAATTATTGACCTAAAAATAACACCTAGTTTCCGAAATTATAGAATTAGGGGATCTAAAAGAGTTTAAAGCAGCGACAGTTCACATTGTGTAGGTATAGTCAATATCCATCCACCCCTGGATGTGACTGGCGTTATTCTTTTCCTAGAATGATTTAGACTAGGTTATAGGTAACTGCCTAAAAACATGCCAAAGTTATTAAATAATCACACAAACCTCATTTTAATTGAATTGGAACTTGGGAACGGCACAAAGATTGTAAAATGTAATAAAGGGTCCGACAACAGTCGCACTTAACTTTCTCGCCCAGAATGATTTTTTTTTTGGGTTTTTTGAGATTTTTTTGCGGGCGTAATTTTTAAGCAATCCAAAATCGGTTGATAATGACCCACGAGCATCTATCTGAGATCACTCATACCAAATCTCACATCTTTCATTTTATTACTGTAGTCCCAAATGCGTTCCGACCATTCAAAAACGTGGTTTCTCATTCTCAACTCATTTTCGACATTTTTTTGACAAAAACGGCCGTAATTTTGAAGATAACAAAATTCTGTTCGACAGATGTTTAAGTTACGTGGTTCTACACAAATTTACTAAATTTCATGACAATCGGTCAATAAATGTGAATGGCGCCTAAACGATCGAACTTTGGTCCAGAACGGCCGTAATTTTCAACCAATTCAATTTTAGTTGAAAATGACCTCGAAGCATCTATTTGTCAACACACATACCAATTTTCAGTGTTATAGATTGAAAAGTGTACCGTCGGCGCTTGTCTAACTAACCAAAAACACAATTTTTGAATTATTTTGGTGGTTTTTTGACAATAGCGGCCCCAATTTTTGACCAATCGAAAAATCCTTGAAAATGCCCCTCGGCAGTGATTTTAGACAGGTCCATACCAAATTTCATCAAAATCGGATGAACGGTATAGGCGCTAGAGCACTGCACGGACTGACGGACGGACTGACAGACGGACTATCGGACGGACTGACGGACGGACAGACTTTTTCCAGAAACCACTTTTTTGGACTCAGGGGACCCCCAGGATCATGGGAAACCCAAAATCTCAATTTCGAAATTTTGCACGAAAACAATACTTTCTCGCCATATATGGCTAGCGAGAAAGTAAATAAAGGGTCCGACAACAGTCGCACTAAACTTTCTCGCCCCATGTGATTTTTTTTTTTTTTTTTGGATTTCTTTGAGATTTTTTTGCGGGCGTAATCTTTAATTAATCCAAAATCGGTTGAAAATGACCCAAGAGCATCTATCTGAGATCACTCCCACCAAGTTTCATGGCTGTCATTCTATTACTGTAGTCCCAAATGCGTTCCGACCATTCAAAAACGTGGTTTCTCATTCTCAACTCATTTTCGACACTTTTTTGACTACAACGGCCGTAATTTTGAAGATAACAAAATTCTGTTCGACAAATGTTTAAGTTACATGGTTCTACACAAATTTACCAAATTTCATGACAATCGGTCAATAAATGTGAATGGCGCCGAAAGGATCGAACTTTGGTCCAGAACGGCCGTAATTTTCAACCAATTCAATTTTAGTTGAAAATGACCTCGAAGCATCTATTTGTCAAGACACTTACCAATTTTCAGTGTTATAGATTGAAAAGTGTACCGTCGGCGCTTGTCTAAGTAACCAAAAACACGATTTTTGAATTATTTTGGCGGTTTTTTGACAATAGCGGCCGCAATTTTTGACCATTCAAAAAATCCTTGAAAATGTGTCTCGGCAGTAATTTTAGACAGGTCCATACCAAATTTCATCAAAATCGGATGAACGGTATAGGCGCTAGAGCACTGAACGGACTGACAGACGGACTATCGGACGGACTGACGGACGGACAGACTTTTTCCAGAAACCACTTTTTTGGACTCAGGGGACCCCCAGGATCATGGGAAACCCAAAATCTCAATTTCGAAATTTTGCACGAAAACAATACTTTCTCGCCATATATGGCTAGCGAGAAAGTAAAAACTTTATTTCCTGTTCAAAGCGTGGCGTCGGGCGTCGCGTCGGTCGACGGGTCAATGGCTGGGGGCGTTGGCTGGGGCTCAATATTAAAATCCTTGCTTCAGTGGTTTCTTTCTTCTCTCATCCCTCTTGAGGTTCGATGTGGAACTTGGTGGGGTCGGGGTTCAAAGCTAGTTCCTTCCAAAGCCACTGCGAGCGCTAGTGCACTTTTTCAACAGTACATTCAGTACAATACAATACTATACAATTTGTAGGAACACTTATTTACTTAGGTACACAATAGGTAGGTATATTTAGAAATTCCTTGAGTTTTTATTGCCTTCCCCGTTTTTATTTAGGATTTCGATCAAAATGTAGGTACCTACCTACCTAGGTACCTATGGTTTGCTAAGGGACAGGAGGAAAAAACCCTAAATATTTACAGATATTGATCAAAAACAGCTTTATATTTTCTCCACACATTTGTTATAAGAAATGAATTGCCATGGTCTGCCAAGTTGTAGAAGGAACGTAGGTAGATTAGAAAAATAATTCCTAAATCAGAATCTGATACTGGCATGCATAAAACGTGACCAATGTTAGGCGATTTACTTCATTTTCGTCTCTAAAAACAGGTTTCCTAGGTACCTATACTTTGATCTTTTTATAAAAGATGGAAAATAAATAAAAGAACTTCGAATTTCAACGGCAGTGCGATTAAACTCAAAATGGTTGAGAGCCTAAGCCAACAGTTGGAAACTTTTAAAAAATGGCGGGAGAATGGATTTCCGGTAGAGTATCTCAACAAGAAGATTTGTTTTGAAGCACCTTGTGCTTGTTGCCGGAGGCCATTTTGTTTAGCTTGGCTTCAATGGTTCTTATTATTATTTTATAGAGTTTTATTTTTTAATTTCAAGTATAAGTGATTGAAAATGACGCGAAAGGTGAGTATTTTTAATTATTTATTGTCTGGAAGCTATTCCATAGCTCATTTACATGGTTAACCATTTCCCTCCATTTCAAAAGAAGCATTTTATTTTCCAAAGCGTCGCATGGTCGATTCGGATGTTTTATTTCTCACTACTTACTATCCCATTAAAAATTACCCCTTAATACCTCCAGGTAAAATATATTTTAATTGGCGGCATTATAATAATTTATAATCTGTGTATGATTATTTTGTATTGATTAATGGCATCATTTGAGCGCGTTCGGGCTCGGTCGGTTACTTTCGCCATTTTGTATAGATTGATAGAGATGGTTTTTTGAGATAGTTAGGGCGGAATAAACGCATGCTGTTAAAAAGTAAATAAAAATTAGTTTTTTTTTTGGTAATTTTAGTGGATTCAGCCCAGTAACATGGCCCAGTTAAAATCCCATCAAAACGCGTTCTCGGCGGCGAACAAGGAACTAATTTTTGACGCCTCTTTCATATTTATACCGCCACCAGTGACATTATTTGGGTGCGTGCCTGTTTGATCGATACCCCGCCCACGCATTCATAAAATTACGTTTTCTCTACTTCACCGGTTGAAAATGATCGCCATTGTTTTGGAAAAGATAAGGCAACGGATGAATGCTGTTAACCTACGATGTGTGCCCCCGGTATAAATAAGTAGGTACCTATCATACGAGCAACCTCTTTGTTTATTATTGACTGCTAAGAGCCAGTTCGGTGCTTTTGTGCCTATCATAGAATTAACATAGCAACTGCAAATTATTTTAAACGTTTCCGTTAATGATGTAGTCTTAGTTATATCCTACCAAAATGCCTCGAACTGACGTTTTGACATTGTGTCACTTTCTCCCTTTTAAGGCCAGTTAAGCACTTTAAAAAAATTATAATATTCAGTATAGCTGATTTTTTTAAAAATTGAATTAAGTAAAAGCATTCTTTTTTTGAAAACTTTTTGGTTGGAAGATTGCAAAATGAGTTGTCGAGTAACGTTCTGGTAGGAGCTGATTTATGCTGTAGTAGGGAAATTTGTGTTGGTAATGTGACCTGCAAGGAAACTCCCGTTGAATAGTTGGGGCCATTTGTAGACGCAGGTCAATCTTTGCATTGTTTTAATTAAGAACATGATAACCTATGTTGTATAGTTGGAAAACTTGGCAATGACAGTCTTTGCGTGTAGGCGTCTTCAGGGGTTTGTTGTTGGCCTCTTGTTTTTAAGCTTCGGCTTAAAGCGTTAACATTAAGATTGTAAACATTTAAGGTTTGTCCCGCTTGTTGTTTCTAGAGATGAGAGGCTAGAGTTCGAGAAGTTATGGACCTCCTGTGCATCACAGACACAATGCGTTTACGAAGTGGAGGCTGTACTTACTCCAGAAGGAGCAGTCGGCGTTTGGGAGGCGCCCTCGACGAAGTTCTCAGGCGCCGGAGGCGGCCAGGTGCGATATCTCGCAGAAGAATTCGCTTTGCAGATCCTGGCCTCCCGTGCAGAAGAAGGTCCACACCTCATCGGAACATCACTCAAGGTAAGTTATCTCATGTATAAAACGTATAGTTGAAGACAACAGCGTCAGACTGAGTCCCTGAACGCTCAGGCAGGTGTCCATTGTGCCTCCCCGCATTACCTACCCTACTGCAGGAGCCTGGCCGACTGCAGGAAGATGTAGATTTTTATTAGAGGCTGCTGACATCAGCTAATAGCGGGTTTTGATATATTTTGACTCTTAAGGTGGCCGTATACGATAGGTTTTGGACAAAAGGTCGGTGAGGGATTCACATCCACAAAGGACGTGACCGGGATTTTCCTCCGACCTCCCATACCTCCTGCTGGTGGTAACCTCGGTTATACCCATCCTATGCTGATGTTTCTTTAAGCTGTGGCCAGTTATGGCCTCAGCGACATGATTTTGTTGCATCCCAGAGAGCGCCAGTGCGTCTGTCTTGTTTGTATCATACCACTATAGTACCTACTGTCCCATAATTGACTGCCTATATCTATTATTTACCCTGTGACTTTACATGCCTATAAAATAACGTCTCTGTTTCATGAATATTTCTAGATCGGGGGTCTTCAACCAGCTTTCACAGCCTCCGACTCCTCAGCCCCAGAAGAGAGCGATCTGCCTTACCGTTAGCTCTAGAACGTCTTCCCCGGCCGCGGACCAGCTTCCTGCCTCGATCTTCCTTAACCAATTGGAGCCGTGGTTCTCGCAGTGTCACCATCCAGCGGCCGTCTGAAGAACCTCTTCCTCCCGCCCGGAGTCCTAGTAGAAGGCGTAGGCGTCGAAAGGCGCCACCCAAACGGAAGATTATCATACCTGATATTTTGAGGTAAATTGCCAATCACATAGCATAGCAGATAGGATTATTTCAGATCGGTTGGAACCTATGCAGTCATGCATAATCAAAGTTTTCTTTTGTTGAGTGACTGGTCTATCATGGTTCATTTGCGTACCAGCTGCCCTATTACGGATCTTTTTATCAAGCGTGATAACCGCGATTCACAGTACTTGCAGTGCTATTCTCCCCATACTTTCGTGATCACGAGTGAGAAAAAGACCCACAACAGAGATGCGGATTCCCTTGTAACATGCACTTCGAAGAAAAGTCATTATGTTGTACCTCGTAGTGGCTGAGCTGTCAAGGAGTCCGACTGGAGTCCTGAGAGGTCCGAGTTCGAATCCTGGCCCTAGCAATATTAAAATTGGGCCTCCCCTATTTGGCTTCGGTCGAAACTCTTTTGGTGTTATGGCACCCTGTGCCACGAAAAAATATAGAATATAAATAAATAAATAATGTTACCTTTGTTAAAATTGGAGGCCCAGATCTACCTAGATATAAATGGTCACTTCTTTTTTTTAAATCTTTGCTTGTCTTTCTTCCTAGGAAAGTGGAACCGGATGGAGAAGCTTCGTCTAACGAGGAATGGCCGCCCTTTGATGATTTCTTTGGTAGTGATGGCTCCTTAAAAACCGCAGCTACGACTGACTCTGACACCAAGTGGAACAATGCACCAAGCGACAACACAGAATCTTCTGTTAATGCGCCTTGCGCCTCTCTGGAAAAGGTGATTGTTTTATTTGGGGTGTCCATGTTGTTTTTAAATTTCATCTGCTTCTTCAACTTCTTCATGGTGCATTGCTACCCCAAAACATTGATATTGCGATCTCATTTCTAATTTTTTTTCCCCTTGGTCTGTAGACTCAAAATATCATCTAGACGCAGTCTCAGTTCCCACTATTCGCGTGCCTTTTTGGGTTTACTCTTTTTCCCCTTAAAACACAGAATTATACGTATTAGGTAGCCCTACCAAAACGGTTTAAGTTGAAAAACAAGACAAATTGCAAAAATATGGTGGAATTTACATTTTTAATCTAATTACAAATTTTTTTGGTATCCAGGTATCAGACGACGAGGATAAAGCCCATGCCTTCATGCCTTATCCGTTCTTTGACCCAGTCACTGATGAAGGAGAGTCTGAAAGCATTAGTCGCTTCGAACATGTCTTTGCAACTGCTGCACCCAATGGTAAGTGATTTTAACAGTTAAATGTTTCTAGTAGTTTTTTAAGAAAGCAGAAGTGAAAAGTGAAAAAAGTGGTAATTACTTGTCAATACTGAATTTCAATTTGTACTGGTTCTTGTAGGAGTTTGCCGAAACCAACTATTCACTTTTGTTCCTCGAGGCTAAGTAAGCTAAGCATTGATTGTGATTCCCGAGAGCATTACATACGATTTTAAGTTCTGAGTGTGATTCATATGAATCACAGATGGCGTTACGGAAGTTTTCGTGGTGATTCAAATATGAATCAATGTGTTTGCCAATGCTCAACCACAGAATTTTTTAAACAATTTAACCACACTTTAATGAGCCGTTAAATTTAGTTCTGTTGCTTGAAATAAAGTTCCTACGTTTGTGCTATTCGTATTCACACCTCATTTCATTTTTCGCAGTTGCTGTAAGCATGGCGGACTTGTTCCGAGATGTCCCCGAATCAGACGAAGAGAAGCTACAGCGGTTTGGGCGAGAAATTCACTTCCCAAGTATCCTACATCCAGTCCGTCCGTTTAAGGAAGATGAAGGTCAGAATTCCACCTTTTAGGTAGATTTCGAAGAAAAATCTACCTATTGTAGTCGTACCAGTAGTCTCACTTTTGAAAAATTTCTTCACAGTTATTCTTTTTATGACCCCTGGATCCCAAAACCACCATCAGTTCAAAAGTTTATATATATATATATATCATTTTCACTTCCTTGTGAACACGCTAGCAGCCGTATTTTTGAAAAATAATTGGTTTTGACTATTTAATAAAATATAAGGGACTAAAATCTCGGTCGAGTTCGTTAATGGGGGAAATCGGACCAAGGGGGGGGAAATGGGGGGACTTTTTCGAAATCTGGTTTTTTGTCCATAACTCCCTTAATATTGCAACTAATGAAACGAAAACTTGTCTGAGGGACGTCTAACAGTACTACCTACAACTTTTCTTAGTAACGTTTTTTGATCCCACCCTTAATGGTTGAATAGGGGTGGAAAAAGAGGGTTTTGCGCACAAAAAAATTCATAACTTGTGTCCTAGGGGTGTTATCGAGTTCTTTTGTTTTGTAATGTATTTGCCTCAATATTACCTACAACTTTTGTCTGAAAAAGATTTTCGTCCGACGCACCGTTTAGGCAGGGGGTGGGGGGTTGAATTTTCAAAACGTCATAACTCACTTATTTAGTGAGATATTGAATTTTATCTTTTTGCTATGAGTTTCTATTAATAATATCTACAACTTTTGTCTGAAAAAGTTTTTTGTAAAATCACTTTCATTTTCTTGTTAAGGGGGGGGGGGGGGGGGTGAAATTTCAAAACTCAATTCCTCCGCTTGTTATTGTGTTATCGAGTTCTTTTGTTTTGTAATGCATTTGCCTTAATATTACCTACAACTTTTGTCTGAAAAAGTTTTTCGTCCGACGCACCGTTTAGGCAGGCTGTGGGGGGTTGAATTTTCAAAACGTCATAACTCACTTATTTGGTGAGATATTGAGTTTTATCTTTTTGCTATGAGTTTCTATTAATAATATCTACAACTTTTGTCTGCAAAAGTTTTTTGTAAAATCACTTTCATTTTCTTGTTAAGGGGGGGGGGGGGGGGGGGTGAAATTTCAAAACTCAATTCCTCCGTTTGTTATTGTAGATAATGCAATTGGATCAACTGAAAATCTTCTTATCCGTCTTTCTAAATGATTTTAGACTGCTTTTAGTTGATGGAAGTAATCTTCGAAATCTACCTACGCCTTTCGGGGCTGCCGAAAGGGATTTTTTTTAACTAAGAACGTCGCGTATCTGGCGTGTTTTTACGTAAATTGCGAAAAAGTATTCTTGCTGAACTGTTGGGATAAAAATATGTTTTTTTTTCATTTTGGAGAGAATTTTTCGCATTTTGGTTTAATTTGAACAAAATATTTTAGAATGAAATTAAGTTGCGAACAGTATAGGAAAATTTGTGGATCACATAGTTTAGTCTTTAGCCAGAATACTTCATGGTAGCCGTGTAAGCCTTTTTACTTTACCTGTATACGGAGTATACGTAAGGTAAAGTATTGTATTCGTGCGGGCCAATTTTCGGCAAACCTCAACTTTGAACCGTCATTGCTCCCAGACCTCAAAAGCGATTGAAACTTGCATATACATTTCGGAAACGTCCATTCCTTCGAAATATGAAAACCGTCTCACTTTTTTCCTCCGACGAAAAGTTTGCCCCCAGGAATTTTTAGAAGAGGTCAGGTACTCCGTGTCAGTACGTATGTGTGTAGGTAGCTAGCTAGCTAGCTAGCTATGTATGTGGCATTGACCTGGACGGCGCACTTTTCAACCGATTTTCTTCAAAATCGGTAGTGACCTTTCTAAAATTGGAAGAAATCAGAATCCGGAAGCCCAGTTTCCCCCCTTTAAAATTAAGGGGGATTACCCCCCAAAAACTCCCCCAAAAGGTAGAAAAAAAATATTTGCTCAAAATCGGCTCTAACGATTTTGATGAAATTTTAGACAATTATAGAACAAATAATTACGAATCCAATGATACCACCCACTACCCCCGCATAACTCCCTGGCCGCTGAAGAAAGGGGGGAAGTCCCCCCTGCGCCTGTAAAAGGGTGAAATCAGAGGATTCAGTGGTTTGTGGTATACGAGTAGTTCTGGATAGGACACGTGACAACCGCCATACTCGTTACAAATGGTATATGGCTTATCCTGAGCCCCCCCCCGGGGGGGGGGGGGGGCAATTTTGAATCACTTTAAAAGTGCGGCTTATGGGGTCTCAAACTGTTCGGGGTGACGTTGTGAAGCAATTTTTTGTGTCAAAAACTTTTTCTGAACGTATCCAAGCACCCCACCCCCCTTTGGGGGGTAGATTGGAGTGGTTTGCAAAATATGGGTTGTGTGGGCTCAAAATGATCGGGAGATTGTTCTGAGGCAATTTATTTGGTCAAAATTTTTTTTCGCCACCCCACCCCCCTTATGGGCGGAGTTTTGGTTACTTTCCAAAGTACGTTGTATGGGGTATCAAAATTCTCGGGGAAACGTTCTGAGGCACTTTGTTTTGTCAAAAAGTTTTTCCGAGCTTCCTCAACCACCCCACCTCCTTTTAGGGGGTAGTTTTGGGTGGTTGCCGAAGTACGTCGTGTGGGGTCTCTAAGTACTCGGGGAACATTCTGGGGCCATTTCTATCGTCAAAAGGTTTTTCCATCTACAATCATTTAACCAAGGGACGCTAATAAGCAGGTAAAGTTTTGTCCGACCGTGTCGTACCGCTTGTTTACTTTCTCGCCCGTATGTAATACATGGGCTGAGAAAGTTATGTCTTCGTGCAAAATTTCGATTTTGAGATTTTGGGTTTCCCATGATCCTGGAGGTCCCCCGAGTCCAAAAAAGTGGTTTTTTAAAAATGTCCGTCCGACGTACGTACACGTACGTCAGTCTGTCGCGCAACTG
Organism: Mesopsocus fuscifrons; assembly: GCA_950004255.1. Taxonomy (NCBI): domain Eukaryota; kingdom Metazoa; phylum Arthropoda; class Insecta; order Psocodea; family Mesopsocidae; genus Mesopsocus; species Mesopsocus fuscifrons. The sequence continues at coordinate 7,856,648 of OX465378.1, forward strand.
CACGTCACACCGTTCATCCGATTTTGCTCAAATGCGACACTTCACTGTTTGATGGGTATGTTTGTAATTCGGCATGCCGGTGCCTAAAAGTATTGTCCAATGTGTGGCAAAATTGTTTTTAGAAAAAGTTAAAATTTTGGCCAAAAAAAAAATTCGATAAAAATTGCGAGAAAGTCAAGTGCGACCATTGTCGGACCCTTTATTTTTTCTTGTAAAAAGCTAGGGCCCACGTACCTGTCGGTGCTTACAGCCCATACAGCTTTAGGTCGAAGGCGTAGATGTTAATTGAAGAAACTGATTGTTGTTCGAAGGCAAATGAATATATTTTGTAACATCCATGCTACCAACAGGAAATTGTTGGTTCCGGGATTCGAACCCAGGACCTCAGTCGTGTGAGTTCTAGCGTTTTCCCACAAGACCACTGTAAGACATGAATAAACCTATCAGTCAGCTCGGACACTGCAAGGCGACAAAGTGACATATATACATGTATGGTTTTCTTACAGTTACAGTACTGTGTTTAAGTATAGTGTTCCAGTACAAAATGTTAGAAATGTGAACATCTTTAAACCACAGCAATACCGTGTCGCAAACAGAACACTGCTTAGGGACATTATGGTAAAGTACCACCTAACCTGTGTTCCTTATTTTGTTTCAGATGAGGAATTTTACAGAAACGATGTTGAATCGGCAACCGTTCATCCGCCCCAAGAAGAAATTGATCGAATTTATGCTCTAGCGCGCGAAACTGGCCGTAACTATTCGATAGCGCGAGATATTGAAAAACAGTATTTACTCGACTGTTGCGAAACTGTAAACTTTGATCGAGACATCGATGGATGTGAGGACAACGTTATAATTGACGGTAGTCACTATGATATCAATGAAGACACTGTTGATATTGAATACCTCACCAGGTATGTAATGTTTTTAAAACCTTTTGTTTCCCGAGAAACGAGAAGTGAGCTCGAATCAGAATAATGCAAAATTAAAAATTGCCTTATGATATTTGTTTGTGAGAGAGTCAGAAACACTCATTTTGAGTGTCCTGTCGTGTTAACATCTCATCTGTTCTGGACAAAAGCTATGGACTTCGTCCTCCTTTTATTTTTTAGTTCAGGCACCCTTGGATTGCCCACTTAGCATTACTATGGGTGCGTCCCACCATACTCAGTTATCATGTACATGGGAGAAAATCTCTAGTTTTCTCTTAACTGGGCATGTGAAAGTTTTGTATACTGTACAGCAAGTAATAATTGTGAGATTGTGAACGACAGGTGTAACAACAACATGGTGTGTTCGGTGGCGCCCCCTCAAGGTATCCCTACGGAAGATGATGAGTGGGATCCTTACCTTTTCATCAAACACCTCCCGCCTCTGTCAAAAGAAATGAGGGCACGATGCCCTGCGTTACCACTGAAAACTCGCAGTAGCCCGGAGTTCTCCCTCGTATTAGATTTGGTAAGTGTGATGAGATGAATCACCAGTACAATATGTACATAGGGTCATAGGTAGTATGTACAATGTAGTACGTATGATAAAATTTTCGCAGCCTTCTGTTTTCAGGACAAAAACTCGGATTGTCACTGTCATTATTTGTACTTAATATGTTGATGAGCCGTTTTCTTTAGTCACTGTAACGTAAGTTCGTTTGGCTACTGTTACATCTTCGGTGGTAACTCTTCAGGTTTCCTTGGTTTATACAAATACTACTCAGCCCTGCCGCTAGGTCATGCAGTAGCACCGCACTTGTCATTAGTTGTGTTATGTTAGCGCTGGTGGCGTTATTGTTCTACCTACCTAGTCAAAGACCCCTGAGTCTTTGAGAATATAATAATATCTTAATGGATACCTTACGTTATTATCGGCGCACTCCGTAGGCTTTCCTCTACAACCGTCAGCTGCTGCTGCTCAAGTCCAGGTCAGGTCAGCAGGGAACCGACTACGTCTCAAGGTTGCTGTGAACCGACATACTAAGTCTTGAGCGACAGTGGAACTTATTCGCAATGTTATTTTAACATTTTCCATATCAGTTGCCTAAGAGGATAGTGCCTTAGTTGTACAATATCTGAAGTAATTCTTCGACGTCACCAACTGCAACGTCAGCAATCAGCAATACCATTTACCGTAGCCTACAAAAGCAAGTTTTGATTTCTTATTCCTTTTCCAGGACGAAACTTTAGTCCATTGCAGTCTTCAAGAGCTTCCGGACGCGTCGTTTACGTTCCCGGTCCTTTTCCAAGAATGCTCATACACAGTGTTCGTGCGGACAAGGCCGTTCTTCCGAGAGTTCCTGGAAAGAGTTTCGTCCATTTTTGAAGTTATTCTCTTCACTGCCAGCAAGAGAGTCTATGCAGACAAACTGATGAATCTCTTGGATCCTAAGAAGCGATGGATCAAGTATGTTCAGAGCTTTTTTATTACCACCTAAGGGGGTTGCCACTAAAGCGTTTTTAAAACATTTCTTACAAATTTCCGCTGGTTAATACTGAACTTAAATTACACTACCCTAGTGCAGTGTAAACTGTGTGTAAGTAAATAAAATAATAAAAAGTAACAGATAAATAACTTTTAAAAACTATTTTTTTTTTTTTTTTTTTTTTTTTTACACGGAAGAACTCAGTTTTAAAATTGTACCGCTTGCTGAATTAGTGAACTAACCTAAGTAGAAACATATGGGTGTAAATACGAAAATATTGACATTTTTGCATTGCACGTACAATAAAAAATCCTTATTTATAATTTAAGGTAGGTGGTTAGATTCCTCAAAATGTTCTCATCCCCTTGAGCCCTGTTGTATATGTCATGAATTTTTATATTACCTACTTTTACTTCCAGATACCGTCTATTTCGAGAGCACTGCGTTTGTGTGAACGGAAATTACATAAAGGATTTGAGCATTTTGGGTCGGGATTTGTCGAAGACCATCATAATTGACAACTCACCACAGGCGTTCGGCTATCAACTGGAAAACGGAATTCCTATTGAAAGCTGGTTCGTCGATCAAAGTGACACTGAACTCATGAAGCTCTTACCCTTCCTGGAAGAATTGGTACAGTTGGTAAGTTTCTTACTTCTTAATTAAATTAAATAGATTAGGCGAAGTTAATTTGGAAAGTGTAAAAATTTTATTTCTGATACGGACCCAGGTCAAAAAACATTTTTACATTTTACATTTACAAAATATTGGCGTGTGTATTATGTGTTTTTTGTACGTGTATGTATTTGCGAAGAGCTGGTAGCCAAAGCTGGAATTTGTTTGAATGAGCTTCGCAGTATGCGTTCTTTGGAGTCGCGTTTGGATGGCCATAGATGCTACAGAGATATGGGCCTCAGTGACATCATTGTCATCCAACATGGAGGTCACAACGTGATTTTTTTTCTCAAAGTCGTATGAGGAGTTGATAACTGCGGCCATTTTGACAAGTAGCAAATTAAGTATCAAAACTTCCCTTCTTTTGGAGCAGTGATATGGGAAAATTTTGCGAGTTTTCTCGTATAACACACTTAAATACTTTTATTGTTTGATGGTTAGCGTTTTTTAATTGGTTTTTGAAAACTTCTTGTCGGTGAAGCGTTACTTCCAGGGTATCCAATGTCAGGCTGAAGATTTTTTTTTTGCTATGCAATTTATTAGTTTTTCTGCAGGTCAGTGAGTTTTTAAAAACAAGATGAGTCCAATTTTCCCATTTCTTCTTGCCACAAGGACATCTAGACCACCAAGTAAGTGTCACAGTAACTTTTCACAGTAACAGCAATTTTATTTGAAAATGAAATGAATACCTGTTTTGTACATGCGCCCTTAAAAATTTCAGAAAGAGGACGTACGGCCGCATATTCGCGAACGGTTTCGTCTCTTCAGCTTCTTGCCACCAGATTAGATACGGAAACGTTACTACCACAGTTGTGCATCATTCGCTTCGGATACAATGAACTTAGATTAACTAGTGTAAATAGATAGAATCGAACTCACCCCTCAGGTCTCTCATTTTGCTGCTGAAAATGACTGGCTTTTTTGCGCCCTTTTTTAAAAACCTTAGTGAAACCGTAGCGATAATAATGGAAAACTATGTGGCCGATGAGAGACCGGAGGGGAGAGATGTTGATGTGATTATGTCGGAACGTCACAAACAGGAAGATTGTTTTCTATCTATAAAAGGGTAGGTTTTCCCTGTGACATTATTTGAACTAGAATACTGGAATAAACGAATAAAAAATTAACTGAACACTAATCTCCAGTTGTTCTTTGTATTTTCTAGTAATTTTCATCAAAGTACCGGTGGTTTCTGTAAAATGTGAAGAAATTATTGCTGTTAAACACTTATTTGACTGGAAGTACAAGTGCCCGCGTTAATTTTTTATCCTTTTTTGACCCGGTAGAAGGTACTTCACAGGGTAAACTTCCCTCTCAGTACCACTGGAAAAAAATTAGATCTCATTGTTATATCTATTACATCACACAGAATCACAATCCCAAGGAAACTTGGAAATTATTTTTATAACTGATTTTAGAAGCTTTATTTATTTACTTATTAAGGGGAATTATAAATACAGCAGAAATTATTGTTTGTTATCGAATTGAATCGAGAAATATCTCTTTCTGTTATATCTTCTATCTCTTGCAATTTTTTTTTTTTTTTTTTTTTTTTTTTTTTTTTTTTTTTTTTTGCTCATGCAGTCTTCTATGGAAGCCCTCACGGGCTGTGATGGTCGTTCGTTCAAGTATTGTCGGTATTACTCGATCGTTATTATTATATCACATTATATAATGTGAATGAATAGAGAAATAAAACGTTTAGTAAATAATGTGATAGATACCCTTCATCTTGTGATAGGTGGGCTGGTCATTTTCAGTTTGTTTCATACAAGTTTTTCTGAATACAAAGCGTGCCGAAGATGATATACCTGCCTACGTGTAACGCAGGGTGAAGGGTATCACACTTACTCTCTGTCTTTCTGATCAGTGACCGAAAGGTCACAATGGTTACAAGTGCTAGTACCACCTACACCAAGGGGGAAACCCAGCACAATTCTAGAATATTTATTTGTCAGGTTGTGAAATAATATGATGCGACGAATTTGTTATCTCTGTAATCTCAAAATGTATTCATTATTTTTCCTCGTCATTGATATTCCCCTTAATGATAAGTAAAATAATGTTAAAGTGAAATGCAGGTTCGCCATACCAAAATCTATAGTTTCGATGTTATCAGGCTCATTATTCCAAATAATAAATTCTTAACCTAGTTTCACATGGTGTCGGTTTTCGAACCTCGAAACTGTAGTTTTTAATACAACGATCGTATATTTTAAGTTATATCAACGTTTGTTTGCATGCCTCGGTGCCTGTCATCTTCTACTCACACTTCGCTTTTTAAGCTAGGAAAGCATGTTGAGAGCTCTTACGGGGATGACATGTAGTATAGTCCAGTCAAGAACACCTCAGACTATGTTTATCTCTCTTTAGTGTCAAAGAAGAAAGACACTTTGTTGAAGGAAGAGACAGTTTTCGGGTCTTGTAATATAAATAGACTGAGAAGATCGTTCTGCAGAGAATAATTGAGTATTCTCATAGGGTCACCTTACGAAAAACGACAATGCAACTTTGTAAGATGAGTCTGTAAGAACAGTTTTTAGAATTCCTGAAAATTGTTTCTTTCTCAAAGTGTCTGTCTTCTTGGACATTAGAGAGAGGTATGGACAAGGCGGTAAGTTTGCCTGGACGGTAAAAACCAAAATTGTTTTGAGTTATGAATAGTTACGACTACTATTTCTAAGCTAAGAACCTAATTCTGTAAGAAGTTGTTTCAAGTTCGTTACCTTTCTGTTCTCTCAGTGGGCTTCCCAGTTTCCCCATAAAAGCTCTCAAAGCGTTCGGCATGAATTTTGTATAACTGCGACAAATCTCGTTAATATCTCACTAGTTTAAGATGCGGCGAAGAAATTCGTTTAATTACGTTGTCGAAGTGTTTATTATTACTTTTATATACCCGCCTATACCGTTATATTGTTAGGGTCGTAACTGGTAGATATTTAATGTTTTCACGGATGATGAAGTGTAATATTTAAATAGGTTTTATGAGATGTAGGGGGTAAGAGAGGAAGCGGAATATGCATAAAAATAAACTATGTACTATTTAGTTCCACGAGAATGTATCCTTGAAACGAAATGCATCAAGTTCTTTATAATCTAGCAATAAGTGGAGTTTACATACCGGTTGAAATAGGTAAAATATAATAGTAGATAGTTAGCTTTTTAGAAAACTACACTTCATTATTTGTAAATGTACAAGCGATGCGAAATGTCTTTATAGCGTACTACTATTTGTAAAACTGTAACTGTGAAAAGGACCATGAACTTCTGTCCTGAGATCTCTTGTCTTTTTTGACATTCTCACGAACAAACATTTCATCACTACCTCGAAATAGCAGCTAATCGTCTTTTTTCTGGCGGCTCCTGTCTAAAATGTTATGTATCAACCAATAGGAGCCAACTTATTTTTAAGGCCTCTTGTTAAGAGGACGCTATACCTGACGATGCATTTTTTGCCGCCCATAAGATTAACATTGCGAGCGGCGATTCATTTTCAACCTAACCTTTTCAAGGTTTACCCTTGGTTGGAAAGACACACAATTTTGCCTGTACCTCGCCCTAACAATATTCTAGGTCGTGTTCGAAGCAGATTTCCCAATTTCTCACTGGTTTCTTTTATTGCGAATGCTAGCATCGCATACCTCAAGAAAAGTGCTGTATCTTGAAAACCAGTAAAAAAAATGGGAAATCTGCTTCGAACACGACCTGTACTAGGGTGCAAGGGATAAGGAAACGCCTCAGACGACGACCCAGCAAGTGGCAGGGTGACCAAAGTGTACCGCAATGTAATAGGAATAACCGGTGGTGACGTCACCAGCCTACACAGGGGTGGAGTTGTTTTGGTCACCCTGCCACTTGCTGGGTCGTCGCCTGAGGCGTTTCCTTATCCCTTGCACCCTAGTATAGAGCATTGTTAGGGCTAGGTACAGGCAAAATTTTGTGTCTTTCCAACCAAGGGTAAACCTTGAAAAGGTTAGGTTGAAAATGAATAGCTGCTCGCAATGTTAATCTTATGGGCGGCAAAAAATGCATCGTCAGGTATAGCGGACCCTTAAGAGATTAAGTGCCATTTTTGTGTTGGAGGTGTTGTTTCCTTTTTAACGACAAGTTTAGGAATTATTAACTACAATAACTTATATACATATGAAGTAAATCCTCATTAAATGTCAATTTCTAACGCATCGCGAATGATTTTTCTCTAATTCTTTACTACCAATATTATTGTAGTATTGAACTATTTGAAGTGGTGCATTTGTTATTATAGACAGTGTACTATGGCCTAATTAAAATTAATCATTGTGCCCGGAACGTTAACCTGACCAAATATTCCAACCCTGGGCTCCCACTACCACCTCTCCAAAACCGGGGCGTGACCTTTTGCTGCACCTGATCTAGAGAGAAGTAATACACACCGTGGTTCGAAGGTTCGAATTTTGGTTGAGGTTTACGTTCCGAGCACAGTACAATAAGATTGAGTATTAAATTGAAGTTAGTTACGCGCACACACATTTTTATTTGGGTTTATCATTAACCAAAAGGGCACATCGATTTTGGTTTATTTGTTAATTTGTTTTAGTTGCATTTCTATTCTTTGTTCGTGTTTGGAATATGTATGATAATTTCATTGTGGCCTAATATTTTGGTAAGACTCCCTAGACCGTTTCAGACAAATGCATACTACGCGGTCATATTTTTGTATACAATGTAAATAGTCAAAGAGCAGCTATGATTGTACGACGCATCTATTTGAGTTAGTCCTACGTCTCAGCGGCTGAATCGAAAGCAAGCACTGTTGCACCACTATCATAACTAGTTGAATGTTATGGGATTGTTTTTTAAATCCTCTATACATATTTAATATCTATGACGTAATAACAATTATTAAGAGGTTGAGGTCAAAAAGGAGAGTCCCTGCGAAAAAAACAAGGGACCGGTTGAGGTGAAAAAAGAACCAACAATCAAAGTGAAGGAAGAACCTCAATTTGAACAAGAAATGGAGCCCCCATTTAAAATCAAAAAAGAGTCTCAATTTGAAGCCGAGTTCAAAGTTGGAATTTTTTCTTTATTTGAGATGTCCTGGCTCGATATTTGTAACCAGATGGGACTAGACGCAAGTTACTACGTCTTCGTTAAAGAAATATACGAGAGCGGATTTACCCCGGTACAGTACGAGGAGTTTATGGAGAGACGGTATAAGCTCGGCCGAGCAGTTTTGGACGATATTGAAAGAGCCAAACGCACGATATCAACATCCGCTAAAGGAGAACCTTCCTTTTTTGAAAATAAATTCTTTGTTGTTAAGAAGGAGTCTCCGGTTGAGGTGAAAAAGGAGACTTCCTGCGAAGAAAATAAGGTCTTTGATGTTAAGAAGGAGTCTCCGGTTGAGGTCAAAAAGGAGAGTCCCTGCGAAGAAAACAAGGGACCGGTTGAGGTGAAAAAAGAACCAACAATCAAAGTGAAGGAAGAACCTCTATTTGAACAAGAAATGGACCCCCCATTTAAAATCAAAAAAGAGTCTCAATTTGAAGCCGAGTTCAAAGTTGGAATTTTTTCTTTATTTGAGATGTCCTGGCTCGATATTTGTAACCAGATGGGACTATACTAGGGTGCAAGGGATAACGAAACGCCTCAGACGACGACCCAGCACGTGGCAGGGTGACCAAAGTGTACCACAATGTAATAGGAAGAACCGGTGGTGACGTCACCAGCCTACACAGGGGTGGAGTTGTTTTGGTCACCCTGCCACTTGCTGGGTCGTCGCCTGAGGCGTTTCGTTATCCCTTGCACCCTAGTATAGACGCAAGTTACTACGTCTTCGTTAAGGAAATATACGAGAGCGGATTTACCCCGGTACAGTACGAGGAGTTTGTGGAGAGACGGTAAGCTCGGCCGAGCAGTTTTGGACGATATTGAAAAAGCCAAACGCACGACGTCAACATCCGCTAAAGGAGAACATTCCTTTTTTGAAAATAAATTCTTTGATGTTAAGAAGGAGTCTCCGGTTGAGGTCAAAAAGGAGAGTCCCTGCGAAGAAAACAAGGGACCGGTTGAGGTGAAAAAAGAACCAACAATCAAAGTGAAGGAAGAACCTCAATTTGAACAAGAAATGGAGCCCCAATTTAAAATCAAAAAAGAGTCTCAATTTGAAGCCGAGTTCAAAGTTGGAATTTTTTCTTTATTTGAGATGTCCTGGCTCGATATTTGTAACCAGATGGGACTATACTGGGGTGCAAGGGATAAGGAAACGCCTCAGACGACGACCCAGCAAGTGGCAGGGTGACCAAAGTGTACCACAATGTAATAGGAATAACCGGTGGTGATGTCACCAGCCTACACAGGGGTGGAGTTGTTTTGGTCACCCTGCCACTTGCTGGGTCGTCGCCTGAGGCGTTTCGTTATCCCTTGCACCCTAGTATAGACGCAAGTTACTACGTCTTCGTTAAGGAAATATACGAGAGCGGATTTACCCCGGTACAGTACGAGGAGTTTGTGGAGAGACGGTATAAGCTCGGCCGAGCAGTTTTGGACGAAATTGAAAAAGCCAAACGCACGACGTCAACATCCGCTAAAGGAGAACCTTCCTTTTTTGAAAATAAATTCTTTGATGTTAAGAAGGAGTCTCCGGTTGAGGTCAAAAAGGAGAGTCCCTGCGAAGAAAACAAGGGACCGGTTGAGGTGAAAAAAGAACCAACAATCAAAGTGAAGGAAGAACCTCAATTTGAACAAGAAATGGAGCCCCCATTTAAAATCAAAAAAGAGTCTCAATTTGATGCCGAGTTCAAAGTTGGAATTTTTTCTTTATTTGAGATGTCCTGGCTTGATATTTCTAACCAGATGGGACTAGACGCAAGTTACTACGTCTTCGTTAAAGAAATATACGAGAGCGGATTTACCCCGGTACAGTACGAGGAGTTTATGGAGAGACGGTATAAGCTCGGCCGAGCAGTTTTGGACGATATTGAAAAAGCCAAACGCACGACGTCAAGATCCGCTAAAGGAGAACCTTCCTTTTTTGAAAACAAATTCTTTGTTGTTAAGAAGGAGTCTCCGGTTGAGGTGAAAAAGGAGACTTCCTGCGAAGAAAATAAGGTCTTTGATCTTAAGAAGGAGTCTCCGGTTGAGGTCAAAAAGGAGAGTCCCTGCGAAGAAAACAAGGGACCGGTTGAGGTGAAAAAAGAACCAACAATCAAAGTGAAGGAAGAACCTCAATTTGAACAAGAAATGGACCCCCCATTTAAAATCAAAAAAAGAGTCTCAATTTGAAGCCGAGTTCAAAGTTGGAATTTTTTCTTTATTTGAGATGTCCTGGCTCGATATTTGTAACCAGATGGGACTAGACGCAAGTTACTACGTCTTCGTTAAAGAAATATACGAGAGCGGATTTACCCCGGTACAGTACGAGGAGTTTATGGAGAGACGGTATAAGCTCGGCCGAGCAGTTTTGGACGATATTGAAAGAGCCAAACGCACGATGTCAACATCCGCTAAAGGAGAACCTTCCTTTTTTGAAAATAAATTCTTTGTTGTTAAGAAGGAGTCTCCGGTTGAGGTGAAAAAGGAGACTTCCTGCGAAGAAAATAAGGTCTTTGATGTTAAGAAGGAGTCTCCGGTTGAGGCCAAAAAGGAGAGTCCCTGCGAAGAAAACAAGGGACCGGTTGAGGTGAAAAAAGAACCAACAATCAAAGTGAAGGAAGAACCTCTATTTGAACAAGAAATGGACCCCCCATTTAAAATCAAAAAAGAGTCTCAATTTGAAGCCGAGTTCAAAGTTGGAATTTTTTCTTTATTTGAGATGTCCTGGCTCGATATTTGTAACCAGATGGGACTATACTGGGGTGCAAGGGATAACGAAACGCCTCAGACGACGACCCAGCAAGTGGCAGGGTGACCAAAGTGTACCACAATGTAATAGGAATAACCGGTGGTGACGTCACCAGCCTACACAGGGGTGGAGTTGCTTTGGTCACCCTGCTACTTGCTGGGTCGTCGCCTGAGGCGTTTCGTTATCCCTTGCACCCTAGTATAGACGCAAGTTACTACGTCTTCGTTAAGGAAATATACGAGAGCGGATTTACCCCGGTACAGTACGAGGAGTTTATGGAGAGACGGTATAAGCTCGGCCGAGCAGTTTTGGACGATATTGAAAAAGCCAAACGCACGACGTCAACATCCGCTAAAGGAGAACCTTCCTTTTTTGAAAATAAATTCTTTGTTGTTAAGAAGGAGTCTCCGGTTGAGGTGAAAAAGGAGACTTCCTGCGAGGAAAATAAGGTCTTTGATGTTAAGAAGGAGTCTCCGGTTGAGGTCAAAAAGGAGAGTCCCTGCGAAGAAAACAAGGGACCGGTTGAGGTGAAAAAAGAACCAACAATCAAAGTGAAGGAAGAACCCCAATTTGAACAAGAAATGGACCCCCCATTTAAAATCAAAAAAGAGTCTCAATTTAAAGCCGAGTTCAAAGTTGGAATTTTTTCTTTATTTGAGATGTCCTGGCTCGATATTTGTAACCAGATGGGACTAGACGCAAGTTACTACGTCTTCGTTAAAGAAATATACGAGAGCGGATTTACCCCGGTACAGTACGAGGAGTTTAAGGAGAGACGGTATAAGCTCGGCCGAGCAGTTTTGGACGATATTGAAAAAGCCAAACGCACGACGTCAACATCCGCAAAAGGAGAACCTTCCTTTTTTGAAAATAAATTCTTTGTTGTTAAGAAGGAGTCTCCGGTTGAGGTGAAAAAGGAGACTTCCTGCGAAGAAAATAAGGTCTTTGATCTTAAGAAGGAGTCTCCGGTTGAGGTCAAAAAGGAGAGTCCCTGCGAAGAAAACAAGGGACCGGTTGAGGTGAAAAGAACCAACAATGAAAGTGAAGGAAGAACCTCAATTTGAACAAGAAATGGACCCCCCATTTAAAATCAAAAAAGAGTCTCAATTTAAAGCTGAGTTCAAAGTTGGAATTTTTTCTTTATTTGAGATGTCCTGGCTCGATATTTGTAACCAGATGGGACTAGACGCAAGTTACTACGTCTTCGTTAAAGAAATATACGAGAGCTGATTTACCCCGGTACAGTACGAGGAGTTTATGGAGAGACGGTATAAGCTCGGCCGAGCAGTTTTGGACGATATTGAAAAAGCCAAACGCACGATGTCAACATGCGCTAAAGGAGAACCTTCCTTTTTTGAAAATAAATTCTTTGTTGTTAAGAAGGAGTCTCCGGTTGAGGTGAAAAAGGTGACTTCCTGCGAAGAAAATAAGGTCTTTGATTAGCATTGCGAGCGGCGATTCATTTTCAAGGTTTACCCTTGGTTGGAAAGACCCAAAATTTTGCCTGTACCTAGCCCTTACAATGTTCTAGGTCGTGTTCGAAGCAGATTTCGCAATTTCTCACTGGTTTCTTTTTTTGCAACTGTTTTGCAAATGCTAGCATCGCATACCTCAAGAAAAGTGCTGTATCTCGAAAACCAGTAAAAAATGGGAAATCTGCTTCGAACACTCCCTAGAACATTGTTAGGGCTAGGTACAGGCAAAATTTTGTGTCTTTCCAACCAAGGGTAAACCTTGAAAATGAATCGCCGCTCGCAATGTTAATCTTATGGCGGCAAAAAATGCACCGTCAGGTATAGTGGACCCTTAATGAAAAAGAGAAATAAGGAAACGTCAGAATTGTTCGAAATCCAAATTTACAATATCTGTTTTAAGATACGTTTTGGCAGAATATTTGCACCAACGCTAAGTAGTACTCCACTGCTGAGACGCGGCCGTAAGAAACGCATGTTACGATAGCAATAAGAATATTAGATAAAAATATGACCGTGCAGAATTACCTTAAATGTTGGTATAACGTTATTGTTGTAGTCGTGTCTTGTTGTTTAAGTTCGAAATGTTTATTTTAATTTCTATTTTTCATTGTCGCAGGGTTTTTGTCTTTTAAAGGTTATTATTGTTGAAATATCCTTCTGGGAAAATCTTGACGAACAAGAAGATGTTGGTCATGATGGGAAAATAATTGGTAAATACTTCTGTCTGATCTCGCATTAATACCATGATATTTTACTTATGACTTGAAACAAGAAATTGCACTAGGAAAATGTTGTTTTTTTCGCTCGTTTCAAACTGTCACTGTCTGTAAAATGATCATAGCTGGAATTGAAATGCGGCAGATGATGGATATTATCATTTATACTATTACAGTAATTATTGTTCCTTATCTGAACAGATTAAAATTAAGAAGTAACTATTATCTTTCATAATATACGTATACCTGGAAATTCCACCATTATTCCGAGAGCTTTCAAGAAGTTAAAGATGTTTTACCTTTGCACCTTTAAGCTACTCTTATTAGTGGTACCTAATTTGGCTTTTATCAGATACCTATTATTTCAAGAGCGATTCTTTGTCCTCTGTCGTTTTGACGATTTATTTCCAGTTGGTTAAATTTGAAGTAAAATATTTCAACAACTTAGGCTGAATTTCACCACCTCACGATAGTGCCTTTTAACGTTCGAATAGCTATCGATTCGAAAAAGCAGACATCCTCTCGTTAGGTTTTGTTGTGTCAATTGAATTCGCCTGCTTTGTTTACGTCAAATTTATTTCAACAATTTCAATCTAAAAGTGGAAATAAACGTGAAAAACCCCCTATTTTTTTCGGAGAAAGAAGTTAAAATGTTGATTAGACTACATTAGACCACACCAAATGAGTCGCAGGTATGAAAATTATCGTTTTCGCTAACGCACGGAAAATCCACTCGAAAGCTAACGAAACGGTAACGGTGCACGGTGAAAGCCGTTAACATTTTTTACCGATACGATAGCGCTATCGTGTACACGATAGTCTTAACGTTAAAGTGATTTAGGCTGGATTTCACTACTTTATAGTGTAGACTATCGTGCACACTATCCTATCGCTAAAAAAAAGTTAACGACTGTTTTTCACCTTTATTTTCCATTTTTAGCTTGAAATTGTTGAAATAGAGTTGACGGTTGCCTAGGCAACGGAATTCTAGTTTAACGATAGGACAAGTTTTGCGGTTACTTTAACGATACGATAGCTATTCGATCCTTAGGAGGCACTATAGTCAGGTGGTGAAATTCAGCCTAAGTATTTATATTCTCCAGTAGAATAGATACCGCAGTTGGTGGCATGACTAGTGATGAATTTCTAGTGTCTGTCTGCACTAGTAATGGAAATCACCATTCCTTGCAATCACCAGCGGTTATCACATCAGTTATGAAACTACGTCCCTTCAAATATAAACTGAATACACAAAAACAACGGAAATAATCACTAAAATACACAAAATTATCAGTCATTTTGTTAATAGTAAAATACTTATCAAACCACACGACTGGTGGTTGTTGTTCCTGCTGTTGTGTGACCTCAACAAATTCCTCTAAAAACCAGTATGCTCCTTGCCTTGCCCTTGCTATGGAACTAATGTCCTCATTTCATAGTAGGTATAGTATAGCCACTCTGACCTGCCTGGCCCGAGGGCATTCTGTGCACAGTGAACAGCGCAAAATGCCCTCGGGCCAGGCAGGTCAGAGTGGCTATACTATAACAGAAGAATCGCAGGTTTCTTGGGACTTCTTGTTATGAGATGTCAGTGAGTTCGTAGAGGAAGGTTTTTCCAGTTGGATTTTACCATTTTATTTTTTCTTAGTTTTTATTGATAAAGTTAAGGCGAAGGTCGAGAATACTAAAGTGAAACGATAAAAAAATTATCTCACTTTGGACGATTAATTTTCTCATGGTCAGATATAATTTGGGTCATACTGGCGTCAGACTCTAAGTTCGTTTATTTAGTGAGGTAAAATGGTGGAAATTCCCCGCAATAATTGTTGTTCAACGAACTAGTGTTTTACATGAAAAGCAAAACATGCGAGACATTGTTGTAACATAAAACCCATTGTTTTTAGTGTCATTCAAGCGCAGTTTTTATACTTTACATTTTACATACTAAAATTTTAAAAGATGTATGTCGCAATCCTGAGCTTTCTCAGACATAACTATGCACAACTGCGTTTTGAACCCTACAAATATTAACCGAGATAGATGAGTTGCCTAAAGTTTTTATGGGTTTATTGTTCCTATATTACTTCATTCGAGGATGGCCTAAAAGCTTCATATACAATGATGAGAAAAGGTACCGGCACTCCAGGCGTGAGTGCCAATCTTATCTCGCCTGAAGTCTGAATTGCGTTCCTTTTTACAATATCACTTTTTAAAATTTCATGCATTTGATCTACTTTGCTGCGCTGCTATGATAAATTAAAAACATTTTCAGTCGTTGGTATCTTATCTTCTTAGAATGTAATTTTGTTGTTTGTTAACGAAATACAGTTGGATACTATTGTAAAAATAGCCTGGGACTATTTGTAAGTGTAGAAAAGATTGTTTGATAAAATAGTCTGAGACTATTATACAGTTAGGTTGCAGTATAACCTGGTCCAATAACATAGAAGTAAATAAATGTCTCGTTATTTCAATATCTCAATGTCTTTTTTACTTTCTCGCCCGTATGTAATACATGGGCTGAGAAAGTTGCGCCTGCTATGGTCAAAAAAAGGTAAAAAATCGTGTTTTTTGACAGTTAAGAAGGGCTGGAGGCTACGTATATCAAGTTGGAAACTAGAAAATTTTCAGAAGTGTTTTTGAATAGATGCTTTTAGGTTATTTACAATCATTTGGAGGTGGGCCAATAACTTGGCCCAGCTTTGGCCAAAACGCGTTGGTCGTCACTCCCGTAGCACTATTCGATCGATTTCAATACAAATTGGTAGGGAGGTGTACTTTAACCTAGTTTGATGTTTTACCGAGCGAAATTTATCCAACATAATAATTATGGCCAATATTGGCATTGTCGTAGGAAAATTTTCCAAAAATGGAAATCACGTTTTTGTTTGGTTAAGACGGATTTGCAACAACCCTAATCGACAGATTTCCTTGAAAATTGGTGAATGTGGTCTTAGATAGATGCTTCAAGGTCATTTTCAATAGATTTTCAATTACTTGAAAATTAAGGCCGTGACATAGAAAATAGAAAACACGTACTTTGCGCGTCGAATAATGACACTTCACCATTTGACAGATATGTTTGAAATCCGGTGAATAGGTGCCTAAAATTATTGTCCAGTGTATTGCAAAATATTTTCTAGAAAAAGTTAAAATTTGGCAAAAAAAAAAAATTATGAAAAAAAATCAAAATTTTCGATACCGCTGGCGTAAAAATTGCGAGAAAGTCAAGTGCGACCATTGTCGAACCCTTTATTACTGTTTATTCGCGTACCTAATGTGATTATGCTTTGCAGGTTCGTTCACTGAGGTAGGACCCGCCCATTTGCCAGGATGAGCGTTAACCGATGTTAGATAAGCTGTAAGTGTTCAGGGAGAAAACTGTAGAATGTATGAAGAAAAAATCTGTCTAGACGAGAATAACTTTGAGCTGGAAACAGTTCCAATATCAGAAACAACACTGATAAAATCGTGCCCTTGTGATAGTGCTGCTAACCTTGTTTACACTGTCATACAGACTGTTTGAAAGTTACGTTCGTGGCACATGCTGCTTCAGAATTTTGACTCACAACTTCTATTTTTGGGCGGGGAGCCCTTGGGGTACCTTAGGCACCTTTCGTAGTGAAATTTATTTCATGTCAGAAATTGTATATGGGATTTCCCTGTTGAGGAAATTGAAATTTCTGTCTGAAGTAGGTTTCACGAACCACATCTACCTACCTACCTTTTTTCAGTTTTAAGTTCGCACCTACAGGGCTTTTCCCGTTCCCAAAGCGCCTTCCTCAACACCAAAAAAATCAGGAATATCCAGTGCTATTTTCCGCACCCCTTGGTGTTAACTTTTATGCTTTACTGGTGTTAAAACAGTGCGAATTGCCCCCCAAGGTATACAGGTATAGGTACGAGGAATTAGTCAAGACATTAATTTTGAAGTATATAATTTTCAACTCACATACCAGAAAGAAGGCATTATTAGGTATGCAATCGAACATTTTTTTATGCTAGATTATTCCACTATATAAAGTTGAATTTATGAGTTTTCCTGGATTGCTACGCATAATATAACCACAAAAGGCACAATCATTGTGCTTTTTTTCATGAGAAAATATATTAACTCTAAGAATAAATTACTTAGGATAGGTCGTATGAAAACCCTTCGATAAATTTATTACTTTGTTATAATAAGAGGAAGTTCATACAACCTGAAACTTCTGTACAGAAATTTTATACAACATGCAAGAAATGTTAGAATTCTGTTTTAGAATAGTTACCTACCTAAACTTGGATTTTCTGAAACAACAGTGCACCCCTAACCCATCCCTATATACAGACTTTGCGCCTTCCTTACACCAAAGAAGCGGTCAAACTGATTCATTCAATAGGCTGATACTTATTTATGCTTTCTGAAAATTGAGATACACTAGGAATATAGATAGAACTTGTGTGCACTAAAACAGATGGTCGATACCTAGGTGAGACATCAATAAGTTAAAAATTTTCTTACCAAATCCAAAAAACATTGTAAAGCATGTAAGGCACTGATTACCTATGAGCCAGGCGCGGGGTTAATATTTCGTAGAATCTGATATTCTTTTGAACACAAGTAGCTTCATGAAACTTTTGATGTACCTAATTAACTGATTGGTTAAAACTTTGGTGGGAAGATAAAGGCACGAAGTATTTTTGAATGAATGTGATTGGTAAATGTTCTGGTTGGTGCCTATATCTCTACATACGAATAGAGTAACTTATGCTTTGATCATAGGTAGCTGTTAATAGGAACTACATTATTATATTTTGAATCAGTTCAAATTTGAACATACATAGCCTCTTTTAATTTGAACATAGCCTCCTTTTATATTAAAATCAATTGGCAATTAATATGATTTATACACGCCACCTCTAACTATATAACATAAATAAATTAAATAACTTGAGTACAACAAAAGTTTTACGGATAAACAAAATAAAAAATTTACACCAAAATAATCACAGTTCTCAGGGAGAGGGAGGTCAGCTACATTTTTTTAGACATTTTGGACTTTGGAGGAGATTCTACTGAGTTTGCTGGGGTGGTGCCGTGAGGAGTGCCGCAACTGAAGGCATATTGGGGACTGCCAGGGGCTTCTTGATGCTTAGGAAGCTTTTCAGGTTTGCTACTTCCGAGGCGAGCCGCGCTAGCTCCGTCTTCATCCGATCATCGCAGGAGGGTTGCTCTGCTTCAGCTTCACGTTCCACTTCACGCTCGGGCTCTCGGTCTGGGCTGCAGGGATGGGTGTCTTGGTGCCCCGCCCATTCGCCACCGAGGGAAATACCAGAGTCACGTTCGTCACTGCTACCCTCCCCGTCCCAAGGAGGGCTAGACAAAGGACCAGGTTCTTGTTTGATGCTGTGGAGTGAAAGCAGTGCTGTAGCGACATCCTTGTCCCCAAGCCTTGATTTGTGTCGAAGCTTGTGAGGCAGGCTGTTGTTGGGACCAGGTGCTACAGGCGAAAGGGTGAGGGGAAGAGGTTGAGGACTTTCTTCTCCGCTTTCGCAACTATTGTCGCACGGGCACGGACACGGGGGAGGTGAGGGCTGGCTGTGTCCTCGATCACAGCTCAGGTTGAGGACGCTATTGTTTGCAACGTCCAACTGTGGTTGCAGTAGTGACGGGAGGGGGTATGAGTAAGGCTGCGGGAAAGGCTCTGGTTCTTGTAAATTGTAGTTTTGCTCCGAGAGAGGTTGCTGTGGACCCGGGAATATGTGCAGGGGGTGACCAGGATGCGTGGGAGGCACAGGGCGCAGTAGTGCTGGGCCAGGGCTGGGTGCTGGAGTGAATGGTGATGGGGAGACCAGCTTGACACGCTTCGTCTGACTCAGAACTTGCTCGTTGGTCGGAAAGGCTGCCATCACCTGCTCGACACTGATTACGTTATCTCCGTTGATCCCAAATTTGTCTTTTATCGCCGCAAGCTGAGCTCGGAGAAGATGGTTCTCCTTCGAAAGCTCCACCACCCTTGTTTCCAGAATCATATCGTTGAAGCGGCGTTTCTCCCTTGATCGTTTCGCTGCCTCGTTGTTCCGTCGTCGACGGTCCCAGTAACTCTCGTCTTTCTTGTTATCGGGGATAAACTCCCTCTGCTTACGTTGAGAGAAGTAATCCTTCCTCTTGCCATTTGTAAGTTCGGTGTATGATTCAACACTCTCAGGGCGGCCGTCGTTTCTCGCGAACTCCTCTCTGGCGTAGTGGCTTTCGGAACTGCTGCTGCTGTGACTCTCACTCCCAGCTAACGTCATGCAGTTGGATTCTCCGTTGTTTGGGGAGTCCATATCTCGAATACCCATCTCAGCTACCATCATTATGTCCAGTAAACACAGAGCATCTGCAACAAAAAGATAACAGAATTTAGTAAATTTGTTTTATTTCAAAAAATAATTTTTGTTGTCAAGGAAAATTTTATTTCGTGATCAAATCGACGATTTTATGAATTCGTTTTCCTCATCACTGAGGCTCTACCATTGTCCTAAAAAATAAATTTATGTACAATGTACCATAAAATAAAAAAATTCCGAATTCCGAATTGGAATCCACATGATATGTTTTTGACTCCGATATCTCATGAGAAATATAGGTATTTGGGTGATAGTTATGCATGTATCTATGACGGATGTACGAAAGTATGTAGGTAAAGTATGTGATGTACTGTATGTAGGTCACTGGGAAGCTTGAGGTGATGACTGAGATGAGTTAAGGTCCTTAGCGTGAACATTTATTGTGGGAATTTGCTTTGACAAATATGGTTACGGAACTCGCTTGGGCAGCAAACCTACCTTGATCAATTATTATAGCTATAGTAGACAGAATGATACCAAGGTGGACTGCAAATTTCAACGGAAATAGCCAAGAAATCAGTCAGGTGCCTAGGTTACTTGCTCTTATACAGTTTCCGCACTGCCTAGTGAGTGCGAATGACATTATAATTCTGGAACTTAAGGGTCCGCTATACCTGACGGTGCATTTTTTGCCGCCCATAAGATTAACATTGCGAGCGGCGATTCATTTTCAAGGTTTACCCTTGGTTGGAAAGACACAAAATTTTGCCTGTACCTAGCCCTAACAATGTTCTAGGGAGTGTTCGAAGCAGATTTCCCATTTTTTTACTGGTTTTCGAGATACAGCACTTTTCTTGAGGTATGAGATGCTAGCATTTGCAAAACAGTTGCAATAAAAGAAACCAGTGAGAAATTGGGAAATCTGCTTCGAACACTCCCTGGAACATTGTTAGGGCTAGGTACAGGCAAAATTTTGTGTCTTTCCAACCAAGGGTAAACCTTGAAAATGAATCGCCGCTCGCAATGTTAATCTTATGGGCGGCAAAAAATGCACCGTCAGGTATAGCGTCCTCCTAAACGAAGAGAATCCTATGAATTTGTTTCATCACAGTGTTATGAAAATGTAGGACCCAAGGTGACTTGCGGCCTGGGTTAGGCACCTGCACCTGTGTCTACGATTAAAAGGGATGTTCCGCACTCAGATAATTTTGTTGTATCAGAGTGGTCAAATTTGAGTTAGGTAAGCAATAGTGAAATTTTTCAACAAAAAATCAAAATAAAAAATGTTAATTTAAAAAAAAACGCTCCAATAATTTCGAATTAATTCGAGTGGTGTTTTGAGCTTTCTGCAAGAAAATCCCATTCGAAACAATTCAAGTAGGTTGATTAATTCAATCGGGTTAACAGAACCTTTCTCGAAAAGGGCTTAAATGTGAAAAAGTTGCGACCTGAGTTTTAGGGAAAACTTACAAAATATCTTATGGCAGATTACACAGAGCTGCTGACTTAGCAAACTTTCTATGCACTCGAAAGTTCCGAAACATTTTTGTGCCTACAGATGTCACCTGTGAACGCACATCAAAAAACGTGACGGTCTTGCGAAAACTGTGAATTGCATTAGGGTTTTCCTGCCATCTGATTGAAAATGTGACTCTAATTTACGTCCTGTTGGAGTATATAATTTCGTGCCGGTCTTCTGTGACATCGTGCTAAATACCTAAACACATGAGCCGTGATAGGGAATGAAATACAATACAAGAAATTATAGTTTACTGGATAAATAAAAATAAAAATAGTGAACAACTAAGACTAAATTGGCTTTTTTCCCAAATACAAAGATATACGAAGTATTGTGATCGTACAGAAATGTATGTCAGAGGCCTAAAAAACCTTTAAAAAATCAGTTTTTTTAAATTTTTTTTCTCAAAATTTGTGCCTACAATTTCGTTTATTTTCTCAGGGGTATTAGTGCATGCTATGGGTAAAAATATCCCGTTAGCGGCTTATCTGGGAAAACTCGAATTGGGGAGATACGACCCCCAACGGGCCAGTTTTTTATACTCACAAAATATGCCATGTATTCAAAATACTCGGGGAGGCTTCCTCAAGCGAGTTTTGTGGTCAAAGGAATTCTCAAAGCATTTCCGACCCCCCATGGGTTGAGGTTTTGAAGGTTTGAAAAATATGTCACGTGGGTACCTATACTCAAAATACTCGGGGAGACATCCTCATGCTGGTTGTCTCGTCTAAAAATTTCTCCGAGGTACCAGAAACATATATGATGGGAAAGTTCATGCAACCATTGTCGTACCCCTTGTTTATAAGGCGTGAGCGGGGCATAATATCACAGAGATGTTTTTTTCCGAAGCCTAAGGGATGTAAAAATCCTCGCTACAAGACAGAAACTTGCCAAGACCGAATCGAGATGAAACCGAGATTCGAACGATGAACTCTTCGTCGTCTTGCTCTTGTTCTCAGTAATTGAAAATTTTAAATGAAGAAAAAGCCGTCGACAGGGATGGTAATGTAGAGCAGACGGGAATTCGGGACCCAGGCAGGCATGCTAAAAGGTGGGGCGTCGGTTTGCGCACCTCTAGCTATTGAGGATACAGTAACGGTAACCTTCCGTGGCCAGTACCGTTGCTCCCAAGACGGCTCAGTCACGACGTCCATTTTCGCTCTCCCACTGATAAATTTTATTCTAATCTCCGCTTTCTGCCCTATGTCAATTTTAGGCAAGGGGTCTGGATTTGTTGAAAGTGCCTACCTACCTAATTCACTTAGGTACGGAGGTTAAGTTTTTCGTGA
Source organism: Mesopsocus fuscifrons (assembly GCA_950004255.1). Lineage (NCBI taxonomy): Eukaryota > Metazoa > Arthropoda > Insecta > Psocodea > Mesopsocidae > Mesopsocus > Mesopsocus fuscifrons. Next base: position 7,878,878 of record OX465378.1, read on the forward strand.
TCGAAGGACCACGTATAAAACAACAAAAAAATTTATTTCTTAGCTGAGTAACTCTGTGGAGAACTTTTATTGCTGATACATTATGTTCCAGTTATGGTAAGAATGGTCGTCCCATCAACACCTACCCATGCAGTATAGGTACCAGGGGGAATTTTTTTCAGCGACCCGAATTTGAATCAAAATCATACACTTTGTATTAAAATTATAGAAAGAAAGAAAAACCGAATATAAACTAGAAACTAGAGGTTTTTAAGTTCAATTTTTTTTTTCAACCTAACGCCCGTTTGGCCGAAGCCTGGAAAAGAGTATGGGCCAAAGCTTATCCACAAGTATCCAGTAAAAAATTTTGCTTGTGCCGAGATTGGACACCAGATCTCTCAGCACAAAAGTCAGCTTTTAGACCGCTGGGACACCAGGGGCGCAATTGAAAAATTACTAATAGAACCTTGTATCCCTTCAGGACGATTTCTTTTTTTTTTTTACAATGTCAAAGATGGAGCAAGAAGGCAAAGACCTCTGAAGTTAGTTGACGTGAGATTGCAAGGTATGATGCAATGGTTGGTATAGGAGCCTATAGGTACCAGTACCAAGGTGAATGGCCGTGCCTGGACCTCCCAACCGTAGCAGGCTGGATGTACTGTTATCCAGCCAATGATGTAACAGTCAAGTTCAATGGTAGAGCCGTTTTCTTCAACCAAGACCCCAAGACCCCGTAAGGTCAAGAACAAGGACTTTGGAATTGACTGGAATTGCTTAATCCCTCCCAAATTGACTGGATTTCCTTAATCTAGTTAAATCTTATTAATTTAATTCTTTTCTCATTCCTCTTGGTTTAATTATTGTCGAAGGAAGGGGAGGCATTCCGAGAAAAGTTCCCCTTCCAGGTAGCAGTTCCCCTTCGTGCTCCAGTGGACAGTGCAGTGTAGCTAATGAAAGGCTGGCAAAAACCCGAGCCACCCCTAGCTCTTCCAAAGGTGGTGGTAACCACCCGAGGCAAGTGTGGCCATTAATTCGTTACATCGACAATAATCTGATCTTTTGAACTTATGCTGTGATGGGGTAAATGGGGGAACACGATTTCAGAAACTTTTTAGTAGCTGACGGGGCGTCAAAATAGTAGGTAAATAACTTACGTTTGTTTTTGTCCAAATTTCAAGTATATTATTCTGAATGTAAGTACTTAGTTTCAACTCTATAGTATCACGTGTTTTGCGAACTGAGAATATGAGAATAGCTCGGAAAGTAGTCGCTTATGATATGCCCTTCAGACAGAGATAAGATAGCAAACTTCAACCTTGTGAACGTAAATAAAAGCAAAACCCATTGAAAATCATAGATTGCAACTTGGTGTAAATGTATGTAGTGATCATTATGTAATAGCGGTAGATTTTCACAACCTACTTAAAGACTTATTTATCTATATTTAAAAATTTCCTGCTTAAGGCTGCGTCCCACCATACTCGGTTAAAAAAAAATCGTGGATTTTCTCTTAACGCATCCTTGAATCTTAGGATATCCTACTTGTTACCTTCTCAGGTAAGAATGTGAATATCACTGTGACCAAATAAAGAATCTTTGGTGTGTGGGGTTTTAGGCCACGTCCCACCATGCCAGGTTAATCGTTAAACCTCGGTTACGTTAGGTTTTTAACATGAACTAACTGGAGTTTAACCGAGTACGGTGGTACGCACCCTTAGTGAATGCATATTTCACCCATAATTTGTCTTTCAATTAACATCTTTGCAATTTTGATGGGAAAACCGGTAAGTATTCAGTAAAAAATATTATAAGGCTTCCTTGATAATGGGGTCAAGTTACAGGACTCGTTTGACAGAGGTTCCAGGCTCGAATCCCGTTGCTGGCGATGTTATATCTGCTTCACATTCAGTTAGGTTAGGTTAGCCTTTGACTCACTGATTGGGCTCTAATGAACCGAAGTTAATTGGCAATGCGCCTACTGAGCCTAACACTGATCGAAGCTTCCTTGCCGGGTCACAGAGAGACAACTGAATAGGCTTGAAACGACGGACGGCAGTTAAAGGATAAAAAAGATGACATAGTTTTTTTATAATTTGTAACTGTCAGTAAAGTTAGTTTATTATGTTACCTATATACCTACGTACTAAGTATTTAAGTTTTTGCCTTGGGCCTAGATAAGGTTCGTATAGTAAGGTTCTTAATTTCCAAAGTTCATAATCGTAGTTCTTAACAAAATTATTTTAAAAATATTAATATTTGAAAAAATTAGTGCCTCTCAGTGGCCAAGTGGTTAAGGGGACCGCTTTGTGTCCTGAGAGGTCCGGGTTCGAATCCCGGCGGAAAAGAAAAATTTTCCGCTTCCGACATGGATGTATCGGCTTCGGCCCACTCCTAAACTGGCTTCGGCCCACTCATATTCGGCTTCGGCCAGAAACTTCTAACAAACCAACTCATCGGCGCATATGTTCTCTGAACGTCGCGCGTTAAAAAAAAAAAAAAAAAAAAAAATTGAAAAATTGGGGAAGCTAAGTATATTATAGTGGTAGATTCGATTTTAGTAGACAGAAATCGGCTAGCACCTAATTTCTTCGTATATATACCGTGCCGTCCGATGGTCTTAGGACTGACGACCCTATATTATTGTTTTCATGTTATGCACACTTTGCATTTTGCACAATCACTTTGTAAACCATGAGAGCAAACCACGTGGGAGTTTTGTATTCAGGATTTAAATTTACATTTATACTGGATTGATATCCGTTTTTTAGAGTGGGCATACCGAAAATGAGGCCAGTGGCGTCATATTTTAGTGCCTACAAGAAGGGGTCCGTATTTCTTTTAGATCGCGTAAAATATCTAAGAATAAGCAGGTACTTTTCCCAAAATAGAAAATGCCTAAAAAAGGCGTCCCTAAAAAAATGTCACCTGACATACGCTACTACACTAAAACGCTTCTCTTTTTTTGGAGTCCCATTTTAAGGAAATATGACGTGTTAAGAGGACGCTATACCTGACGATGTATTTTTTGCCGCCCATAAGATTAACATTGCAAGCGGCGATTCATTTTCAAGGTTTACCCATGGTTGGAAAGACAAAAAATTTTGCCTGTACCTAGCCCTAACAATGTTCTAGGGAGTGTTCGAAGCAGTTTTACCAATTTCTCACTGGTTTCTTTTATTGCAACTGTTTTGCAAATGCTAGCATCACATATCACATACCTCAAGAAAAGTGCTGTATCTCGAAAACCAGTAAAAAAAAATGGGAAATCTGCTTCGAACACTCCCTAGAACATTGTTAGGGCTAGGTACAGGCAAAATTTTGTGTCTTTCCAACCAAGGGTAAACCTTGAAAATGAATCGCCGCTCGCAATGTTAATCTTATGGGCGGCAAAAAATGCACCGTCAGGTATAGCGGACCCTAAAGTTCACGTAGTCATCCTGAAATAATTTTCTCTCTCTCTCTCTCTATCAGAATGAGGTGAAAAAAAGCAATATGAAAAGTTAGGTGAGTGAGCTGCTTATCTGGCTCTATCACGTGAATTCCACTTATGTAACAAGGCATTATAACCCAAGGATACTCGCGACGTTTCATCGCAACACTGGAATGACGCGTTGTTGAGTGTGCATGTCGTATACTACCAACGCCTTTACTTTTCAATATTTTGAAGTGGGTTTATTTTTTGTCGCCCACTTTTTACCAAATTTGAAGAAAAAAATTGTGTGTACCTTTTTGTTTCAAATTAAGTAATACGTATAATTCCAAAAGTTTGTACCTATGCGCTACGCCGGCTTAGTTTTGGGTAGTTATAGGTAAAGTACCTAGGCGTCTACCTGCCTGTTTGGTTTCTTTCAAAGATGTGTACACAAAAAATTTAGTATAGCTACCAATCGTAAAGCGGTCACTAATTGTAGAATAAGCATATTGATATTTATCAAACTATCTTATTTATAAGAAGTTATTCGTACTGGCTATACATACTAATAAAACGTTTCACCGTGGTGGTTCACGCTCTAGAGCCTCGTCTGCCTTCCTTGGGACACGTGACTCCGAAGCACGTGTATTTCATTTCTATTCTCCCATTTTTATTCTCTGCTTGTATAGCACAATCTAATCGACACGATGTAACAATAACTGAAGGGCATCCCAGACATCATGATAATTTTTTTTTTTTTCGGTATAGGTTCCTAGACAACTCATGAAGTTAAGCTCTTAAGTTAAAATAAATCAAAAATATTTACAAAGGCTTGGGCTCCGTTAGGTGCGGCTAAACAATATTTTCCCCTTACGGAACACAAGTTATTTAAAAAAAATTATAATAATAATTTTACAAATAATCTGCATGCTTACCTAGAAAGTGCTCGCAGATTCCGCAGTGAGGAACAGGGCTAGCTCGTTGGGTAGAAGCTTGTAGTTATTCTGAAAAAAAAGAGACATTTTTACCTGATCTTTGTTTTAAAAAAAATCGAATCCAATGTCAGAAAATCTTGCCGGTATTTTTGCAAAGAGGTATGGGGAAGATTGTTTTGTTACGTTCACGACAGGACAGGCATATCCTTTTACATCCTTGAAAAAAGAAAAAATATGTCATATACCATCTGTTTTAAAGATTTTTTTCTCCTTTCTCTGTACGAATTTAAATAATTTTTACCATCCAGGACTTAAAGATGAGTTAATAAAGCTCTTGCACGTGTTCACTGAACATAAAACATAATATGCACGCTACTGGATCACGTGAATACCAACTAAGTACTGCCTTGCTGAATACAGACAATAATAGTACGTGTTCACAACATAACGAAATTTTTTACTGACTGCCTGCCTGGCATATCTACATAGTGTCGTCATCCCAGTGACATCACGAATTACATTCTTTTAGACTGATATTACCTACTTGTTAGTTGTTAATGATTGGGCCAGTGGGAAATCTTGATTACTGTGAAATTCCAAAGTGGTTTGTATAAGTTGAAGTGTAGCTTCATAATAAATAGGCTATAGTTTCATTGCTATGCTTGAAACACATTGCTGGGATTATGCCCTTTAAGGGTGTTGGAAAGTCACCAGTGTTTTCCAGTTCCTTTCACTGCCAAAATATCTAGGTTCCTAACTCATCTCTCTGCTTTCAGCTGTAATTTTCTATTTAACCAGCAGTAGGTATAGTAAAAGAATACCGTGTGCATCAATTTGAATGCCCCAGGACAGGACAGGAGGTACCTATGCCATAAGTAAATTAATGCAAAATACGTTCATCTGCGGAATCACTCTGATTTTATGAGTAATTCGATTCGGTTCGATTCAAAATTCGGAGAGTGCTTCGCGCTTCGTTTTCGGTGGTTCCGCGTCCTATGTACCAATACATTGTGCAGGATAGGATGGACAGAGCTTGCGGGTGCTTTGAACTTGAAGCAACGCAATTATCTGATTGACCTTGTGCAAAGTAGCTCTTGCGCAAGCGCCAACGTGATTTAGCCATGCGTTCCAGACATGTGACTTAGAGCACTTGTTCTTATGTTTACCATGGCACTATATAGGTACCTTCTACCTGAAATGAGTCACCTTCCTGTGCTACTTTAATCTGTATCTCGGAAGATAGGTACGAGGTACCGGGGCTTGAGGATATGGGCAGACGATACCTATCTATACTCCACGCGCATCTTGGATGACCGTAACTTCGCACATTGTTTTCAAAAAAACACAGGGTTCCCAAAATTATTTTTTTTGTTCTGAACCAGAAGTAGACTTGAGAAGTAGGGTCACAATGATCTAAAAGAGTTTAGCAACGACAATTCACATATCTGTAGCCTATCCACCCTTCGGTAAGTCTCAATTTACTATCTTCCAAGATGCGCGTGGAGTATAGTAGCGACTAACTTAGTATTCAAGATAAATCAAACACTACACAGAACCCCTGGAGAATCGAAATTTACGGTTAATTTCTTTGTGGTTCAATCTGAGGGTATGCCGGGCTGACGTTGAACATTTTGTACATGAAAAGCGTCGTTTAATCTATAATTCGTGTCAATAGAAAGAAAGATTATCGTTGGTTGTTTGTCTCGTTATCATGTAACAAGAAGGCGGGGAAAATCCCGTGATGGTGGGTCCGGAAGTGTCTTGTTACTCCATCCCTGTTACCCCAATCCCGCCCCCCTTCCCAGTTAAATTTAACTAGAGGTTATAGTGTACCGTGCACCAGGCATTAATTGCCACTTAACCCACCCTGAATTCAAATATTATATCTCCAAAAATGAATGAAGTCCTCAGTTCTGCTGCCGTGGACCGTTCACTAATCCATGGCTAGGTCACGGGCAGTAGTGATAACCAGAGAACTTTAAATAAATAAAATTAAATAACTCACCATTTTTTAGTAAGTAGGTAGACAAGACCTTCGTGATTAGGTACAAATTATTATTTATATCCCGTTTCCTTGGCGACAACAGACTGCAGACTGAAGGCAACGAGAGCAAGTATGACATCTACAAGCAAGGTCTATTCGTGCTTCTGTGCATATTCTGCAAGTATCTTCGTCCTCAGTTGAAATGGGGGCAATCAGGAAATAGGTCATCACTCAACATAAGTCATCACGGGTTGATTCCACTATTTGCATTACCAGTCACTATAGTAACGCATTTCGGTGCATAAAATGTGATTGAAAAGATGAAGTGCAAGTGCAAATGGCCCTTGTAAAATTCCACTTCCCCCCCCCCCCCCCCCGACCAAAAAAAAAGTTCTTTATAAAATGTTCTCCCTAGCTGTCCAGATAAAAAGAAGAGGGGGGGGGGGCACAGCTATGAAACATCACTTGAGACACTGAACATATCAGAGGTGAATGCCGATTAAAAATGTGAAATAATTGGGATCGACCATGTGTGTTCCGAGACAAGTCCGCTATCGAAGTTGTTGTATAAATTAGGTTAAGTATGTGTATGTTGAAAAAGGCTGCATAATTTTTTGATGTCACTCAGCGCAACCAAGCTCCGATGGAGGCTCAACGAAGCTCACGTTGCTTTGCACGCTTTTTGAGCTACCGTGGCCGACGTTCGTAATCCCCTAGCGTCACGCGTTCGCTTCTGTCAATCCATGCATGTGTCTTTCTTCATTCGTATCCGCATTACGCCTTCAATGAACTCCACGTTATAGATCTATTTTGAGATTGTTTACATGGTATTGACCAACTCCTGAATAGGACAAAGCCACGTGCCCTTTACAAACATCACCCAGTACAATATACTTTTCGGTTCTTCCTTTATTAGATTTAAGGTTGGGTCTCTACTGATGATGTATTGTTATTTTTAATTTTTTTCCCTCACGGAAAGACGCGAATTTTTCGCTAGATATCCTATAGCTATGTACTAATTAAGGGTCCGCTATACCTGACGCTGCATTTTTTGCCGCACATAAGATTAACATTGCGAGCGGCGATTCATTTTCAAGGTTTACCCTTGGTTGGAAAGACACAAAATTTTGCCTGTACCTAGCCCTAACAATGTTCTAGGGAGTGTTCGAAGCAGATTTCCCATTTTTTTTTACTGGTTTTCGAGATACAGCACTTTTCTTGAGGTATGCGATGCTAGCATTTGCAAAACAGTTGCAATAAAAGAATAAAAGTTGGATGGCAACATATTGTTTATTAAATATTTCCATCACGATTTCCCACGAGCTGCTCTGAATCACGTGTAAGATAGAAGACGACTGCTTGGCGGTGACTGATTAGTGATTACCCAACAGCTCTTATCAGAGTTGAATATGGAAGATTTAGCTATTTGGGTTGACGTTTTTGGGAGGTCGGGAACCTTCTACGGAAATTAAAGATGATTACTCAAGACTGAGTGATAGTTACGAATCGTTCATATGAGAATTGAATGACGAATCTTTGGTTGAGGAGGATTTTTTACTGGGTCAGAAAACTTTCCTTCCTTGCCTTTAGTCACGTAACATCAAACATAGTATGATCCCCCTTGCCCCATGCTTTACAGAAGGTTGACTTCTTACTATAAGGTGTCTAACATCAGAAAGCCTAACCCTGGGTCCGCTTCTGCAGGGTTTGGGTTTGAATACAACGTAACGAAACAAGATAGCCAGTCAAAGACGAAATCGAAGTTATGCAAGACAATTCGACCTTGATTCGACCGCGGACAACCTCATGTCAAGTCACAAGTAAGAAGATCTGTTATTGTGTTGGATTTAAGTGGTAGATCGGGACGCGTTTGTTCTGACAAGTAGTTCTGTAAGTTTATGGTCGCGGATATAAAAGCCGTTGGTAGTGAATGTTTCCTACTTCCACATAGGTATCGACCTGACGACCTCACCTACATTTTAGACTAGACCTCGTATAAAAATCATAGGTGTAGTATACGGACAAAGTTTTGCGATCATAAGAAATCTACAAATATAATCTATTCTAAAAGAAGTGTACCTATTCCGATACCTGTACCTATAGTTTCTCAGGTGTTAAATATTTTTTCGACTTAGGTACTCAACTTTCAGGATTTTTCCACCTCTGCTTCTTTTTTATCTAGAAATTAAGGGTTTCCCATTCGTGCTTCGATTCCTAATAGAAATTTTGACTTAGATCCGGCCCTGTGTTTCCTCCCACTCATTTTGGCGGTAATCCGCGGAGGCTGGGCACTTCACATAGGTGACTAACCTCTGATATAAGCTGGGCGTAGTGTCATAGAACGCAACACCTCAAATCAACAAAAAGTAAGGGCGTACAGGTGACGTGATCATCTCTGACACATCTTGGCTCTGTGCTGGCCAGTGCCGTAGGCACTAACCAATAAATTAGGTACCTACGCAAAATTTTGTCATTTGCTTTCACTTAAGGGTCCGCTATACCTGACGGTGCATTTTTTGCCGCCCATAAGATTAACATTGCGAGCGGCGATTCATTTTCAAGGTTTACCCATGGTTGGAAAGACACAAAATTTTGCCTGTACCTATAGCCCTAACAATGTTCTAGGGAGTGTTCGAAGCAGATTTCCCATTTTATTACTGATTTTCGAGATACAGCACTTTTCTTGAGGTATGCGATGCTAGCATTTGCAAAACAGTTGCAATAAAAGAAACCAGTGAGAAATTGGGAAATCTGCTTCGAACACTCCCTAGAACATTGTTAGGGCTAGGTACAGGCAAAACTTTGTGTCTTTCCAACCATGGGTAAACCATGAAAATGAATCGCCGCTCGCAATGTTAATCTTATGGGCGGCAAAAAATGCATCGTCAGGTATAGCGTCCTCTTAAGTGGTTACCTAGGTATACAGGGTTGATATGGTATATAAGTCAATAATGGAAAATTTTGTTCAGCATGTAATAAAAGTTGGGCAAAATTTTTGGAAGCTGCAACTAAGGTACTTCTGCAGATATGCAGTTTACCTAACGCTGTAAATTTTACCCGCAGGTAAGAATACTTATCTAATGGGCTCCTACTACTAATGCTTCTCGTTCTAACTCTGCAGAAGGTAAATAAAATAAATAAATAGTCCCCTTGTTGGGGCAAGCTGTTCAACGTCCCATCTAGATTTGTAGACATAATATATGTTGTTGTGTGGTGGTTTGGGGATTTTTTATTGGAAGCGCGCCAGCATGAAGTCTCTTCCGTACAGCGGATGACGTTCGTAACATCCTCAACTGTCTGGCTATTACCCGACTGTTCAAATTTTTTTTTTCGAAACTCACTTTCCCGCTAAAAATTAAGGAAGTAAAATTATAATGTTTCGTATATACCTACTGTTGGGTTGAGTCATGAATAGACGTAATACACGCATATTTCCATCAATGGCATCATCGAGATAGGCATCGGAAGTTATCACTGAATAGTCAGTGCGACAAAAACAATAACAAACGTGACAGTAACGACATAAGTAGAGCAGAAAGTACGTAGAGTCACTTGACCAAGATCTATGTAGCCATGTGCACGTCTGTTTATACATCCATTGTTACATACATACATTGTTGTTGGTACTTACGTTGTATACGTTTCTCAAATTCCTCTCAAAGTAAGTTCTGACCAATTATCAGTTCAGTGTTATGATATTTTTATGTGTATGTTTTTCAATCCCATGAAAATCTAAGTACCTATGCGTAACTCAGTTTGAACATGCACCAATTTAGCATAATAATACTGTGCAATTGTTCAATTATAAATGAGAGGCAAGCTAAGGTCTCTTTAACCTTTTGCCTCCCTATTATAAGTAAATTGTTTTGTCATTGAACTAATAGAAGCTGCGCACATGTCTTTTGAATGCGAATTATTTATACTTACGTACAATAGGCAGACACTAAAGGTGCTTAAGTGAGGAAAGGCTTACTTGATGCGCATTTGAGAATTACGCCACGGTGCATGGGTATTATACTTTACGGACACCAAAATAGTTGGAATTTTTCAGCACTCTCTCACTGCATGAAAATTTGTCTTGGTGGCATGCCGTTGAGTCATTATGTGCTAGGTCAGGAGGTTGAATATTCTAGTTTCTTATTTTTTCTAAAACACTGAATGAATTTATGGCGAGCATTTGAGGAGTCAATAAATACCTGCCCTCTGTAGGTGCGTTATGCCTGAGAACACTCGTTCGGAAAATGTGACGGTGGCCTTAAAAGTCTTCCTTCCCCTTTTTCTACCGCAAAGATAGTAACGGGAAAGTTGTCTTACCCCTTGTTTCAGTTTGGGCAGGAGCTCTATCTCTTTTCCGCAAATGATAATTAAAGTTGTAAACACTGAAATTGGCAAAGGCGGTGGGTTCACTGAACCTCGGTGCACTGACTCGGGAGACTCCTATACTCCTATATACTTTTCACGCAAGCAGTCTTCTTACTTACTAGAGGGCCACATTGGCCACAGGATAGTTGCTTTCTCATGAAAATCGTTTCAAGTACCTAAGTAGGTTAGTGCCTGATAGGGAGCCAGAATTAGGAAACTAAACCCTATAGGGGATTTTGGGTAGGTTCCTACCTTACCTATACTTTGTGTAGTAAAATTTAAGAAAATTGTAGTTTACCCTAAATGAGCTTTACCCTAGTTTACGTCGAATAAAATTTCTGTTGATAAATTATGACATGACCCACACATTATTCAGGGCAATAAAATTGAGCAGGGAACGAGCAAAAGCACGCACTCGTTTTTGAAAATAAGCGAACGTGCCGCAGGTGACTGGTGAGTCATGCCTGCTTGTTGAATGCAAGTCTCCGGAAGGGGGGATTCATTCCCCCAATACAACCAACAGCTTATTCGATCAAGCTTGTAAAACTATATACAAGTAAAAATTTTTGTTAAAAAGGCATGAGCGCAATGGGGCACATCACCACAGGTGTAGTTTTTGGCCGATGCCGAAAGGGGATTGGCCGAAGCCAGCCGAAGCGGGCCGAAGCTTAAGCTTGGATTTGAACTCAAACCTCTCAGGACACAAGTCAGCCTGTCAGGTCACTCGGACGTTTGGGTGTAACTTAGTAGGTACATGGCTGCGTTTGGTTGAAAGTCATTAATTAATTTATACTGTACCTGTGCCTACACAAGAGCTCCACGTTAATATAAGGGGTATAGTTGAGAAATTTCAGCTGAAATCTGAATATAGATAGGTTGTAGCGTAGAATATTGAATGCCACCTCAACCGACTTTCTACCACCTAGTTCTATATCACCGCAGGCTTGACATACCTATACCTAGATAGGTATAGCCTACAGGTTTCCTCAAATTTTACCAACTTTGTTCCAACGTAATTCACCTAATGTGCCTCATAGTTTCGGAGCGGTTCAACAACCTGCTCTCTTAGTAATGTAAAGTGCGGGTTCGAATCCTGGCTTCGATGATTCTAATGCGTCCTGGAGGTCTGCCATCCCTGAACTGCCATTCCAGCCCCTATATTCCTGGAGGCCAAGCTTTGGCCGACTCTTTTGCGGCTTCGGCCATGCATTTGCCACCCGAAAAAATAAAATCTGAACAGGGGTATATAGATCTGGAGGTAGTTGTTTTCGAAACTATGTCATGGATGTTGTTTCTAAAAAATATGCGACGCAGTCGGGACTTATGACTCACCCACTTGGCTTTCCCATGAACTCGATTCGCAGTGAGCTTTTTGCGTCATGTGAGATAATCATTGAGTCATAACAGAATCATTCCATGATAGACCCAGAAGCTTTGAAGTGAAATAAGAACACATCTTGTTGACTGAATTTATTATCTCTCTACGTCAGGTCTTTTATTAGTACCTACCTATTGGTGGGCGCCGTACCTATCGATGTGTACGGTAGGTATAGGTATCAAGTAGGCAGTTTTGAACTCTACCGAGATGAGGGAAATTCTTTGACATAGGAGAGATCATATCTCCAGGTTCTAGGTCACTTCGAACCCTTAGGGCTCTAGAGTATGGACATTCCATAGGATTCCCCTTGTTGAAGAAGTACAGGTACACCCATAGGTACAATTCCAATTCACCTGGTGCAAGCTTGCCTACAGCAATTCGTTAAAAATTACGTGAAGGTATAGGTAGATAAACTCTCTTATTTCAATGCGTTGACACAGAAAGACGAACCAACCTACCTAGGTACCTAATAAGCTGGTCGTTGGGATAGGCATAAGTTCCCACTTAAAATTTTATAGGTGACCGTTTCTGAACGACCTGGTCAAATTACTAACAAATTAAGAGTTGTCCTGAGAAATACAAAATGTTACCACCCAAAAGTATAATAATAGGGTATAGGTATGTACCGCAACATTAGAATGTCACACCATTTACCGGAAGCAAAAGCAGCATTGTAAACAACATGTCAACAAATTGGAACTTACCAATGATTTAAATCCTTGTTATTCCCAAGCGAGGATAGTTTTCAAAATAACACACACTTTAAAGTTTCGAAACTTAGCTACGTAACTGTAGTATAGCTTTATTAACTGCAAACACAACAGTCAACCGACTCCGACGATATTACGGCACACATTGAAGTATGAACTTGGGAGCTGGGAGCGCTATACGTCAGTGGTGGGGGGGACTCATTCTTGGGCTCAGCTGCTCAATGGCGTACTACGGGGGGTTCTGGGCCTCGTAGCGTTCTTGTCAGGCTACTGTATCAGAGGCGCCTCTTGGGGGGCAAATTCTAGCCCCTAACCTTTCTTGGGGGAATTCACCCGGCTCTACAGCGAATTATTTTACTTATTTATTCATATTACAATTTTTTTAGGGTTTGAGAACCCGATGCTGCATAGCAGCTCAGGTGTATTTTCTGGCCGAAGAGGAGTGGGCCAAAGCCTGATAAAGAGTGTAATATCCATGTCATTACAAGCGAAAAACTTCCTTATACTGGGATTAGAACCCTGAACCCCTCAGGACACGAGTCAGCCTTACTTAAGAGGACGCTATACCTGACGATGCATTTTTTGCCGCCCATAAGATTAACATTGTGAGCGGCGATTCATTTTCAAGGTTTAACCTTGGTTGGAAAGACAGAAAATTTTGCCTGTACCTAGCCCTAACAATGTTCTAGGTCGTGTTCGAAGCAGATTTCCCAATTTCTCACTGGTTTCTTTTATTGCAACTGTTTTGCAAATGCTAGCATCGCATACCTCAAGAAAAGTGCTGTATCTCGAAAACCAGTAAAAAAATGGGAAATCTGCTTCGAACACTCCCTAGAACATTGTTAGGGCTAGGTACAGGCAAAATTTTGTGTCTTTCCAGGGTAAACCTTGAAAATGAATCGCCGCTCGCAATGTTAATCTTATGGGCGGCAAAAAATGTACCGTCAGGTATAGCGGACCCTTAAACATATATAACATATCGGCCAGTTTTAGAAACCATTCGGCCAATAGGGACCAGTACCTAAGTTACTTAGAGGGAGAAAAAAAATTCAGGCAAGATTTGTTTACCTCCAGTGGCGTACCTGTGGAAAAATATTCAAGGCCCAAAACGAACAAAGGTTAGTGCTAGCGACCTATCCATTAAAGACATAATGATGTCGTACCTACAACCGTACGGTGCGACGTAATAACCTATAACCTTACCCACCTGCCTAAAGCATGTAGGGAGAGTATTTCTTCTAAGTACTTTCGAAGGCTCAAAATTATGTTGATACAAACTTGCCATCGGGCCATAATGAATGGCTTTCAACAGTAGAAGAAAGAACATGTATCCGGCTCGTGTGCATAACAAACTAACCGATCTACATAATTGTTAACTGGACTATACGATCACCTACTGAAAGTAGGTAACAATTGGTACTTTTCTTCTTCCTCGTTTTCCTGCGTTCGAAGCAGCAACATGAGGTACTTAAGGAATCCTACTTAGATAAGCTTATCATGATTTCTTATGAAGAATTGATGAAGACTAAAGAGAGTAGGTGCATGGTTATCTATTTAATATTACAACACACATTTTGTAAGGTCTTAAGGAGGTTGGAAAGTCTCTGAGATGGGGAAGCCACTGTAGCACCACTCACTATGTATATCAGAGCAAAAATTAATTTGTTTTGAAGATAAGAAATTTATTGGAAACGGAAAATAGCAGTTACAAGACAATATTTCTTTCTCAATTTTTTTCTACTTCTTAAAGCACAGTGTCTTCTAAATTCTTGAGAACAATTTCAACTAAAAAGTAGGTATGTAAACAAATGCCACCGAGGAATTTTTACTTTGGGCCAATATCGGCGATTTTCCAAAACCTTTATCGCTGACTGATCAAATCACTTTGGCCTTCCCTTTTAAACCAGTAGAAAGTCGAGGACAAAAATATAAGTTTTTGGTTTTTCAATGCTATTGGCTCTTCGGATAATTTTGATAATGTGATATAGGAAATTCTCACAGGCCACAGGTCTGGGAATTATTGTAGTAATAAGTAATTATTGTGACGTAGTTGTCCATAAGTATGGGCCTAGAAAATTTGCTTAGTTACCTGGATAGGCTGGATAGTAGGTATTTACTACCGTGAAAAGAACTCCGTGCTGCACTAACTCCGAGCTCAATCTAGTTGCTACGAGGTCGTTGACCGTACTACATACACATTTTCTACAAATCGCTTTTTCGCACTCTGGACACCTTCGGGTAACAGGAAACCCAAAATCGCGACACTGTCTTTGCTATGAAAAAATGAAAAATCTTTGCCACTTACAGGCTCTGCACCTAGTATTTTGATTTTGACTGATACTATCCTAGGTAAATATGTTTCTAAGGAATTTTCTATAGGTGACAAGGCCGTACCCAGGGGGGGGGGGTTAGGGGGGTTTAACCCCCCCCCCCCCTCCCCCGAGATTTACACGGCAATTAAGTTTTGAAATCTTAACATCCGCTTAAAAATTTCATGCTACCTAGGTAGGTACTATAGTGTGGAGGTATGCACTACAACTTCTGTTAGTTCACTCAACTTGGAAAAATTTATCTCACCCAAAAATGTAAAGGAAAAACTTTTAAGTCAGTTGTCACTTAAGTTTACTCGGTCTCTGGTTTCATGAGACTATGAAAATGAAATGATTTGCAAACCATGTTGTTCACATACTATCAGCATTTTTACCACAAAATCAATGTCACTGATTTATGGCATTTTTCCGCTCTTCCCACTATACCAAACAAAAAATTGAAAATTTGATCTGAGAAGACTGAGTTTTCCTGTAAATCGTATTCAAACATGTGAAGGATAACAAATGTCCCAGAGTGAATTTCCAGTGTTGGTCTCCCGTTATGAGAGGCGAATTGAGGACTTCCCACCACCCTTAAAAACACTTGTTATTCTACCTCTCAGCTGACTCAGGCTTCTAAAGACCACTTAAGTACTCCTGACCTGAAGAGTTTGACCGAAGCCCAATAGGAGTAGGTCGAAGCCATTCCATCCACGTCGTAAGCGGAAATTTATTGCTTACGCCGGGATTCGAACCCAGACCTCTCGGGACAGAAGACGGACCCCTTGACCGCTCTGTCATAGAGAGGCACTCGCAACTGATAAATATTTGCTGTGCTGTTCGTGCCCCCGAAAGGCAGTGGAACGGCTGGAATCGACCCTGAAGGAGCCTGACCTTGATTAGGGCATTCGTACCGATAGCATTGACCCCTGGAGAAAGTAGGCCCCTGACGTCAGATGGAGGAACTAAAGTAGGTACCACTTTGGTACCTATCTACTTGCTGCGCGACGACTACACACCCGCTTTCTCTCTGTGACTCCAATGTGCCGGTCATTTTTAACCTACATTCTACACTTACTTCATTTTTACAGTAATCTTACGAAGAGCCATTGGTTTGGTAACAGTTACTCCTCTACAAACTGTTATGTTATGATATAGCTACACTGGGGTTCCCCCAAATCTCCCTGAGTCGGAAAGGGGGAGTGGGGCATTTGGAGGGTTCAGACTTCCTCGATTTCAAAATAGCCTTCTAAGGCTGAAATAACGCCATACTCAGATTTTCTTCCGAATTTATCACGGTGAAATGTGAAATTCCAATTTACCCTACTGCGTTAAATTCCAAATTACCTTTTGACAGGGTTCTAAGGTCACTTAAACAGGGAGACCACTCCTTTGCTACTCCCTTCAAAGCCAACACTGGAAATTTGCTAAAGGCCATTATTTGTTCATTTCTAAGGTTGTCGTCGTCGCCTCTTTTATGTGGCTTTTTGATCTGACAGTGGTGTACCTTCATCTATAAGTAAAATAATAGTAATTGTAAATACCTACTAGGAAAAATAACTGGAATTGTTTTAATGTAAGAGGCAGATATTTTTTCTTCAATGAATTCAATCTTCAATCGTGTCTATCCAATGGATCCGGGAACTTCTTCCTTCCAAACAGGTCCCTTAGGTACTAATAAAGGAAAACTCCGATATGTTGAGTTTAAGCCCCTTTTTACTTCTATACCTTCACCAAGAAAGTACTGCGGTTAACAATCCATA
The DNA here is from genome assembly GCA_950004255.1 of Mesopsocus fuscifrons. NCBI lineage: Eukaryota > Metazoa > Arthropoda > Insecta > Psocodea > Mesopsocidae > Mesopsocus > Mesopsocus fuscifrons. The sequence continues at coordinate 7,895,710 of OX465378.1, forward strand.
CCTATACGTTCGGGCGATTAGATCACTGGTAACGGTGACTCCACTGACGGGTACGCTGGTCGTTGAAATGTACAGTTGGTTGCAACTGTTCAACGTACAGTATGCTTTTTATGATATGCAGGAAGACTTAGGTACAGATGTGCTTATTAAGGAGGTTTGAAAGTCATCAAGAGAGGGAAGCCACCCTTTCTTCTTTCCTGTAACAATCAAAGCAAAAATCGAAAATTTGCTGCATGACTTTTGTGTTTGATATATTTTTAATTAATTAATTTTATAAATTTAATTCCTATACCTCCGAGGTACTGCTTAAGAATCTATGTGCCTTTCCTATCCCTGTGGTCCATGAGAAATTCCTGACCTGAGTAAATATCCCTTTAAATGAACTTCCGGAAAAAGTTACCAGGAAGGACCCATGCGCCAGTCTTTATGAAACCTGCACCTTCCTAGGTACCTACCTACTTACTTATGAAGAGTTTTGATTGTAGGTAGCTATTTTTTTTTTAGTCCCACCACAACGATAACAGCTAATTCTAGGTATATGTAGTAGGTGCATGGTAGGTGGTACTATAAGCAAAGGAGGAAAAAGAAACGAAATAACGGCCCTTTTTGGAAGTCTTCTGAAGTGACTACGACTATCGTGTTTTTGAAACAACAAATAAGAAGTGCCGGCTTCAAGGTGGAGGAACTTAAACAAACCCGTTTGTTATTCACTCATTTTACTTCTAAAAATTTCTCTCTGCGTCGTAAGTTTTAGAAAGAGTGACTCATGAAGGGATAACCCGGCCAAGTACCCATCTAACAGAAGTAGGTGCACGGTCTACCGTATACACCTAGAACTGGTAGGTACAGGTAGGTAAGTACCTACCTTTCTTTCGCCCACAACGGACCTAGTGCTCGTTGAAGAGGCACATAACTGTTACTCGGACGAGATATCTGAATACAATGTAACCCACATATTACACCAGTACCTAGGTATAGGTACTAGGTATAGGTAGGTACTCCATCCACCTCAAGGCACGGCACGGGTGAAATCGGGCACAGCATTTATTTTCTTTCCTTAACCAGACGTGGCTTGTTTTATCAACCGACTGCGATGGCTGAGCCACAGGTTCCCTAACAGCAGATTTATAAGCTTTCCAGTCAGTTCTATTACAAATAAAAGGTTTATAGGTATGTAAGCGCCAGGTCTGCCAACATCCTTTGACGTCCCATTATGGATAAAATAAATTTAGAAATATAGTGATTTTTCAGGATGTTTTTTTTTTTTTTTTAAATCTTTGCAGTCAACGATGATTGAGTCTTTTAGGTTTCGGGCAATAGCTGAAAGTTCACTATCCCAAGCACCCTCAGGGTTTCGAGCCAATTGTTGCGCCTACGTCCCCCCTTCCCTGCCTGCTCTACGACTGAGGAAGCCTCCCTGAGTACTTTGATACCCTACAGGACACATTTCATGAACCTGTGAAATGTGGCAGAGGGTATAAGTAAGTAGCTACCTATCTAGATAATATGTCTCCCAAATGTCCGCCTGGGAAATTGTTGATGTAGGTTATGTAAGTAGGTACCTACGTAGGAATATTGTGTTTCTATAGGAAGGAAATGTGTTTATACGGGTCAAGTTCAAGGAGACAGTCACCCTCATAGTCGTATCCACGGGGGGGTTTAGGGGGTTAAACCCCCCCCATGAACGGAAAATTAACATGGCAATGCCAGAGTGAAGTAAAAAAATATAGGCTAAACCTCCCCCCCCCTTGATACTAACCCCCCCCCCCCCCCCATGACCGCTTTCTGGATACGGGCCTGGTCAACCTTACATGTACGATTTATGATTTTAAGTGCAATGACTTTTGCAGGTAAAATATATAAGCAGCGTAGGAATATATTGGTATACTTAATAGGTATTGGCTTTAATACTCCCAAGTTTAGTAATAAAAATATTTGAAGTAGGTAGGTACCTAAGTAATAATTTGAATTAAAAAACAAAGTTTTAGGGAATCTTTCAAAAAAAAAAAAAAAGGGAAAAACTCAGATAAAATGTTTAGAAATAAATAAATTGTCGTATTTCAACGACGCCGCATGCGTCAGTGGCCTTCGCCTTACCTAGAACTTGGTCGGCTGGAGGTAACTCTGGCTTTAGCACCTTTCTCTTTAGTCACTCATGCTTAGCTTACGAAGGAATGGCCCAGATCGTTACTAGGCATCGGAAGGACGTAAACTGGGTCACGGTTGCTCCGGTTCCATAATGTGTTATACCATCTCATTTACCACCATCACCCAAAGAGATAAGTTCCTAGTTACTTTACTAAAAGCAAATAGCCTTTCACAGGGTCCGAGCGGTCTGAATCGTATTTTGAGAGGCCTGGGTTCGAATCCCGGTAAAGGAAATATGTTGTACCTACTCTGTGGTTCCACGCTTTATAAGGTTAAGTACCTAAGATTTACTTACAGGTGAAGGACACAAATGTTTATTTTCTGGAAGCAATGCGATGAATGTCTCCAGCCTGTATATATAGGTACTTAGGTACCTATGGGTATAGGTGTTACTGGACAACGAAAGAAGGATTTTCGGGTTGCCTTAATAAGAAACGACTGAAATAACTATAGTCATTGCAATCTTTCAATCCCTTCCAACAAAAACGCATGCAGTTATTTTCCTACTTGACTGTAGGTACCTAGGTAATACCTACCTATAGTCAACAAAACTGATATTTGTAAAAGAAAGTTATATAAAGCTATCAATACCTATACTTACCTGTCTATAACTGATTTAAAAAATTAGGGTACCTTTGTACCTAGGCTACCTAAGTACGTGGCATACCTACCAATAACAGGGTAGAAAATTGTAGTTTGGTTAAGGTCCCAGACAGTAATTAGGTTAAGTAGGTAGTGCTTAGGTATAGATAAAGGCTACAACCTAACGGATGAAGTTATTCTTCTCCCCTTCTTTTGTGTCATGGAACTCTGCCGTTGCGTAGGCAGGGCACGATGACTTGTAGTTCTAGCGATAATTTCTCTCGAATAACTGTGCCACGATGATCAACGGAAAAATAGTCAACGAACTCTTTGAAGTTCCTACATATTTTTAAGTATGCAAACTTTGAACAGTCCTGCACAAATAATGACAGTCTCTTTTGAAGGCGAGTCTACTAAGTAGTTAGGTATTCATCATTTTCATGGTACTGGCATGGTACCAGCTTAAATTACATTTAGGTAACCTACCTAAGCACTTAGGACACGAGAAATAAGTGCGGAGGTTCTGAAAGAATACTCAGATGTACCTTACTGTTACCAAATTCTACTTAGGTAGTAGGTACTGAATGTAACTACTGTTGAAAAAGTGCACTAGCGCTCGCAGTGGCTTTGGAAGGAACTAGCTTTGAACCCCGACCCCACCAAGTTCCACATCGAACCTCAAGAGGGATGAGAGAAGAAAGAAACCACTGAAGCAAGGATTTTAATATTGAGCCCCAGCCAACGCACCCAGCCATCGACCCGTCGACCGACGCGACGCCCGACGCCACGCTTTGAACAGGTTTCCAAGTTCCAGTTCAATTAAAATGAGGTTTGTGTGATTATTTAATAACTTTGGCATGTTTTTAGGCAGCTATAACTTAGTCTAGCTCATTCTTGGATGAGAATATAACGCCAGTCACATAGGGGTGGATGGATATTGACTACCTTCACAATGTGAACTGTCGCTGCTTTAAACTCTTTTAGATCCCCTTATTCTTCTATAATTCTTCTATAATTTCGGAAACTAGGTGTTATTTTTAGGTCAATTGATGCCATTATAGGTAGGTAGGTACCTAGGTACTCTCATCGAAGAACGCGACGTGGATTGTGCTAGTGGTGGTAGACTGTTGTGTTGTAGTTTCACAAGAACAGCGTTTCAATAGATTTTGGTTCTTTGTTGAAGTTTCTTTCTAGTGGCTATTTATTTCTTCCGAAATATAAACGTAATTAATATGTCTTTTAACGTCAGAGAGTTTTTTGAGCGAGTAGTTTTTGTCAGTAAACAATTTTTTTTGTCTAAAATCACTTGATAGTAGGTAAAATCACTGTCTTGAGCAACACTAAGGCACTTATACGATAGAGGAACTTAGTCACAATACCTATTTAATTAGGTACCTACCTACTTAACATTTTACAGAACATAATATTAAAATAATTATTATTGACATTAAAATGACATAGTACCTACCTATATTTCAGAACAAATAACCTACCTATGCTCTATCGGAAATGTCATGGCAGCTGGAATTGAGGGGTAGTCGTCTTCTTAGGCTGAGCCCAGGTTGAGTCACCCGCCGCGCGGGCTATTTTTGTTTGTTATGCTAGGTTTGAGTTACGGTACCTTGGTCAGCCTAAGAAGACGACTACCCCATGCCATGACATTTCCGATAGAGCATAAATATCCAAACATTTCCTCAGAAATGTGTTTATGAAGAAACGCAAACAGACAAAATTATACATTACTTACTTACCTTTGCCAATCTACTTCTGTCAACATGCAGTAACATTCAGGCAGAGAATCTGATCTACCTATATATTTACCGACACTTCTGAGTTAGGTACCTATGTTTGGTAATTCTTATTTATTCCATTGATTTTTAAAATGGTACTTCTGCAGATGTTTATTTATAGGTAAGTATGCCAAGACAAGTTAAGGTACCTACTGGTATCAGTACTTTGACCACCTACTGCTGAGAGGGGAAAATTTAAAAGCTACTGGGGCTCGAACCTGCTTTTTTGACTTACCAAACACTGCCACTATGCCACCCTTGACTGACTACAGAGTTCGTTTTTTGTCTTAATTTCAGTGGAACAAATAATGGCGCCTCAGGCTCTGGTGCCTGTGCAGAGAATGGAATGCTCCTCTACAGAGAGGTAACCTCTTAGGCCTTATAGCTTTATTGCTGTGGCCTTTTTTCAAACAAAAAAAAGTGACATCTTTGTACCTACATAGGTAGGTACAATACGAAACTTTTTTCACTTAGGTGGATTTCACAAATACAGTTAAGCCTGTCGACAATGCTTTTTGTTGATACCTTAATGAGACTCTCCATGCAGAGAAAATTGTTAGATGTTGTGAATGAAAATTTGCCATTTTTACATCCGAAACTAGTTTAGGTACCCATATAAGTATTATTCGGTACCTACCTAGGAATAACTATTTTAGGTAACCCACATTATATTTTTGTCGTTTAGGCCAAATTACTTGAAGAGGAAAATGCTGTGAATCCGCGGGAAGAATTCGGATATTACAGGGAGGCACAGAGAGATTACGTCTTTAATTGGCTGGACAAGGTAAGTGGAAATGTACATCCAGACAGCTAAATCTTCGACAGATAAAGCAGCCTGTGATCAGGCTGCAGACAATATAATGCTGTTAGTTTGTATTTCTGAATGGAAATTTTCTGAGAAAACCGTTGGATGTTAAGAGCTAACGCTCCTGTTGGTTCTTACAGCCCATACCATAGTCAAAGCCAGACGACCAGACCAACAAAAAATAATTGGTACCGGACAAGAACGGCAAAAGTGAGGTTTCACCATCTTGGTGATCCCCTGAGTAAATAAATATGACGAGTACTTTTTTTTTCCAGTTTGTAGGACCTGCGAATTATGAGGAGGGTAATTTCCCAGTGCAGCCTCCTGAAGTCCTCAAAAATGACTTTTTTCAACGTCGCAAGCAGGCGACCGCGTTTTTGGATGAAATATCCGAGGAGGAAGGACAAAGAAGATTCCTAAGAGAGAGGGCAGCTGAATGGGCATGGGAAAACAAGAGACAAGAGGAGGAGGCAGAGGCAAAAGAAAGGGATGGAAAGAGAAAAGCCGAAATACAAGCCAACATCGAGACGAATTATTTAGTCCAAGGAGGAAGGCGTAAGAGGCACCACCGCAACGATAATCGCGTCGGCACTATGGACCTCACCGAAGCTGAGGACAGGTTGAACGACTTGGAGCCTGGCCCTAGTTCTTATAGTCAGTTGATGTCTACGGGACTTGTTGAAAACAACTCAGGTTATATTTTTACTCCCTGTCCGAGGGCTCCTGAGGGACCCCCTCCCTTTGACCGCACTAACTTCCCTCCCCTCAAATAAGTGGAAAACTAAGAAACAGTGGTCGCACTTCACTTTAACAACTACGACCCTCCATTCCACACAATTGTAGAACTACCTATACCTCACACTTGGTTGCCCCGTATATATTCGCCAATATTTTTTGGGCCATACATTTTTTATTCCTTCAGTTTTATTACTTATTCAGCTATGAATTTTTAATTGATATTGTGAGTATTATTATGAGTATTGTATTATGATGATTGATGACCCATGCCTGTGTCTTTGTTACGGTTCCCATGTAAGGTGTTACTTATCGCATACTGCCTAATGGATTTGGAAACCATTGTGACTCAGTGGCGTAATTTTCATATTGGATTCTGTGTGTACAATTAGATTGCTGTCGTAACGAATATGAAGTAATAGTTGAAACAATATCTCGGGATGGACTAACATAGCAGGCTATCGAAAAGAGTTGTTGAAAGTAATGATAAATGCCAAATCTCAAGTTTCACTTAGCGAGAGAATATATAGGATATACATGTTAACCGTAAACCCATGTACCTACTTTTGTACTTTTTTATACTTTTTTGTACTTTCTCAAATACCTACTATTCTTGTCCCCGAAACCTTAGAAGATAAGATATACGTCAAACCCATGTACTTCCGTACTTTTTTAAACTTTTTGTACTTGCTTCAATATACTTCTACCTAGTTCCTGAAATTAGGTACCTACTCGATATGCACTAATACATATATGTACCTAGGTATATACTTAGGTACTAGTCAGCACTGTCAGCAGTATTATTTTCTGTTCTCACTCTGTAGGATAATTCCCAAATCACCAATAGCAAGTGGGTGTTGGTCCGTCACACAACATGGAATATTAAAAAAAAGAAAATAATAAAAATAAATAAATAATAAAAGTGCCTCTCAGTGGCCGAGTGGTCAAGGGGTCCACTTTGTGTCCTGAGAAGTCCGGGTTCGAATCCCGGCGGAACGGAAAAATTTTCCGCTACCAACATGGATGTACTGGCTTCGGCCCACTCATATTCGGCTTCGGCCACTTCGTCTTCGGCTTAGGCCAAACAACTCATCGGCGCATAATATAATATGTTCTCTGAACGTCGCGCGTTATTTAAAAAAAAAATATAATAAAAAATAAATAAATAAAAGGACAGTTTTTTTTGTTGTAGCAAGGTAGGAAGACAGGTGTATATGATTTATAATTATTTTCACTTACCTACTTCCTATCCAAAAGAACCAGGCGAAAGCTTTCCAATCCAGTTATGTTACAGTTACGGTCGTAATATTCAATACAAACTTTATTAAATGCGTAGAAGCAAATACGCGGGAAAAATGATTGGCTGTAGCAAATAGGCGGGGTGGTTTGCTAGCAATCGAGAAGCGAGGTGGCTTGGGCAGTGGGCTTGGGTTCGGCAAACCATCATGGCCGCCATTGTGATTTGTTATTATTAAAAGATTTTTTAACGATTTAAGAGAAAATGGAGCTTATTTAGTATCTTATTGGTGTGTGATTGTGAATATAGAAGTTCTAAATTCATCTTTGACTAATGAAGGTAAGAGTTTTCTTTCCGTTTGATCGGAAATATAAGTATTGGTGTGAACCGCGTTGCAACGGCCCAACCCAGTTTTTCCTTCAATGCTATGACAAGATTACAGGGTTTTCAAATAAGTGATCCGTTTTTAATTGTTCTCTTTACATATTAAGTACTGTGGAATTATGTAGATTCTTACTGAAAAACATTTAAGCATAGGGACTCTGCAGGATCTATTCTATTCTCAAACCAACATAAAAACCAGTGTCTAAAATGAGTCATTCTCTACCTGCTTGTGAGTGGACATGTACCTGCGTACCTAGTTACTTAATCTGTTCTAAATTAATTTTAAAACTGAACGTTTGAATGTTTGATCACCAGTCTGCCCCCTAAATCTCTCTCATTCAGTAGTTAAGCAACTCCACCCCATAATGTTGGTTGACGTCTTTTTGGGGCTTTTTTTGGGGGGGGGGGGGGGGGCGGGGAACTGTCTGATTTTTATTTGTTCTGAAGGATTTTCGTTTATTTTCAGATTAATGAAAGAACGCAGACATGAAGATAGTTTTTGCACTTTTAGCTCTTGTAGCAGCAGCTAACGGACAATTCAACGTCCAGCCTTTCGGTCAGTACGACAATAACCAAAATCAGTTTTATGGTCAAAGCAACCAACTTCCTGACCAGTCATATCCAGGAAACCAACCATTTGATCCATTTGGAAACCGGTTGTACCCGAACGCCCCTGGCTACTCTGGTGGTTACTACGAACCAGTGTATAACCCTTTCAACCGGCCCGTTCAGTCAAACTACCCTGGCAGTGGCCAAGACCATCTGAGATGTCCCCAGCATTGGGTTCAGTTTCAACAGTCGTGCTACCGATTTATTCGGTCCCCCGTACGAAATCGTGAGGATGCAAGAAGGAACTGCCAGGCTTTCAAAAGTGACCTTGTTAGTATAAACAGTTACGATGAGCACGGTTTTTTGATATACCAGCTTTTGGGTATTGATCCTCAACATCGGAAATGGTACACCAGTATCCGGCAGCAGACCCCTGGCTATTGGGTTAACGATGGAGACGGCTCACCTCTCACCAACATGGAGAATGCTTTTCTACCGGGGCAAGATACCGCTTATGGGAAGGACCTCATTGTGTACAGGTTCGTTTGTTCCATTTTTTTTATTTACTGATCTTTTTCCGTACTTTTTGACTTGCTGTCAGTGAGTTTCCCAAAGTCACCCACTTCTCCAGGATAATTGTCTTCTTCTTTTTGAATTCTTTTCGTTATTAGATGGCTTATTTTTGGATTGGAACAACATTTCATTAAACTTTTATTTTCTGTTTTAGCTTTTCTGAACAGTTGAAGCGCTGGGGTTATGAAGCAGTGCGTGGTGATGAACAGTTGCTTTACATCTGTGAAGTACCGATCGGTCTGTTGCATTATCTGAATGTTGACGACAGGACTTACCTCTATGGAATCGACGTGACTGATCCGGAGAGAATCCCACGGGGGCCATATTTTATGCGACAGCCCCGAGATGTTGTATTCGATCTAACCAACAGGAAAATTACAAACGATGTGTCTTTAAGGTACTTTATTCACAGTCATTTCAGTATGAGGGTGGTTTTCACCATTTGCTAAAGTCTATTGTAGGTTTAGTTAAAGTTGAAAATAGCGTTATCTTTTCTTTGAAGAAACGTTGGTGCCATGCTACAGCCAACTTATGGGGGCACTGCAGTGAACTTGAGAAATTGGTGAAATTCACCCTAAATTATCTGTTTGCGTTAACGGGTGGTTTCTGTCAAATACAGCTCTCATTAGGTCCTAAATTTTTAATTGAAACCCTTCAATTAATGGCTGCACCCAACCCATGAAGATTTTTTTGGTGAAAAGGAAGCAGCTGTGAGAAGTTCTACTTTCTTAACTTTAGATAGCTCAGGGGTGCGTGGGGTAACCAACTTACCGATTTAGCTGCCGGAACAGCAGGGACGAGCGGGCCCGCTGATGACGTGAAGGCGGCAGCTGTATAGGCGTTGGGAAACACCACGCGCATATATTAGGTATAGTAAGGGGTGACTGACAAGTAATACCGAAGGTAACACTGAGGTAAGACTTAGGTAAACTGAAATACACTGAGGTAACTGTGACCGTGTTCGCCCGAGGGTCAAGACAGAGTGCCGGGTGCAGAATGCAGCCAGCGGTTGGTCACATCCTGCACTAGGAAAACTGCATAGGTCATCAGTCATCACCTAGAGGCGAGTCGGAGATCGTCTAAACTTCCATAACCTGTTATAAGAATCTGTACCTTTTAAAAGGATCAAACAAGTTAGATCGTGTAATTTTATTTTTCTATAACTATGCAGATACTGAAAAATTACCCCTGACGAAATATTTCTTATAGTTCATTAGATAGCTAATTTCATTACCTTATTTTTTATTCCACAGTTGCCTTGCCGGAGGATATCCTAATCCTACGTATGAGTGGTTCAAAGAAGAATACGTGAATGATGTGTTAGAACCGCTGAAAATTGACCCTCTCAGTGACGCCAGAATTACCCTGAGTGGCGGGACCCTCATCATCAACGATCCCAGCCAGGTACAAATTGAAACCCATCAACCACTGTTTTGCTTTCTCATACAGCAGTTTTTAAATTATTGCTTTAGCTGTAAATTGGAAAAAATAGTTGACGTGATTACTTAATTCTTTCTCCTTTTCATTATTAGGACTGTAGAATTTGCGCAATACCACTTAAGTAAATTTACTATGTGCGCTGAGGGAAAGGCTCTTGCCGAGTGGGAATACCTGAAAACCATTGTTTAACTGTAACTGTAACCAGCACCTTCAGTTCCCAGTGCAGCTAACTTACCGTACTAGGAGCGCTAAATGCAAATAATCCCTAAATAATTTCTACGCTTTCAAATTTTTCAGAACACTGATCGAGGTTCATACCATTGCAAGGCGTCGAATAAGTTCGGAACCATCATCTCAGAAAGTGTGTCGCTGTCTTTTGGGTTCATCGGGGAGTTCAATTTGAAAAGGTCTCCGGAATCTGGGAACCAGAATTGGGGAAAAGCCATATTCTGTGATCCTCCTCAACATTTCCCAGGTAAAACTGAATCTTAAGAATACAACTTTTGAACATACAATCGTGCAAGGGGCTTCTCATTCTTTTGGCTTCTTTCGACTTAAATGAGGTTGCAGAAGTGTGATAAAAAACATGCATTGCTTGAGTTCAGTCTGGGCAAGGACAAAATATGGATTTGGAGAAGAAAAACTAGTAGTGACGGAAAAAAGAGAGAAACCTCCTGTTCACTGTTCTGAGTCTCTCCTACATTACGTTACATTAAATGACAAATTATCTCGTATATTATCTGTTTCAGCCGTCAGTTACTACTGGAATCGTGACTTCTTCCCTAACTTTGTAGAAGAAGATCAAAGGGTGTTCGTTTCCTTTGACGGAGCTCTATATTTTTCCTCGCTGCAAGAGATTGATCGTGGCAACTATTCTTGTTCTACGAAGAGTAGAGTTTCGGCCATTGGACGCAACGGGCCTTTCTTCAGACTTCTTGTCAATCCCAATCGTAAGTAGACATCTTTTGTGAACTGCAGATCCGATGATTAACTAGTAAACTGTTTGGTCCAGTGGGCAATGGCTAATTCCACTGAAACAGTATACTTCCTTACGGTGTCTAAGCTGATACCTTGCTCTATCTCATCTATAAACATAATTTTTATGTTTCAGCCAATTTCCAGCAGCTGAAGTTCCCAAACAACTTCCCGAAAGCATTTCCTGAAGCCCCCGTTGCTGGGAAGGAAGTCAGACTAGAATGCGTTGCTTTCGGATAGTGAGTAGTTTTCCGGTATTTTAAATAAGCATATTATGGAAATTTGAAGAGCATTACTGGGAAGAAGCATCCTGGGAATCAAAATTGTTTAGACACCAGGTGTTATTCCCAGTTACTTTTTTTTTCTGAGGGAATTTGAACACACTTTTTTCGTTTTCCGAAGCCTTTTTGGTCGGAACTACTTGATTACATCTATGCCTCATCATTGAAAAAACGAAAGTGCAATAAAACATGTAAGAGCGCTTTAGTTGGACGTCCCTGCCCAAGATGTAACCCATGCCTAGACCATACTCGGTTAACGTTTAATCTCCAGTTTTTACCGTGCTACAATTGAAATTTAACTGGAGATTAACCGTTAACCGAGTATGGTGGGACGCACCCCTTACTTATCGAAAAAATACTTTCAGCCCAGTTCCCTCTTACAACTGGACTCGACGGGGGGCTCCGTTGCCCAAGACTGCTCGACTTGAAAGTTACAACCGAGTCCTCATTATTCCCCACGCTTCAGTTGAAGACCAAGGAGAATATGTCTGCCGAGTCAATAATGACCGAGCTGCCATCGAAAATAGCGTAACTCTGTCTATTCAGGCAGAACCAAATTTCACGATACCACTCACCGACAAACATATGGATCTTGGATCGGATCTATCGTGGACTTGCGAAGCATTTGGCGTCCCGGATGTCAACTATACTTGGTTCCGGAATGGTGAACTTCTGAATCCAATCACTCTCCCGATCGATTATCGAGACCGTTACGTGATTCAAGATAATGTTTTGAATATCAAGTACCTGGATCCTCAGAAAGATCCGGCGATGTTCCAATGTCGAGCTAGGAACCAGCTTCGAACCAAGTACTCTTCTGCACAGCTTAGGGTTTTGTGTAAGTACCTGTTCACACACTGTGTACTCGGTGTTAGCTGTAATAATATTTGATGGCACTTTTCCATAATTGTTCAGATAAAGCTCCGTTATCAATTATTTTATCCGCCGCATGGGGACTTGAAAAAAGAAAATTACATTAATTTCCAATATGTAGTAAAGTAGATTGTCACTAATATTCGCAGTATTTAGCTGTAGTAAAAAAAAAACTGATCTTATCCTTTTTGTGCAGCCTTTAGACCGACATTCAAGAAACGACCGTTAGAATCCGAAACCTACGCATCAGAACATGGGAATGCCACCATAGCCTGCAACCCAGAGGCTGCTCCAAGGCCTAAATTCGTGTGGCGAAAGGATGGGCTTGTCATAGGTGGAGGAGGCCGAAGGCAAATTCTTGAGAATGGAAATCTCATAATCTCTCCCGTTTCTCGAGATGACGAAGGCGTATACACTTGCATAGCAACCAATGACTACGGCAAAGATGAAAGCAGTGGTCGCCTCATTGTCTTACGTAAGTGTGTCATTGTCACTTAATTCTTTAATAATAAATCGCAGAGTATCAGTGAAACTGTAACTTCTCCGACTGAATAAATAAAGAATAAATCTTTGAAGGAAATAGTTTGACACTGGTCAGATAAGCGACATAGTCTATGAATTAATTTTAAGTTGACCAAAACAGGTGAGTTTTACTTGTATGTTGGGAACAGGATCTTAAAGTTTGTGAAATTTCTAGTCCGCTGTAAAGGACCTCGTGGAAATTGAACTGTTTCCCTCAGTTGGCTGGAAAGCAAAATGTAAATGTAACTGTAATGTAATGTAATGTTGTTTCTCCTTTTTAGGCTCACCTCAGTGGATTCAGCCCTTGCCACAAAACGTGATTGTGACTGTCATGGAAAATTTCACAATCCAATGTATGGCGGCTTTTGATGAGCTGCTGGATACGGCCTATGTTTGGACGAGAAATGGAATGAGACTAAAAGATTACGGACAAGAAAGCATGCGTATAGTAAGTTATCTCTTTCTTTTCGACTGTATCGGCTAATGCTGAAAAGAAATTGAGATTGTGGGGCAAGGTTACCTTAAAACCTTTATTGGGTTACTCAGAATTTACGGCCGCAGACAAGAATGTAAAAATAATACGTATTTGCTTCAAATAAGGTAGAGCGACGTATCGTAAACGAATTCATGTTTCATTGCGTTCCATCAATTCAGAATACAGCGAACACGTTTTGCAAACATTTATTCTTTCTTTCAGAAACCTGATGGTGGTTACCTCCATGTTACGAACACTAGCTTCACGGACGGTGGAGAATACGAATGTACCGTAAAGTCGGCAGTGGGGCAGATTTCTTCGAAAACAACAGTGGTTGTCCATGGGGCTCCAGGTCCTCCAGGTGGCGTTACTGTAATAGCTATTACCATGTCTTCTGCAACCCTCCAATGGACTGATGGTGCTTCCAATGGCCGCCCAATTGTTTTCTACAAAATTTCAGCGCGGACAAATTGGAATTCAACTTGGTCCAATATTACAGATTGTAAGTACTATCGTAAATGGGACATCCCATGTTAGAGACTTTGATGCATCACAGGTAGGCCAGAGGTGAGGAATTTGGACCAAAAGTAGAACTAGAGGTCCGAAGCCTAACACGTCCATGATAAGGGCAGGAAATGACACCTGTATTGGGACCATTCATTATTCTATATTGTGCATTAGAACCTTCCAAAATATTAATTGACATCTTCAATTCTACGAAATATTTCTCCTTTTAGTGATTCGAGCCCGTGACGTAGACCGATACAACAACAGAAAAGAAGCAGTTCTGGAGGACATGCTGTCACCGTGGTGTGCTTATGAATTCCGAGTGTATGCTGTTAATGAGTTGGGACATGGGCCTCCATCTCTTCCCTCCCCACAGTACTCAACGCAGAGTGACCGGCCTTACAAAGCTCCGTCTAATATAGGAGGAGGGGGTGGCAAGATCGGTGATTTAACGATTACATGGACGGTACGTATTTCATATACCTATTTTTTAAAAATAAATAAATAGAAGTATCTACGCACTTGCTTTACGTGCTAGAGTTGCAGTTACTGCTTACTTACGGTTACTTGATGAATCTTCACTATTTGGTATGTTCAATAATTTCACCTTAACTTTGAAGGAAGATAATCACATTTTTCATTAGCTGTTGTTTCATATCACAAATTTCATTTTTTAGCCTCTGCCGCCTCAAGATCAAAACGGTCCCGGTATTTATTACAAGATCTTCTGGCGACGCCATAACGCGAAGAACATTGAGTATCAGACTCTGGAGCTCAAGGGTTTCGGCAACACAGGCGTAGCTGTAGTTCCTATTGAGACAGAGTTCTTTTACACGGAATATGATGTCAAAGTACAGGCCATCAACGACATTGGCAAAGGTACACATCGCCATATAGCGTTTTATAGACGGTTATTCGTAAGTAAATAAATATGGTTTTGTTGAAACCGTAAAGTTGAAAAAATTAAAAGAAAACTTTACAACAGCAACAAAAATGTGTAGTTTGAACCTTCTCACGGAAGTCTGGCTTTTTAGAGACCCATTTTTTTTATCATCCCGGTATCTACTGTTTTTATAAAAAAGGAAGTGGGTATTTTTTAATTTATCAATTTTTCTAAACATTTCTTAGGTCCAGAGAGCCCGGTGCAAGTGATCTTCAGCGCGGAAGACATGCCGCGTGTGGCGCCTCAGCAAGTTCTTGCCAGATCATTCAACTCCACCGCACTAAACGTTTCATGGAACCCCATCGACATGAGCAGGGATCTTATCCGTGGAAAACTTATTGGACACAGGGTGAGAACACTGTGGTATTTCCCAGCTACTTCAGTAGAACCCAGTGGTATTTCCCCGCTACTTCAGTAGAACCCAGTGGGATTTCCCAGCTACTTCACTAGAACCCAGTGGGTTTTCCCAGCTACTTCAGTAGAACCCAGTGGGATTTCCCAGCTACTTCACTAGAACCCAGTGGGTTTTCCCAGCTACTTCACTAGAACCTAGTGGGTTTTCCCAGCTACTTCACTAGAACCCAGTGGGATTTCCCAGCTACTTCACTAGAACCCAGTGGGTTTTCCCAGCTACTTCACTAGAACCCAGTGGGTTTTCCCAGCTACTTCAGTAGAACCCAGTGGGATTTCCCAGCTACTTCAGTAGAACTCAGTGGCATTTCCCAGCTACTTCAGTAGAACTCAGTGGTATTTCCCAGCTACTTCAAATGCAAGGGTTGGGGGCAGTGAGAGAAGGATGGCAAGGTGGTTACCGCTCACTCAGATGTTGACCATTAATTTTCTTACAGTATTTATTCTTACATATTGTGTAATGTTTCAGCTGAAGTACTGGAAGAAGGATTACCCAGAGGAAAGTGCAGTGTACTACTTGAGTAGGCAAACGCGTCCTTGGGCGTTGATTGTCGGTCTGCAGCCTGACACCTACTACTTCGTCAAGGCTATGGCCTACAATGCCGCTGGTGAAGGCCCTGAGAGTGAAAGATACTTAGGTAAGTTTCGTTTTCTCTCTCGCTCCAGTGTTGTAGCGAATATCTCGGATGAAAGATTTAAATTGGTGCGTCTTTTTTAACATAAAATTCTGTTTACAGAACGAACATACCGCAAAGCGCCGCAAAAGCCACCCTCGTCTGTGCATGCTGTCGGTGTGAACCCGAATACTGTACGAGTGGTCTGGCGTTACGTTGCTCCAAGCTCAGAAGAAGAACCTCTCATTGGATACAAGGTAAACCGAACTTATTTTTTTCAGAAGAAGAATATCACTTTTTTCCTTTCGATTTTTCGTATTTCTGGAGTATCCTTTTTTGTGAACTGCGCAACGGAGTGTTTGGCAGTAGACACAGCGCTAAGCCGAGGTCCTGCAATACACATTATTGGCTTCGACTTTCCAATTCTGGTCGTTGGGTGGGTTGTAAGCACTTTAGCTTTAGCCCTTGGTTTTACAAAATTAAGGGGCTTTTGAAAACATCTTCTTGTAATTTCAGGTTCGAGTATGGGAGATCGATCAAGATTTATCAACTGCGAACGACACCATAATACCTGTTGGACAGAAGTTAGAGGCCTACATTGACAACCTGAGTCCTGGCAAGATTTACAATTTGCGAGTTTTGGCTTTCTCCAATGGTGGCGATGGTCGCATGTCATCCCCGGCATTGACCTTCCAAATGGGTATGTAGACTTTAGGTATGCTTTTTTATTTTTTCATCTTTCATCTTTCACTCTTCTGCATTTTTGAAGGGTTCGCTTCTTATAAAATTGATTATGTTAATAAGAGGATTTAAACACTAGATTACTTCTTTTACTGCGTTACTATTATTACATTATATTATTTATTTTTTTCCATTATAAAATAATATCAGAGGGAACCTCAGCTTTTAACACAGAACGGCGAGTTATGTCGCTTCAGTGGTTTTGGAACTGATTTCCGGACAAGTGTAGGAAACTACTTTTTTTCTGTAAAGATTTGGTAATTTCTTCATTTCTTCTATGGTCGCTGAAGAAGTGACTACTATTCAGCACTCCTCAGTTTCATGTGTGTAATAGAATGCCCCTTTATAGTGGCCTAACAAAGGTGTTCCGGTACCTATTTTAACAGTCAAGGTGAGTGAGCCTACCTACTTCTTTATCTAAATGTTGGAAAATGAACGTTGTCAGCAATTTAAAAAGTTAAAAAAAAAGATATTCAAAAAATTCAATCTTGTACGTACCTGATTTTCAAGTTTTCCTGAACTTAAAAGTTTCTTACCACGTCCCCTTTTATTTGGGAAGGTACCTCTTGTTTGTTACCATGTATGGCTTACTTTATGACCATCAGCTGAGATGTGCAATGTGAGAAAAGAAGATCCTTCTGCTTATTTCTTACTGTTATTTATTTAATTGTAGGTGATGCTGATTTCCTTCGAAGCAGTCAAGGAAGGTGTTTGATGGATGCTGCCGTTATCGGATTTGCTCTTTTACTTCTTTTTACTTTCTACTACGAGGGAGATTTATTTTAAAACTTTTACAAGGTGAATTTACTTGTCAGGTTGAAAAGATAACGCTCGGGGAGTATAAGAAAGATCTCTGGGAATGCAAAACATAGTTGACCCAGTCGCAAAGGTCGTATTAATTTTATTTTAAAACATTTCTGTTTTTTTTTTAGTTTCCTTAGTGAGGAGGGACCTCATTTTCTTTGAAGCCTAAGTTTTTTTTGTACAAATACTAACAGTATTTATAATATGTAGATAAAATCGATCGATGAGTCACTAATTTTCAAATTTCGCACAGCATTTGCGCATTTGTTAAATGAAAATCAGCACAATCCGGGTCAAATTGAACTGAGCACAAAATTTCAAGATGAGGTGGGACCCTTATTCAATAAATAGGTTCTAATATTTGCGTATAGTTAAGAAGTGATGTCGTGTCACCGCTGTTGAAATCAAACAGTTTGTGAAAGTAAAAAATAGCTAACTAGATACATAAGTTATTGTAATATTCTTACCTGTAACTTTCCGAGTAATGTTACAAATGTCTCAATCTCATAGTCTGTATAAAGCTGTAAACTGCTGGAAAATATTCTACTCATTATCTTGGACGTTGTTTGTTTTAATTCCATATCAGTGTTACGCACGAGCAATTCATATCACTGATAGTCTATAAACACTCCAGGTGAGATTGATATTGTGTTGTCTACTTATTTTTTTTTTTTTTTCGAATAATTTTGGATGTATACTAGGTACATTCCCTTGAATATTAAGATGAAACCAGTATTCCCAAATTCGATTGCATCTTCTTTTGCTTCAAAGAAACTGTTTCAGTTTACTGACGACAATGTTTTTAGTTTATTAGTTTTTATTATTTTATTCGATGTTTACTCTGAGGATTTGGTCATGTTTTTCATGACAGCCACATTCTATTCTTGCATTTCAATTATTAGATCTGAATAGGTAGCTTAGAATTTTCACTGTTGACAGTGAGTCCCTGAGTTTGTATACTTACTAATCGTCAAACTAAAACCGTCCTAGTAAACCGTGGTATAACGTTAACGTCGGTTAAAATCAACCAACATTCTGACTTTGTGCTTAATCATGATATTTTTAGCGCTGCTGTTATAGCTGATGATGATTTTCATTATTTTTGTACGGTTAAGGTTGTCAATGTAGATGTAACGACCTTAACGAGGGAGGTTGAAATTAAGACGTATTTTAGACGTGTAGTCAAGTGACCTTAAATTCTTTGCTATGCGAATACTTATTACTTGAATATTGTTGTAATCTTCTCAGATAATAGTATTTGTATTAACTTTGTAATTTTAATGTTTCAACAGATCTATTGTGTATTTCATACTTACTTTATGACTGGAATCCGTCCATTTTTCGAAAGAATATAAATTAAGCTCTTATTTTTACTCTTGATCTCTTCCATGCGATAAAGACCTTGCTTTCAAATTAACCATCAACAGAAGTGGTATTTCTTTTATGGTGATATCTTTTATGGATGACAACCGCTTTTTTAAGGTTTCAATGGAATCAACAAAAATAATTATTCCCTAATAGGTATATGTGTGTACTTCGTGGCAAGACTTATCCTACAGTACCTGTAGGTTCATTCCGTACAAATTTCGCACTATAAGGTGATACGCTGAAATTTTGGAAGAAACTCATTTTTAAAGCACGAAAATCGATCCTCATTTTCCAAGAATGATACGATGTATTTATATTTATCTGCCGGTTGCTTAGTTATGTGTCATGGTGTTAATAGAACACATCTTCAGCTGTTAGCATTTTTTTAAAATATTGAATGGGTCATCCGCAGTTCCTGGTTACTCGGGAGATACGGAAATAATACAGGAAATACGGTGGGTGGCAATACGGGATGGTGTCAAAAGTGGAGAACAATGATAACGCGTTTGACCTAAAAATCATTCAGGTCGTTAACACAGAGATTTTCGGGCTTCCAAAAAAAATTTATTTTCTATTTCCGAAATTTCTGTGCCCGATTCCAAAAAGGTGGAGGAGGGAGAGACATTTTAAAGGGTCCGGCCACTAAGCCGTGGTGAAGAGTATATGTTATGTTGCTATATTATATGGGATATACCTATTGTACGAATAGTGTAGGTAGTGTGGCGAATGCTACCAGGTTTGTACCTAATTTGATGTTGATGGTATAAAGCTCTGATAGAGTCAGTCGTTCCGTTGGGTGACTGCTCGGTATTTCCCGCTCTGCTTGCATTGTTTCGAATATTCCAATTGACCTCACTTTTCTATTGTTCTCCCGGGTTTTGAGGTCTTTCTATGGCGGGAACTTTTTGGCTAAAAAGTTATTTGAACTGAGTGAGAGGAAATCTGGTCCCTCTTTCGAATTTAGGCACTAGCTACATAGTGAAGGTCCTGCTGGTAGCATAAATGTATACCTGTATGCATAATTGCGTGTATCTCTTTAAGATTTCATTTAGTGACGCGGTAAGGCCTTTTTTGGGGTCCAGTGACTTCGAAAAGAAAAATTTTGGAGGAAGGCGACATCCTTCTGGGAAGTTTTCCTTCGAAAACATCTTGCAAACTGACCCAAATCTTAACCGAAAACCAGCATGTCTAAGAAATTGGAAAGAGTAGAGGGGACCTCCCAATTCTAGGTATTACATAAATCCCATTGGATCACCCTTGCTGAGTGTAGTTATGCAGATCCAGGTCCAAAGATAAGTTTTCTGGCAACCAAGGCTAACCCGGAAGGGTCCGTGGGAACATGGCAGATTGGGAGTGCAGCCAACTGAACTATACCAGTCCAGCTTCCTGTCATCTGGCACGCAACTTATTTCATAAACCAACAGCCGAACAATACAACAGGCTGCACCAAACTACCTGTTGCACCTTATTGCTAGAGCTGGAGCAGGTCTCAAAACAACATTAGTAAAGGAAGTTCCCCTCCATTAGCTTGATAGATTTCGATAATCTATAAATTCTTCAAAGGAATGCGTTCTACTGAGAAAACTGTACAACTGTTAGTTGTCCAGTCTGCTTATTGGTTACTTCTTCGTGTACATAGTGTTGTAATTCACATTTACTATTTTCTCTACTTGCTTATAGTGAAGGTAATTAACTACAACAAAAAAAGGGATAACAAAAAAAACAGAAGAACTTGACAGGCCGATGATGTTAGCTCTTGGTATTGGCTGATTGCTTCTTGTGACGCTGGCCATAATGCCCTGTAGCTGAGGCCAAAACATTAATAAAATTGAAAATAATTTATAGGTACTTCTCCTGCTGACCCGTGGTAAGTCATACCCTTATCTCTGTTATTTATCACTTCCTATGAACTATCTGAAATCAAGGAGAACTGAATAATCCGCCTGAAAGTATCCGAGCGGTCTCCTGTCGTAAGAGGTTTAAGTTCGAATCTCAGTGTACGTAAGCAAGGTTTTGGGTTGTGAGGGCATGGATGTAATGGATGCCATGGCTAGGCATGGATCAGACTTCTGTCTGGCTTCAGCCGAGTCCTCTTCGGCTTTCGCAAAATTTATACCTGCGGTATTATGCCTCTTCAGGCACAGCAGAAAAGAAAAGTAGTTCAGTTTTTGCTTTGGTAGTATCGTAAGAGAAACAGCAACAGAACAGCCCGTTTACTGTGCTTTCTTCAAATCCTCGGAAGAACAGATAGGGTTATACTTTTTGGCCTTGCGTGGAGAGGGGTTATCCTACCTATATGACTCATCTCGCGCCGGAGCGGGCAGCGACATGAAGCTTCCAGGGCCGCAGGAGAGGGTCACCAACCAGAGAACAAAAGCTCTGCTGGGACCTCCACGCCACGCTAATTGCAATACCCGACCGGAAGTGTAGTTAGATAGCGAGAGGAAGTGAGAGGGAAGTTGGGTATAGAGTGAGACACGGCATGGGGTAGTTGTCCTCTCTTTGTTATTGCGATCAGACCGTTACTCTATGCACAGACAGATTGTTCACGGATAGACGCATCCGGTCTACAGCATAAAGTACCATGGTCAGTTCTCTGCTCTCAGTTGAGTCATGCAATTTTAAAGTAGGGTTTGATCGTTACCTCTGCAAAAACGAAATGGGGGGGTCTAATACACCAATACATAAAGCAAGAGTCTAGTCTCAGACAAATTTGTTCTTTCGGCCTGTACTTTTAAGTACTTACACAAGCAAGCAGTGCTGCGTTTTTTTATTCTCTTTTTTTTTTGTGTGGGGCCCTGTAGGGCTGCATACACTTTATCCTGTTGGCCTTAAGGCACAGATTCTGGTTATTGGCCAGTGCAGTGCCATCCATACTGTACCAGCCCATCACGTTGACCTGAAGACACTGATGATGTGTGGCCGAAGGCAAAAAGTTTATCAGTAGAAATTTGCTCATATATGGGAATTCGAACTTAGGACCTCAGTCGGGCAAGTCTGGTGTTTGACCCCTAGACGACAATATGATTTGCTTACTACCGTTCCCTGAAAGATGTGAACCGATTTGCTGATTTGCTAATCTCAGTTAACTATTTTTGTTAACGTTATTAATTCGAAGAAGGGTTGCTAATTAATTCATTTATTAGTGATGCAGTTATTGATGAAGGAACCAATTAATGGCCACTTTGAAGGGAGGCATTCCCCTTCGTGCTGCAGTGGACAATGTAGTGTAGCCAATGAAAGGCTTGCAAAAAACCGAGCCACCCCGAGCTCTTCCAAAGATGGTGGTGGTAACCACCCGGACGCCATTGTGGCCAATAATACGTTCCTTCGACATATTTGCATCTTCAATGGTGAAGGTGAAACTCCCAAATTAGTTTACATGAAATGTTGAAATTTCAGGAAGTGAAATGTATGAATATGGATCAACTAATCAGAAAATTTCGGTAGACGAGTAGGGGGTATTGTGCAGGTACCGCATCGGTGGTTCAGGTACACACGTCACAGTTGACACGTGAGTTACCGGTAGCCGGTGGTGGTGTACCTGTTGGCTCCAGTCCTCTTTTATCGCTCACTGCTGTCGGTCCAACCGCGACCGTGTTTTTTGTGGATTACTTTTTATCGGTAAGTCTTCTTTATTTTCAGCCTATGTAGTCGGCGTACCGGTTTATGTTAAATCTTCAGGGATTCCCTGACAACATTTTCCCGATGCCCGACAAAAATGAGTTCTAAAGGGCCTCCCGAGTGAGGTACTTATGCTAGTTTGGTAAATATGCTACTTTGAATGGCGGTACTGGCGCTAGAGCCCTCCTTGTTTCTTTTTGTAAAAAACTCACGGTCTGAAATAACTTGGTGAAAGACTGAATTCACATTAACAGAAAATATTTCGCTTCTCTTTTTTGCAACTCTCCTGTAAGTGTGCATACCTACCTTCTGCGTTATTCAGACAGTCTGCATGAACTGAGTGATTTTCACACAGAATTCAAAACTTTTTCCGTACCTGATTTGAACTGACTTTCCTCCCCTTCCGTTTTGGTGCGTTTACCGCGGTATTAAACCTGATTACGGTCGAACATGACTCCACTTCTAAAGAACTTCTGTCGTAAAGTTTGTCTCTCGGCAGCCAACTGTCCCACTTTTAGGAGCTTTTCCTTATGGAAGAGCTTTATTTAACTACCTTTCTAATAGTTCTCGGTTTCTTAAGAATTTTTTCCAGCCCTATCGTTTCAACTGTTCGAACTTTCCCCTCCTCTTGTTTTTTCCTCAATGATTTAAAGCACTTCATCCTTCATTCCTGTATATATCGGCACTAAAGGCACCTCCTGCCCCTACTTTTAAGTCTTGGACGAGCCTTTTCTGCTGTAGAGGACCTATTCTGAGAACTTCTTGTCCTGCTTCCTTGTCTGCACCTTATACCCTACCATCAGAAGCGCACAAAGGGCATGAAAGGCGGGGCCCTGTAGCAAACCTGATAGGCATGTAGTGCCAACGAGAAAGGGCCATACTGTGACCTCTGGGAATTTGGCCGAGATTTGGCTGACTGTAGGTATGACGCATTGTCAACCTGACACAAAGGGCTGACCAAAACAATAACATGTTCAGGTTGACTGAATGAGAACTCATAAATACATTCCTTGTTTGGACAATGACCGATAGGTGGGTCACTGGAAAAATGTTTTTTCGTAGCAATAAAATTTGCTGTGCATAGGCGTATCTATGGAGGGGTTTCAGGTTCCCTTGGTGAATGAATCTTTCCAGATTTTTTGAAATAAAATGGCCTAGGTGTCTGTCGGGCAGTCATATTTCCTAAAAACGTCGTTCTTCTACCAGTCTACATGAAAAAAAAGTATTTAATTTTGACGATAGTTTATGAGCCCATCTCTCGGTTTCGGTTGTAATTTGTCTATATTCGCAGATTTTGTGTTTTAGATATTCCAGAAATTAGGTTCAGTTACTTAGGGTACCTACTTAGCTAATACAAGAAGTTCTTAAATCCCAGGGAGTCATCTTTCCTTCTTGAAAAATTATGTAGGTAGAGATTACACACCAGGGGGTGATTGTAGTTCTCGTAACATCCGGTTAAGACTCACTTAACACCACCGGTATCACCACGTTGTGCTCGCTAATACTTAGTGTTGTTAGCTGGGTGTTTTGGGCTTTTAAAAGCGATAATACCCCCCAGAATAATCTCTTCGGGACTAAAGCAATATGAAAATTCCTGATTATTTTTTCCTCTTTTTCAGTTTCAGTACACGGCACACCAGCCAGTTGGAGAGTTATCTTGAATTAAAGATAACATGATCAGCTGATTTTCAAAAAGGACAAGATGAGAAGAAAAACATTTCTGCCCACGATGGTCCAAGCAATCGCAGTCCTCACTGTTTTGAAAATGCTCACGAATGGTAAGTTTACATCTTACCTGTAATAGGAACATCATTTCTTAGCTGTCGACTTGCTTCTTTCAAGTATACTATAGTGTCTCCATTGAACAGATTTATCTTATCGTATGTTTAGTTTATGACAAGTGCCAATAACTCCTGTTTCCTTGTCATAAGCATATAATGAGATTAATCTGTTCGATAGGAGACCCTAAAGTATATTATAGGAAGTGGTGAAATCCACACTGACTTAAGAGGACGCTATACCTGACGGTGCATTTTTTGCCGCCCATAAGATTAACATTGCGAGCGGCGATTCATTTTCAAGGTTTACCCTTGGTTGGAAAGACACAAAATTTTGCCTGTACCTAGCCCTAACAATGTTCTAGGGAGTGTTCGAAGCAGATTTCCCAATTTCTCACTGGTTTCTTTTATTGCAACTGTTTTGCAAATGCTAGCATCGCATACCTCAAGAAAAGTGCTGTATCTCGAAAACCAGTAAAAAAAATGGGAAATCTGCTTCGAACACTGCCTAAAACATTGTTAGGGCTAGGTACAGGCAAAATTTTGTGTCTTTCCAACCAAGGGTAAACCTTGAAAATGAATCGCCCCTCGCAATGTTAATCTTATGGAAGGCAAAAAATGCACCGTCAGGTATAGCGGACCCTTAACCAAACTATGTTTGTTCCTCCATCTCTGGCTTTTTATGTCGAGCCTTCCTGCCTTCCGGGCTGGCACCTGCAGATTTACTAAGTAATGCCTTCCTCAAAAGGCGTACTATAGTATAGTTTAAGAAGTGGTGAAATCCAGCCGAATTTAGTTTGAGGGCAAAGACCTCGTCGGTAAATCGGCACAGGACGTGCGAACTATAATCACCCTTATTCGCACATTGAATGGATCGCGTGACTATCGGCAACACCTGCCGTTGCTTAATTGAACAGGAGTGCCCCTACTAAATGCTTACCTCCCTTCACCTAGTCTGGACAGTCCATTCATATGATAGTGAATTTTTTCAGTACATCTGCCCTTATTTTCGAAACTTTTTTTTTGTTCAGAGAAGATGAATGAACTAGGGATCTTAGAGTTCTAATAAGCCTTTAATAACTGAGGCCAAGGGTAGCTTACCCAAAGCAGAAACATCATTCATCAATCCTTGCTACAGTTAAAGCTACAGAAAGCTCTATTATGGTTATGGATGTTGGTCGTGATCTCGGGCGTTAAGCTCCTAATACTAAAACTTAGTTAAAACTACGCCATTTCCTCGTTATCGAAGTCGTTAACTTGGCGTTAACAGATCTGTAACAGACCAGATTTTTCTTTATACAATTTTTATCTTCTGACCTAATGTTTTTTCCAAATATCAACTTGCCATTGACTAGCATATCTAGCTATAGAGTCAGTGGTGGTTCTCTCTTTATACTTTCTCGTTCGTTGTTGTTTCGGAGAGATTTCAGCCAAATCTTCTGACTTCGGCTATAGTTTTTTATTTTTTTCCTTTACCTCAAATAAGGTAAAGTGGTCTACGAACGTGTGCATTACTTTCAAATAGAATTTAACTCTTTGGTAGTTTACTATAGCAATCAGTCTCAATAGATCTCAGTTTTGACCATAAGTCACCCATAGACGGCTGGCGCATCGGTTGAATGCATTTCACCCTTTCGGCAGTGTGTGAATCGCTTGATAATGAGATATGCGGCGGCAGGGGCAGCGGCCCGTGGCAAACTAACCACCGGAACCCCAGGGGCCTAGGGGAACCCTAGTTCCGCTCAGAGTGTTAATTAATTAATTACAAATTTGGTTCACCCCCTTTTTGAAGTTTCCTCAATGTACCCAAAATCCCATTCATTGCAATATCTACGCAGTGGATTTAGGAGTTCTTTTGCTGTACAACTTTCGTCTCGATTAAAAGCGAATCTGCTTTTCCTGGTGTAGGTACCTTCTCAACCTTCTAATAGGTTGAGCCTGTGTAGTAGGTACTTCTTTAACATCTGAACTACTGGAAAAAAGTGAACAATGTACCACTTCTTCACAGTTTTTCCGAGACTTACAACAAACAGGATATATTTCATTTTTTGACGGCGATCCAATAAGAAAAATACTGGTACCTACTGGGATTCGAACCCTGGACCTCAGTCGTGTGAGTCTCGCGTTTTGAGCCCTAGGCCACGGTGTAAGTGTGAAGTCAAATTTCTGCTCTACAGCAGGTACAGGTATAGTAGATAGAATTATTTCTGCGGTCACTTTTTCCTTAGAAAGTGGTGAACGCAAAACTACTTTCATCGCCTATGGTATCTGAAGGTACAAGTGGAAAATTAAAAAGGTCACGATGACCTAGTTACGGCACTGGGATCCATATAGCCCATTTCCCTTTCCTTTCAACGTAATCCTTATTCCTGTGACGAAATGTAACGGAAGTGAGTGATGTGGTCAGGAACTACACACGAACTAACAGCTTTCAGAACGAACAATTGCCATCCTTGGTATTTTTACCTCTAATGCTCATCGGATACAGATTTTTTTGGTCGAGTGAGCTCAGTGCTTGGGACAATACTAAAATCTTTTTGATTTGTATGCCTACTTATCCTAATTTTCATTCATGATATATAGTTTTTTAAATGAATCCTGTAGTGACATTTCACTTTCTTTCTTTAAAAAAATTGAATTTCAAATTTAGGTTCAAACTCTTCTATCTCCATCCAACAAACATTGGTTAGTACTTTGTACTTAGTACGTAGTACTTAACTTCTTAGCTCATCATAACTCTCAGGGTTGGTTTCGCCAGTTCAGTTTAACGATGAGATAAATTTTAAAAATTATCCAAGCATATGTTTAGCTTATGGGAAATGGCAAACCATCCTCTAAACACTCACACAAGCTAAACATGTGCTTGGAACATTGTGCAATTTATCTTGTCGTTAAGTTGGATGGTGAAATCCACCCTTGTTCTATTTTCCTTTTTCCGGTCAATCCTGTGCCTATACCCTTAACCTGACAGTCCTGTGCCCCTAAAAGTACTCTTTAACTGATATTTGCTAGTATTTACCTACTCACACTTAGGCTGAATTTCACCACTTTAATGTGAAGACTATCGTGTACACGACAGCGCTATTCTACCGCTAAAAAAAGTTAACGGCTTTCACCATCCTGACGATAGCACCCTGATCTTATCGTTAGTGAATCCGTGCGTTAACAATAACAATAACTTTCATACCTTATTCGACTCGTTTGGGTGTGAAACGGGCAGGGATTGTTGTCTACCCAATAATTTAATACCTTTCTCCGAAAAATTAGTGTGTTTTTCCCCGTTTATTTTCTATTTTTAAGTTGAAATTATTTAAATGTACAATGAACGTAAACACCTAAACAAAGTTGACGTAAACAAAGCAAATGAATTCTAGTGACACGACAAAACTAATGATAGGATAAGTTTAACGGCTGGGTTTACCGATTTGATAACTATTCGATCGTTAGGAGGCACTATTGTGAGGTGGTGAAATTCAGGCTAAACTGGTCAATGAGGAAAAGGTAGCTCTTTAAATGACGTAACACATGAGGAAGTCTTTAAGGTATATCTTAAGGAATCCGGTTGGCCCGTTACTGTGAAATTCAACTTGAAACTCTACTTCATTGGTTCCCAAATAATGGTCTGCAAACCCCAAAGGGGTGCACAAATAATTTTTGAGATTGAATAAGTAATATATAGATAGGGTCACAAAAAAATAATCGAGGTTCTGTTGATTTTTTTTCTATAAAAATCCACTCCCAAACACATTGAGAACCTCTGCTGCGAGTGGTAGTGAAAGGATTCTGTACCTATTTTTCCCCCCGAAGATGAAAGGTTCTTTTGTGTTTTAGCGCAAACGACGTGTAACCATGGGCTTGGACGTGTCGTTTACGAAAGGATTCCCGACCACCAACTTCAGGGATTCAACGACGACATTGTGAAAGACACCATGCCACCTTTCAGGATGTTGGAAAAGTGCCAGGACCTATGCCTTCGGGATAGGACAGCAGTGAACAACCTTGTGCGGACTTGTACTTCCTTCAATTTCCAACCCGGGGTGCGAATAGCGTCTTTTAGTGGAACTCCTGAATATGAGGAGTCCATCTGTTATTTGACGCAGGAGCAAGCTCACCCTGAAGGCATTGGCAACTTAGTTCTTGTTCCGAACAGTGTTCATTTCACTGAAGTGTGTTTGTCATGTAAGTTCCTATCAATTCTCTCTATTACTCTTCGTTCAGCCTTAATAATATAATCTCCGAGACGCTTTACGAGAACAAGAACAAGAAATGCCGTTTCTTGTTCTTGCATCGTGCATCACTACTCTGCAGAGCTTTTCTTGCACTTCACGCAACGTACTTATAATAATAGCTGAGGGTTGGGGGGACAAGCCCAGCAACTAGACCGTTTTAAAGAACTATCCATTGTGCTCAGCTGGCAGCACTACCAAATACCAGCTCCCCAACCATCGAGTAAACGATGGGGACCTACAGTACCGAACCACCACAGCCTCGATATACATTTCACTTGACATGCTGAACATATCATAGGTGAATGCCGAGCAGATAAACTTTTTGGTAGGATCGGGATCGAACCGGTGTGACCCGGCTCTCACTGCTCCTCAAAAGTCGACCACTTAGTCCACTCGGCTATCAAGTCTGTGCAATGTACTTATACTACGGTTAACCATTTTCAGCTCTTCGGATCGACCGAGAGTGTCCAAACCGCCGCTACGTCTTCGAACGTCATCCCCGGAAGAAGCTAAAACTACTAGCTTCTGACCATAAAGAAATTCAAACGTCTAACAGAACAGATTGCGAAGAACGGTGTTTGAATGAAAATGCCTTCGTCTGCCGTTCAGCCACTTACAATTCAATCGAGCGTACCTGTTCTATGACAAGATTTACCCGAAGATCCCATCCTGAATTACTCCAGGACGATCCTAACTCTGACTACCTCGAAAACACTTGCCTTTCTCGTAAGTCACAAAAATTGAATCGCTAGGTAGAGGTATGCTCGTTAGGTTTATCACATCTTTACCTTTAAAAGCTCATGTGAACCTTACAGACGAATCAGGGTTGATTTGACGATCCTTAGTTCAGTACCAGTTACCTGGACCTCAAATTCGAAACGCGACAAGTTAAGTTCTACTGAAGATCGTTGGATTGACTCTTAATATCGTTATAAGAAATAGTATTGCAATCTGGGTATAGCCGGTCCCCAGTTTAGTCACATCGCTTCTATGGAATAATAATTTTTTCTGTTGCGTGTTTAGCTGAGCGCCGATGCGATGGGCTGGCAGTGTTCGTGAAAGAAGAAAATAAACGTCTCGGTGGTCCATTTGAAGTGGATATGTATGTGAACATCAGCCTTGAAGAATGCCAGAATCTTTGTCTGCGAGCAGAAAAGTTAGTATCCAAGTTAAGAAAACCTTTGGGTAGAGCAGCAGACAGAAGTCTGAAAGATATCTCAGGATAACATTTAAGGTTTGCTTGCCGGGAATGATAAACTTCAGCACTCCTTCATGTTCTCCCGAAAACACATGTGTCTTGCTCTTGGTCTAATTTTTGACTGGGGTATAGAAGTACAAAATGCTGAAAAGGAGTCAATTTAGATTTCACACTGGGGTCGTTCGGAACTGCCGGTTTAAATATCAGCCATTCTTGGCTCGTATTGGCTTCGGCCAGCCACTGTGGGTTGGAGCTGGCTTCCGCGGTTTAGAACACTGTACTCATGCAGAGGGACATACAGGTGCAAAATAGGAGTTTCATGGTATAGGTAGTTTCTCAGCGTTTTTAAATTCTATCAGACCTGAAAAATATAGGTTCTAATATGTCCTTTCTTTTCCAGGTATTTCTGCCGGTCCATAGAGTACGATGATCGACGTCGTGAATGCGTTATATCCGAAGAAGATTCCGTCTCCCAGAAGGACGATCTTCGAACTAGTAGTTCCCTGAGTCGCCACCTTTTTGACCTCGTATGCCTTGACAACAGTAAGTTTCAAATATTTAAAAAAATACCCATTTTAGTACTTTTACTGCTACTACTTTCTTAACATTAAGCAAGTTAGCCGTTCCTGTCTAGAATTCTATTGTAGATGGGCGATTTTATTACTTGCTCTAACATTTAAAAAATTTTTCCATTTCAATATGGCTTAAATTTAGGGAAGTTAGAGATAACTTATTTATATATGACTTATCCTACACATGCCTTGTGGGCAAACAAAATCACTTGAAGAAAGAAATATCGAAATTATCCTTTCCTTTTCTATCTTTGAACATTGT
Organism: Mesopsocus fuscifrons; assembly: GCA_950004255.1. Taxonomy (NCBI): domain Eukaryota; kingdom Metazoa; phylum Arthropoda; class Insecta; order Psocodea; family Mesopsocidae; genus Mesopsocus; species Mesopsocus fuscifrons. The sequence continues at coordinate 7,926,130 of OX465378.1, forward strand.
TTTTTTGAATGTTTTGTTTGATTGCACCTTTTCTAATACTAAAATTTTTCTCTATAGGAGGAAACGAATTTTCGGACAACTCCGTGACGTCACATCTCTTTTCGGATGGTCGCAGACCGGATACCGCGTTCCAAAGGTACCGGAACTCCCGACTAGGCGGAGAGTTCCACTCTGAAATTACAAGCCGCACTCTGAGTGAGTGCTTGGACGAGTGCCTGAGACAAGCAAGTTTTCAGTGTAGATCCGCTGTATACAGTGAGAGATTCCGTGTTTGCCGCCTTAGCCGCTTCAATCAACGTGATGGCCATCGTATCATCTATGACGCTGATTACGACTACTACGAAAACCTAATGAGTAAGATTTAACTCTTATAAGGCCTTATAAGGTGTACAAAAACCCTGTTAAGTGGAACCTGGTGGTTATTCCTATGTGAAATTTTTAGTGAAGTCCATAGATTGCTGTTATCGCCCCTTAATTTTTAAATTGTTCAATTAAACCGGGTTTTTAAATAAAGGCTCACGCTCCTATTGGTGCTTTGGCCCGAAGGTACGGATATTAATCAAAGAAACTGACTGTTAGCCGAAGACAAAAGAATATTTTGTGTGACATCCGTGCTACCAACAGAAAGTTTGTTAGTCCCGGGATTCGAACCCGGATGAGGTTTTGGGGACACAATACTACCACCTCTTTATTTATATTTTTGCAGCTTCCGAAAGCGACGGTTTTGGAGGAATTAACTACCGGCCTGACCCTCTTGGCCAAGACAGCAGTTTCAACAGTCAAGGAAGACCTCCTTACAGCCCTGTTCCTCCTGCTTACCCTCCTCCAGGTGGTTATCCTACCAGCTCCTACCCGAACTACCCTAATTATCCTTCATACCCTGGAGGTGGATACCAAGGAGGTAGTAGTGGCGGTGGATTAGGTGGAGGAGGATACCATGTTGGCGGATACCAAGGATACCAAGGTGGTGGACCAAGCTATCAAGGGGGTGGACCGAGCTATCAAGGGGGTGGACCGAGCTATCAAGGAGGCGGGTACCAGGGTGGTGGTGGCGGTGGTGGTGGCTACCACGGATACCAAGGGGGTGGCTACCAGAGTTACCCTGCTGGTGGAGGAGGATATGGACCTGGGTAAGTACCGTGGGCGTAGGCCACCATGACTTAATGGGGAACTCCCATCACACCCAAAGGCTCTACCTAAAATATACTCCATCTGGAAGTGGAACTTGTTATGAGCAATTTTCGGACCTGTTTTCTTTTCAGTAGGTACGGTGGAAGCCCAGTCGCCGGCGGGAACGGTTACAGCACTGGAGATCGCTTCGGATCTGGAACACCTTATGGCCCAGCAGGACCTGTGGTACCCCCGGCCTTCGGAATGCCAGGTAGGACACTTAAAAGTGATTCTTAACGCTAGGATCTGTATATCGAAGATATTATTCAACATAATATATATATGGCTTCTCCAATGACGGTAAAACTTAGGGACAGTACCCAGAACGGTAACTTGACCAAAAATTTCTACCCTATGCTTCCCCTTGGACCTTGGAGTAATTACGACCCAGCTTCTTTTAGCGTTAAAATAAATTTGGTGATCCAGACAAAATATATTTGAAATTTTGTGTATTTTTGTTACAGGATACTCCGGAAGTGCTTACCCTCAGTACCCAGCATCAGGTTACCCTCCACCTCCAGCAGGAGGGTTCCCTCCAGGCCCCGCCTACCCTGCCAACAACGACGTATTTGGACCCAATAAGTTTACCTCCCGGTGCGATGAAGCCGACAATTTCAGACAAGTTGGAGTTAGACTTCGAATTCGAAGACCTTTCGTTCGACGGTACCTCACTGCACCTACGCTGCCCATCTGCGAAAGGGAGTGTGCTGATGCCCGGGACTTCATTTGTAGATCATTCAATTACAGGTACATTTTTGTTAGTCTTGCACCAGTTATTAGTACTGACGGTGTGACAGCAGAAATTTAAATGAAACAAGTACATTCTTTCATACTTTATTGTCTTGAAGCTATACGCAGTGAGAACCGGTTTGACTTCACACAGTAATTTTTTTATCTTGATTCACCTCTAGGAACCTTCATAGAATCGAAGGTCTCAATCATCCTACCGCTTCATGAAGTATAGCCATAATTTGAAGACTTCTGCTCATGCTGAATAAAGATCAGTTTTTAATACATTTACTCTGTTCGCTTATGATCTACCTTTTTTCAGGTCTGGGGGACCAGGCTCTCCATACCCTGCCGCAGGACCAGAAAGGGACAATTGCGAACTAAGTGAAAAAGATTCGCGCGAACTGGACGTCAACAACCCAGCATACTTTGAAATCAGCGGTGACTATGACTACTTTGAGCGATCACCTGGTCGCCAGGGACAAGGAGATTGTCTTGATGGTATGTCCATCTTTAGATTTATTATTGTATATTTTTTGTTATTAGGATTTTGTCAGTTATCGCAAATTTATAGAGGGTACCCCCACCAACTTTTGTTTTTTAAGTTGCCTCATGACTAAACACATTGAGTGCCATGTGATGCAAATATGAATCATGCTGATGTTTTGTACGGAGCCACACACACTGACGAACAATAATTTCATAATATTTTTAATTACTTGTCAGTATTTAATTTCAGTTTGTACTGGTTCTAATAGGAGTTTCCCGAATCCAACTATTCACTTTTGTTCCTCGAGGCTAAGTAAGCTAATCACTGACTGTGATTCCCCAGAGCATCACTTGCAATTTTAAGTTCTGAGTGTGATTCATATTATATGAATCAAAGATGGCGTTATGGGAGTTTTCGTGGTGATTCAAATATGAATCACAAATCGAAGTGTTCGTCAGCGTGGAACTCAATGTGTGTAGTGTGCTGTGGCAAGTCACTTGCGCATACTTCAGTCTTTTTAGCACTCTACCATTCTGACCGTGAACTTCCCACTGAGAGTCCAGCACTATCCTGGTTTCTGCGAAAGGTAGTTCTAATAAATTTGTTGTTTGTGTTTTTCAGTGAGCCAGCAGTGTAGCGAGGACGGCATGGAATTCGCCTTGAAAACTCCGGAAGGGTTTTTCGGTAGAATTTACACTTACGGTTTCTACGATCGGTGCTTCTTCCGCGGAAATGGAGGCACCATAAACGTGCTTCGAATCAGCGGTGCGCAAGGCTATCCCGAATGTGGGACCCAACGCTATGGGGATACCATGACGAATATTGTCGTTGTACAATTTTCCGATTTTGTGCAAACTGGAAGAGACAAGCGCTACAACCTGACCTGCTTATTTCGAGGGCCTGGTGAGGCAGTCGTAACTTCTGGCTACATCGGCGCTGGGTAAGTTTACTCTTTAGAAATTTGTACCCCGCTAGTTCTTCTGAAACTTTTTGGGAGAACACAGACAGTACTTGGCAGTATATGACTGTACCTATCTAACTCGCATGTTGGGTTATATGCTGACAGAGTCCCGAATGTGATATAGGTAGATACCCCTGGTACAAGGGCAAGAACTGAAACGCGAGATAGCTCAAAGCCTTTCTTGTTCTTGTCCTTGCATAGCGCAAAACTAGGCACTAGACTTCGAGGTGTGGTCAAAATCATACCTTATTCTATGGTCCCATTTTCCATGGAATTTCCTTCTACTCCAAATAAATCAAGTACTTATCTAATTGTCATCTATTCTTGACTTGCACAACCCATAGGTATTTGATTTTTTCATGATTAGAAGCTGTATTAGCCGTGCTGTGCAACGCCCAGTTTTTATGAATTTTAGAACTTTTCACACAAACTTGTACTACGTACTTATATACTACAGTTAGCTTCTCAGGTTTCATCCAGAATCACCTTAGTCTCCCTTTAGAAAAAATACCTAAAAAATGCTTTCTGACATTCCCTTCTCCTCTTGGCCCCGAATATCATCAGTTAACAACCTAGGTACCTACTGCATTGTAGGAGCCTACAACTAAATATCTGCATGGTCATTATAGAGTGTCCGCCAAAAATAAACGAAGTTTTTGTGAATCAAATGATTGATGACGACTGGTTCGGAATAGCATTAAGACATAAATGTGACTGTTTCTAGGTCACGCGCCTCATTTAGGCACCTAGGCCCCACAGGCTTGTGAGGAAAGTATCGGAGGCTTTTTTCTTCTTTCATGGTCAGTGTACCTACGTCAAATTAACCGAAATGATGGGCGTTTTTATTAAATCTCATTTAATTTTTGAATAATCTAAAATGACTTTTTGGGTTCTGGGGTGCGTCCTTTTGATAAGAGCAGCCACCGAAGTCATGGTAATGGCCACGTAGCTGGTCATTCCCGAAGGAACCTGCAGTTTTTCCACATCAAGGCCATGACCTGTCCTTCGATAGTGACTCGCGAGAGGAATTAGTCATCTCTGATATGTGTTGAAGCTATGGTTATCAGATGTCCCAGACAGACTTTAAAGGGGACCTGTAAGTTAAGGTGTAATGGGATTAGGTTTGTGGCAGGGAACTGAGGTATGAAGCAAGAGGAGCCAGGATCTAGTCTCCACTTGTCGAAATTTGTCCTGCTCAATCTACCTAGCCCTGATGAGTACCTGGCCTTCACTGGCTGGAGGAAAACTCGGCTGTGGGGCGTGATTCTGACGAAATGACCCCCTTGTGTACAGAGCTCACGAAAGGTGCCACCCTGTATCCCACTAGGCCCTGACCCTCCAAGGGCTGTATAGCGCCAAAGAGTTTTTTAATAAGTTAACGTGGGCTCCCAACCATCAGGTACCCGCTGTACCGTTATTCACCACCCAAGACCAGGGGAAACTCTAAGAGGAAAAATCTCGGTCCTTCAAATTCGCGAACTTCTGTCACCAGTCTATCATGCTTAAGCTTTGCAGAAGCACTTGCAACTCCAATGCCCGAAATTGGCCGAATCCTAAAACAGGCCGAAACCAGGCGTTAGGAATTACGTCTGTGCTACTGACTGAAATTTGTCATACCCGGAAGTGTAGATATAGGTAGAACGTAGATAAGATTCATTCATTCTCTCGAAAGCAGATATTGAAGCACAGTTTGTTGACTCATACCTCTACCTATTTTTACTTCCTTTTTGCCGTGCAAAAATTTGATAAAGCACGCATCTCCAGTGCTGTAGGTGGCCAACGCATGATTCAGTCTGTAGTTGGTGCCAAATCTTCTAGCTAGAAGGAACTGCCATTCGTTCGTTTGGTTTGTAGCTTATGTTTTTACTTGCCAGTTTCCTGTTTTTGATGTTAATTTTCTTTGCATTCCACTTACTATTGTTTTGGAGTCAGTCCAACTTTGATCCATGCTATCTGTTTTACTGGAATGTGGAATATCAAGTGGGAGTCAGTGCTGGGTTTCCTAATATACTCCTTTGCTTACCTTTGCCTTATCGCTGAGATTTTTTTCTAGCTGTTGGGGCAGTGATGGACGACATATGTACCTATTGTTGTAAAGTAGATAAACATTTCTTTTAGATCTGGAAGCCCTATTCCCATCGAATATCTACCCGCAGAAAACTCTTTGAGCTCTAAGGTGCGGTTGATGATTTTGTATCAAAACCGGCCGACAACAACAATCGCTGTTGGTGACCCCTTGACCTTCCGTTTGGAGGCTCAGGACAACTACAACTACCCAACTGATATTTTTGCCACCAACGTAATTGCTCGCGATCCCTACTCTGGACGTTCGGTTCAGCTCATCGACAGATTTGGGTAAATTCAAATATTTTATCATTTCGTAAGTGCACATTAGGTATATTTAATTGCGTACTACTTTATTTCATGAGTCACTTTTTTCTCGAACAGATGAATGACTCATGGTCATGAATGAGTGTATTGGGTCATAAGACCAACTTAATTTGAATTGAAGGCTAGTTTTTCGATAATTATTAAGGTGATTCATTTTGTCTACAGCTCCTTTCCCAGCCATCGTGATGCAAAGTTAATTTAACTAATTGAAGTACCCTATTTTCAATTATTTTAGTTGCCCTGTTGACAACTTTGTCTTCCCTGGTTTGGACCGTTCTCGTGAGGGTGACGGTCTTGAAGCTCGCTTCAACGCTTTCAAGATACCCGAGTCCAACTTCTTGGTTTTCGAAGCAACTGTGAAGACGTGTCGTGAAGGGTGCCAACCCGCGTACTGCACTGGTCAGACCGGAAGAAGTGAACCATCCTTCGGAAGAAGGCGCAGGGAGATAACTGACGACGATAACAGCACTGAAGTTTCAACCATGGCTTCTCCTTCTACCGTGAAGGTTCCCACCACCACTGAAAAACTGATGCCTGCCCTGAAAGGAACTCCAACCGAACACGTTGTCACCTATGAAGCGACGAAACCTACAAAGAGAATTTCCTTCGCCAGTACCACGGTTCAAATCCCAACTGACCAGGTGATTACGGCTGGAGGGAGGCCTCCGTTGAGGAGACCTGAACCTGCTACGCCGAAGCCGGTGCTGAAGAAACCGGAAGTTGTATCGCCGGGAGTCCCAAAGCTGATCGATATGCCGCAGGAGGAGATAACAGTGGCGGGGGCCACAGGAGGGGCAGGGGAAGGAGGTCCGGAGGAAGAGGAATACGTGCGAGAAATGATTAAGGTGAGTGCTGAGCAGAAAGGGTGCTTTCGATGCTTTCATAAGTTTCACTCTTCGTCGACATGCAACCCTGGGGAATCCTAAACTATCTATTGTACGTGTGACAAGTTCTTTGTGAACTTCTTGCCTTAAAAGTAATCAATTATGGTACCTACGCACGGGTTATATTATTTTTCATAATTACTTTTTCATAGCGCATAACAACAGAGTGCCGTATCCATCCACAAATAATTTAAGGAGGCAATTTTTAAGTAACGACCTTACCTTCCAATTATAAATTCGTATGTACTACCACTTTCGTAAAGAAAAAAATCTACCTACTCAAAATCATAAAAAAAATATTACAAATTTGCCAACCACTGTCTCTAAGGTACTTTGATTGCCCATCTACCCACTCTAGGTCAATTAAAACAATAAAAAAATGTTGATTATTGCAATCCGTGTGTTGAAATGATTTAAATATGTTTCTAGGTGGTTGACTCTCGGTATGATATGGAGATTGAACGAGAAGAAGCAATGGAAGTGACATCTAACCCGCCTCCTTCTATGACCTGCATGACTGACGGCCAATACTACGGCATCGTATCGGCCCTAGTTCTGCTGGTCTCCTGTCTCCTCTTCATAATCATCACGGTGTTTGTCTATCGCAGGTTAGTATTTTTAGTTGCTTCTATTTGCTTAAAATAGGATTTAGTAATTATTATTCAGTTGTGAAAAATAACAAGTACTTATTCTGTGAAATTCAACTTGCGTAGTCGTTAAGTGTTCTATTCGGACAACTTCTTTAATTATCATGATTACTTTCTTTTTTTTAGTAGTTACGACACTCAGTCTGAATCCGCAGTCTGACTTTTAATGTTTCCCTCACTATCAAGCACAAAATCCCTAACTACCTATCTCCTTTTTATTTTTCCGTTCTTTTAAGAAGCTTGAGGGTAATTTTGGAACTGAGTCATGAAATCATTTACAACCCCCTTTAAATTATCCTCAAATTTCTGAAAAGTAGGTATTCTGGATAAGTAAGTGTGAAAATATTTCTTCATGGTGAGTAAAATAGTATGGAAGAGAGGGTGGAAAGTCATAGTGAGTATATCGAGCCACCTTAAGGGTGATTTAATACAATGTATCGGAGTCCGAGTCCCCTTCATCCTATGTCTCCACAGTGACTTTTCTTTCTCAAATAACGTTATTTTTATTTTTTGTTTCAGTAATGTCTGGCCAGTTCGAAACAAGGGAGCAGACTTGTACCAGAATCGAGGAAGTGGCCGACGTATATTCCCTTTCATGAACCGTGGTCCAAAAACCGAGGCCGACTTTCCTGCTGGGTTGCTGGAACGCCTTCGTGCGAAACAGGCCGCGGCCGCCGCAGCCGCTGCAGCAGCAGCTACTTCTACCCCTCCTAGCACGACGTCTTCCCACCCCACAGCCTGGTCTGACTCTTCGTTCTCCAAAAAACTCACAGGCTCTTTCGGGCAACATGCTGGTTCAGTGACCAAAAGGATGTTCGATAGTCTTTTCCCTAAAGATACCACCCCAATTGCTGATGATAATTTCACTCTGGCTCCCTCTGGGCCCAAATACTCCGACCCCAGTGAACCTATTTACACTGACCCAAGCCTTTTTGACTTGGAAAGGTCCCGTAGCCTCCGCAGTATTGCACTGTCTACCAGGAACCAACGAGGTCACGATGACCCCTAACCAACCAGACTTTCCTTTGGGGTTCTCAAAGCAAAGTAAAGTATACTTGTAGACTTTTAGCATAAGTTAGGGAAGCTAAGCAGGCTTTGTCATTTTGTCATGGTCGGTAAAACAAATTTAATTCTTTAAATCAGTTTCGGCTTTCCATGACGAAATGTCAAAACCTCCGTTTATGTATTTCTATTTCTGCACGTTATTTTGACATCACTCACGGATAGTTTAAGGTTCTATTATTATTTCAAGGAGGTTTATCATTCAAATTTCACTTCAGTGTCTATTTCCCCGTCTTTTTATTTTCGTATTTCAGTATCTCTGCACTAGACTTTCTTATACCTACACACTGCCTCTTACTGCCTTCTTCGCTTCCCATATTATCGTATGGAATAGGTATTGAGAATATTTAGGTTATTATTAGGTTATTACCAATATAAGTTTACCTAATTTAATCATAAGAAATTCATTTTTATCCAGTGGTTTTTTTTTAAATTAAAAATTAGTTTTATGGGCGTGGAACGATGTTAATGTTGCAAGTGGACCATTTAATTAAGTAGTTAAGTGTACTGGCTACCTAAGGAATGGGACTGAGTTTCTGAACTTTGAGAGCTAGAGAAGCCCAATTTATGCTAAGATAGTGATATTTGATAAGAAGCGTGCATCTAATGCCATTTTAAATTCTAAAAAACCGTTTTCTCTGGGTGATTTTTGAGATCTCTTGAAATATAAGAATAATTATTCCCCACGAGAAACCTCTAACATAAAAAGAGAACATAAATATAATGTAGGTATGAATAAAATATTTTTGTGTTGTGGTGATGAAGTTTGTAGCTCCTATTTTAGGACTGAATGAGAAAACTGTTGAAGGATTTTGTATTTTACCAATAAAACATTCTCCTACATTTTTGTGTTCTTCAGCATTAATGCGGTATGACGTCACCTTTTCGTATGAGGACGTATTTAGGTACATACGAGTACCGTTAAACGTGGGCAATTCCTAATTTCAAAACTTGGGACATCGAAGGGTATACTACCCTCTTCAAGACTCCGCAGCCGGATAGTGAGGAAATTTATACGTACTTACCTATGTACCTGTGCCTTAAAATAGGAAGCTCGAGGTCTCAGGGACTGTACAGGGAGGTACAGTAATGGAAATAATTAAAAGACACAGAGAAAAACTTGTGGTTACCATCACGTTGCGAATTCAGCAATAGATAGGTGTACCAAGGTACCAAGGTCATTCTTGCAGGCTCTGACAAGTGGCAAGGTAAGTTAGGCTTCTAGTCCTCTGTAAAGTTGTGAAAGGGCATAGGTACTTAGCAACCAGTTTTGCGGCTGTTCTGTGGTGGTACTCCTCCCATGGTATGGGATTACTTCTACCGTAATATTTCCCCTTGGAAAACCAAGGAACACCGTACTTGACCATGAAGTAGAGTAAGTAAACAACGGAAACAATTATTACTTTACAAACGAAGCGTGAACAACAGCAGGCAAGTCGTTCCTTATCCACCCATATAGATAGATCCTACCTACAGCGCGAAGATGTGCTGAAAATAGGGCACAAGGGCAATATACGAAGATGACTGAGGATATCATATTATATTATAGGTTATAAAGGTAAGGAGGTAGGATAATCATACGTAGGGAGTTTAATAAATGACAATCCAACTGAGAGGCGGCGCAGAACAAAATGAGCGGGAATTTTTGGGGGGAAATCTGGCGGAAATACGTATTTAGCGCAATATTTCTACTGCCCCGTCATATTTTGGCGGGAGTTTTAGCGGGGTCGTTGAAAAATAGCCCGCTATGTATACAGCGCCCCCTCACAGATTTTACGCGAACTACTAACCTAACTTAAGTACTGGACAAAGTTAAGTTAGGTTAGTAGTTCACGTAAAATCTGTGAGGGGGCGCTGTATACATAGCGGGCTATTTTTCAAAAACCCCGCTAAATTTCCTGCCAGAAATAGAGCGCGCAATGAATTCCCACCAGATTTCTCGCTAAAATTTGACGGGTAACTGAAATATAGCGCTACATTTGGTCGGGATTGCTGAAAAAAAGTCCGCTATACCTGCTCAGTGCCCTCTTGCAGCTTCTACCTAATGAAAGTCGCGCGCCTGCGGAAACTTTGTTCTGACATTGGAGGTACCTAGTTCAGAATTTTCCCCTAAAAACTCAAAACTTTCTTCGTGAACTACTTTCTGTCGTTGGAAACCTCTGTCTCTGGAAACTCATGTTTACGTAATCAGTACCTAAGCTCAAACTGAAGTTGTAAAGTGGCGCTGGGTACATAGAGGTTTGAATTTCTGCTGTTCTGTCAAATTGAAGGGAGAGAATTAAGTGGGGCCTTTTATTCGACGTCCGCTTTTATTTTTTCCGATTTCCTTAGGCACCACTGGTGAAGCCCCGGGCCCTGGGCTCCTATATTCCCAGGGTCTACGACTCTATAAGTAATCCGTCAATACCACTTATTATTTTTCCAGTCATGTCAAGTTCCGTTAGGTGCCGAAGCCTAGGTATATAGGTACCTACTGTTAAACCTTTTTGTCTTATAAAGAACAAGGTATATAAGTAATAGACTTCCGCTTTGACCTAACAGAAATTCATTGACAAAACAATATACTAATAGGTAAAGTATCGGTTAACGAGACCCCAAAGTGGAGATCGATCGAAGTAGGTATCATACCAGCAAACCAACAAAAAAGCACCTATTCTAATCCTAATAAAAAATAAATAAGGGACGTCGGGAGAGAAGAATGAGGAGGCAGGTAGAGCAATAAGGCCTGGTGTTCTGTTTTATGTGATATTTTCGTGTTAGAGTAGTGATTACCATCAGCTGTATCTCCTTACTCTGGTTCCATTAGTAGATGAAATTTGCTCCCCCACCTCCGTGACCTCTCTAGTTGACCTCCCCCTTGGCCTGTGACCTCACCGTCCCCATGCCATCACCCCTTCGCCACATTCATAAATGAAATAAATAAATACTTCTGCATGTTTTTCTTTCTTGCCAGCTGGGTCAAAGGTGCATTTTTTAAGCTACTATATAGAAGGTGAGATGACGAAGATGAGCATAAAGAAATAGGAACATCCTGTGTTTTTGAGATTCTTTTCTTACGTTTTTATTGTTCTCCTTACCTAAGAAATTGTGAGTCATTAAGTTATATGTCCCGCCATTACGGGCCTGAAAACATTCATTGCCTCAGTAATGTCCTGGCAAAGTATTTACGCAGGTTGAACAATAAGTTCCGAGTGGTTTTTTTGATTTCAGCTATTTTTGAGACAAAGGGACTACCTGTTAAGACTACCTTCGTTGAAGAGAAATTTTGAAAATGTCAATGTGTCAAAAAACAACACAGCCTTCACCTCTTTTTGCATTAAAGGGATATGGTACGTACGACTGCAGCTATGACTCTCATGCAATATTAGTTTGTTGTGATGGTTGTATTTTTTCTTGTGGGCTCCCTGTAGTTTGTCCTTGCCAATGGAAGTTTAGTGCGCATAGTTGGTTTGACTTTGCAGCGAGGTTAATTCTGTCCATGATGTTATCAAAGAGCACGAGTCCGGTTGGAGGTTAGAATCACATTTCAGCCCGGTCACTTCGTACTTAGTTAACTATTTAACACAATGCGTCGTTAATGAACTTCCACGCGGATCCTGCAGTTGGCCTACGCTCGACTTACCAAGCCTTCATCCGCTTTGTACTTAAAATACCTCAAAAGTAGGGTAGAAACAGAAGGACACTGAAAGGGGTAAGCCGGTAAGGTATATAGGTACCACCAAGGTTGAATCTTTTCGCATTTAGCAGATACTTCGACTCTATACTATTTATATTTTTAACGAGGAAAAAATGGTGGGCAATGGTTCTTATAATATTTTGTCAAATAACTTTATCTCACACCCCTATCGAGGTGTCTGCTACGATAGATACCTATAGAAATAAGAAAAGGTTGGCTGCGAGGGGATAACCACTCCAGAGATTCCTTGAGACTCCACTGAGATTCCATAAAGATTTACAAAGATTCCCAACGATATTCATAGAAAGATGAACCCCGAAGGGGTAACCACTCCAAAAAATTCCAAGATTCCCTGAGATTTCATAAAGAGATTCCCAACGAGTGGTTAACCCCTCGGTTGGCTGTTAAAAACTAGACAGTAGTCTCTCTCTATAACGACCGTTAAGGGACCGTATAAATTTGGTCGCTATACAGAGAGCGTTTTGAAATGAGTCAATTGTGAAGATAGTATTTTCAAAAGAAATGTACCTTTTAAATAGGGCTATATAAGTCATGTCATAACTCACTGATACCTTCTCACTGTATCTGTATTCTTAATCCAAACCACCAAAACAGAATAATCGTATTCAGTTAGACATATTAATACCTATAGTTACATGTCACAATGCCCAAGGGGCCATTGTGTTAACAGCAAACTGTGAGCAAGAAGAACAAGCTAATATGTTATACCTACCTTAACAAATGACAAAGATGAATTGGCCTAAATCCACACGCAGCCTGAACGGTAGCACAAATTAATTTCAACCTATGGGACTGTTATTAGGTAATGGGATATTTTTTTCTCTTGTGTGAAAGATTTATTGTGGGATGAACCATTTACTTCTGAAAGGTTAGCTCCCTTTCATAATTCTTTTCTCTATATATACCTATACCTACCCATAGCCGTATCCACGGGAGGGGGGGGGGGGGGTTTAGGGGGTTAGACCCTAGCCCTAACCTAACCTAAAGCCAGCGTGAAGCAAAAAAAATATAGGTGAAACCTCCCCCCCCCCCCATGACCCTAACCCCCCCCCCATGACCCTAACCCCCCCCCCCCCCATGACCCTAACCCCCCCCCATGACCGCTTTCTGGACACGGGCCTGTACCTACCTATACCTACACACCTCAATGCTATTGTTATTTTGTACTTATAATATTTTTGCACAGTATATTCCTAAGGGAATATTAGATTGTATGAAATGTAGCCGAAAACTTTATCTTACCGTTAAGGGTCCGCTATAGGTACCTGACGGTGCATTTTTTGCCACCCATAAGATTAACATTGCGCTCGGCGATTCATTTTCAAGGTTTACCCTTGGTTGGAAAGACACAAAATTTTGCCTGTACCTAGCCCTAACAATGTTCTAGGGAGTGTTTGAAGCAGATTTCCCATTTTTTTTTACTGGTTTTCGAGATACAGCACTTTTCTTGAGGTATGCGATGCTAGCATTTGCAAAACAGTTGCAATAAAAGAAACCAGTGAGAAATTGGGAAATCTGCTTCGAACATTCCCTAAAACATTGTTAGGGCTAGGTACAGGCAAAATTTTGTGTCTTTCCAACCAAGGGTAAACCTTGAAAATGAATCGCCGCTCGCAATGTTAATCTTATGGGCGGCAAAAAATGCATCGTCAGGTATAGCGTCCTCTTAAGTCCACTAGCTAACGTTATGATAAGGACGCTATCGGCAGGATGGTGAAAGACACCAACATTTCTTATCGGGAGGATAGTGATAGTGAACTACTACAGTAGAGGTGCCACTCCACCCTAAATGACCTAAAATTATGGAAGAGGAGAGTACAGGAATCAGTGTAGGAATGGTACTTCACGCTGTGTCCGTGGTACATTTTATTTCTTAGGTACGGTTGCATAGGTAGGTATAGGCACCCAAATCTAGATCGAACTGTTCTTTATGGACCTGAAAGACCTTGAGGAACCCGTTGGGGATTTGCACGAAGTAGGTACCCGAAAAGCATAATGGAAAGACTGGTAGGTACGAAAACTGGTAGAATGAAGTGTCAACGGTTGACAACCAGCCAATAGAGTGCCTTGAGTCAAAATAGGGCAATAGGATTGGACCAGAACAGGATGTGGAAAATCCTCACCCGGATTCTGGGCCTTTCAGTTCAGAACCTGGAAAGTCTATTTATAATCTGAGGTGACTGATCCGTCCACCTGAATCTAATTAACTTCAACTTTGCAATGCGTCATATGTTTTTCATCAGAAGAAGGATCTAAGTACCAACCCGCTATTATTTTCGATCAAATAACTTATCAATAAAAATTTGTTTGAAGGAAAATTCTAACATGTAAAGCTGATATGCCAGCCAATGGCAGCAAGTTATTTCGAAAAGAATAAAATTTCAGCATTCAAGAAGAATTTCAACCACAGGGTTACCCAATTTACTGTATTACCTTTCTATATGTATAGATTCAAAAAAGTGATTTAGGCGTTTCTTATCCGGCTTTGGTAAATACATCTTATCTATTTCTCTACCTACAAATAACTACCCGTACCTATACACATACCAACGGCCTCGATAGCCGAGTGGACTAAATGGTCGACTTTTGAGGAGCAGAGAGAGCCGGGTCACACCGGTTCGATCCCAATCCTACCAAAAAGTTTTTCTGCTCGGCATTCACCTCTGATATGTTCAGCATGTCAAGTGAAATGTATATCGAGGCTGTGGTGGTTCGGAACCCACCTAAAACTGTAGGTCCCAATCGTTTACTCGATGGCTGGGGAGCTGGTATTTGGTAGTGCTGCCAGCTGAGCACAATGGATAGTTCTTGAAAACGGTCTAGTTGCTGGGCTTGTCCCCCCCAACCCTCTGCTAACTATACACATACCAACCTCTGGTATAGGTAAGGAAAATTGCTGAGAGGGAGGGTTGAACGGAAGGACTATATCAGAATTGGGAGGGACTACCTCGAATTAAGGGAATGCGCATGAGTAGATAGCGTTCCGGCGATTGTGCTGACAGTTTTGAGACATTTTGTCACAGATTTTCACCCTACTGGTATTAGACAAAGCCATCTAAAAACCTAAACCTTCAGTGAAAAATTTAAAGCATGAGCAGTATAATTTTTTGTTTCAGTTTGGCGGCTACGTTTACCTGTTTTAATTAAGTACCTATTATTCTTGTTCTGAATAGGCTATGCCAACAAACGTAGGTACTTATTGCTATTTTAAAAATACCCACTGATCGTCTGATATTGGTTTTCCCTCTAGAAACGCTATCAATAGGCGTCCTGCTGCGTATCGAAAGCGGGTAGGTACCAAAAAAACAACACAATTAGATCATAATTTGAAATCTCACTCTGCAAAAAAGTCCTGATCGATGACTGTGAAAAGATGAGGTATGTGGGAGGGAGGGATATATAGGTATAGGTACACAAACCTAATAACGGAGGCGGCGGCCTTCAAACCTCAGCCAAGGTCGCTAGATGAAAAGTGTAATCTAAATTTGATCTGTTTAGTACCACTACCAACATTAACATTTACTGTACAGCCTAATCATAGTCTGGATCACTCGCAAAGTAACGCAACCCTCAATTTAGTGAGAAAGGAAGCATTATAATCACACAAATGGAATTATTATTTGCACCTTGTCCCTACGCCTTCGAGGCATGTGGATACCTCCACGTAGATAACTACTTAAGACGCAGCTTTTTTTCAGTAGGTACAAATTTGAGATCTCAAGTAACGAGTTTCAGTTACGTCTTAGGTTGCTGTAGATGCACGTAATACTGTGTGTTCCACTAAGAACTTATGTCCATGACATAAATAGCTGATGTGCCCACTATCTGAACAAAATTTCAGCAGTATTGTCCCAAACCATTTACCCATTTTGCCTGTTACCTGCTTCAGAGACTTATTGCTTTATCGTTACACACTTAAGGTCTTATTACAGGGCATACTAAAGTTGGACAAGTTAACAATTATTTGAGTTTTAGGACAACGTCTGAAAACTAACCTGAGAACTAGAATAGCCCCTGCGCTGTTAACTTGTTTAACTTATCCGGGTTTAGTTTACCGTGTAATAAGGCCTTAATAGACGCATACAGGCACGCAGTTAGATTATAACGATTCATTTTCATTTAGGTTGAGATACGCAGGAGTCAGCAGTAAGCCGTGACTATTCAAATTTACCCTATGAAATGAACCCTTCCTCTCCGCTTTTAATAACGTGGAAGTCCATTTAATAATAATTTAATGAACTCCCCTGTCCGATTTTTGCTGAAAGGTATTACCCAGATGGACTGGGGTTGGTTCTTGTTAGTGGTTTTAGTAATAGGGTAATAGCATTGCGTGTGTATCTGTTATGAGACCGTTCACAGGTCATTAGGCTGCCCCCACCTCTTTTCCGACGAGCTACCCTCGCTTTTTCCCCCTTTGCAAACCCATCCATCAAAAGTCTCATCCCTTCTCTCAGACAAAACTACCCTGCTCTGTTAGCTTTTTCTTAGGTTTTGAACTTAACATTGAGTTTCAGCTATATATTTATACAAGTTTCAAATTATGACGCATGCCACCAAAAAATAAATATTTCCACTGGCAAACAATGTTAAAAAATTTATCAGTTGGAAAGGTTTTAAGCAGATCTTTACTTTCCTATATATTCGAAGTATAAAGGAAAGTATTGTGCATGCATCGTGCAGAAAATCGATTTTGAGTTTTTCACTCCAAAGCGCCAATCAGAGATCCCAGACCCCAAAAAAGTGTTTGTGTGTGTGTGTGTATGTATGTAGAGCCAGGGACCTAACCGTTCTGTCGATTTTGTTCAAATTTGGTACAGTGGTGTATAAAAATAATGCGCAGACTAAATTTTTTTCCGATTATCCATAGGTGAAAATTGGGGGGCACAGCCCCCCAAAAACCTCAAAAAATCATGTTTTTTTTTTTCTCAGAATCGGCGCCTACGATTTCGTTCATTTTCTCAGGGATAATAGTGCATATTATGAGTAAAAATACCCCGTTAGCGGAAAATCTGGAAAAACTTGAATTTGGGAGATTACGACCCGCAATCCCGCAAATAAGTATGTTTTTTCATGATCACGAAATATGTCATGTGGATACTCAAAATTCTAGGGGGAACTTTCCCAGGCAAGTTATGTTGTCAAATATTTCTAACCCTCAACCCCCACACCCCCCATCCGGGGTCAGTTTTGGTAGGTTCACAAAATATGCCTTGCGGGTATTCAAAATACTCGGAGAAACTTCCTGAGGCTAGATATTTTCTCTAAAAGTTTCTCCGAGCTTCCCCCCCCCCCCCCCCCTCCCCGGTTGTGTTTTGTGAGGTTGGCGAAATTTACCGTGTGGGGTATCGAAATGCTCGGGAAGGTTTCCTTAGGCATGTTTTCTCATCCTAGGGGCAGTGGTGGCAATTGCGATGTTCGGGGGGGGGGGGGGGGGGGGGGGGGGAGAGCGCCTTATTAGCCATAGCTCAGCCCATTGTGGCTTCGTACCCCTTGTTTAAGTTAAGTTCCCAGTGGTAACGAAAAGTCGAAAAAAGTGGCTTTTGGGGAAAGTCTAGAAGTTCATCAGCCAAGCGGCCATATCATTTTGATCAAACTTGGCGCGAACGTACTGAAATTTTCAGTTCAGGTAAAATCTGAACCCACACGACGTCGTTAACTCACACATTATCTGATTACAGGGAAATTTGGAATTACAGGGTACTCAAAATATCAATATTAGTATATGCAGTTAGTAGTTAGGTGAGAAAGTAAATCCCCATGCTGTAATAGGCTCAGCTTCCGAGTCGTTCCCTATAGCCAATGATTGTCCTTGTTCATTTAACGGAAAATGGAAGGATACAATATTGCACAAAAACAGCAGAATGAATTGAGAAGTTAAGAGTTGAGTCCTGTGTGACCAGGTGAACAATGAGAATATTGAGAATCACCTACTAATTTCCTTAATGAAACCCATTGAAAGTAGTCAGTGACAGCTGCCAAGATGGAGTGATTGAATGATAGATTAATTTATTTACAGCATCCATTAATAATTGCCACTAGGGTTTTAATTCGAAATAGACCCAAGTCCCGTTTTGTTCCTTGTTGACCTCAAGTGTTATCATATTATTGTCTGGAAAATTTTGCGCAACAAACTACCTAGATGTCACTTACAGAAGGGATCAAGATCAAATCATGCGAACCGAAATAATTTAAGAAGACTACTATTGATGTAACTATGGGACTGACAGCACCTGCATCGTGCGATTTATTACTGTGTTGTGGAGCAGTTTAAGGTGGGCGACAGAGTATATGCAGAGTGAATTATGCAAGTGTCTGCTTATGATAATGGGGGACAGCCTTGTTGCACGTCAAGAGTCAAACCATGTCAAAAGTTGCATGCCTTTTTGTACGTAGGTAGGTAGGTACCTATATATAACATATTATTCATATTACCTTGTGTAATAATATGTAATACATTCAAGAACTAGCGACTATAGCACTCCGATAACAGAATCCGGATCTGTTAGTGTTAACGCAAAGTTAACGACGATATAACGACGAAGGGTGTACCTAGTTTTCGCTGTTTTAGCGTTAGGAGCTTAACACGTAGTTAAAGATCCGGGATAGACCTGCTGAACTGTAGTAACTATCCATTATCTATATCTTCTTTTCTTACCATTATTTATGGATATTTGATTCGCCGGTCGGTGATTCTGTCGGTCCTATATCACAAACATCGATGGAATAGTCCTGCATGAGAATAAGTGCCTAGGAATTTTAAAAGGCACCTGACGGTGCATTTGCCGCCCATAAGATTAACATTGCGAGCGACGATTCATTTTCAAGGTTTACCCTTGGTTGGAAAGACACAAAATTTTGCCTGTACCTAGCCCTAACAAAGTTGTAGGGAGTGTTCGAAGCAGATTTCCCAATTTCTCACTGGTTTCTTTTATTGCAACTGTTTTGCAAATGCTAGCATCGCATACCTCAAGAAAAGTGCTGTATCTCGAAAACCAGTAAAAAAATGGGAAATCTGCTTCGAACACTCCCTAGAACATTGTTAGGGCTAGGTACAGGCAAAATTTTGTGTCTTTCCAACCAAGGGTAAACCTTGTGAAAATGAATCGCCGCTCGCAATGTTAATCTTATGGGCGGCAAAAAATGCACCGTCAGGTATAGCGGACCCTTAAACAAAAAAATAAGGTACCCTTTCTCACTATAAGAAATCGCAGTAGCTGTAAGGCACAGAACCAATAGGTTGTAACGATTCATATGCCACTTAAAAGTGATACAGATCAAAAGTCTTGACTATTTCTTTACTCTTGACCTTTACGAGTGTTGTCCTTTCCTACCTTGAGTCTTGTCTGCTCTGTTTCTATCAATCCATCCTCTCTGGCTTCGAACTCTGCCGGTTCTTTTGGAATGTGGACCCTTCAAGGACGTTCGCAATAGTTATGGCAGTAATGGTATTTTTAATTTCGCACTCGGCCTCAAGCTATTCATGCTTTGTTGTTACCATTTCATTCAATTGCCTATTTAAAGTGGTGGGAAATTTTAAACGTGACAAATTTTTGAATGGGATAGTAGGTATTTTGGGTACCAACCCCTATGGGCGTAGCAGGTCCAAAAACCTGTGGGGGCTTAGCCCCCCTTCTCCTCACCTAGGGGGTAGGCATGGCTGTGACGTTATGTGTAGGCCAGAAAAATCCTGCGGGGGTGGCTAAACGGTTTCTGTGGGGGCTAAACCCCCCAGACCCCCCCCCCCCCCCTCATGCTACGCCTATGCCTACCCCTAAGCCATTATCAATTAGTCCAGATGTCCCACTTTGTCCCCTAAAATTACGTTATGCCATTTTATCGTGTCAGGGAAAAGACGTGACTCTGTTTCATTGGTTCATTCGCTTTATTTCACCCTTCTCGAAAGAAAAGCAGAAGAACGAACGGTTTTAAATTTCGATTGACACCTGAAGTCCAGAGTCAGTTGGAGGGTCATTGCCAACCTGAACGTAGTAGATTCCCGGTTTTCTGGAAATAAAAGAAAGTCACGTCGACTATAGTGCATGGGTGGCAACGTGCACGAGAAATTACAACGCTGGTTTGGCTGTTTGGTTGACGTTTTTAGTTTTGTTCCTGAGGTCAGTTTTCGAGTCTCAGCACCAAGAAATTGTTTTCAATAGTAGCAATGGTGTAACAAGCCCGTAATATGTCTTTTCCTACTCACCCCAAATCAGCATCGATACCCATGTACGTGGTGGTTGGTTTACAACCAATTCCTTTGATGGCCCGCTTCGTAGTTTTGCATTTTTGCGCCGGATAGATGGTCGCATTCTTCAGGGTGTTCATGAAGTAAATAGCGGCATAATCATGGGAACAGAGGAATTCTGAAATAAACATTTTTTTTTAACGCGCGACATTCAGAGAACATATGCGTCGATGAGTTGGTTTGGTAGATATTTTGGCCGAAGCCGAAGAATAATTGGCCGAAGCCGAATATGAGTGGGCCGAAGCCAATACATCCATGTCGTAAGCGGAAAATTATTAAGCCGGGATTCGAACCCGGACAAAGCGGACCCCTTGACCACTCGGCCACTGAGAGGCACGAACAATAATTCTTAAGTCAGGGATGAGAAAAAGGAACCAATTCATACCACTATACTATACGCAGTGGTAAGTATGGCATTCCACATTACAATGTTGAGCTTCTCCTTATTTCACCCCAACAATTCTGACCTTAAAGTCACAATAGGTATACCTTGACTTAGGTTGGTGTAGGTAACTACTCACCCATGAATGGTAACAATGGATTGACACAAGAGGGCTGGTGCTTCCCCCCATGGACGTAAAAATCAAGGTCTCCGACATTCGCCACGATGCCTAACATTCCAATGTTCGTGTGAATCACATCAACAAAATCTGCGTCCGTACTGTCCAACCTGCCTCGTGCCGAAGTGGAAGCGAAAAACGGACCTGCTGGATCCAAACCTGGAAATTTGGAATATAGAGGTGAAAAATATTCAAGGAGCCATAGACATAGGTACATTTTTACCTGTAGGTACGTATACCTAATGTCATATACAAGGGATTGACTAAGTCTTGTTTGTTTGCAATACAATAATGCGCAATAATGAAACTGGTGTGCTATTATAACAAAAAGAAAATATTTTCGAACCCATACCTGTCATTCTGCCGACGTTTACTCCATGGTTGGCAACTTCCGCCATGAAATGTGAGCCTAAGCTGTGCCCCAAAAGGTGGATTTGCGAAAGTGAGACACCTTTTTTATGCAAGTAGGTAATAAACTTAGCCAGCTCTTTTCCAGCCTTAGGAAGGCAATCAATAGCTTTCAAATAATGTACCACCATAGAACAGTGCCGCCAGTCAACAACGAAATAGTTCACATCATCCAAAGTCAGCCAAGCTGAAATAATTGAAAGTGTAAAAAAGTGACACAATTCGTAACGTTTAATTCATTGTGAATTATGTAAATTTTTGGATAGCCCCCTGTACCTACTCAGCGCTCAGTCTAATGAAAATCTGCCCTTGAGATCTACGGAAGTATAGCGCGCTACCTCTGTATCCTACTCCTACTGTTAGGTAAAGGAGGCTAGGAAGGGATGATTACTTTATGGGTCTAAAAGGCACTCATCCCTTCTCTGCAGGTACACCTTTTCAATTTAATAATATGTTTTCTGTTTTCGAACATACCGTCTTTCAGGTTCAAGGCCCAGTAAACGGTAGGTGGAGTTATCCAACCTGGCGCTACAATTACCACCGGGTTCTTTGGGTTAAATTTTCCCTCTTTCATAGCAGAATCGTCCCCAGTCTTTACAAGTATTCCATTGTCCTGGGTTTCCCTAAGTGGAGAAAATTTGGAAAATTATATTAGGAATTCGATTGCCAGTATAGACGTCGACGGAATAATGTACCTACCTAACCTATTAAGTATGGCTATGCTGTATTTCTCCACATGCACGTAGGTACTTACCTACAGTACAGTTGAAGGGTAAGTTGCTGTTCCGATTGGTCCACAGGTAACTCCGCGCATTGGACATTGTCCTGGGACTCTTGTCTTCGGGTATTGTTATAACAGCCAGCCGAAACGTTTCCGAACTCTGGAAAACACGCCGGGAGAGAAAAATTCAAATTTCGCAGTCCGAATGGTTCGAAAAAAAATCTGTGTTGACACAGCTTTAGGCTACATGACACTTCAACGTAGATAGCAAGAATGTTGCTCCAAAACTACTTTACATTTAGACACTAAAAAAGTATGAATAGAGTTGAGATTTTGACTAGAAAACGTCAGTTACAGTGTTACCTACGCTATAAAGTAAGCATCTTTCTCTAGATCAAAGTGAAACCTTGTTCCTGCACGAACATATTGTCCAGATAACCTAACCAGCTTAAGTCATTTGGCTAAGATGTCTTCAAAATAAATGGTTTCGGACGGATGTCTGAAGTCAGCTGCATTTAAAACTTCGAATACAACGGTAAGAAGGTACAAGCTTGTGTTAAAATTTCCTTTTCGATGAAAATTTCTCGACGCAATACGTCACCATATGTTTCCAGCTGTGTTGTTCTGCCCTTTATACCACTGTATTCTGAGAGAGTAGAAAACTGCTGAACTAATTTCTGAACTTACCGAACAAAAGGATCAGCCCCAAAAGGGCCAAAGCAAATTTCTTCATAGCAAATGATATTTGTTTTAATACACGTCACCAATTGTGCAACAATATTGAACAAAATCCCAACATGAAGTGAGTAGAAAAGCTATAAATATTTCTTATCTTAATAACCGTGAAGGTTTTGTCGCATAATATGAGCGTAGCTCGATACTCAAACCTTAGGTATACCTACAGACCTATATTCGTAATAAAGCATGAACAGTACCTATTCCGCTTTGTTCTGAATTTTCATTATTATCTTTATACTTTACCTGTATACGAAGTATACGTAAGGTAAAGTATTGTATTCGTGCGGGCCAATTTTCGGCAAACCTCAACTTTGAACCGTCATTGCTCCCAGACCTCAAAAGCGACTGAAACTTGCATATACATTTCGGAAACGTTCATTCCTTCGAAATATGAAAACCATCTCACTTTTTTCCTCCGACGAAAAGTTTGCCCACAGGAATTTTTAGAAGAGGTCAGGTACTCCGTGTCAGTACGTATGTATGTATGTGTGTATGTATGTATGTATGTATGTAGCTAGCTAGCTAGCTAGCTAGCTATGTATGTGGCATTGACCTGGACGGCGCACTTTTCAACCGATTTTCTTCAAAATCGGTAGTGACCTTTCTAAAATTGGAAGAAATCAGAATCCGGATGCCCAGTTTCCCCCCTTTGAAATTAAGGGGGGTTACCCCCCCCCAAAACTCCCCCAAAAGGTAGAAAAAAAATATTTGCTCAAAATCGGCTCAAACGATTTTGATCAAATTTTGGACAATTATAGAACAAATAATTACGAATCCAATGATACCACCCACTACCCCCGCATAACTCCCTGGAAGGGGGGAAGTCCCCCCTGGACCTGTAAAAGGGTGAAATCAGTGGATTCAGTGGTTTGTGGTATACGAGTAGTTCTGGATAGGACCCATGACAACCGCCATACCCGTCACAAATAGTATATGGCTTATCTCAAGCCCCCCCCGGGGGGGGGGGGGGGGGGGGGGGGGGGGGAATTTGAGTGACTCATAAAGTGCAGCTTATGGGGTCTCAAACTGTTCGGGCGAACGTTGTGAAGCAATTTTTTGTGTCAAAAAGTTTTTCTGAATGTATCCTAGCACCCCACCCCCTAAGGGGGGTAGATTTGAGTGGTTTGAGAAATATGGGTTGTGTGGGCTCAAAATGATCGGGAGATCGTTCTGAGGCAATTTATTTCGTCAAAATGTTTTTTCGCCACCCCCTCCCCCCCCCCCCCCTTATGGGGGGAGTTTTGGATACTTTCCAAAGTACGTTGTATGGGGTATCAAAATGCTCGGTGAAACGTTCTGAGACAATTTATTTTGTCAAAAAGTTTTTCCGAGCTTCCCCATCCACCCCACCTCTTTTTTAGGGGTAGTTTTGGGTGGTTGCCGAAGTATGTCGTGTGGGGTCTCTAAGTACTCGGGGGAACATTCTGGGGCCATTCCTTTCGTCAAAAAGTTTTTCCGTCTCCAATCATTTAACCAAGGGTTTATTTCTAGGAATCACGCAAATAAGCAGGTAAAGTTTTGTCCGACCGTGTCGTACCACTTGTTCCTCCAACGAAAAGTTTGCCCACATGAATTTTTAGAAGAGGTCAGGTACTCCGTGTCAGTACGTATGTATGTATGTATGTATGTATGTAGCTAGCTAGCTATGTAGGTGGCATTGACCTGGACGGCGCACTTTTCAACCGATTTTTTTCAAAATCGGTAGTGACCTTTCTAAAATTGGAAGAAATCAGAATCCGGAAGCCCAGTTCCCCCACTTTACAATTAAGGGGGGTTTCCCCCCCCCCAAAACTCCCCCAAAAGATAGAAAAAAAATATTCGCTCAAAATCGGCTCTAACGATTTTGATCAAATTTTGGAAAATTATAGAACAAATAATTACAAATCCAATGATACCACCCACTACCCCTGCATAACTCCCTGGAAGGGGGGAAGTCCCCCCTGGACCTATAAAAGGGTGAAATCAGTGGATTCAGTTGTTTGTGGTATATGAGTAGTTCGGGATATGACACGTGACAACGGCTATACTCGTCACTAATGGTTTATGGCTTATTTCGAGCCTCCCCCCCCCCCCCCCCCCCCCAGGGAGGGGAGCAATTTTGAGTGACTTTGTGACTTTTAAAGTGCGGCTTATGGGGTCTCAAACTGATCGGGGGAACGTTGTGAAGCAATGTTTTGTATCAAAAAGTTTTTCTGAACGTATCCAAGCACCCCACCCCCTAAGGGGGGTAGATTTGAGTGGTTTGCGAAATATGGGTTGCGTGGGCTCAAAATGATCGGGAGATCGTTCTGAGGCAATACATTTGGTCAAAATGTTTTTTCGCCACCCCCTCCCCCCCCCCCTTATGGGGGGAGTTTTGGATACTTTCCAAAGTATGCGTATGGGGTATCAAAATGCTCGGGGAAACGTTCTGAGGCAATTCATTTTGTCAAAAAGTTTTTCCGAGCTTCCCCAACCACCTCACCTCTTTTTTAGGGGTAGTTTTGGGTGGTTGCCAAAGTACGTCGTGTGAGGTCTCTAAGTACTCGGGGGAACATTCTGGGGCCATTCCTTTCGTCAAAAAGTTTTTCCGTCTCCAATCATTTAACCAAGGGTTTTTTTCTAGGAATCACGCAAATAAGCAGGTAAAGTTTTGTCCGACCGTGTCGTACCACTTGTTTCACTAATAATTGTTACACCAGTACCAGTACCTACTAATACGATCAATGGAGGTCCTTAGGGTAAAAAAAAAAGTTAGAAAACCAAGTTTCAGACCTGTTTTTTATGTCTAAGGCGCTATGGTTCAATGTTGAGAGATCAAAACCACTTATTTATTAGGTAGATTTGTTTTTAAACCTACCAGGCTACCTGCTTGTTTGGAGCTGCTTAATGAATCTCTTTATTACCACTAAAAGACATAAAACAACTCCATATTTGGGACTTTTTAGTAATTTACAATGAACATCATTCCAAAAGCAGGGAGGTGCTTACAGTACAACGGTCGTTCATCAGAAATGGATCAGTAAGATTGAAATTAGGTATAGGTACCACGCATGAACCTCTCTCAGGACGTTCAAAAGTTCAAGGTCAGTTGAAGGTAAAAAACAAGGTTCATTCATAGGCATAGATGTTTGGAATTGAAAGCTAAAAATTTCTCTCACGTCCTTTCAAGGACGTATTTAATACGAAAATTGTCACAGAAGGCTAATCACTGTTAAGAGTCTATACTAGGGAACTCATGCCTCACCTAATTCTGACAGTTTTAACTTTAAATTAATTTCTTAAGTGTGGATTATTATAATACACTGCTATCGAACATCGAACGGATTTAACGAACAGATTTATCTTATCACATGTTTACCTAATGGCAATCTGTTCGATAGGAGACACTATAGTATACTTTAAGAAGTGGTGAAACCCACCCATAGTAAAAATAACACTCAAAATGCATTTTATTAACTGATCCAAGAAGTAGGTACAGTATGTAAAATAATAATATAATATCAAATTACTATAACCCAGCTTTCCGGACGTGACACCATATTATCGAATGTCAATCATTCTTCTTCCACGATACAAAATCCGAGTGAACACTAAGTTAGCAAGCAATAGGCTATATTATAGTTCTGTGGTTAGTTCTCAATTTAACAACGATAACAACGTTAACAGGAACTAATAGAACTAGAACTAGAACTAATAGAAATAGAACTAGAACTAATAGAACTTGAACTAGAACTAATAGAACTTGAACTAGAACTAATAGAACTAGAACTAATAGAACTAGAACTAATAGAACTAGAACTAATAGAACTAGAACTAAAAGAACTAGAACTAGAACTAATAGAACTAGAACTAATAGAACTAGAACTAATAGAACTAGAACTAGAACTAATAGAACTAGAACTAATAGAACTAGAACTAATAGAACTAGAACTAATAGAACTAGAACTAATACAACTAGAACTAGAACTAGAACTAATAGAACCAGAACTAGAACTGATAGAACTAGAACTAGAACTAACAGAACTAGAACTAGAATAGTCCCATTACTACTTTGTTAACTTGCTCAACTTCCCCGGGCTTTGTGTCCCGTATTACAAAAACTTTACTGAATTTTACAGAATATTCGAGTCCAGCATACCTACTTTAAAACGGTTCACAGCGTTGGGTACTTCTGGAAGGTAGTGAAGGCACAAAGTAAGTACCACTCTACTTTTTTAGTCGTGTAGAAGGAAGGAGTAGTAACAATCCTGCAGGAGTTAATATCGCCTCTTAAGACCCACATTACCAACCTATACCTATACCTACCACGGGTAAAATCTTCGGCAAAACCGACAATTAGCTCAATGAAGGTGTTCCTAAGTGGACAATTTCTTGGTGGTCAATCTTCCCTTGATGGTACGAACCTAACCTTCAAACGCTTTCTGGTCTATCTTTCTATGTTGAGTGTAGGTCTTTCCGTGGGTCCATTCAGTACAAAACGGTGGTTGAGTGAAAGGTTAACTATAGATTGCAATATAAAGATTTCTACTGATAAAAAAAGCCTCAAGTTCGAGATCAATAAATAGAAAGGCTCATGGAGGTAGCAGTGACAGACTAACTTTTGTAGGTTCTTTAGTTTATATATATAGGATGGCTAAGAACTCATATACCTACTCGTATTTGAAGTATACCTGTAAAGTAAATTTATATTCCCAGAAAAGAATCTGAAAAATTTATCTTACCGTTAAACGTCCAGTAGGTAGAGCATCACGATAAGGGCGCTATCGGTGGGATATAGTGAAAGATACCAGCTTTTCTCATCGGGGGGATAACGCTATAGTGTATATTTAGGGGAAACTATAGCAGACTTTAGCAACTAGTGAAATCCATGCACAGGATTGCGAAGGTAGAGATAGTTCTAACCAGTACCTGCTATATAACGTATGTAATCTCAAGTTACTATAGTAGGTATAACACAAATAATTGAGAACAGTAGTGGTTACTGTGGTGACGAGGGTATATATATGTTAGAGTTCAAATCCAGTTGATTGAAACTAGTGCACAAAGTTACCTAACCCAGCTACCTACTATTGATTGTATAATTAAAATGTAATTGCCTGTTATAGGCTCAAGTTTATGGGCAAAAATTACGCAAGTCTGCCAGTGGGTGCTCCTGCTGTCTACTGAGCTCATTATATCCAGATATGTGCTGCAAGTTCTATCCCTTACACTGTACCTAGGTACACAGGTTATAGGCGTACCTGAATTTGCGACACTGATACCGGAAGAGTCACTTCAGGGAGTATAAAAATTTGCGAGCCAAAGTACCTATTTCGGGCAAGACTTTGCTGACTTGCTAACGGATCACTTTGACACATCTATTCAGCGAATTTCGATTCTTACGGCGAGAAAGTAAAGTGCGAACATTGTCTATCTGGCCGAGTATTTAAGTCCGGGACCATTTGGCCAAATTTTTTTACTACCTCTGTCTTCTTATAGGTACGTACCTATACCTATACTGGGGAACGTAAAAAATGTGGAATTGACAAGAAGAAGTAGGGGTACCTCCTCGTCCTCCCATAAATCTATAAGAATAAGTCACTGAAATTGTATAATTACTGATTTATTTATAAATAGAAACTCTTTTGAGACATTTTGAATATATACTGAAGCCTATATAGACGCCTCCAAAAGGCGCAAAATACAGGGTCATAATGTAATGGCAGAGATAACTGATTGATGATGATATTGGTGAAAAAAAAAGAACATCAAGAAAAATATAGAAGGGATTTAGAAACCAATACAGAACTACTAAATTTACAAAATCTACTTAGGTATTAATGGTAAAGAAAGGTACGTACGTAGGTAATAAAAAATTGATTGGTTTAGAAATCACCTCCCTATTTTCATTCCTTGGCTTCGATCTCTTCAGGTAACCATGGTAGTTTTATAATGTGAAATACAAAAAATGTTCAATAAAGAAGTATTATTTTGTCTCATTAGTCATTACGGTAGCTAGTCGTAGTTTCTGGCTGTCACCAACTAAAGTGTTATAAATGAAGCTTCAAATAACACTGGAGTATCACTGAGCCTCTGCAATAGTTGTTTTCCCGTTTCTCTTACTATCATAGCGAAAATTACTGTTATACTCCAACTCACTCTTATAGACGATAGTAACTTCACACATTGTTTATAAGAAAACTCAGGGTTCCCAAAGTTATTTTTTGTTCAGAACAAAAATTAGACTTGTATAGGGGGGGTCACAATAATCTGATAGAGTTCGTTAACGACTATTTCTGGGGTCTATCCACCCCTTGGTATGACTGAAATTACTCTCATCCAAGAATGAATAGGAGTATAGTCTGTGGATTTTTTTAGTCATAAATTCACAAGAAAATTTTATACACAACGGACCAGAAAAAGAACGGTTGCTGTGGCTTCGTGGGTCCGTGCAGTCTTAACTCCCTATAGCTTGTGAATTTACGAAAGAATTAAAAATAGGCAGGTTTCTTAGTCTTAGAAAAGAGTTAGGTACGGACTGAGGTGCCATGATGCCAAGGAGTAAAAGTGCATAAACAAAAAATGTGACCTGTATCCTTGGCAATGCTTTTCAAGGCAAGAAAATCTGCTGTAAGTTATTATAAGTTGGTAGGTAAGCTACTACCTGAATCCAAATTAATTCGTAACTACGTGTTCAGTGTACCTGCATACCTTTCATACAATAAACTCCACCCTGCACTGCATCGATACCTATATAAAAGGACGGAACCAATACATAACATTGATCTTGAATTATAGCCGTTGTGATAAAAATATAACCTTGACATTTAAGTTGAAACAACGGGAGTTGAACAGCTACCGGTAAGTGGTAGGAGTGACTAAGTCACATAAAAGTAAGTAGTGAGATCTATAGCAATGGCACATTATATGTCTAGGTCAAATGTAGCCTTTGGAAAAGGGAAAAAATCATATCCACTCGCTTATACCCGTTAAATCATGGGAATATCGATTGCAATAATTGCAATAACGACGCATGTTCGAGGTAAATATACCTGTCCATAAGTACCTACCGACATTAAGGCGCCTTTCATTTTGTTTCAGAAATTACACTGAATAATTCAGCTAATGTGTTCTCGTATTCCCGGAAGGTTTTTATAGCTGATGGTAATTTTGAAGTTTCAAGGTTCGTGTATTTCCTTCTTTCTTTTCAATCCCTTTCAGGATTTTTTTTTTTAATATGGGGGGGGGGCGAGAAAAGTAGGTACGAATCTTCAACGCCTTCCCTGAGCTAAAAAAATTAAAAATTGACTAAAAAGTACAGATATTGATAACAGATAAGGAATTCATAGGTATGGCAGAAATTATTAAATATCCGATATAATATTCACTTTCAAAGGAACAATCTGAAAAACATCGTCAGGGAAGCGGGAAATGTAAAGAAAGACGTAGGGAAATGTCATAGCTGAAAGGTCAATCTGCTATGATGTAGGTAATGGAGTTCACTTTTTACACAGGTAGGTACGGTAGTTTTGCATTTCAGGTTTCGCAACATATGCCTTAGGCTTTTAGCATGGACAAATTCAAGGATATCAGTGTACGTAAGTACCAGCACAAAATTATTGTTTATTTGCATTGGCCACTGTACGAGTATCTTGCTTAGATTTTGTTTTTTCGAACACATCGGAAAAGTCTCCGAAAAGTGGAAACAAAAATTTCTTGAAGCACTTAATAACAAAGTCAAATAAAGGTTTCTTTTACCTGTAAGCATCATTCGGTAATGAAGTAATAAGAATGAAATGACAGCGTACTAAAAATTACGAAATTCTACTGTAGATTGGCAGATTTACATATGTAGGTAGGTACCTACTTTGTTCATGAAAAAGCATTAAAATACCTTCAAGAGAGAAATGGTAACTTACGATGATTAGCATGAATTTATGTTACTCTGCAGATATAGGAACAAAAATCAAATAAATGACTATTCTCCTAAAAAAAATCAACGCCGCCGTCCAGCCTAAAACCTTGGTAGGCTAAAAAATAAAGCGGCAATAGCGATGGAATTATCTGAATGATTTTGAACAGTCTATGTTTTTTTACACAATTATTACTTATTAACCCATGATGAAAGAATTCAAAGGGAACCCTATTGAATATTCCCAAAAGACTCAGTTCTTATTTACACTTTTAGGCACCGTAGTGTCACCTACTGATGCACTGCCCTCGTTACGAGAGGTTCGGAGCACTCTCCAGCAGTCTTACACGGCAATGTGGCGTTTCATATGGAGAGACAAATGGTCTGACCTGGAGAAAGCACGGTCACAGAGCCGGCACTGGAACGGGCGGTCCCCCGTATGCTTGCGGTAGTGCCGCGTTAGTTCATCCGAACGCGCGAACTTCCAGCTACACCCTTTCCACCCGCACTGGTACGGCTTTTCCCCGGTATGTGTCCGGAGATGAGCTTTAAGGTGCGAAGACTTGGTGTACGTCTTCCTACAGCCTGGATTTGAACATGTGTGGGTCGTCAGTTTTTTCCTTCCACAGCTACGACGACCTCTCTTTGTTTTTGCTTCCGACTCCAATTTGACAGGTAATGTGGTTAGATAGTCGGAGAGATTTGGTGAAGAGGGAGGAGTCATCAGTTTAAAGGAGGGAAGTTGTTCCGGGATGCTTTTTGACTGGGGAAACGATGTAAACATTTCAGGTTGAGGAGGGGGTGGCGCGCCCTGCACTTCGGGACTGGCAGGAGGAGACAGGGTACCAGGCATGAAAGGTGGCACAATAGGCGCTGCTATATATTCATCACCAGGTTGCGTTAGGAACGGTTCCTCAGAATCCGCATCTGGGTACCTGAAGGATCTCGGGTCAACTTCCGTGTCTTCGAGTTTGTACCCTCGTGGAGATTTCGAACTAAACCAGGCGTTTACATTGAGATCGACGTTAACATTGATGTTGATGTTCCCTCCGCAGCCTGTGGCGTCGGGGCAGTAGAAGTTGTGCTGTTCAGCAGCATAGTTTATGAGCATGTCTAGGTCCACGAACTCCTCACTTTGGGATAGGTGGTCAGCCACTGTGTCTGGTACCACGAACTGCGGTTCTTGCACCACTTCTGGAAGCGGCCGGATATTCGCAAATGATGAAGATCCACAAAGGCGAACTGGTGAGGCTTGCGGGGGAGCTGGCTGCCCCAAGAGTACACTCTCAATATCCTGCCACATCTGAAATAGACAAATTAAAAACGTTACTGATCGTTCGCAGATAATTCGACATAAAATTAATTGCAATAGCAGTTTCTATTTGAAGAGTGGAGAGTCCGAAAAATTTTTAGTAGATATTTCTCCATGAGAACATGTAGATAGGCACCAGTTTCCAGAGCAAGGAGCATAAATCAATCCACACTTGATTTACTATCTCCATATCCTTGCGCATATTATGCATCGGTGGGTATAAAAAGTAACTGAAAATGACCTTCCCTACCAATTTTTGGAATTTAATCAGACATCAAGCAATAACGATCTTACTATCAGTATGGTAATAAGGAATTTGAAAACGGCCATATTTCAACTTCTCGCATTTCTCTTGTCAGTGGTCTACCATGTGTAGGTAGACACTAAATGTAAAAAATTTTAAACTATGGTTGTATTTTTTAGTACCTGTTTCAAAAATGGTTTCTGACTGATCTTAAAGCATCTATCTTAAAAGAATTTCTTGAAGTAAATTTTTTATTCAGAACATAAAAAAATAAACACAAGGTAAACCAATTTCAATTTATTTCAAAACAGGCGAAATCAGAGTTATTACTATCCTTTTTAGCCATGCCTGTGTGTTTAACGAGAAAGTAATAAATCATATTGTTAGTTGTTAATTAGGTGAGGACAGTGATGTAAAACAAACGATGTTAGTTATACTCGTACGTGGTTGGCTACATCAATTTGCACTATTAAGTATAATGACGGCTTTAATACCAGCTGGTTTCCGCAATGCCATCATCAATAACAACTAGCCGCAACAATGACTTTATTTATATCTTATTTCATTGCATGGCATTTAACTGATTTACTTCTGCAGACCTATTTATTTTCTTTTTATATTGAGAGTACCAAAATTTTTTTCAACGTTATTGAAGTAACAGGTACTTGAGTAACTACCTATATAATAAGGTTGTTTTGGGATGAGGAGCAAGCCTTAAAAACAACTGAGAGGGTATAAGACCACCGTAGTCTCCTTAAGATACATTGACAAGAACGTAGGTACCGAACAACATTGATTGACAGGGACTGCAGATTATTATTTAACATTTAATATTAAAGCTTGAGATTTTATGTATGGGGGTAATACCTACATTCTGTGGTGTATGATCTAGAAATTTCATTTACCTTCATTTACCATTTCATTTACCTTCCTTAAGAAAGAATTTAAATACAGTGACCACTCTCCATAACGACCCTCTCTAAAACGAAAACGACAACGAGCGAACACTCCAGTCCCTTGACAGCGAACTCTCTCTATAGCGAGCTCTCTCTATAGCGAGCTCTCTCTATAGCAAACTCTCTCTAACTGTCTCTATAGCGAACTCTCTCTATAGCGAACTCTCTCTAACTGTCTCTATAGCGAACTCTCTCTATAGCGAACTCTCTCTAACTGTCTCTATAGCGAACTCTCTCTAACTGTCTCTATAGCGAACTCTCTTTATAGCGAGCTCTCTCTATAGCGAACTCTCTCTAACTGTCTCTATAGCGAACTCTCTCTATAGCGAACTTTCTCTATAGCGAGCAAATTTATATGGTCCATTGGCAGTCGTTATAGAGAACTCCCCAATAAAGTTCGAGACTAGTTATTTATTGTAGTTTTACACGCAAAAAAATATTGATGAACGTGCATAGTGAGTTTTGTACTCCCGATATATTTATCGACACTGTCGATAGAAGCGTAGGCGGGAACATGGTCGGTCGTCTACGAAAAGCAATTTAGGCTGACTGGTATCTGGGCCACTTTGGACAGGTTTCCTGCGCGGCTAAATAGGTATGGGATTTTATCATGAATCTATATCGTGACTTTTGACTGAATGTGTGCTATAAACATGATTCAGCGAGGTAACTCCATAAGGTTTTTATTATGTAAGGTCTAGAAAACTTTTCCTTTCAAATAAGGGACCCCGGAAAATTCAAAATTCATCATATGGAGAGGCTATTACCCTTATACCTAATTCCTTATATCTACCGTATGATGATTGGAGTCTCATCCAGGATTAAAAAAATATATATAAGTGCCTCTC
Organism: Mesopsocus fuscifrons; assembly: GCA_950004255.1. Classification (NCBI taxonomy): domain Eukaryota; kingdom Metazoa; phylum Arthropoda; class Insecta; order Psocodea; family Mesopsocidae; genus Mesopsocus; species Mesopsocus fuscifrons. The sequence goes on from OX465378.1 coordinate 7,960,063, forward strand.
CAAAGTGCCAAACGGGGTCCTTCTGGGCGTAAGCAATATCCTCAGCTTACGTTATTGACGTCATGGCTTCGGCGGCTTCAGCCAACTTCTCTTTCGCTTCAGCCAAAAACCTAAGTGCTTGGAAAGATTTTCTCGGTTTTTTTTCCCCAAAAAGTTCAGTGTTAGAACTTAAAGTAAACTAAAGTTAATTTAGTTGTTCCAACAGACACAGCAACCTTTTGCAACGGACGTTCTTAGGTTTGTACCTACTTTCAGACGACTGACGGATGAAAATATTGGAAACATTAGTTGGTTAAAGTAAGGTCTAGTAATTGTCTACAGCCAGGTTTTAGGGGAGTTTTATGCCCAAGTTAGTTGGTTATCTACCAGTTTAGTCGTACAAATTCCCTACTGTAGACGGGTACACCTTCAGATCACGAAATATCAAATAGCCGACAATATCGGGTCAGACAAGTCATGAAAGTAAAAACGCAGTGTAAGGTATGATTAGGAACATCTAATAATGCAAACAAGGTTAGTTTCAATTCGTGTTGATTTCGCAAAACCCAATTAACTTCTAAAATGCTAACGTCCTCATGATAATAATTTCAAAACTGGTACCTATCACGATATTGAAATTACCTAGGTACTTCTAGAATTACTTCACAATACTTGAATTGAAAATATAATAATTATTTACGATTTAAATTATTGAATAATTGGGGAGGATATCATAATTCCCAAAAAATCCACTATAAGAGACATATAGGTAGTGTTCAAAAAAATTTGACTTCACAGCCCTGGTCTAACGTTGTATTCCAAAAGCCAACTTTTAGGGAACAACTTGTGTATACCACCCTTAGTTTTTTTTTTAACAAGAACCATTAAGGTTTTCAGTACCTACTATAGATGGTCAGAAGCTTCTTTTTTTTTTTTTTCCTAAGAACGAAGTTTATTATCATCAACGCCAATTTGATCCGTTCTTCCCAAGCTGGTCTCGAAGTTACGAACCGTCGTGTTCAGAAGTTTATGGTTCTTTACAGTTGGTATTATTTAGTAGAACATTTATTATTCAAAAGAGCGCGAACATTCATTAAGAGTTAATGAAGATTAACGCACCTGCACGATTTTCTGTTAGGGATGTCCAGGCAGTTAAGCTTATCTGCTTCACTGGATATTCATTTTCGAAAAGATTTCTTATCTATAATTTATTGCAAACAAACCATTAAATATTTTTAACTGGAGTGATTCATTGAAATTCTCAGCTTCACTGCGTTGAATTTCTGATTTCGCGTTGTTTGTACCCAACAACACTAATATTATATAATTTAAGGGGTAATATTTATTTTTTAGGGTGGATTTCAGAAGTACAGTTCAACGGTTGGTTAAATTTAATATGCAGGCTGCTGGCAGGATTAGTTAGGATAAAGATACGGGGGTAGATCACGGGGATTAAAATTTATAGAGGAATGATAACACACTTACCTTGAAGAATAAATCAAGAAAAACGGGAAAGAATAATTATTTCAAATCAATTTCTCGTCTGAACTAGGTAGGTTGCAGCTATAAATTATAAACGTGGTGTGCTACGACAACGTCAACGTTGGGTTTCCTTAACAAACCCTCTTATTTTCTATTCTTTCTCCAAAACTTTGGGTTAGTCATACTATAAATTATTTATTAAGACACAATAATTATACATAAAGTTGCCACTCTCTATAACGAAGACCTCCCTATAACGAGTGAACTCTACAGTCCTTTGACAACCCCTGACTCAATTTTACACCTTCTCTACCGCTAACTCTCTCTCTATAGCGAGGAAATTGACATGGTTATAGAGAAGGACTCTAGTATATAGTATATAGTGCCCCTTTTGAAAATAACAAATCAGTAAGAAAATAGGTTTTTTTTTTATTTTTTTATTTATACCTAGTCTTTTCGTGTGGGTGGCACTGTGTTGTACCCATTCACCAGGTTACCCTACTCATATATTGCGTACTATGAAGTAAAAAGTGATGGTTACATGTGATAATCGAAGGGCATGGACGACCTGAAACAATTTTTATCGCAACCACAAAGAATACAAAGAACATTTTTTTCACAACAATTTTCAATTACCAGAGTGTTAGAAGTGAAGAGTACAGGTAATTGCCATATCAAAGTCTAGTTTTTCTGCTTCCCATCAAGTAATTGTTCTATCTTGAGACATTTTTAAAATGACACAAGTTTCTCATGCCATCATGGAATCTTGATAAGAAGTTCGGTTGCTAAACGAGCAGTCATACTGATCGGACGACTTCAAATTCAGCTCTATGGGTTAAATATTTTTATTTTCACTCTTTCAAAAAGTAGGACATACTGCCAAATAACTCCACGCCCTCTCCAGGTTTTGAATTGAATTATTTTTTGTTCTCTTGTAGTGCAACTTATGTATTTATACACACTGAGCGAAGAAAAAAGATTTCCACCGGGAACTAGTGGAGAAAAAAATCCCTTGAATGTTATAAGAATTGAACACTGCCAAATCACGTGTCTCCACTATCTACCACAAGTTCCACTGTTAAAAGACACTGGAAATTGAGAGGTCCGGGTTCGAATCCCGACGGAACGGGAAAATTTTCCGCTTCCGACATGGATGTATTGGCTTCGGCCAACTCCTAAAACTCATATTCGGCTTCGGCCACTTCGTCTTCGGCTTCGGCCAAAAACATCCAACTAACGTCACGCGTAAAAAAAAAAAAAAAAAAAAAGACTAATTTCTATTGGATAGCAATTGATATTCTACACTCAAGAAAGTAATAAAAGTAGCTAAAACTGCCGTAGGTAATAATTTTCCTCCATGAAATGGACACACAATTCATAAAGTTTCCAACATCAGACTTAAATAAACTACAAATTGAAATTTCAAATTTCAAACCTGTTCTATTTTACGTTGTGAAACATAGTAGGCTGAAGTTCAGTTCAAACGTGTTTATCTATAATCTTCTAGACCTACGTCTAGGTCCTTAGACCAGGTCTACGAGTATCTAATGCAAGTGCAATATACGATGCATTGTAAGTGGTTAGTCAATAAGTATCAGCTAAGATGTTGATCCAGTTCTGGGTATAGAAACGTTGGAGTGGTTAGCCTTAGGAGATTGCTCTGAAAAGGTAGGAGGACGGCCTTAGCGCCTTACAGGCCAGTAACTTCACATATACATATTATTCTCTTGGCAATCTATAGAATGTCACAGTCCTCCCACCACTTTAACGGAGTTGGAAAGCACACTGTAGGAACGATTACCACCTTTTGCCGTTTCAAAAGCAAAAAACTGAAAGTTTTCTCAGTTTTGTTTTGTCCTCCAGAGGCTTGGAAATACTTGGAAGGAAGTAATGAACACATTGGGAAGGCGGTATTTCTTCATTTGAGGCTGCTGATAGTTATAACAACTTTTCACAGTTATTTTAGACTCCAGTAAGTTTCTTTCAAATCTCTTTCCTTTTTAACCAAAATTTGTATAGGATCCATATTAGGCTGAATTTCACCACTTTCCGATAGTGTCTATAACGAGAGAATTTAACGAACGGATTTACGTTATCGTATGTTTAGCTTACGACAAGTGCGATCGCAGAGAAGCAAGCGCAAGGCATTTGTCGTAAGCTAAACATACGATAACTTAAATCCGTTCGTTAAATCCTCTCGTTAAAAGACACTATCGGAAAGTGGTGAAATTCAGCCTTACTCGTATATACCCTATTAAGGCTGGATTTCTACTTCTTCAAAGTATACTATAGGGTCTCCCGTAACAGATTTAACTTATCGTATGTTTAGTTTATGACAAGAGCAGTCGCACTATACTGTTGCAGCACATTGTAATAGGTGATGAAATCCGCCCTAGATGTCCTATATAAGTACTAAGTATATTGAATTATCCTTCAGTTGAATAATTAAATCAAGGGTCGTCGAACTTACTCTAAAGGAATGAAAACCAAATAAAAAAATCGAAGGAAAAGAAAGACACAGATACGTGGGTTCCAAACAAGATCCATTAATTTCAGAGGTTACAATCCTTTTTAGACAGTTTGGGTGATCATGTGGGTTGGTTGCTCTGACCAGGATAATCGCACTGACCTAAGTCAGGCCCAATAAGACACGCTTTTAAGTCCAGCTACCTACAGCCCCAGGTCTCTGCGTTTTCACTTTTTTTTAACCGAAATTTTACTATACCTCCCGATAGGTAGGTATACATGCTATTTTGCTGGGGAGAACGCCAGTTGTTTAATAAAGAAAAGAAAAATTAATTTTCTCTATATCCGGTAGCTTCTATTGACACCTAAATAAATACGGTCTTATTTATACTTACGTCTTGAAATATTTCAAAGGCTAGTTTATTGGCGGTCTCCATACTGTTGTGAATAATGCCATTTGAAGTGTTGGTCATGCTGGTATCCATGTACTGGGAACTGCTACCATTGTTTTGGGATGAACAGCACTTTTCTTTTTCTTTACAGTCCATTTTTGTTTCACATTTTGTCTCTAAATTTCGGTCTCACTGTCTTAATATTTCGCAACACTGAAAGGAGTAATTAGGTACACCTGCAGGTGTATTCCCTTTCTCAAACGCCAGCAAACCCACTCAACTAACACCTTCAAAATTTATTGTAAGAAGAATTGTTCTCCATATATTGCATCATGGCGTTCCTTATCTTCTTAAAATAAATTTTTAAGGTGTTAGTTGAGTGGGTTTGCTGGTGTTCAAGAAAGGGAATACCACTGATGGTATTAATATCAGGTAGACAATTACTTCTCTTTTATCAAAATATGTAATAAAACAATGATTGTCTGAGTAAGGAAATAGTAAGTCGGTAGTAAAAAAGTAGTAAAAAAGTACTGAGAATGTTATTATTAATTGCATTCACACTTTTAGAGCGATCGTTATCACTCTTTATAACGAAAAACCCTCTATAAAGATCAAACACTGCGGTTCCATGACAAATCCTGATTCGTTTTAAAGCCCTCTCTATAACGAACTCTCTCTGTAGCGAGCAAATTTACATGGTCCCTATTGATGGTTGCTATATAGAGAGAGTTGACTGTATTTTAGTCAGGTGGTCACCGACGTAATACTTTTGATATAATTCAAATAATATACCTATATACTACAAGAGGGCTTCGACAGTGTCGTGGATCCAACTTTGGAACGAAAATTTGTTATGTAATAAAACTGGATCATTTTGCGAATTACACAATATTTACAACATGAAAACTCCACATCACACTTTCTCTGTCACCCAACTGACTACCGAAACCTTAATGGGTTTGACATGACTGATCGAACAATTAACTAATCCGTCTGAAAAGCAAACCTGACAACTTGACATACAGTGTCAAGTCAATCGAATGTTTTAGCCATTACATACAGGAACCGATTCCTATTGGGTCCTAGGCCAAGTCATTAATATCATGCTCCTACGGTGTGTGACCTCGGTACCACCAGGTACCAACTAATTGCAAATACCTACCTATACGATATAGGTATAAATCGCAAAATCAATTTTTGAAATATTAATTTTCCATTTGATTTTTCTTGTGAATCTTTCCTACACTGCTGAGTACCTGACCTCGAACTGCTCCGTGCTTGACTGCCGGGTGTGATGGTGACAAAATCACCCCTTCGTGTAGGTACAGCGAGGTCACAAAAGGTGACACCCTATATCCCACGAGGCCCTGGCCCTTCTATCATACCCTTTTCATGATGATGGCATCATTTATTCTCATTATTACCTACACATTTTTCTTCATACAATTTTTCTTGTATCCGATATTAAATTAAAAATTATCATTTTCTGTATGCAGTTTTAATTTGCTGATCCAAAATTTCTCACCAGAAAATCTACATGTACTCCCATATTCTCCAGTCACTTCTGTTGAACTTAAGATCTTTATAAATTTGTTTATTTTTTATTGTTCTGAATACGCGCCTGGTTTGTGCACAACTCCTCCCCCTCTCTGGACATGCAGGAGCTAGAGCAGCGAGCAGCTATTTGCCGAAGGCGAATAAGCGACCGTGGAAAGAGCAAAGGTCGATTTAAAGACATGTCGGTTGCGAACGATCCAGTTCTAGATACCTTCAGGCCCGCCTAAGCCTATTCTCCAGTCACCAGTACCTGAACTCGCCCTAGAAAACCTGGCTTACGGTCCTAATACAGCAAGAAGCCTTTTCGTTGACAGTAGAAAAATATGGCAAAGAAAAATATTGTGCTTAGAAAGCAAACATCATCAACCCTGGGCTCCAATTTCTTACAGCCAGGGCTGAGACCCCCTATGTCATGTCCCCCTCTAACTCTGAATATATTAGAAACAGGCCTCGAAAGATTGGGTATCTTTCGAGGCAGAGGGAGCCCAGGGTTCGGATTTTCTGACCTGGTTAGAGTTAGGGGCTTTACGAAGGGGCAGTACCTATATTTTCTTGATGAAAAATGTATGCGATGTCTGAGTTTCCCAAACGAACTAGATTTTACTATCAGAGACCCGGAGTTTCAAACGAATTAGGCGAAGAATGAAAAGACGTTCCTACAGTTAAATTTAACTATCCGGGCTTGTGAAATTTTTCAGCCGACTGATCCCCTTCCCCCTCCCTTTTCCCCCTGAATGGACTAGAAACTAGAAAATCACTGGGGAAAAGAGAGCTAAAACATTACATAAGTATACTCGTACCTACTTTCTAGCGGTAAGCTAGTTTAGGCAAAATTGCAGCCATAGTGCGCTATTTAGTTAAAAGAATTTTCCTTAATGCGTGTTCCCACGGTAAATACAGCAATTAGTTCTATATGTGAGTGAAGTTATGTCGAAAACTTTTCCCCCAGTGGCTAAAGAAGCTTAAATCGACTATGATTGATTAGGTGTCGCTTCCACACCATCAGGATTTAGTTAGAATTTGTCCGTGTTACCGACATTTTCAGATAGGAATGTTGTTTTTATCTAGGTATTCTAGGTCAATCATTCATTATCTTGTTGTCAGATTGGAACTCATCGAAAATAGCCTTTCTATTTTTTTCGGGATAAATCGTAAATTGGTGATGTGTATTTCAAGAGCAATCCTAACTGATAAAAATTAGGAAATACCTGAATATACCTTCGAATTTAACTATTTTTCAGGTTCTCAAGCTACAAGACATTCATTGATCCTATATCTAAATTAGAGTGGGTGACTATCGGTGGGACCGCTAACTGATAACTCATTTTGAAATCGAAACCTCCAGGCCCAAATTGCATAATGTTGTTACAAGTTCACATGCTCCCCTAACGACTCTATTAAGGGCCCCCTTCGAGGTCACTCTAATAATACCCTTCTTTTAGCTATAAGGGTGCATTGTTTTTATTATGCCACCGTTATGATACGGTATCGGCAGTTACAAGGCTTCTTCCCCAGGCTACTAAAAAATGTAATAGGTAAGTAGGTACCTACCTTAGCTAGTGTATTTTAACATCGCGATTCAAATACTTCTTTTACTTATATGAGATATAGTCACTATAAGTCACTACAAGTCAAGCTAAGGTCAGTTTTTAGTTAGGTATTTAACGAGATAAGTAGTTAGGCGTCACTTTCTTGCGAACTAAGTATTATAAAATACCGAAATTTCCTATGATTTCAAACCAAATCACAACCAACCTTTTTTGAAAACCATAATTTAAAAAAAACAGTGAATTTTAAGCTTTTCTAGAATGTGTATTTGGAGACGTCCTTGGGAAGAAATACTTAGTGCGTCCCTGATGGACGATGAGCTGTTTTTAGCAATGCCGAGTTTTGTCGTAGATCACGTTCACTATTAGCCACTTCATAGAATTTGTCGGATATCGTTGTGGTCGGCACTACGTTTTTGAATAACAAATTCGCAAGGGCCTTCACGCTTAAATCTGAATTCTGGTCGAACAAAACACATGCTGGAGTTCCAGAACGAATCTCTGTTTGGGACTAACTACTCGATGATCGTCAGAAAAAATCGCACCCAAATATTTTCATCAAACATAATCGAAGTGATGCAATACTGATGAGATGAGGTTTTTTTAGTGTACCTGATGTTTTGGTTGACTTTCGGTCATAATTTATTCCAACAATAGGGCAGACATCCAGCCCAGCAAAAAATACTGGGCCATTGAAAGTTGCCCTTGAAATATTTTTACGAAGTGCCAATATCCAGGAATCCACTTGTTGGTGCGAAAACCGGGATAAATCAACTGTAAGTAGTTGCAGACTTTTACGGCATGTGGATTGTCTATACTTACCTAGATGATTGTGTTAAATTATCAACACTTACGATTGTCTTCTTATGGTGAAGACAACTAATTTTAATTAAGTCATTTTCAAACAGAAGGTTGGAGCTAGCTTCGTACCACATGAGTCAATTTTCGTTGTTATACTTCTCGCGCATCTTGGATGAGAGTAAATTCAGACTTATTGAAGGGTGGATAGGCTACAGATATGTGAATTGTTGTTGTTAAACTCTTTTAGATCATTGTGACCCTACTTCTCAAGTCTACTTCTGGTTCTGAACAAAAAACAATTTTGGGAACCCTGTGTTTTTTTGAAAACAATGTGTGAAGTTACTGCTGTCATCCAAGGTGCGCGTGGAGTATAGTACCATCCATAGTCGTATTTCTATGACTAAATTTCTAGTGGTTCGTATCGTGGAGACGTATGTTTACTACATCGCCATGGTCGGGTTAGAAAGGAAAAAAGCTGCAAAATGCTAAAAGTCACTTATTTTTCTTAATTATTTATAGTATTTATTATTTAGTAATTATCTATAGAGAGCGTTCTTGCCAATGCCGCCCTGAACGGGACAACATACCATAAATGGTTGTAAACTGTCAAAATTTTATAACAAGTTGATATCAGTTAATTTCAATTAAATGCAAATTTGATTAGTAAGTTAAGTATATGAGGCACAGGAGTAATATGCACTTTCCTTTTTAAAACAAGCAGAATATAGTACCCTAAGTAGTCAGGTTCGCAAAGAGCCTTAAATTTTTTTAGTAGTTAATTTTATTTTTACTAAAGGTTACTCACAATAGCTGTGAATATTATACTATAAATATTACGAAGGTAATATAGGTATTGGTATGTACCTAATCTATTTGTCTTCAGATTAAATGAAGCAGTTAATACCTACTTATCACCACTTCAATTTTATTTATATATTCATTCACACATTTCCTTTTAATGTGAAGTTTAATTCCACTGCATATTTCTTATGCTATACCACTCGGAGTGACCGTATAAAAAATAATAATATGATAATAATAAAGTCATGAGTTTTATTTTTTCTCGCACCTGGCCTTATTGGGTTTCATAGATCTAGGGTAGGGACTAAAAAAAATTGTTTGCTTCCTACTGCGGTTTCCGACTGTTAATTGAATTATATGACGTCTGAAGTTACATTTAAATGTGAATCTGGTTCGTCTGTGGTTGGCTAAGGCTGAGAACAGCTAAATGTAATGAGATACTGCGAAGAGTTGCATCTAGGCTACCTGAAATATATATCTAGGCTATTGGAAAACGTATTTTGAAATTGAATCGTTCTTGCAAGGTTACCCAGAAAAACTCAATGAAGTCCCGTCAATCAGTTATGTAAAATAGCCAATCAATAAAGCTGACTATAAATCAATAACACACGTCGGTCATCGTTCGTCATCAACTTATTAATATGTTAACAAGGTGGATAAAACGGTAAATCAAAATCAATAATAGTACCTAAACTGGAAGGAAAATTATATTAGAGCCTATATTTCAAAAAATAATTTTCCCTCGTAAAAACCAGATTATGAATTTTACGTTCAGTAGGAAGTAGGTATATAGGTCGACAACTAAAAGAAAGTACAAAGTTGGTGGTAGTGAGTCTCAGTTAAATGATAATCATAAACTCTTTCTTCAAATTGGTATCTTGGCTTTTTATTTAACGCCGTATTTTTTCCTTCAAATATAAGTAACGCAGCTTTTCCGAAATTCGAGCTAACTTAGTACGCAAAAGCGACTTAGTTAGTTACGTCAAGGTTACCACTGCGTTACGGCCAATAAATTAAAACTAGAAACCACTGAGCCAACATTTTCTTTATTTTTCAAAAAATACGTATTTTTTGTGTGTGCATTGTACGTACATACATCATACGGATACATCAATGGGGAAATCCCCTAAAGCGGAATGGCTTTATCAGTACTTAAGTCTGACAGAATGTTAGAGTGGTGATTTATCTTGAGGGTCACCTATCAAAAATTTAACCATCGGTTAAGTTTGGAGTTGAGGAAGGGGACTAATTTCGATGTACCTAGCAACCCATATTTTATATATGGTACATTTTATATGGTAAATACTAGCTATAGATAGCTGATGTAGTGGTCCTTAACTCTTTCCTCCAATATTATACTCAACTTTTCACGGGTACAAGTGATCGCAAAACCCATTCCATGAACTAACCCTTCTAAACACCAAGAAGTTGCCAGGGGTAATGTTACAAGCAAGGGATTATTATTTTATCCATAAAAAATGTAAGAAGAAAAATGGTGTGCTTGCTTATGTTTCTTCTCTACAGTGTTCCCTCTCTATAACGAACGAACGCTATATGGCACCTTGGGAAACCCACAATTGCACCTTCTTTATAGCGAGACTATATTAGTTCTCTTAGCTCCCGTAGTCAGGGGCTTGTTGATTAAATATACCTCGGCCCTAGACAGAAGTGGTAATGTCGAAAAGAATGAATGAATATATGAATAGATTGTGCAGAACTGGCAAGTGGTACTCCAAATGGAAGGAAAGAAATGAATGTGTGGGAGGTGTTGAACACAATGGCCAAAGACCACCTACTCTCTCTTTCAATGTTACCAAATTGGATCTCAATGAGGTAACTCAAAAATGTGACCAAGGCCAATATACAAGGCAAAACGGATCTGTCATTCCCACTGCCCACTCCACACTATTTTATACGTTTCCCCTTAACACTGTGCACTCAAAATGTGATAAATGCCACTTTGCTCTGCTGGCTGTCAGTTCTTATTTTTTGATTTTTGATTGGTAAACCCTCTTCAGAGTTGATTACAGCTCAAAGTCAGCGATGTTGCGAACTTTCAAGCATACTTATTAGAACGCTACCGAGTCCCGTAAGTATTTCGAATTTAGAGAAAAAATTTCTGAATCATACTAGGTATTACATTATCTGATAAATGAACATTATGTATGTGGGGAAGAGGTGGTTTGATATTCCTACCATAGCCGTATCCACGGGGGGGATTAGGGGGTTACCCCCCCCCCCCCCCCCCCCCATGAGCGGAAAATTAACATGGTATTGCCAACGTAAAGAAAAAAATATAGGCGAACCCCCCCCCCCCCATGACCCTAAACCCCCCCCATAACCGCTTTCTGGATACGGGCCTGATTCCTACAATCAGAAAATTTAAACTGAGGATCGTCGAAACCACCCTTAGCTGTCTAATATAGGTGTATATCTAAATCTCGAAGTGGAAAATTATCACAACAGATGACATGACAGATTTTGTTGAGATTACGACTTGAAGTAGTTGGATAAATTCTGAGGAGTTTGCAGAGATTGGGTGACGATTGTGTGATGATTGTAATCTGTGCTGTACAAGACAGTCATGATAACTTCATTTCTATACCCTGATAAATCTACACTCGTCATCCAGTCTCCAGCTTAAAGAGACCACTGAAAAAATGAGAAAATTCCTTTTTGGCTCTAATGGCCGTGTAGCAAAAAAAAACGCAAAATTCCTTGAAAGTGCCCAGGTACACGACAATAGGGGTAATAAAATTTATACGGACGAACAGACATGGGCAAACGTTGTTCTGACGTTCTTCAGGTTTACTTGAGATAGCAAATTTTAGTTAATAGCTTTCCAAAACTGTCACTGTAGTGAGGTTTGAGGGAGTTTCAGATTTCTCACATATTCTAGAAAATTTCAGAATTCTAGAAAAAAAATAAAAATCAGCAGTGGCTTGGTGTGCCAAAGCAACTTCCTTGCCTCTAGTTTCATGTTCAATGTCATTTTATTTAAAGTGAATGAAGTAAACTCTGCCCTCGCCAGGATACCTAGTACCTACTAGGTGTACTATAGGGGATGTTATACAGTACTACTTAGGTATTACGTTACCTACCGGTGTTGGTAGGTATTTAACCTAACATTTTGCAACCCAACTGGCACCTGATCGGTTAGGGATGACTGTAATAATGATAGAACATATTTGTTGTACCGAAATCAGCAATATTTTACCCTTCCCAACCTTCCAACTTACTAATAAGTTTTGAAAAAGTTGACAGAACTGTAGAGTCAAAACAAAATAGACAGGTACGTACAGACACTGAAAAGTACGTACCTTCTCCAATACTCATTCATTCAGAGTTTCGTAAACAAAACAAAAGTGCAAAAAGTACCTACGTTTTTATGGTATCCTCACAGAAAGTTGCAGGTACAAAATTTCTTCAGTAGGTTGCTATCACATAAAAAGAACTTGTCACAAAATGACTACTTTATCAGATCAGTCATAGTTTAGACGTTAGTCGGAAGCACTTTTGGCCAGTCCCGTATTTGGCCACACTGTACCTTAGTAAGGTAGACACTAGACACCGACTGGAGTTAGGTCCAACAGTTGCAATCTTAGTTGCCTCTTGTCAGTGCATAAAGGTTCCATCTAACAACTGGACTCCAGTGTCATTTTCCATGAGCAGTCAATTGCGATCAGGCCACTTCGGCCTTTAGATCAAGAGGCTGTGACATCTTAATTTCCTTTCTTCTTTCTGGAACCTTATTGAGGTACCTACCTTCCTGTTTCTTGGTTCCTTACTAATTGCGATGACCTATGGTTTCTGTCATTACATTTCCGTTTCCTTCTCCTTTTAACAAGTTAAATAAGTGTTCACTTTCTATACCACCTTTTTACTTCCTTCTTTCCTAAGTATTGCAAAAAATACCTTCAAAGTACCCCCCTCCAAAAATATCCCCTCTTGCCGTCAGTACCTCCCAAAATAGGAAACAGCTCAATCAATGTTTTGAGGAGAATGATGTAGGTAGCTTACACAGGTAAGTAATTAATGAGTATATAAAAGACAGAGAGACACAATGTAAAACAGAACCAAAGACAAAAAAAATGGTATTCCTAATAGAGAGTCTGTATTGCTTGCAAATTAAGCACCCCATTTACTTCCAAATAGTCAAAGAAGACATATACGAGGGAAAAGACAAAATGTAATCCTCTAGTTAGTCTAGGTCGCACAGAAATACCTTAAGCAGCATAGTCGTATCCACGGGGGGGGGGGGGGGGGGGTTTAGGGGGTTAAACCCCACCCCCCCATGAGTGGAAAATTAACATGGTAATGCCAACGTGAAGCAAAAAAAAATATAGGCGAAACCCCCCCCCCCATGACCCTAACCCCCCCCCCCCCCCCCCCATGACCGCTTTCTGGATACGCGGGCCTGGTAAGCAGTGTTCTTTTTGAACAAAATTAAGTTAGATACTCGTATCATTGTTCATCATACATACCTATCATACTGAGTTGAAAATAATTTTAGAGCTAGTCTCTACCCAAATTTCGACTATGCGTGAGAAGACATTATAGATGACAATTATCTATAACCAGGATATTGTACTATATTTTCTTAGATATACTAAATTATTCGTGATTAGTATTAGTACTCCCAAGTCCTAATGTAGGATTTTTCCGTGATGTTGCTCTGCTGTACTTTTAGTACTTAGTTACATTATTTTAACCACAGGCGTTTTATACGAATAGTTTCATTGTCATTGAATAATTAGTAAATTAATGAAATAATTAAAAATATAATTTAAAGTTACTAGAAGTTAGGTATTCCCTTTGAAATGGGCAGATGATTAAGGAGACATCTATAATCTATTATTTACTATGTTGACATGCAGTTTTTGGGAACTTTTCCGGAGCAAATTTGTAGTAGTTTATATAATTATTTACTGAGTTATCAGTGTTTTCCAAACTGCATGTGATATGGGGACCCTATATATAGGTGAAAAATTAAGAAATTATAGAGAGGAAACCTCACATTAAGACGTTTCTTACAAATACATAAAATAATATTTTATCTACTTCTTCCCTGGACACGTTTGGTTTATGGATACTTCTACAAGTGTGAATGCAATTTTTATGTTTGTCAGACAACAGGCGAAAACAAATATTCAAGTTAATGTAAAGAAAATTAGGTATGTACCACAAAAGCGATTGAAGGTTTCACAAGTACTTCATTTTCCCGCAGAACATTTTCACTTCATCCGTATAACTGGCAAAAAAATCCCAAATTTCAGCAATGGACGGTTTCCTCCTCTCTGGAATGTGATTGGCTGAAAAAGTAGAAGGGTGGGGGTAAATATCCTCCCCCGTGCGCATCTGCGCTTTACCCTCCCCTATAGGAATAAGCTGGCATTTTTTTTCTACCAAGCTTTTTATTGATTTGACTTTTTCACTGAACTTTTAAAATGTGTTCTGCTGACAATATATGGTACCTATGCACCATACCAAAATTATTCGGTGGCAGTAAAATAGTAAAAACACTTCTATTTTGAGAAAATCAGGTGGTTCGAAAGACACAGTTCCATTCAATACCGAAAGAAGAGTTCTAAATCTACTCTGTGATTTTTAAATTATTTAATTCTTCCTGAGTGGTTTAGGCTTGAGCTAGGTTTTATTATTCTAAAACACCCCGGTAAGGTACATACTGTTCTTCTTGTTGCCGAAACTGGAAAATTTACTCCATGACTTTGTTTCAAAATTCAGTCCTCCTTGAGAGGTTTGATTGATATTTCAGAAGCTGGAAAAATGAGAAACGTTAGTTTATAGGTAGGTAACAGCCCCTCAGACTAAGAATTTGTTTTTTCTCTGTTGTTTGTGGTTTTATGAATATATAACTGAAAAATTAAAAAATTATTGCATAGCAATTACGGTACAGAGATAGGTGGGTACATAGAATCTTGAAAAGATCCAAAAACTATTATTAATAAGCACTGAATGTGAATTTGTCACTGTTTTGGAGAACGCCTTTAAGGGTCCGCTATACCTGACGGTGCATTTTTTGCCGCCCATCAGATTAACATTGCGAGCGGCGATTCATTTTCAAGGTTTACCCTTGGTTGGAAAGACACAAAAGTTTGCCTGTACCTAGCCCTAACAATGTTCTAGGGAGTGTTCGAGAAGCAGATTTCCCATTTTTTTACTGGTTTTCGAGATACAGCACTTTTCTTGAGGTATGCGATGCTAGCATTTGCAAAACAGTTGCAATAAAAGAAACCAGTGAGAAATTGGGAAATCTGCTTCGAACACTCCCTAGAACATTGTTAGGGCTAGGTACAGGCAAAATTTTGTGTTTTCCAACCAAGGGTAAACCTTGAAAATGGATCGCCGCTCGCAATGTTAATCTTATGGGAGGCAAAAAATGCATCGTCAGGTATAGCGTCCTCTTAAGTCAAAGACAGTTGATAATAGGTTCGTGCGCGCATTTTGATGTGGATAGATACTTAGGTACGTCTAGTGGACGACGACCTTGCCGTAGAACGCACACTCCGGGCAAACCGTTGACATCTATCTCAGTTATATTTTATCTGATCGCAAAAACACGGTAGAAGAAGTTGAAACTACGATTTAGTACTTTCAGCGGAATATTTCATCATACTATTACAAAATTATCAATTGAGATACCTACCTAACTGAAACCCATGCTGGGGTTAAAATAAGTACCTAAATTTAAATTTTTGGATGTTAGCGAGTTGATAACGAAATAGTTTCTCCCAGCTCAAGAAGAAACTCATGGATATACATAAGTTACCGAGATACTTTTAATTCATTCCTAGGTGCTTCTATGGTTAATGTAAAAAATTTATAATTCCATCTCTAAAATTATTTTCCTTGTTTTTTCATTCATTCTTTACTATCTAAATAGGGTGTTTATTTTTTCCTTCACTCCCCTAAGAAATTACGCGAAAAGAGAGAGACGAAACAAGGATTTTTTAAATTTACATATACACATTGTATAAGAAGGCGCACATTTAGAGAGGAGTCAATAGGGGAGTTGAGCTTCTTAATTCGGAAGTCATATCCTGTATTATCAGTTTCTTTCGCCTACCAGACGAATTGTGACTTACTTTGTCCTACATAGACAGTTTTCCTCAGCTTAAGTGACACATGTATATTTTTAGAAGTTGTAGGAGGCTATTAGGTACCTCAGGCTAAAGTCACACATGTCTAGATTACGTCAGGTCTGCGGAGAACTAGTCTGGTCGGCTGCTCACAAGCAGGAGACAGTCAGGCGTATGAGCCCACGGTCCCTGTCTTAAGGTTCGATATACAAGTACAAGTATTATGGACCCAGATTGCTTCCACTAGAATGGACTGAATGCAGACAAGACCGCATGAGTTCGCCCCAGGGCTGCTACATTTCCCAAGAACTGCCACCTCACGACTGGAATATAGGCTGTCGCCCGCTGCCAATAAGGGAGTGCTATCACTCTCAAAGAATAGAGGTTCTCCAGACTCTAGATCACAAGATAGGTTTGGTAATGTAGGTAGGTACCTAACTCCAATTTTTTTAAATTTATATACCTAATGGTGGGACATTTAAGAGGGCACTACGCCTTTAACGGCACATGACCTTCAAATTTTAATTCAATAGGTACCTATATGAAATAAATATTAATATTATTTCACTCTTCTATTTTGGATCAACTTTATTATCAATAAACACTGTATCTAGAAAAATTGATAAGACTCTATTTTTTAGAAGTCCTTCCTAGCCATGGTCAGATTCATGTTTGTCTTCATAACGGTTTCCAACATTATAATTTCGAAATGCAACGATATAGTATCCCGCCAAATCAACTTGTATTCTTTGAAACTTTTCAAGTATTGGACTCTCTCATAGTTTGTAGTGTGAATTTGCAGAAAAATAACCATGAGCAGGTCCTACTTACCTTATTTATGAACTTGTTATAATTAGTTGCCCCAGTAAACAATTGAAGGTATATTCTCAAATAAAATAAACAAGGCAAAAATATACAAAATACATTACAATACAAATAAACACGAAGATGTAATAAATAAACAGTGAAAATTGTGTGAAAAACATTTTAGGTCAGATTAAAGAAGTAGAGTCAAAATAAGAACCTTATCGGACAAAAGTTTGGTAAGGAATGCTTTTAGAGAAAGCTTACTACAAATTACATGTTCAGGTCTGAAAAGTCCGGTCGTACTTTCCCACTTGGTACCATTCATAACTTTCCATCCCACTGATCTACAGAGTATTGTTTGGCTCGGAAAATTTTTTAAACTAAAATCGCTTACGCTAGTTTACACTGTTACAGGTTTTCAGTGCTTAAGTGATGATAATTACTTATAGGACCAGTTCAGTAGTGTCAGTGCTAATTAGAAAATCTCAAACAATTTCGAATCTCGAACCCTTTTTTTGTTGGAGGATATCAAAAAGTATATGGAGTCAAACCAAGGAATATGCAAGTATGATAGTTGGTAAAAGCTTGAAACCATATCTGCCTGCCTCAAGTGGGAAAGTAAAAAACTTTGTTATTTTTTTCATTCTCATATTTTACAGTGATTTATGGAACAGCATTATTTTAAGTAGGTCACTTTGTAGTTAAAATTAATTAAAATCTTCTTCAAGATGTTAAATACATCTTCCACATGTCTAGCGGCCTCCTCTTTACACTATCAACGCCCTTTTTCAAAGAAAACGAAAAAATTCCACTTAGTGAGTATTTGTATTCTGGGCCGCTGTTTCTAATCTCCCCATTCGGAAACTTTCCGATTACTTACACACTAACTGGCAATTTCTGTCCAATTGATACGTATACAGACCGAGAAAGTTCGAGTAGAAACGCAAACGCAAACGGTACCTCCTTAATAGGTATATGTATTGTCGAAGGAACGAATTAATGGCCACAATGGTCGCCGACTGGTTACCACCACCACCTTTGGAAGAGATCGAGTTTTTGCCAGCCCTTTATTGACTACTAAAGGTACAAGGTACTGATACCTGGAAGGGGAACTCTCCTCGAAATACCTCCCTTCAAAGTGTACCTCCGACAAATACAACTTCCTCCACTTTGGTGACTTTCTTAACTCAAAAAGAAACAACAAGAAAAGAAGATTTTTCAAAATCACTTTTTAATAGCGCTATACTACAACGAAAAAAATAACTGCAGGCAGATTGACGGCGACAAAAAAACTAATATTAAGACCTTGTGATAATTGACCTTCACGCTGAATAAGTAATTATTTATAAATATATTTTTTTAGTTCTCTCTTTATAGAAACATGTATAAATATTTCCTATATATTCCGGTTCCTTTCACGTTATCAGTATTAATCTAAGACATTAATATTATTGATCGGTGGAAAAAAAACTTCATCAGATCATTCTGATTATTTCAATCTATTTTTATTTGTTTCTTTGAGCCCTACCTTCAATAGTCGTAGTTATCTGGGTTCTCTACAAACCTGTATCTACTATCTATCTATATCTATCTATTTTCTATACCTATTGCTTCTAGTCTATAGTTAATTTGCCTTTAGAAAATCACAGAGAGTTGGGTCACACCGTTTGATCCCTATTCCATCGAAGCTTTTCTTATCCAACTCAAACTAAAACTGTAGGTCACCATCGTTTAACTGTATGCTGAGGTAGTGCTAGTGCTTCTAGCTGAGCACAATGGATATAATTAATAGGTCTCTCCCTCCGACCCCCACACTAACTCTCAATTTTCCTAGAACCAGTGTAAAGTTTTTTAACAATTTTTGTTTTATTTCATTTAGAAAACATGATAAAATATACAGTGAACACGCCGTATTGCCACCCTTGTCAAAGTACGTGGTGTTATAATTTGCATGCAAGTATGTAAATGCCTTGTTCCACGACCTGAACAATGGCCAGGAAATAGGTAGGTGGGACGATTTAATGCGTTGATTGTTTGAGTGACATGGTTTTGGCGGTTATCTTGGTGACATACTCAGGCATTTGTAAATGTGGGTAGATCGAGACAGTTCTAATTATACTTATTTCTGTAGGTGTACGTTGACGAAAAAAATGGAGTACCATAAATATAACTAAAAAATAAAAATAGATGCCGACAACAGTTGCACTTGGTTTCCCGACCTGTGCCAATTTTTCGATGTCTAAAGCTCGCTGGCGAGAAAGTAAAGATAGGTAAGTGTTGTTGGTTGGTGTTGATTTTCGATACGATATAAAGATAATGCTATCGTTCACTGTCTTGTCAATCGTGACTTGAATTCACTCTTGAACAAAGCTAAGCAATCGAAAGCAATTCCAAATCTATAACTTTCCACGAAATTAAGAAAATGAGTTACTTAATTTATTTTTTGTTGGTTTTTTTACCACTTACAAGTGCAATGAGTGTTTTTGATATTGCGCGGAATTTTGATTTGAAAACGTCAACGAATGAAATTTTGAGAAAAGTAAACCCAAATTGTGCCAGTGATATGGCAGAGTATTTAAGTGTACTACTAAGTTTAAATTTTACAGACGACACTCTTTGGGCTCTTCAGAGTAAGTATTACTTATGAATATTTTCTTCCCCTCATCACTCCTCACTCTCTCTAACGACACTCTTTATTACAGAAACCTTTCCATATAGCGAGCAAACGCAAACGGTCGTTATAGAGAGAGACTACTGTAGGTATATCATAGTAGCCTATTGGTCTTAACCTACCTAATATACAAAAATTATGTATATTTCTTTGCAAGGAAGTACCTGTACCCTGTACGTACGTTCCTTTATTTACTTTTTTCAGTGCTCGACTCAAGCGCAAAGATACCTGAAGGGTTGCTCTTTGGGAGTTTGGTGGACATGGGCAACTTCGACGAATGTCTAGAGATCAAACATCCCTCTGGTCGCTATCTGGGGAAACACTGCATGGTCAACATTGCATTTCCCACAGCCAGTTTTGAGACAGCGTCAATTTCCAGACTTAAGAAAAACGTAAGCTTAAAAATTAACCGTGTGGCAATTGCCGCACTTGACTTTCACGCCGTAAGTTAATTTTTAATCGAAAAAAAAGGCTAATAGAAAATATTTCTTGAACGGACCTAGATAGGAAAAGTCTATTTTCTATTTCCCTGATCTGTAGAAACCAGGATATACTATAATATTATTTTCATGTTTTTGTTCAGACTTTTGTTCAAAATAATTTATTGTTCACTTTCGAATTTTTACAGAAGACTTCAACAAGAGATGAGGCGTCAGAACTCGAGTTATTTTATGGAATTTGCCTTCCATCATCGTGCTCAGCATCTGACATCAACACTGTTTTTGAGGTAGGTATTAAGTAGTAGGTTTTAGAACTCCACGATAACCAAGGTACCAAAACTTGGCCGAAAAGGTGACTTCAGGTGGGCGTCGGGAACTTCAGCGCAGTCTTAGAAAACCCATTGCTTGCAGTGCACTGCCTTCACATAGGGACTATACTTGCAGGACCGTATAGCTATAATATACGTATGGTGTATGAATGCTATATGTGTCCTATACGTATTCGACATTTATTTTAATCACGTATTATTTCAGAATGAAATCGTTCAAAAAGTGATAACCGCCAGCGCTACAGATGTGAATTGTTGGACTAGTGAGAATCGTACACTAAGCGGTGGATCTTGGGCTTTTATGTGAGTAGTAAACAGGCAGAAACATACATAGATTCCTATTATCGCAGATTTTAATATATCTCATCTTCGTTAAGGGTCCGCTATACCTGACGATGCATTTTTTGCCACCCATAAGATTAACATTGCGAGCTGCGATTCATTTTCAAGGTTTACCCTTGGTTGGAAAGACACAAACTTTTGCCTGTACCTAGCCCTAACAATGTTATAGGGAGTGTTTGAAGCAGATTTCCCATTTTTTTACTGGTTTTCGAGATACAGCACTTTTCTTGAGGTATGCAATGCTAGCATTTGCAAAACAGTTGCAATAAAAGAAACCAGTGAGAAATTGGGAAATCTGCTTCGAACACGACCTAGAACATTGTTAGGGCTAGGTACAGGCAAAATTTTGTGTCTTTCCAACCAAGGGTAAACCTTGAAAATGAATCGCCGCTCGCAATGTTAATCTTATGGGCGGCAAAAAATGCATCGTCAGGCATAGCGTCCTCTTAAAGTCGGGGTGATGGCCATTATTTGGGTCAGTTCGGGGATCGTCAGTTGAAGTTAATTTAGTCCGTATGTCGCGCCAATAGATGGATAACCCTCAAATTGTCTCAGCTATTTTTGCTGATAGCTTGTGGATGGCGGGCATTTCAAATGACTTCATTAAACTCATGATAAGAGATCCTGTAATTGTTTCTATGACGCGTAAGATTACTAGATGAGATTTAAGTGAATAGACGACACATTAACTAGATTATAAGATTAAGATTGCAAGTGGCGAATAGCAAAATATCCTTCCGAGTTATGTCTGAGATTTCAACTGTTTTTAAATGATCAAAAGCACATTTAATTTTGGCCCTATCTTAGAGTTAGCAGCTGGCCTCAACTTAGTGCTAACCGGGTGCTCAGAACACGGGTAAACCTGTAAACGTATATTAGAATAGTTCAGGTACAGAATATTTCTTTCTTTGTGTCAGAACATTTCTTCTGTAACTTTCGACGTAATTTCATTTGGATTTGGGCAGTATGGCTCATTTTATCTCACAGAAGTTTTTTATAATCCCTGTGGTAAAAAGTGGATGTGTAGTGTAGGTACCTATACAATTAACATCATGTAGGCTACTGAGATAGGTACCAACCGTGTCGAAATTAATTAATTTGTTATTTTATACTGTTTTTTTTTTTCAGAGGATTCACAGCATTTCTGTTGGCTTTAGCTGTCGTAAGCACTTTGTATGATATTTCCCTAAGGTTCATGAAGGGAAATGGTGAGTTACGAAAATACTTGAATTTTTTTCATGCTTTACTTAGTTGGTATTCGGTTACTTAACTAATTTTTGGAATGAGTTTATTTAATTTCTATTATTCAGTTGGGGAGTTTTATTTTTCTTTCAGTGAAACCGAATCAAGCATTATGCTCGTTTTCGATCTACAGCAACTGGCTCTCTCTCTTTGAAATACGAAAGGGCAATGAAGATATGTCTTGCCTACATGGAATCCGAACGATAACGATGCTGTGGGTAGTCTTGGGGCACACTTATGAAGACATTCAGTTCACGCCTGCAGTAAACTTGATAACAGCACTTGATGTAAGAATTACTTTAAGTTGTACTTAGACTTAGTTCTCTGTACTGAATCGAAAAAATAGGGCCAGGGGTCCCACCTTTCGCGAGCTCTGTACACAAGGGGGTGGTATGGCCAGAATCACGCCCCACAGCCGAGTTTTCCCCCAGCCGGTGAAGGCCAGGTACCCATCAGGGCTGGGCAAGATTCTCCAGAAAAAATCTCGAAAAGTGGGGACTAGATCCTGGCTCCTCTTGGTTCATACCTCAGTTCCCTGCCACAAACCCAATCCAACCCCCAAGGCCTCCACAACATTTTTTAGGTACGTTAATTTTTACCTCCTGTTATTTTCAGATCCCGAAGTCTGTGAAATACACTTTGATTAACAACAGTTACTACTCAGTAGATACATTTTTCTTTTTAAGTGGGCTTCTCTCTGCGTTCGTATTCTTCAGAAATATAAGTAAAAAAGGTTACCACGATGTTCCAACCAGCTATATTCACAGATACCTCAGGTACGTAGCTAGTACGTACGTAGGTATAGGTATATTGAAAAATCCCACTATATTAAAATCCTCTCGGTGTCCCAAAATTGTGTTCTCCACTACAGAGATTCCGCATGTCAAGTTATAATAAACGTAAAATCGCTGAGCCTTAAGAGGCCGTGCAAAACTTACGAGTTGCGGAACTCTAAGAAAATGGGGTAGTGTAGGGTTTCGGGGTTTCTTTGTGGCTTTTTGCATCTTTCGAGCTACAGTTGATCTGAATAGCTCATTTTATTCCTCATGAAATGCACTACAAGATAAACACAAACTAAACCGTGCCAGCTAACGAAATAAACGACTTTTTGATTGAGGAAAATGATTTTCGGAAATTTTTTTGTTTGTAGCGCTGTTTAGTTTTACAATTTAAACACACGCCAAACCGATAACATTGTAGTTTTTTATACATTTCTTATTCGGAATGAATCAGGCTTTAAGACACAGCAATGCTTACCCCAAACTATGAAGAAATATCCATTTCTAAGCGCATCATTGACCATCATACGTTGAAAACCACTAAAAAAATTCTACAGAAACTAACATATCACACCGAATTCTAAAGATGAACGAAATAAAAAGGTATATTAATGGATGTCATGGTTTAAGCTACAATTTGATATGCAATACATGCATAAAATGTTTTGAGAAAGTACAGAAAAAAAAATATTTAAAAAATAAAAAAATAAACGGATTTATTTTCGGATATTTGATTTCGCGCCATTTCTAGCAGACGCCAAGCGCGGTCAAAGGAAATGCCAAAGGAATTTGGAAACCTTGAATTATATTAAAATAAAAACTACTTATTTAATTTTTTATATTATTTAATTAAATTTAATTAAATAAGGCTACTAAAGATGAAACTATTGAATTTTTGACAATTTAGAAATTAACCTTTTCAAAATTTGTCATAGAAAAGTGAGTTTCTTACAGATGAGACAGAGACTATTGGTTATATGGGACTGTGGCTTCCAAACTCAGCTGTGTGGTTTTAGAGCAGTGGTTCCAACAGTAGCCTATCATGTGTGGGAGCCAGGGATCGAATCCTGGCGGGACTTTTTTTTTTAATTCATTTTTTTCTTTTTCACCGATAAGTACGAGGTCCCTCTCTATAACGAACATTACCACTGTATAATCTACAACCTTCTCTTTATAACGAAGTCCTAATCTATAACGAACACTCGCACTTTATAATCTACAACACTCTTTATAACGAGGTCCCTCTCTATAACGAACATTCCCACTTTATAATCTACAACACTCTCTCTATAACGAGGTCCCTCTCTATAACGAACATTCACTTTAACATGTATATAACAAACTCTCTATAACGAATATTCTCTATAACAAACACACAGCCTCTATACTTATACAAGTAGGTATATTGATGATCCATTTTTGATGAAATTTGATGTGCACCTGTCTAAGATCATGACCGAGGGATCCTTTTAAGTTTAAAGTATTTTTCGATAGGTAGAAAATTTCTTAAGAATTATTCAAAATTCGTGCTTTTCATTAGTCGGGCAAGCTTCGAGATCTCAGTTCTATTTCATTATAGGAGTGGATACAGACACTTGATTCACTTCACTTACAGATGAGACAGAGATTACAAAAAACGTAAGCTATTGGTTATATGGGACTGTGGCTTCCCAACTTAGTTATGTGGTTTTGGTGCAGCGGTTCCAACAGTAGCCTATCATGTGTGGGGGTCAGGGATCGAATACTGACGGGACTTTTTTTTTTATATTTCATTTTTTTCTTTTTCACCGATAAGTATTAGGTAAGTATATACGGTAAGGAAGTCCTGGCGATCACTCTCTCTATAACAAACACTCACTCCCTATAACGAACATTCCCTCTTTATAATTTACAACCTTCTCTTTATAACGAAGTCCTAATCTATAACGAACACTTCCACTTTTTAATCTACAACACTCTCTATAACGAGGTCCCTCTTTATAACGAACATTCCCACTTTATAATCCAACTCTTCCTCTATAACGAGGTCTCTCTCTATAACAAACATTACTTACCACTTTATAATCTTCAACCTTCTCTTTATAACGAAGTCTTAATCTATAACGAACATTCGCACTTTATAATCTACAACACTCTCTATAACGAGGTCCCTCTCTATAACGATGTTTCCCATTTTATAATCTACAACACTCTCTCTATAACGAGGCCCCTCTCTATAACGAACACCCCCACTTTATAATCTACAACACTCTCTATAACGAGGTGTCTCTCTATAACAAACACCCCCACTTTATAATCTACAACACTCTCTCTATAACGAGGTCTTACAAGATTCTCTCTATAACGATGTCCCTCTTTATAACGAACAATCTATAACGAACACTCCCACTTTATAATCTACAACACTCTCTATAACGAGGTCCCTTTCTATAACGAACATTCCCACTTTATAATCTACAACTCTCCCTCTATAACGAGGTCCCTCTCTATAACGAACATTACCACTTATAATCTACAACACTCTCTATAACGAGGTCCTACTCTATAATGAACAGTTCCACATTATAATCCACAACACTCTCTCTATAACGAGGTGTCTCTCTATAACGAACACCCCCACTTTATAATCTACAAAATTCTCTCTATAACGAGGTCCCTCTCTATAACGAACATACACTTTAACATGTAACGAACTCTCTATAACGAATATTCTCTATAACAAACACACAGCCTCTATACTTATAAGTATTTTGATGATCCATTTTTGATGAAATTTGATGTGCACCTGTCTAAGATCATAGCCGAGGGATCCTTTTAAGTTTAAAGTATTTTTCGATGGGTAGAAAATTACTTAAGAATAATTCAAAATTCGTGCTTTTGATTAGTCGGGCAAGCGCCGAGATCTCAGTTCTATAACATTATAGGAATTGATAAGTATTTTGGCAAATAGATCTTTGAGGGTTCTTTGGAATGAAAGTACAATTAGTAAAAAATAACAGCAGTCTTTGACTGAATTTCGATCGATTTGGCTCCAATCCCAGTTACTGACGGATTATTCTGATATTTAGTTACTTTTGTTTAAAACAACGTTAGGTACTTAAAAATTTGTTGAGTAGAATTTCGTAATTACCTATAAGTATGGCCGTTCTTTTTAAAAAATTGCTCTAAATGAGAAACCACATTTTTGAATGGTCGGAACTCGGAACGCATTTTGCAAACTGAATCTTAATAAAATCACAAAAAAAGAACGAAAATTTGATACTGGGTGAGAAAGTTAATTGCGGATATTGTAGGACCCTTGATTTTTTTTTTTTTTTTTTTTTTTTACTAGCAAGTAGGTAGGTATGGTGAGGTAAATTTCCTCTAACGCCGTTCGTTCAATGAATGTTTAGAGGTCGTTCTACTAGCCACAGCGCGCCGCTGTGGACAGCGTCCATTTGGACGACCTTGATAGAAAATCAAAACTATGAGGCTGAAAGCCCAGTTGTCTAGCCCCACGCAGTGGCGAGGTGAAGAGCAGGCGGAGCCTTTATAATCTACAACCTTCTCTTTATAACGAAGTCCTAATCTATAACGAACACTCGCACTTTATAATCTACAACACTCTCTATAACGAGGTGTCTCTCTATAACGAACACCCCCCTTTATAATCTACAACACTCTCTCTATAACGAGGTGTCTCTCTATAACGAACACTCGCACTTTATAATCTACAACACTCTCTATAACGAGATCCCTTTCTACAACGAACATTCCCACTTTATAATCTACAACTCTCCCTCTATAACGAGGTTCCTCTCTATAACGAACATTACCACTTTATAATATACAACACTCTCTCTATAACGAGGTCCCTCTCTAAAACGAACACTCCCACTTTATAATCTACAACACTCTCTCTATAACGAGGTCCTACTCTATAATGAACACTTCCACATTATAATCTACAACACTCTCCCTAAAGGAATTTTCAACCGATTTTGGATTGCATAAAAATACTTAACCCCGTTATGAATAAAACCAAATCATTAAAAAATCACACAAAAAACGCAAATTTGATACGGGGCAAGGAAGTTAAGTGTGGCTCTACCGCAGTTTGTTCGGTAATGTCTAGGGGTGCGGTGCGCCACGGCTAGATGG
This sequence comes from Mesopsocus fuscifrons, assembly GCA_950004255.1. Classification (NCBI taxonomy): domain Eukaryota; kingdom Metazoa; phylum Arthropoda; class Insecta; order Psocodea; family Mesopsocidae; genus Mesopsocus; species Mesopsocus fuscifrons. Next base: position 7,986,938 of record OX465378.1, read on the forward strand.
ACGGACTCCTCCACCGTTGAAAATCAGAAGAAAACACGAGGCCGAAGGCCGAGGTGTCTAGCCCCACGCAGTGGCGAGGTGAAGAGCAGGCGGAGCCTGCGCTTTAGCTCGTAATTATTAATCTTGACACTGGTCAAAAGTGAATAATATATACAATAAAATGAGACACTTGATGCTATTTTATTCTAACGGTGATTCAGTGAATTTATTCTTTACTCGTTAAAAAAAAATATATTTCTACAGGCTCACACCTCAATTCCTTTATGTGATTGTCTTTCACATCACCTTATTTGAGTTCATCGGTAACGGACCATTATGGACAAGAAGTACTTCCGCAGATATCAAAGTTTGCCGAGAAAGTTGGTGGACGAGTATTATTTACCTGCAGAACTATATTCACCCTGAAAGATCGGTAAGAATTTTTTTTTTTTTTTTTTTTTTTTTTAAATATGGACGCATGCTCCCCTGTGTTCTTTCTCACATCCCAGCAACATATTTCTACATTCAAAATGTAATACGAGACTGCCTCTACATACTCCAGCCATAATTGTAGTGAGCCATGTTGACTAATGGTGGATTTCACAATGCACTTCTTAAAGTATGCTATAGCATTATTACACTACAGTGCGATTGCACATGTCCTAAGCTACAAATATGATAAGATAAATCTGTTGGTTAAATCTATTCGATAGGAGATACTTTAGTATACTTAACAGAAGTCGTGAAATCCACCTTTACTTTGCCAAGCATAATTGGGGGACCATTTGCATGCATCAAGGTGACATCGCAACATCTGTACCTAAAAAACAGTCAAAAAGTTATATGCAATTATTCTCTCAAAACAGCCAGGGTCTACATTATGTTAAAATATAGGTAAAGTAGTCTTACACGATTAATCAACATGAAAAAAAACCGCAGTCCCGTTCTCTTTCACATTCCAAAAAATTGCTATTTCGAAAATAAAAAATTTCGTTTTTTTTTCTTTTAGTGCTTGGGCCAATCTTGGTACTTGCAGGCAGACATGCAAATGTTTTGGATAGCACCTCTACTTCTATATCCAATTTATTTATGGCCTAAGTTCGGTCTGTCTTTCTTGGGTTTACTGACTATTGCATCAGCGTTTTGGACATTTGGGATCGATTACAGCTATAAATTTTATGCCAGCATCTACCTGAATTCTGTGTAAGTATAATTTCCTATACCTTAACCCAACTCCATTGTCTAATTCCAAAGCGAATATCTTAAGGTTATGTTACCTACCCCACTTCACATTGTCGAAGGAACCAATTAATGGCCACTTTGGGAGGCATTCTGAGAAAAGTTCCCCTTACAAGTAGCAGTTCCCCTCCGTGCTGCAGTGACAGTGCAATTAAAGGCTGACAAAAACCTGAGCCACCCCGAGGTCTTCCAAAGGGGGTGGTGGTAAAAAAAGGCGGCCACTGTGGCCATTAATTCGTTTTTTCGTCAATGGCTACTAATTTAAATCTTTGCGTCGATTTTCAGAAATTCAGATGATCAGTTTTCTTACGATTACACCCCTTTCCACACGAGGATGGCACCTTGGCTTGTCGGCATTGCCCTTGGAGTGGCAATCTGCGCTTTTAAAGATAGAAAAGTGAAAGTTTCTTTATCAAAGGTAAAACTGATATTTAACTGCCTTTTAAGGTTGTACGAAAGTCTTTCTGTTCCTATCAATATTGCTCTACAAAGTATGTTTATCCTCAGTCGGGAAAGAACCCACTCGGCCAAAGTACCTACACATAAAAATGAAATTAGATAGAAATTTGAATGAACGTTTTATATTTTCAGGTACAAGTGGTGTTGGGGTGGACATTCTCAACCTTAATTTGTTTGGTTTGCTTGTTCAGCATGATCAGGTTTACAGAGGCAACTGAAGATGTTTTTTTGGAAGCAGCATTTTTCATATCCTTCTCACGCCTCGGCTGGGGGGTAGGACTCGCATGGATCATTTTTGCCTGCATTCACGGCTACGGTGGTGAGAACCTTTCAACCTTATACATGACATAAGAAATTTTTTGACACTGTGACAGACCTAATTTTTTCTTTCATTCAAAAAAATTGCAGTGCTTTCTTTAACTGCATTTTCAGAGCAAGTCCTTCTCATAGCAATTTAAAGGAGTTATTACCGAAAAATAGGCTCCTCTCCAGGTGTTGTAGCATATTATTATCTTATATTTCAGGTATTGCCAACACATTCCTTTCAATTGGAATATTTCAACCGCTCGGGAAGTTGTCCTATATTGTGTACCTAGTTCACATCGCTGTTTTGGACTACGGTACGGGTACTCTACGTACACACTTCAATATCGGAGATTTTGAAATGGTAAACAATTTTGTAGTATTTATTTAGGTACCTCTTTATATTATTTGTTTGCCTGTTTTATGAAAGATAGGTTAGTGAGTGTCTTGCTGAACTTTGAAACTCTGCTGAATAGAAAATTATTTTCAAGGCTGCATCCACCATACTCGATTAAGATTGTCAAGATTCTTGGGATTTGACAAGGAAAACATGGAAGAAAATTGGGAGGCAGCCTATAAGAATGGCAAGGGTACCAATGAACCAATGTAGGTACCAATGTACCAATGTTAATTTTTTTCTTTTAGATCTATAAATATTCGGGGACTATAGTCGTTTCTCATCTATTGGCCATATTGATCTACCTACTAGTGGAAGCTCCAGTAACAATCCTAGATCGTTACTTCCTCACCTCTTTGAAGATATTTCCGTACCCGAAGCAGCAAAAGTCCAAAAACGAAGGATATCTTGAAACTGATAATATCATTCCGAGTGTTCAGGCCGAACCTGCTTCTCCATAATCGCATCTTAGGTACAACCCTAGGACATTGAAGTTGGACCACCTTGCATTTCAACAATATTTATTTTTTTGAAAATTATTTTTTTCAATGTTGTGAACTAATCTGTAAAATATTAACTACATTAAATAATAGCACGTCAATGCTTCTATCAGTCTGTAAAACATCATTTTTAAAAATAATCCCCTATCTACTTTTATCAGCCCATTAAAGACAAAATTGCTAGGACCTTGAAGTTGGACCACTCAGCCCCACCCATCTCCCAGCTTCTATTCTTGCTATTTTGACTCTGTCACTTTAGTTTAGTGTTTTTGGTTTATTAAACTAGAGGTCTGTTAGAAAAGAAATATCGAAAATAAATTTATTAAAAACAACAAGAGGAAAAAAGATTGAGTCATCTCTTAGCGAGACGATCATCTCTCTCAAGAGACATGGCATGTTAGAGCGTTCTATTGCGAATAAGCAATTGATCTTACCCAAGACCTCAGTGAGAAATATATTGATTCACTGTGAAAAAACTGGAAATGTGGAGGCTAGAAGGCACTCGGGCCGTAAACGGGTGGTAACATCTCAAGATGAAACCCTCCTCCGCCGCATCGCACCGGCCCATAGGAGGCGAAATATTGACATTATAACGAGCCTATGGAACGAGGATACCGGGCAAGCCTAGTGCAAGAAAACCTGTGCTCGGGTATTGAAGCGATTGGGTATTCGCAGTACGCGGCAAAGAAAAAACCGGCGCTGTGCAAGAAGCAAGTGAAAATGCGCCTTGGATGGGCAAAGCAATTCAAAAATTGGGACTCTGACGACTGGAGGGGAGTAGTATGGTCTGATGGATCACGTTTTGAACTTCATTTGGCAGCCAATCGTCGACTATGATAAGGCGGAAAGATGAAGCCTGTTTGTCTGACTGCATGAAGAAGACAACCAAGTTCCCCCTGTCGGTGATGGTATGGGGTTGTGTGTCTGGTGGTGGGCTCAACAAGCCTCACTTTATTGATTCAACCGTCAACAGCCCGAAATACCAAGCCATCCTGGAGGAAACGCTGCTACCATTCCTAGAGGAAAAACACAGTGATGGCAACTGTGTTTTCCAACAAAACGGAGCAAGCTGCCACATGGGCAAGACAACGATGGCCTGGCTTGATGCGCAAAACTTCGAAATATTGCCCTGGACGGCAAACAGCCCAGACATTTGTCCAATAGAGAATATCTGGGGCGAAATGAAGAAAGAACCGCGAAAACCTCAGCCCCGGAATAATGAGGAACTGAAGGCGGTCCTGAGGACTGTTTGGGAAACTATGCCTACCCAACGGATCTTACAGTTCACAGACAGTGTGCTAAGGAGGATTAAAGCCCTAATTGCGAGCAAAGAGGGAGTTACAAAATATTAAACATTCAACTTTAGATGGTCCAACTTCAATGTCCTCACAGAGTTTCTTTTCATAGGCTGTTAGAAGTAGATAGGGGACTATTTCTAAAAATTTTGTTTTACAGACTGATAGAGGCATTGACGTGCTATTATTTAATGTAGTTAATATTTTACAGATTAGTTCACAACATTGAAAAAAATAATTTTCAAAAAATAAATATTGTTGAAATGCAAGGTGGTCCAACTTCAATGTCCCAGGGTTGTATTCATTGGGAAAATTAGTTTATATTTAGCCTGTTCTACCTGACGTCAGCTTGTGATTGAACATTTAGCGATGAGGAGTTTACTACGAGGAAGACTAATGAGTTGATGATAGTCATAAGTTAATAAAATCTGACTAGTGGAGTGAACAAGATTTATAGATAAAAAATGGACGGCTTTAATTTTTTTTTCTTGCCTCAGTTCATACATGGGAAATAAATATTAAGACACAAATGGAAGTGAGCTGAGCAAGCAAGTAAATTTCAAACAAATGAAGAGCGATCCTTGCAAATTTACCTGTTATATGTATATTGTGTGTAAAAGGCTTCGGGGAGTTACCGAAGGGTTTCGGACGACTTATGCATGCAATAATTGTATTCTAGTTTTGAGCATGAACCGATGACGTTTGGTTAGCAAGGCCGAGTGCAGGTAAATTTCAATATAGATTCCAAGAAGGTACCTATACCTACGGTTAGTTTTTTAACTGACTGCTACAGGCTAAAGGAGAGTGAAAAAATTGGCCTACGATGAATATGAAATGAACATATTAATTTTCGATTTGCTCAATAGCCTAGTTGAAAATGACAATCGAATCGAGAGTGTGGTAGAACTGGTTAGGTAAGTTTCTAAGTAGGTACAAACGTCGTAGGGATTCGTATATGAACCCATACGTATATTCCTATCCCTAATCAGTTCTCAATCTATTTCTTGCAACCATACGGATTGCATTGGTTTGTACCACATGTGTCGAAGGTCCTATACGCGTCAGTCCAGTTATATAAAATGTATGGCAACTTTGGTCTTTCATTATTTATTTATACTTTACTGATAATTATGGGTGCATGGGTTCGACCGAGGGGGTAACCACTCCAAAAATTCCTTGAGACTCCACTGAGATTCCATAAAGATTTCCAAAGATTCTAAACGATATTCATAGAATGATGAACCCCGAAGTGGTAACCACTCCAAAAAATTCCAAGATTCCCTGAGATTTCATAAAGATTTCCAATGATTCCCAACGAGATTCCCAACGAGTGGTTAACCCCTCGGGGTAGCCGAAACCAGGTACCTATATACCTATAGATAAACTGTGAATGCATTTTTTTTCGTAGAGAGAATAGTCTATTTTGCTATGGCAGTAAAAGAAACAGACCGAAATGTGACTTCCCTACAACCTTAACTAAGCCGTATCAATAGACACCACGGCTGACGTAAGTAGAACGTAGTAGAAAAAGTTTAATACATTCTTATCAAATAAAAATAGTTATTTTAATAGCCGCACGTAGTCCCCCTCTGTGAATTGTTCTATATCAAATTAACAGCTCCAGGAAGGCAAAAACTATAATGAGATAAAATTTACATTCCTATAAAAATTGATAATCAATTTTGCCATAACAACAAATCTAAACGTTACAAGAAAATGTCATGGTTGAAAAAGGTCCAAGGAACGTTAGTTTTCTTATAATGCGGGGCAGGCATAGTGGGTGGAATGTATGGAGCGCCGCAGGCACGAGCCTGGTGTGTTAGGATTGTGTGCCAATTTCTTTGGCACTGCGCACGCACAACTAAGTAGTAGGTACTTATACCTGCATGTAAGGTATACCACGGTGCAGGGGTCAAATTGTTTTTCTCTTAATTATCTTAATTGCCCATTAATCTTACTGCTAATTTTCATAAAAGTCGCCGTCGTTTAAAGTTTATTTTTTCACAGTTCAGAACAGTAAGCCTAAAAAACAAGCACAACTACTCATTGATTCATTCTTTGCAAAAGTAAGTCACCAAGAGGCACTCTGGTCTCAGGATGAACGGCTCGGAGTACCTAAATTGAGTAAATTGTTCAGGTTTTGCTTGGGATTAGGTAACTTATTCTTGAAGAAACTTTTTTTTTTTTTTTTTTGGAAAATTCTTATTACCTCCTATCATCTTCATACCGGTCACTAAGAGGAGCCTGTAAGGGATAAAAGGGATAAAAAAAGTACGTACCTAGGTAATTTTTAAAATAGCAAAAAAATTGCATCGAAGTCTTAGAGGCATTTCAAATCCAAAATACACAGAACCCGGTCTCAATGGGTAATAATTAGGTACGAGCTAAAGCGCAGGCTCCGCCTGCCCTTAACCTCGCCACTGCGTGGGGCTAGACACCTGGGCCTTCGGCCTCATGGTTTGTTTTGTTTTTCTATGAAGGTCGTCCATTTAGCCGCGGCGCGCTGCGGCTAGATGGACGCCCTCTAAACTTTTATTAAACGAACGGCGTTAGAGCAAATTTACCTCACCATACCTACCTACTTTTTAGTGAAAAAAAAAAAAAAAAATCAAGGGTCCTACAATATCCGCAATTAACCTTCTCACTCAGTATCAAATTTTCGTTCTTTTTATTGTGATTTTATTAAGATTCAGTTTGCAAAATGCGTTTCGAGTTCCGACCATTCAAAAACGTGGTTTCTCATTTGGAGCACTTTTTTAAAAAGAACGGCCATAGGTAATTACGAAATTCTACTCTACAAATGTTTAAGTACTTACCTACCTAACGTTGTTTTAAACAAAAGTATAACTAAATTTCAGAATAATCCGTCAGTAACTGGGATTGGAGCCAAATCGATCGAAATTCAGTCAAAGACTGCTGTAATTTTCTAGGTACTAATTGTAATTTTATTCCAAAGAACCCTCCAAGATCTATTTCCCAACATACTTATTAATTCCTAATGTTATAGATTGAAAACTCAGCTCTTGTTGCTTATCCGACTAATCAAAAACACGAATTTTTAATTATTCTTAAGTAATTCTCTACTTTAAACTTAAAATCCCTCGGCCATGATCTTAGACAGGTGCATGTACATCAAATTTCATCAAAATACTTATATAGGCTGTGTGTTTGTTATAGAGAATATTCGTTATAGGGAGTTTGTTACATGTTAAAGAGAATGTTCGTTATAGAGAGGGACCTCGTTATAGAGAGAATGTTGTAGATTATAAAGTGGGGGTGTTTGTTATAGAGAGGGACCTGGACCTCGTTATAGAGAGAGTGTTGTAGATTATAAAGTGGTAATGTTCGTTATGGAGAGGGACCTCGTTATAGAGGGAGAGTTGTAGATTATAAAGTGGGAATGTTTGTTGTAGAGAGGGACCTCGTTATTATAGAGAGTGTTGTAGGTTATAAAGTGG